>CM074718.1:601134479-601734479 GCA_037306005.1 Rhinophrynus dorsalis | reverse complement strand
TCAATGTTTAATGTATTGTTGTGGTCGAGGGTTTACTATCACGGTTCCCGTGATTCCGCTGTCACTCTCTGCTGTGGTGCTCTCTCATTGGCGGAGCTTGATTGGCCCGCCCAGGGTGTCACTTCATATACCGGGCCTCTGGCACCTGTCAGGTGCCCTTTCGTGGTGTTCCCGTACCTGTGCATCCGTTGCTGTGTTCCTGGTTCCTGTGTACCGATTCAGCCCGTCTGACTACTCTTGTTGTTCCTGTTCCGTGATTGACCCGGCTTGGCTGACGACCCTGCTCCGTGATTGACCCGGTTTGGCTGACGTTCCTGCTCCATGATTGACCCGGCTTCGCTGACGTTCCTGCTCCGTGATTGACTCAGTTTGGCTAACGTTCCTGCTCCGTGATTGACCCGGCTTGGCTGACGTTCCTGCTCCGTGACCTGCTTCCTGTGTTCCTGCGAGATTCTGATATACGTCGCCTGGCGACATTCTGAACTGTGCATGCAGTGCTGTGCAGACTGATCACCCACTTTACAC
Organism: Rhinophrynus dorsalis; assembly: GCA_037306005.1. Lineage (NCBI taxonomy): Eukaryota > Metazoa > Chordata > Amphibia > Anura > Rhinophrynidae > Rhinophrynus > Rhinophrynus dorsalis. The sequence goes on along the minus strand of CM074718.1, from coordinate 601,733,954 downwards.
TTGCTGAGCTTGTTGCCTCCGTTACCGAGCCTGTCCGTGAACACTTGCTGAGCTTGTTGTCTCCGTTATCAAGCCTGTCTGTGAACACTTGCTGAGCTTGTCGCCTCCGTTACCGAGCCTGTCCGTTAACACTTGCTGAGCTTGTTGCCTCCGATACTGAGCCTGTCATTAACACTTGCTGAACTTGTTGCCTCCACTACCGAGCCTGTCCGTTAACACTTGCAGAGCAATCGTGGCCTCCGTTTACGGTGCCTCCACCTTACACCTTAGCAGTTGTCGCACCGCGTGGTGCTATTGGGAATTCCATTAGCTCTTGCAGTGTGTCTCCGTTACCGCACCGGAAGGGTGTCTTGGCTCTGGTCTCATTCAGCTCGCAGTGTTGGGCCTTCATTACCGCACCAGTACAGTGCGACTGGCTTAAGTTACATTTAGCTCGTGCAGTGTCTATGACTCCGTTACCGCACCTAAGGGGTGCTATTGGCTCCGGTCCCATTTTGCTCTTGCAGTGTCTCTAACTCCATTACCGCATCTAAGGGGTGCTATTGGCTCTGGTTCCTGTCAGCTCTTGCAATACTGTTGAGTATATCACGGAACGCCTGTTCCTGTAGTGTTTCAGTTCTGTCTCACTGCTAAGTTCTTTCCATCTAGCACCACTAACTGGACTGTTTTTACCATCTACTGGGCGTTGGCTAATCACACCACAACAGAGACTGATTACTTGTATTGGGCATTAAACCTTATACCACTATTGATTCCTGTTATACATCAATATTGTCCCAAGCCATATTGTGCCTGTAAGACATCCATTATATTTATCTATATACGTGCGATTAAATGTTCTAGCCCTAGGGGGCAGTGTTCCTTGTTTCTCTCAATAAAACTGTGTTTTATTTTAACCTCTGGTCTGAGTGTCGTTAAAACCGTTACATTTACACACTCACCGACTACCAGTCGGCGGGTACTGGCGCGGTGTATACGATCAGCGCCACCGGATAGAACATTCGGCGGCGGGGGCAAGAGGGGAAATCTGGGTTACTCAAAACCCTGGAGTAGGCATGCAAATATCTTCCATAGCCTAAGCTGGGGAACCGTAAGCAGCTCAGGGATTGGTCAAGGTTGGAGCAGGGCATTCAAAGTAGTCAAACAAAGGCTCCAACCTTGGGCCACTGTCCCTAAGATGTGTATTGCATCCACTCCAGCCATTTGACTATGTGAACTGCAGTCAGACCGCCCTGCCGTGTGGTAATTAGTTCAAGCCCTCAAGTCTTTGTTCATCAAACCCTTTTGTATCTGAAATGTAATCATGTCTGAGTTATTGTATCTGTTAAGACCATCTGTTGCTGGCCTTTGTCTGATGTATTATGATTGGATCACGCCGTATTGTATCTGGTTTCCCCATACGCTTCAATGTGCTTACTGTGTATAAATATCTGTGGTTTGTGTCAATAAAGTGAGTTATGTTTTGGAGTGAACCAGAGTCCTGGAGTCTTGTGTGTTCCTATGATATTAAAGCGGCCACTCTGACACCCATCTGAGCCCAGGTTCCTGCATCGTTCGACCGTCTGCTGCCAGTATCCTGCTACCCAACTTCGGATGCTGTCAGGCGGCAACGTGGACTCTGCCTTGCTTCTTCCAGTTCCAGTAAAACCTTTGATTCGAGTGCTCAAACAGCATGGCAACTGCTACCCTTTGTTCCTGCAACACTTTCCCTGTTTGTCGTAGCCCGGGAGTAGAGGCCTCACTCTCTACTGCCCGGTGTTCTGGTTCTATGACGCTCGACTGCTCGGGAGCCTGTCGACCCCTCCTTGATCCGCATCCATCGACGTAGAGTCGGCTACTCCGGGGTTTGATGCCACTTTGAGTAGACCACAGGACCGTTTATCTGCTTGACTGGTGCATCCGACGGCGCCAGTCCGGCATTGAGAAGGAGAGACCCAGGAACGATGGCCGAAGGCGACGCGGTCCCTTCTTAGCTTCCGTTACAGAGGGTGTCAAAGGAGAGCAACATTGTGGAAACTAGGGAAGGACACTATTACTTGAGGTATAAACAAGGCCCTGCAGTGAATTAGTTTTCAGAATGCATGCTCTGCCCTGCATGCATTTGTCAGCTTATTCCCTGCCTGTGTGTGAGTCTCTGGAAGGAAAAGATCCCTCTGGAAATGGGTGAAGTAAAGAATGTTGAGTTTGTGTCCCTGCATTGTTTACTATGTACATTGAGAGATTAGGGGTGTGACACACACACACACGCACACACAAGCATGCACACACAAGCATGCACATAAACACATTACCAATGGGGAATGATTCAGATATATTCAAATTGTTTGCAGCAAATAACAAATAACTGGATGCATTGAAATACTGCAGATCTTTGTCATAGAACCCACTTTAATTTTAAAGATTGCTTAATACCCTGTATTTTTACAACAGAATAATATTGCATTTGCAAAGGTAATTATCTAATTGCCTATTAATTCAGCTGCCTGTCTAATTCCAAAAAAGGGATTGGCAGTTTTGGGCAAGATAATGAGCAAATAGTTATAATTAGCAAAATGACATGAAGATTAGATGAAGTAGATTAATCATTTAAGTGACAATGGGGTATACAACAAACAGAGGGCATGAGAGTACCTCTCCGGCACTCAAAGGGTTAAATATGTAAACATTGTGGGTCTTATGAATAAAGAGCTGCAGTTCTGAGGCAAATTACACCATAATGAATGAATGAATGAATGATTGTTTAGTTTTATAGCTCCATAAGTTTACACAGCACTTTACAATTTAAGGGTTTATATAAGGTTACAAGTGCACAGAGTACATAAGGGTCCAGTGCTGAATACAGTGTTACAGGTCTGGTAAGGATAGGGAACACATAAATAAAGTAAATAAATTATAAGAGCCTTAGTTGTACAAAGTCAGTACCTTCTAGTTTAGGTTTTGTTGAGGAGAGGCAATTTTAATCATGACTTGAAGATTGGAAAAGAGATGCACTGGGAGAGAGAGACGTGCACCAGGAAGAGTAAGTGGAAGGGCGGTCAAGAGGGGATAAAGAGTCATATGGGGGAAGAAAGTGTCAAAGGGGGGAATAACAGTCAAGAGGGGATCAGGAGTCAGACGGGGGAGAGAGAGAGTCAAAGGGGGGATCAACAGTCAAAAGGGGGATCAAGAGTCAGACGGGGAGAGAGAGAGTCAAAGGGGGATCAGCAGTCAAGGGGGGGATCAAGAGTCAGACGTGGGGAGAGAGAGTCAAAGGGGGGGGATAAACAGTCAAGAGGGGGAGAGAGTCAAAGGGGGGGAGAGTCACATGTAGAGAACATACACTCTGTCACACTGATACACATATAGAGAAGCGCACACACATACTTACACACTGATATCCTTACAGAGACTCACACACACTGACACACTTATATACATATAGGGAACACATACTGACACACACACATATACATACAGAGAACACATACACAAACTGACACTTATACACATTTAGGGAACACACAAACACACTGACACTTAAACACATATAGGGCGGGGCATAAAGAGGTAGGACACAAGGGGTGGAGCCAAGGGCCGGCAAAATTAGGTTTTGCCTAGGGTGGCAAAAATCCTTGCACCAGCCCTGAGTGGCACAGGGTGGGAGGTAGGGAATTCAACAGATAAGGAGCAATGAGAGAAAAAGATCTGATATGTGAGAGGCCTGTAGACACAAAAGGAGATGGTCGTAAGTAGTGGGATGGGGTATAGCGGGAGATCATAGTGGAAATGTAGGTGGGATAGAGAAGGGAAGGGTCTTGACTGAGAGAAGCAAAATTGTGTAGGATATCTGTAGTTTGATAGGCAGCCATTGGACAGATTTGAGGGGGGGCAGGGGCAAACCTAGATGGCAATAAGGTAATTTGTGCTGCCACATTCTGTATGGATTGAAGTGGATGTATATAGGAGACAGGAGATAAGAAGGTTACAGTAGTCCATGAGGGAAGTGATGAGTGTTTTTAGCTGTGGAGGAAGGGACTGATTTTACACAGGAGAAAGCAACAGGATTTAACAATGGCATTAATATGAAGAGAGAATGAGAGAGCAGTTTTAATTATCACCCCTAGGCACTGTACTTCTGATACTGGATTTATGGTACTTCCACATGATCACCTGTAAGGATACTACTGGGCCAGGCCTAGGTGGGATGAGGATTAGCTCCACTTTAGACGAGAGAAAATCTGTAACTTTAGATTTCATATCAGTGGTCAGTAGAGGTACTGAAAAATAAAACTGGGTATCATTTGCATAGAGGTAATTTTTGCATCCGAATGAGTTAATAAGATCAGCAATGTTATTGTGTAACGAGAGAACAGAAGCTGTTCTATAACAAAATCTTGAGGAACACCAACAAAGAGGTGGACAGAAGAGGATGAAGAGGTGTCAGAGCACTGAAGGGCCGGTCAGTTAGATAACAGGATAGCCAGTCCAATGCTAAGTTTCTAATTTCTATGGAGTGATGAATTTGGAAGAGGAGAACATGATCAACAGTATCAAAAGCAGCTGAGAGATCAAGCAGGATTGAATAGTGACCCTACAATCTGGCAATGTGTAGATCATCTCCTATAGACCACAGGAGATTAACAGCAATTCTTCAGATTCACATTTCTTTTTGTTCTTTTTAAATGGGGCTTGCAATGGGGTAGAGATGTCAAGAGTTTAAAATTCCCATTTAAATCAAAGGCATTTTTATTTGTCCTCTAAATTGTAGCTGTTTTGCCCCAAAATTGTTTTACAATTTTCAACTTCCAGTTCAGTATCACTGGGGCTGATGCACTGAGAAGAACTGGAGTAATTCTGGACTAAACCAACTGTACCACAGGGGAAAAATAAAATATTGATCTATTAATTTAAATGGGACGTTTAGCTTCTTGTATGCTTAGTAATGAGTTGTTGAATTCTCTTGCATCCAGGGTGTTAATTGAATGGGAATTTTTATTTGATCCCAATGGTGCATATGGTTTGTCCCAGAATTGCAACACCTCATTTTTTTTTTTTTTTTTTTTAGTACATCAGCCTTTTTATGTGTTGTACATGTGTTTTACAAGTGATTACACAGTCAGCCCACCAGGAACTTGCTCAATATTTGTTTAAATTCTACAATTAAATAAAAAAAAATGTACTTTGATTTTTGTGTCATTGTGAGACTTAAATAAGTCCTTATCAAATATAACAATGCTCCTCCTGGCTCACATCTGCTCAGCCTGTTATGGTGGGACAGACCACAACATTGCAGAGCTGCAAATATATTTTGCAGCTCTGCCCTTTACCTTTATTTTGTGAGCAAACATGTCCTTTATTTTTTTTTATGTAAGTAATGGTCATTCTTTGCACTGGGCTGTGATCTCCTGAAAGTTACTACTGGCATGGAGTTGGTCTACCTATGGCTTCACTCTGGCTCCTCTGGTTAACTTATTGCTCCTGGAAACACTGTGTGGAGTAGAAGGTAGATCTGCTCCACAGTAATATTCAGGAGTTCACAGCACAGTGCCCAGTCATTACCTACAGAAAAGAAAGAAAAGAAGCTTGCACACCAGTGGGAGATGGTGTGAGGCAGTAGCCTACCAGCCCAGACGTATGACTTGCCACCCTACCCTCCAGGCCAGCCCGTCTGCAAACTTGGCAATTGTGCTCAATGTCAAACAGCAGATGTAAAGGTAAACACAATTGTATCAATAATAAATTGTTGCTAAGAACTCATTTAGATGCAGTACAGTTCGGATCTGCAGTTATTAAAAAGTACATTCCTGAATTTAAGAAGTGCAAATAATAAACAAACTGAAATATGAAGACTAACTTGGTTTATTTACATAGTAACATAGTTGATGAGGCTGAAAAAAGACATGTGTCCTTCAAGTCCAGCCCATGCCAAAAACACCCCTGTTGATCCAGAGGAATGCAAAAAAAACCCTCTGGAGCAATTTCTATTTTAGCCCCAAGTGGGTAAAAAAATTTCTTCCTGACACCAAATGGCAGTCAGATATTTCCCTGGATCAACATTCTATCTGCTTTGAAGCCATCTGTCATCATTTTCAATATTGCTCTGTGCTAGATAGGCATCCATTGCTTTTTTGGAAGAAGTTGCATTATCTGTAAGTACAACATGCCGAGGCAAAAAATTCCATAGCTTAACTGCCCTTACTGTAAAGAATCCTTGCCTTTATTTTAGTTGAAAGCACCTTTCCTCAAGTCTTAATGGATGACTTCTTGTTCTTAGCTCTGCTCTTTGAGTAAATAATTCATTGGCTAGTTATTTGTATTGAGGAATGTATTTGTAAATGGTAATCATATCACCCCTTAGATGTCTCTTCTCTAATGTAAACAAACCCATTTTGGCTAGTCTCTCTTTATAACTCAGATCCTCCAATCCCTTTATCAGTTTTATTGTTATTAAAGGTCAATAAAGATTTGTAAAGAAAAAGTTTAATAGATTACACCCAGAAGTGTTGCTAGGAAATGGCTAAAGAGGATAAAGCCTCAGGTCTCCCTGTCTGACATCTTGGAGCATGAATTGATACTAATCTCCCAACTAGTAGTGATGTAATGGGCTGCACAATGCATGAAAAACACATTTAATGGGCCCAGGACCCACATCTTTTGGAAACATAGAAACTTCCTGAATGAAAACCTTTAAGATCAGAGATATATATATTTTAACTTAAAGGGATAGTAATACTTCGTTTTATCTTTATTTTATTTTGTAGGCATTAAAAAAACATGAAGAACGATATGTCTTATCTCTCAAACCTTTATGGTTTGAGCGATATCCACAAGCAAAGTTTCCCCTCCCGCCCCTTTTACCTAGTGTAAGCCATCTCTTCTCAGATGTGGAATCCAGACCATAGACCAGACAGATAACAGCAGGGGACAATCTTCTTACTGTGAGAACAATGAAAGCCCTGCCCCCCTTGACAAGTTTTTCAGGTTTTCCCTTATCTTAATTGAAGATTGTCCCTCTCTGCAGTCTACCTGGGCACCTCCCTTCTGCTCTGGCTGAACAGTGTTACTTCAGTAAAAGGGGCGGGAGGGAGATACTTTGTCATTGAATTACTCTTGAACTACAGCTCTGACAGAATTGAAATAACACTCTCCAAAGTCCAAATACTATGATGATTAATTAGAGCTGCTTTTAGTATGAAACATTACTATCCCTTTAAGAGGTTCTGTAGAATAATGTTTGCTAAATTGTGGAATTTGTTGACAATGGATGTTGTAATAAAAACTATAATCAATACTTTTAGAAAAGTTTAGATGTGTTTTAGCATAAAAGAGCATATTGGGTTATCCCACATACATTATTAATAGAGCTAAGTTGATCTGGGAAGTAATCAGGTAGCCAAGCTGTGGTCAGGAAGGGTTTTCTATCCTTTTCCTAGGATATACCGTGAGAATGATTAAACTTCATGGATTTATGCTATATTAGAGGAATTTAGAGCTCCCTGTTAGTACATGGATTAAAACAAGACACAGAGTGTACCCAGAAACACTTATACACTGCCAACCCCTTGGTGCCACCTGCATAAAAAGAACAATGTTGAGCATAAATCGTGTAATACATGGTGTGGACATTGTAGCTTGACAGCTATAAGTGCTTGTAATATTTAAATCTAATCTGGACTGTAAGCTCTCACGAACAGCGCCCTCTGATCCTTCTGTTCTCCACATATGATTTGTACTATTTAATATCTCTGTATGTCTATCCCCTATTGTAAAGCGCTGCGGAATAAGTTGGCGCTATATAAATAAAGATTATTATTATTATAGTTTATGCTATAGTAATCATGGTATGATTCATTAGATGAAGTTAATCTAGAAGGAATCAATATAACAAATACATAATAATAAATAAAGATAATTCTTTTTATGTCATGCTGAACATAAACATAAGGAATAGCGGAAACCAGGTGTACCGTAGGGGGACAAAAAAATATTCCCCAAATCCCCATTCATTTAAATTGAGAAACTTTTACTTCTTGAACGTTTGAGACGTTTCCGCTGTGCTGGAGTACCCTATAGCATACATGGGTTGCAATGTGTTGGGTGCCCCTCTGTGACTCAAAGGGTTAAAGCCCCATTTAAATCAAGGGGAATGTTTATTTATCACCCAATGGTGCTGTTGGTCACCCCAGTATTGCTACGGATCTCTTAATACATTCTCCTCTATGCGCTGGTAAATACAGAAGAGGAAGTTATCTTTCTATACAGGTTCTATACAAACAGGATTCTCTGCTAAAACTAAATGTAATTACAGAGCAGGTCATGATGAGGCCTGTATTTATTGCTTGTTCTGGTAATCCTCTGTTCACAAGGGTAACATTAGTGCAGTGTTATTAACACTGCTCTTCATGCACCTGTGTAAAATGAATTGCTCCCAGTGGTGCTGTTCGAAAGGGCAGTTATCATTAATGCAGCATGGATGCATTCATGCATTGGCCACATCTAAATTCTAGCATGCCTAGAATGTACGGCGGACCAGATCATTCACTTGGGGGACATTGGAGCTTGAGATGCTGCTGGAGACATTCTCCCATGGGGAGAAAAAAATTCTCCAAACTCTCATTAATTTAAATGGTTGTTTTAACCACTTGATGCTTGACAGGCATGCAAAGCATAGCAAAGAGACACATCCCTATCACAAAAGGGATGAAAAGCTCATTTAAATAAATATTTTTTTGTCTCCTGTGGTGCCATTGATTTGCCCCAGAAACATGCTTCATGCATGATAGTGGTTGAATGCCCCCCACACCTCCTATCCACCCATTTTAAAAGCATAGATGGTTAACTTATAATTGATATTGTTGCTTAAAGAACCATTAACCCATAAGAGGGTATAATTTGCCCAAGATGGCAATCTAAGACCTTTCTAGCATTAAAAGGGTCAAAAACCCCATTTTAATCAAAGGGAAACTGGGGAATATTTATGGTGTAGATGTTTGCTCCAGAATTACTTCAATTCTTCTTAGTTACAGCAGCCTTATTATGTGAGGTGTGTTCATCTGCATTAGAAGGTAGTGACTGATCATCGAGTTCTGACACACCTTCCCAGCATGCTCTACCAAAAAGAGTCCCGAGTGGAATATCCCAGTATTGAAAGTCTCAGTATTCTTATCTGATATACAATTTTGCAGGCAGCATTCAGTGTGTTCATAAAAATGTTGAACTTTAACACAAATAAGCACATGTTTTACTCCTAACTGCTTCAATGGGAGCTAACTGGATGCTGATCTCTCTTTCAATATATTGGAACACAATATAAAATATGTAGAAGAGCTAACAGGCTTGAAGATCAGCCCTGCCTTTGTCACATGCCCCTAAGGTATCAAACCTGATCAGAGATGTTTTAAGAACCTTTGAAGTCTCTGGAAAAATTGTGACTAGAGGCCACAAAATATACGAATACATATAGAATCACTTTTATTTTCATGGCTGACTTCACTTAATATTTAACAGACAAGTACCGCACTGGTGTTTAGTGCACCCAGGATAGATTATTTCATTTGTCATCATAGGTTTAACCTTAGAGTGCCAGAGGGATATCCAACACATTGCAAAGCATTTCATTTGATATCCCTCTGGCACTCAAAGGTTTAAATTGGTTCTTTACTGAAAATCTACGACCTTTAGGAACTCAAGGTCAGATTTCCTCAAACATGGGTCCCCCAGTAAACATCAGATATGCCCGCACATTAATATGCAATTAAACCATATACCTGTACTATTATAGGCTGGAAAGCAAATTATCTGACAGGTTTAGTAGCAGGATGACCCGGTGAAACATCTTGGATACAGAAAGACATATTTCTTAAGTTTAAAATTAAACTTCACTGTATTGTAGTTGATGAAAAACATATGAGTTACATTACTGGTGCATAAAATAAGAATGAACAAAAGTAAGTGGCAAAAAAATAGTGCATTTTCTTGCTCATGCTACATGTGTGGTGAATTGATTAGAAAGTAATGCATTCCATACTCCTCTAGTACTCAAAGGGTTAACAAGGATCTGCTGGGTCTCCAAGCAAAATCACAAATTAGCTGTTAACTACCTTTACACACACTACCTAGAGTTTGTAGAGGTCAGGCTTCGTGAGGTGGATGCAGGGGAGACACATTCAGAGACCAGGAAGCACTTAAAGGGATAGTAATGTTTCATAATAAAAGCAGCTCTAATTAATCTTCATAGTATTTGGGCCATGGAGATTGTTATTTCAGTTCTGTCAGAGTTGTAGTTTAGGAGTAATTCAATGATTAAGTATCCCCCTCCCACCCCTTTTACTAATGTAACACTGCTCAGCTAGAGCAGAAGGGTGGTGCCCAGGTAGACTGCAGAGAGGGACAATCTTCAATTAAGATAAGGGAAAAACCTGAAAAACTTGTCAAGGGGGCAGGGATTTCATTGTTTTCATATAAAGAAGATTGTCCCCTTCTGTTATCTGTCTGGTCTATGGACTGCATTCCACATCTGAGAAGAGATGGCTTACACTAGGTAAAAGGGGTGGGAGGGGGAAACTTTGCTTGTGAAGATCTCTTAAACCATAAAGGTTTGAGAGATAAGACATATCATTCTTCATGTTTTTTAATGACTGCAAAATAAAGATAAAATTAAGTATTACTATCCCTTTAATGTAAATAACTAAATTAAGTTGGCAGGAGCTTCTCAACTTCAGGTACTCAGCCTTAGAGACTCTGCTCTCTCTTTTTCATTCCTCAAGTGTGGGGCTTCACCAAATCTTGCAACCTTTACCTCAGCAATATATTACACATCCCCCATTTTCTCAAACAAGACACAACAAAACTCTAATTCATACACTCTACATCTCCTGTCTTGACTACTGCAACCCTCTGACCAGCCACTACTGACTCTGCTAACACCAAAAATGCTCACATCAACAGAAAATTGAAGGTACAAGAGAGCATTTAATACATGTAACAACTCAGCATGAACAGCTGTGAATGTTTCTTACCAATATGGCATAATGAGATCACCAGTATAATAGCATGTGAAGTAGAACTAACCCATTTCTACTCTGAGACCTCCTGTAGATGCCAGGCCAATGATGCAAGGCCAATTGCTCCTTAGCAAATGGTCCTATGTGGACCAAGAAATGCTTGGGACAAAATATTGCTTTTTTATTTTGTTTTATATGTTTTTATCTTTTTAATTCTAAACAATATCTTTATACACATCCTGAGTCATTAGCTTTGCATCTACCATGTCCTGAGGGGAGATTATTTAGTAGAAACATCTATTTTGCCCTACTGGTGAGAAACATTAACAAAACTCCCCTCTATCTGTTGTCTACAATGAAGATACCAAGAACAATCGTTGGTGTTTGAAGGAGGGAGCACGACTGGACATTGTTGAAAGCTGTCACATTGAGGCAGAAATACCCTCCACACACTATATCAAATCATCTCACACATAAGTGAGGAGGATGACCACATATTTTGTGGCTAATCAATTGTTTATCAAATGTATAATGGTTACATCCACTCCAGATTTACAGTATTGTGGCACCCTTTTTCTTTACCATTTCTACTGATCCATTTCTATTGCAGTGCAATTTTTTTTCATTTAAGGATACTCCTAATAAACTAATGTTGGAGATCACATGATCACCCAACATTGGTACTTAGGTTATTGTTTTAGCTGTTAATGTAAAGTGGCAAAAGAGCTTCCCAATTTCACATATGACCCAGAACCTAGAGGGACAAGAGTACTCTCATTTGAAAAGGAGTTATTCTTCTTAAAATTAGGGTGTGCTTGTCTATCTTATCATTTCAGATTATATGAATGCAATTGTGATGTTCAAAAATACAGATACATTCTGAGTAAATATATATGCATTTTGAAATTTCAATATTCCAATGTATGTTTGAGAACTCTAGATTATAGTACGAGGGGTATCCTATACCAGCTTGGTACAATTTTCTCTCAATCAGCAGGGCAGGAGTAGCTGAATGCAGTAGGAAATTCCCACAGATGGCAGCTTTTCTCAAACTGTCACAAAGTGATGTACTTGTTAATATCACTTGCAAGAACTGTAGGCAGTCGCTCCCTTCTCCAATCAAAATGCAAGTAGAATAACTGTCTGGACATGAGAAGAACTATAGCTGATTTGTCCAGACACCAGCTAGCATTGCTAATGTTAAACCAAACTTAAAAACTTTAAACTGTAATAACATTGGATTAAAGCATTTCCCAACAGTGGCTGCCCTATTGTTCCAGCAGAAACCCTACAATACATTTTTTTTCATTAATGGTTTACAATAATTTGGTTTTTGGGTTCCTGACAGAAATATTTGTAAATGCTAAAAATATAGAAATTGTAGAAAGTGTCTGTGCAAAAGTAGTGAATAAAATGTATCTGTCACAGAAACCTGGCATTCAAAATTGCATGATTTGTAGTCTAACTTCCACATCTACTGACCTCTTTAAACGAATGAAACTGAAAGAATAATCAGGTGTCAAACAGTGTAATTTAAAACTTTGCTACCACAATAGAAGTAAATAAATGAAATAAGACTGACTGTCTGTGTCAGAAGGAAGGGTGCTGCTTCGCTGAGGTATTCAAACAGTGTAATTCAAAACTTTGCTACCACATGAGAAGGGACCTTTTGATAGGTGTTTAAATGAATGACTGAAGTTTCAATACAAATAGAGTGCAACAGTAATTTTACTTTTCATCTGAACACATTATAGATCGATTAATTATTGCTAAAGGTGATACATTTCAATGACCTTTCAATGGAATAAAGAATAGCTGCCAAGTTTCATTAATGACATCTCCATAGAGCCATAGATTATTTTTTTATATATGTGCCCTTATGGTCAGGTTTTACCAGTTAGGTAGAAGGTAATGGCTTTTTTTATGGTCAATTCCTTTAATTGCCTCCAAGAACTTCCAGAAACTGATATAGTTTGTACAAGAACAAAACCACTGGCCATGTGATTTCTAATTTCTTACATAAGTAGTCTTACTTTTCCCTTGGTGTTTTCATACATCACATCATTTCTTTGCTGCACCTAACTTGGTGACTGAAATACAAATTAGGCTAATAGCAGTAGATGGGATTGTTATGTCCAAAACTTGTACTCAAGGGCTATAAACAGGCCAGGATTTAAGGAATAATAACAACTCTTAATAACCCCCACTTACCTTAATCTGCTCAGGGTATACTAATTACCCCTTTGAGTCATTTCTGTGTTAATTGGTTCTCTAAAAATCAATCTAATTAGTACTGGATATCAGTTAGTAAGACACTGTAGGATTTTTGGGAAGGTTCATTATTTGTATTAGCTGTCCTTTTTAAATAAGCAGGAAACATGTTTTTAATTAAAACTTACATGGCTTTCCTGCTGAGTAAAACAAGTGTACTCCAACTGCTGTCAATTGTTTTAGCAAAATATTCTAATAATTCAAATTGTCAAGAATGGGTTACAGCATGATTACTTACTGAATGTTCAGACTTAGAGGAAGTGACTCAGCAGTTTATATCACATTGTATGGATAATTGATTGTCAGGGACTCAGCTCTCTCACAGAATGAAGCAGAATAACTAACTGAAATCTGATCACCAGAGGGCAATGTTAATGTAAAAAAATCCCAAGAGTTTAAACAGTAATAACTCCATGGTAGACTTGATAGGACCCTATTGAAGTGATTCTCACTTATCACAAAGACCCACGTTTAAACACACTTAATAAATATTGTCTCAGATTTACGGATCATCTTTGCTTCAATACAAAGGAGATGGTGGTGGGAGATGTGATTATGTGTAAAATGCTTCTACAGTGAGAGAAATGTTTCCAATTTCAACATCTCTCACATTTCAAATTAAGTCGGCATTGACTAATATAGGAATTTGATAGATTTTTCTTGCAGAAGAGACCTATCTCTATTTCTCCCTAGGCTTCAGGTTACTTAAGGGCAGCTGTTTCCCTCCTTTCCTCACTGACCATGTAATGGACAGGAAAGGAGCCGCAAATCTCCTTTTTCCTGGAAGGCAAAATTACAATTAAATAAGTAAAAATTACTAGAACAAGCTTGAAGATGATATTATCAGGAATCCAGAGCCACAGGGGACACTACAAATTCCTAAAATTTCCATTGATTTAAATGGGACATTTAACCAAATGAATACTAGTTTCCAATAGATTGCTTCTCAGTACACTGGAGATCACTCTAGCATTCAAAGGCCTAGTTTCACTAAAGGTCTAAGAGGACAGAAAATAGTGATGTCCTGTCAGAGCTGTGTCGATGGCACAATGACAGTATTCACTAAGGTTTCTTTGACATCACATCACTATGACAATTCTGAAGTTGAAGAGCATTCTCTCTGGTTCCCTACTTGACCAATAGGACAGTGGAGAGGATACTTTCAGCACCGTGGACAGCATTGCTCCCTTATCCTTTTGTGTGCTCACCCCTGTGGCACTCAAAGGTGCCTTGAGGATTAATGGAGAGAAACATTGTGCTAGGGTTTTTCTGATGAGTAAAACAAGCATACCTGGGAACTACTTCTCTCTGTGCTCCGGGAGAGGGATCATGTGCTGCTGGACAGGGGATGTAATTGATGAGATTTTTGTCATAAAATAGGTGAGGCTTAATTGAGTGGGCTGGGCTTGTTTGTCTGTGTGTCATAAAGTGGACAGGAAGCGGGGGGAAGTGGGAAGAACAGGCTGGGAGGGAGAAGAAGAAGAGGGAGGGAAGTGGGAGAGAAGAGAGTAAACTCACCACTGCCAGAGAATCAGCCTCTGTCCCCGAAGACTGTGTAAAACAGTCTGAAAACCAGAGTCTCCGGGGCGCATTAGGAGAGTTTCCAGGCATGAATACAAGGGTACTCCCATTTCTGGGATATTTATGTGTGCTGGCTCCTATCGCTTACTGTGGGGAACTGATGTTCTAAGAAGAAATGGGGTGATACTGGAGGAAACACACAGAGCTATTGGTGACCAATTAAAATTCCTATTGATTTAACTGGCTGTTTAGACCCCTTGAGTGCTAAAGAGGAAACCTCTGTAACATTCAAGGGGTTAAAGGCCTATTTCTCTCAACATGAATATGGGAATGTGTTATTTAAATTTATGGTTCTCTTGTTTTACTCCAGAATGAATCCAGGTCCTCATAACACATCAGCCTCAGGCCCTCCCATACAATTCAATATAAAAAAATACCTTTTGACACAGCTGCAAACAGTTTATTTTAACCCATATTAATCTTGTTTTACTTAGCAGGAAAAGCCTTGTAATATATATTTTTTCCCATTAAAACAGTTCAGCAAGGCCGGCAGTTAAGGACCACAGAACAATTTTTTTGCCAGTGGATTCCAGAATTCCATGGCGTGCCAGGACCAACTCTGGTCCTTAAGTGCTGGGACCGTCGTGATGGTCCTGGCAAGTCAAGGGTCGTTAAGGGGTTAAGCTGTATGAAGCTATTTCAGTGAGAGAAAACTCTGCAGTCCTATGTTAACCCCTTAAGGACCGGGAAAATCTGAGGTCGTTTTCCCTTAAGGACCGGAGCAATTCTGACCTTTTTGACTATGTCTTTGTTCAACAGTGTTTTCCCTCCAAGTCTTTTATTCCACCCCCATAAATTACATACTGTTTTTCTACGCACAAATAGGGCTTTCTTTTGATACCCCACTTATATAGATAACCCACCATTTACTTTATGAAAATGTAAAAAAAAAGTAAAAAAAAGTAAAAAAACACCATTTTTGATTTTTCTCTTGGGATCAATTGGCACTAAGGGTTAAATTTTTATGGAGACTGCATGAATATGTATGACCGGTCAGTCATACCTATAAAATGTGCAGTTTAAAGTGGCCACTGTCCCCCCTGGGTGAAAATCCCCATGTCCCTTTTTCCCACCCTATTTTGACACTTTTTTATACCTGCCATTTGGTGATGTATATAAGTGTATTACATGGCTCCACAACAATCACACTTGCAATATTGTTTAGTTATATATATTTTTTTTTAAATAATTTTTTTTTTGTAAAAAAAAGTGTGTTGTGTTTTTTTTATTAAAAAAAAAAAGTGTATAATTACAGGTCAAAAATTGACCTGCATTTAGCCAGCCTCCTGCACCAGCAGTAAAGGGGTTAATACCCCAGCTGCTGTTTTTTTTTTTTACCACTAGGTATCTCCCGTCTACTTCTGTCTCCCTTACTTTGATAGCAAGGGAGACAGAAAAAGAGGAGACACACAGAGGTAAGCATGCGTTGTGTGCTTACCTCTGTCTCAGAATGCCGGTACATGTGATCGCTGATACAGCGATCGCATGAACCGGCAGAAGCAATAAGGGCTGAGACTGAATGCCCCGGTCTCGGAGCGCTCAGTCTCAGCCTGGAATTAATGATAGCAGCGTGCACAGAGGCACGCTGCTATCATTTAAGCCATGACAGTTCCTGGACCGTCATGGGTCGTTAAGGGTATAACAACCCATGACTGTGCAGGACCGTCATGGGTCCTTAAGGGGTTAAATAAAGTCTATGCACCAAATTGTGTAAAGATGCACCACAAGATAACTTAGGAATCTGACAGATTTCTTTCGTGTTAACACATATATATAGCTGTAGATAGACCAGCTCAATTTTGGAATGAATTCTAAATGCCCAAGAAGAAGACCAAAGACAAGATAGGCAGATGAAATTACCAAGTATGCTGGTACACAGTGGCAACAAATGGCACAGACTGAAGTTGTTGGATGCTTACTGTGGAGGCCTTTATCCTGCAGTCGATCAACAATGGCTGAAGATGATGATGCTATATACCATGTATATCTATATCTATCTATCTATCTATATTTATATATAATACATATAAACCCACACACGTGTGTAAGCGCTGTGGCATAACTAGTGTGCTTATATTTCAAATATAAGCTCTGCAGTAAGAGTAGTATAGCTCCATTTCAATTTTAAGCTCTGTAATATCTCAAAAATTACTGATTATTAAACAGTCTTCAAAGTTAATAATAGGATTGCCATATTATCACTTAAATAGCTGCTACATGAGGAAAATAATCCAGTGCACCACTCAAAATGTACATCATTTTCATGATTGTCTTTTGAAATTGTGTTATGGCTACCAAATCTTACCATTTCATATCACAGCTTGTTATATCAGGTGTAAATGTAATAAATATTAAAATATATTTTGGAGCAGGCCCTTGAGACTCCCATGCACCTGACAGCAACATGGGGCATTAGAGTGCAGCCAAAGGTTGTACCAACCCTTCAGGAACAACCTGAAACGACTAGCCCAAAAGACAGCACAAGCCCCTGTCTTTAGGAGATAGCAATGTGTGCCTGGTTTGCAAGCACAAGCTGTAGACCATTCAAATGAAGTATTTATTTGTAACTACAGCGATCACGGCTCTGCTGAAGAGCAGTAGGGTGATCTATGGACTGGGATCTCCGTCTCTAAGTTAGAAAGCTGAAGTCAGCACAAGGGAGGGGAAGGGGGGACTTTGCAGACTGATATCTCCCAAACCATAAAGGTCTGGGAGATCAGAAACTGCACAATTTTTTTTAAATATCTACCAAATTAAATGTATGTAATTTCATGTATTGCTATCACTTTAAGAGGCACATTGCCTTTAGGTTCCCAGAGTCTAACCTCATTAATAGATTAACAGGAACCTGGACAGTAGTCATAACACTAAGCAGGATAACTACAAAACCTGACTGTCCAGTTTATAGCTTGAAAGGTTAAAACCCTATGCTATTAAATGCATATCCCTGGACTAAAGTATCACTGAAATAACAGTTGGGATAAGGGGATTTAGAATTAAAACCCAATCCTGAACCAGAAAGTGCATTCTGTGAAACAGAACCCTCATATCAGCCTCTTCAGTACCTTGGGCCCATACACACAAAGCACAGTGATGCAGTTCTGGGGAAAGACAACTATACCACAGGGAAAAAATACAAATTCCCCAAATGTCTATAGTTTTAAAAAGAAATATTATTTTGTGTTTAAGGTTCGGTAGGTTTGCTCCTACATTGGTCTGCTTTTACACAATATGAATGTTAGAGAAGTCTTCAACAATTTGTAAAATAATGCGTTGGAAATCTCTCTGCCATTAAAGAGATTAAAATATTAATTTACATATATTATTATCATTATTATTACTATTAAAAATAATTGTAACTTTTATTTTTAAATCAACAACATAATCTTTGGCGCTGTGCAATATGGGTTGCAGCCAGGGCAAATAAAGTGGCTTATCCCAGTTTCAGAGTGCAGTGTGGTCCAACCACAAAGCAGTGGGGTGAAAAAAAGGGACAGTGTTACAGGGAAGGGAAACATGGCTGTGTTAGCTGTTAGGGTGGTTATGTGGGTTGTTCTATGTGATCTGATTGGATTCCCTGGAGCCATGGGTTTTGACGGCCCTTTTACATTTTTGGAGGCTAGAGTAGAGTCTGACAGAGCAAGGCAGAGCGTTACATAAGGTAAAACGTGGTATGGGTTGGGATGTGGTAATTAAAGGAAAGAGGTGTAGGTTATGGCCAGACAGGAGGGAATGGTTGAGGCTGTATCTTGAGATAAGGATAGAAATATATTAATGGGTAAAGTTTCTGGAATGTGCCCGCTGCTGTTTTTCAGACTCCATTTTCTTTCTTTTTTTTTTTTTTTTGCTTTTAAGAAACTTTACTGAGAAGGAAATGAAACAGAACAAGAACAGAAACATGGCAAGAGTATAAAAATAGGAAAACATAACTTAAAATACATTGAGCATCAAACATGAAAGCATGTAAGATTAAATTTGCACTACCGCTTGGTACAAGGAGGGATGAAAGTGGAACGAACAAAACCTCAAGACAGAAGTCTGTTTGATGTCAGTCAACATAACAATGTCAAGGTAAGCATTTAGGTGATGAGTGTATTGAGAAGGAGATAATATATCTTTAGGAGAAAGGAGAAGAATATAATGGAAAATAGAACAAATAGAATGAAGAGTGTAGATTACTGAAGATAGAGAAAAAAGAGTGGGGGAGTGGAGGAGGACGGGGCTCAGGAGGAGGGACTCTGCTTTCAATTTAACTCTTTTACTGCTGTATAAATCCCGCTTCAGAATTCATTTTCAGTTTAACCCCTTCTGAAATCCTTTTCAATTCAACACTTTCTGGTATGGTTTTGAAATAACATTTAAATGATATAACGCCTTCTTCTCTGTTTTCCCTTTTCCCTATTTCATTTGTGTGTTGATTATGTCTATTTCATATGAGATGTTTTATAGTGTCACTCCTGATTCCATTAAGGGCATCCAAAATGTGAAGCTGGAACAAAGACTCAAACTTGAATATCAACATTGTCAAACCAGACTATAATGGAACCACAACACAAAGCTCTTAAAGGGATAATAATACTTTGTTTTATCTTTATTTTATTTTGTAGGCATTAAAAAACCCATGAAGAACGATATAAGTCTTATCTCTCAAACCTTTATGGTTTGAGAGATATTCACAAGCAAAGTTTCCCCTCCTGCCCCTTTTACCTAGTGTAAGCCATCGCTTCTCAGATGTGGAATCCAGTCCATAGACCAGACAGATAACAGAAGGGGACAATCTTCTTCCTGTGAGAACAATGAAAGTCCTGCCCCTCTTGACAAGTTTTTCAGATTTTTCCCTTATCTTAATTGACTTAATTGACTTAATTGCAGTCTACCTGGCCACCTCCCTTCTGATCTGGCTGAGCAGTGTTACATCAGTAAAAGGGGCAGGAGGGGGATACTTTGTCATTGAATTACTCTTGGACTACAACTCTGACAGAATTGAAATAACACTCTCCATGGCCCAAATACTATGAAGATTAATTAGAGCTGCTTTTATTATGAAACATTACTATCCCTTTGATACGTGTTTGTGGGTAATGGGAATGCTACTCACAGTATCCATGGAGCCACAATCTACCACCCTGGATTCAAAAAGATGTGTCTTCTTTGTCACATAATACGTACTCAACATGTATGCATACTTCCTTGCCATCCCTACTCTTCAGGATACATATGATAACCAAAGCCGAACCACTGTAGGTTACTTCCATCAATGTACAGGATCTTATAAAGCTTTTCAATCAATGGTGCCAGGATGGTATCCCATGCACTGCAACGCAATGCAGTAGATACCATTCTGTCACACAAGGGGGTCACATGCCAATGTCATCTTCTTGCATCCCTCTTGTCATTGCTCAGGTTACTAATCACACTATATAATTTCCCCACACAGCATCCATGCCTGCAGAACAGCAGGAGGAGAGTGAAGAAGAGCAGCAAATACTTACTACGAGTGACAAAGCAATGCACTGAACACAACTCTTGCACATTTTATTTGGTGGGAAAGTATCTGAGCAGTGCTAACCAAACCCAGCACATCCGCTGTTGTCAAGTTTCAACTCACAATACACCTAGAAAATCAAAAACCTGAAATGTCGTCTGGGTATGATGTGAGTTGAAGTTCAACAAAAGATTATGGGAAACATGTGACAATGTGATTCTGGTCACACACAGGATAACTGTTACCACACAGGGACAGTAGCACTCTAACACAAAGGTACACCTCTTTAACCTCCTTAAAGCAGAGTTATCTTTTGTAATGCGTTGCTTACAACTATGGCACTGAAACGGATAACATAAGCATACCTGGGAACTTCCAGGTGAGGGCTACCCGGAGGGGAGTCCTCTGTTCAGCAGGGGGGTGACAGAAATTATGCTAATCGCGTCAAAAAGGGGAGGGGCTTGACGCGAGTTGGGGTGGGTGCTTAACCCTTTGAGTGTCAGAGTGGTACAGAATGCATTGCAAAGCAATGCATTCTGTACCACTCTGGCACTCAAAGGGTTAAAAGGTGCCATACAGAAGGCTGGGGACGGAGGAACAGCGGGAGAAAGAGCAGATGTGGCGGAGTTTCAATAGAAACTCCCCACATCCGGAGGAATCAGCCTCTGCCCCGGAGACCCGGTAAAGATCTGTCAGAACCGGAGTCTCCGGGCCAAATCCGGAGAGTTCCCAGGTATGAACATAAGATAATGTCATGTGGCGCAGGGATCACACTGAGCAAACACAATTCTCACAGTAAACAGTCTGGAACACAAACATATCCTTCACAGCAACAAGAGTGCATCCCCTAGGGCAGCGGTTCTCAACCTTTCTAGTGCCGCAACCCTTTGATAAAATTTCCCAAGTTGTGGCGACCCCTAACAGTAAAATTATTTTCATTGCTCCTTCATCACTGTAATTTTGCTACTGTTATGAATCGAAATATAAATATCTGATGGTTTTAGGCGACCCCTGGAAAATAGTCATTCGACCCCCAAAGAGGTCCCGACCCACAGGTTGAGAACCACTGCCCTAGGGTGTGTGTTCATCAGGGGTGTGCTTGTGGGTGGTGTAGGAGTCTTAGGGGACTTCCGGGATGCTAGCGGGGCACCCAATGCATCACACACACACATATGCATTGTGTAACCCTATTGCATTGAAAAGTACAGACTGGTTGAACATATGCAAGATCCACATGTTTTCCTGACAAAAGATCTGGTCAAACTTCACTGTTGAACAATCTTCATGATGGCTTCCTTCTTGATTACATTGTGATGAGGATGTGTATTTCATGACTGTCTAATATTCCTAAACAAAGGACATGTGTGGATTTCAGATGATGTCCTTTCAGTTTGAAAAAACATGTGGATGCTGTGCAGGTCCTCAACACCTTGCTTATCATGGTGTGGATGACCTCTGATACAGAAATTTTGTGTCAGGGCAAATAAATATCAATGCCTCATTGAGGATTGGTCATGTCTCTCCTTTGTTCCATTGTGCCCTCATCAAGTCCCACCAAGTTCCACATTGCCCCACAATCTCCACATTGCCACCACATTGCCTCCCAATCTCCACATTGCCCCCCAATCTCCACTTTTCCACCACATTGCCCCCCAATCTCCACATTGCCTCCCAATCTTCACATTGTCATCACATCTCCACATTGCCCCCCAATCTCCACACTGCCCCCAATCTCCACACTGCCCCTTTTGCCACTACATTGCCCCCAGTCTTCACATTGCCTCCCAATCTCCACATTGCCACCACATATCCACATTGCCCCTATTGCCATCACATTGACCCCCAATCTCCACATTGCCCCTATTGCCATCACATTGCCCCTCAATCTCACATTGCCACCACATTGCCCTCCAATCTCCACATTGCCTCCCAATTTCCATATTGCCACCACATCTCCACATTGCCCCCAGTCTCCACATTGTCCCAATCTTCACCTTGTCCCTATTGACCCTACCCCCCCCATGTCCATCTCCTACCTCCCTGGTGGCCTAGTGGCATGGCATGAGCGGTTTTTGCCTCCTTCAGCACAGACCTCTATAGAGCTGGAGCTCCTGCACGGTTCTCGGTAATTCAGAGAGCTGGGAGATGATGTAATCTCCCAGTGCTCTGCATTACTAGAGTGCCGGAGAGGGAGATCAGCTGTTAGAGGTCTGTGCCGAAGAAGATACAGACCTACTTGCTGCGGGCGCCGGGAAAGGGGGTCGCAGGGGGCGGCCGGGCCCCTGGAGTGAAGGGCCAGGTCGCAGGTGAGACCCCTATTGTTACTCCAGTGCATTCAGCAAATATTTCTGACTGAAATGGAATCTAGGCCTAAACTGCCCAACCCTTGGATTCAGACTTCCCTCTACCCTCTTGCCTAGTTTATAACCACTTCACTGGAAAGCTATCACTGTGACTGAGCCATATGCTCCATCTTGCCCTCCATACTTCCTATAACCTCCGGTCCACTGCTAGCAACTAACTGACTATTCCAAAATACTTCCAAGAAAGAAAAACTATATCTGCCTTCTCCTACAGCTCCAAAAGCCTCGAATGACCTATTCAAGATAATCAAAGGCCAGTTTAAAATCAATAAAATAACTGCTTGGTTACATTTAAAAATAATATGTAACTGTGTTTATATTTGTGTATACATGTGTAACTTTATATTGTAAATGTTCTCCAGGATAATTCTGGTAAAAACCCTTCCTAAAATAATAATTATAGCCCCTGGATCATTGACCTTGGATGACTGGTAGAAACTAGGTTTTTAAAAGGTCACTTATCATGATGAGACTACTTCTCAGTAGGTATGCTCCTGTGGGAGAGTATGTGCCCATGAAGCATTAGCTGTCCCCAAGATTAATTTAGGATTTGTAAAGTGACTCCCAATTCTTCTTCTCTGAACCCATGATGTACTCTGAACTGTGAAAATGGCTGATCAGTCATATGGTACCCAGACCCTAGCAGTGTATGTGGATGAGCATGAAATTAGGCAGAGTTCCTGGCTCTGAGCCACAAACTTGTGACTTGTATTCCATTCCTGCTGCCAGCCAATTGAGGGTGTTCATTTTCTGACACTGCCCCTAATATTCCTTTTTGAGGAGGTACAGGACAGCACCAGGCATTCTCCTAAATCTACCTCCATAGGAGCATGTGGAAAAAGAGAAATCTGCCACTAACACCGTACTTTCATGTCTTCAGTAGAAACTTCTGTCAGATAACACACCAAAAATGCTAGTAAATCATCCAAATTTGGAAATACAAAAACTTCCTATTTCCTCCATTACCAAAATGGTGAGAGGCACATAGCAGATCAATGTATCTCACAACCTTTTGGCAGTGAAGAGGATACAGTGAAAAATTAAAAAAAAAACATCAACCCCTTGAGGGCCAGGGGGAATACAATGCATTGCTTTGCATTAAGCTCACGCAATCCACTGGTCCAGAACAGGTTAATAACAGAGTTAGTGTTATGTGATTAAAACAAGATATTTCATTAACCCTTTGAGTGCCAGAATGGTAGCCATTGCATTGGATTCCTCTCTGGCATTCAAAGGGTTAAATGCCCCCCATTAATCTGTAGTGTGGAAAGGAAAGATGAACAGGAAAACTCAGGTTATTCATTAGGTTACATACAGCTTTTCAATAAAAATATTTTTTGAAAATGGGAGAGTTATGAAAATAGAATAAAAAAACAAATTATCAGCAAAAATTGAAGTTTTATGCAGTAATATCATATTTCAAAATATGTTCTGTAAAAATGGCTCAATAAAGAGCTCTTATCCCCATCCATTAACCCTTAAAATGTCAGGGTGTTTATAATACAACTAGTGTAAAAACCCGTGTACACGGTCCAAGGTCCGAGTGATGTTAAGAGGCCGGTCCTGCTCTGTATCCTGCCACTGACGCAGTCATGCACTGTAGAGACTGTCCGAAAGCACAGAACTCCCAGCATTCTGTGCTCCCAGAGCATTCTGTCCTCCCAGCATTCTGTGCGTTTGGGCAGTCTCTACTGAGAATGACGGCTTCTGACAAACATTCTAGCGAATTATTATATAGGATTACAGCAGAAATCACAGCTATATTAAAAAATGTTTATCATAATTCAATGAAGATGTCCCCTGCTTTTAACTCTTTATTTCATCGAAAACAAATACAATAGCAGCTAGAAACACTGGTTTTCAATGTAACATATATTAGTTTTCAAGTATACAATGCGGCTGTTCATTGTAAAGTTGTAAACGTAACCAGCAATTCCAGAAATGTACTTCGTGAAATGTTGAAGAAGCCCCCTCGTACCTAATTCATTAAAATGTCCACTTTTATTTAAGGGATTGTAATGTTCTCCTAAATTAATTACCACTGGGCATTATGGGCAATGAAGGAGTCTGATTTCTTGTTACAGGACCCTACAATCCCAAACTGCTCCTACTGAAAGCTTCTCAAGAAGAATTCCGCAAAAAATATAGTCTGCCTCTTAGTATTAATTATAAATTGACCTTTTAACTCATGATAAACAATGCATTGCACACCCGTCTGGTCCTTAACCCTTTGATTGCCAGAGTGGTAAGCAAAGCATTGCAAAGCAATGCATTGTGTACCCCTCTGGCACTCAAAGGGTTAATCGTTTTAGTGCCGGATAGGTATCCAGTGTATTGTGTTGCAAATGTGTGGTAAATGGTTAATGCCTAAATTCCATTACAACCAATCAGCTTTTTGGGAGCTTCAGGAGCCATTTTGACCATATTTTTCCAAATTCTGCTGTCACATTACAATTTTTCCAAATTCTACTATAACATTACAGTTAATGCACATCTATGTTAACAAATTCTGATTAAGGCTGATTAAAACTCTATATACACAAAACAAACTCTGGGATGAGTAATACACTATGTGGCTGCCATCACATTAAACCCAAAGACAATTTTCCAACAGGATTTTGCATTCAAATTGCATTTGTTTTGCATTTGGCAGCTCCAACCTGTTGAAGCAGCCTTTATAAATTGAGCCTTACACCATCTAATGAAAAAATATATATATCATAGGTCTTTTCTTGCTGAATAAAATAAGGGTACTACTACTGCTTGGAGATGGGTCTTTCCAGAGTTATTTCAATATAAACTTTTTGGACAGTAAAATTGACAACTAGTGGTTATATTTCAGATAGTTATTCTGTTGCATTCTGTAGAAGAGGTGAGTCATTAACAATAGTTCTCAATAGAATATTATATTAGTAACAGCTTTATCACTTCCTGCTTAAATTTTGAGGAAGTAAGGGAGGAATGCAAGAAATATGCACAATTACTATTTACACTGTTTTTAAATGGCAAAATAATTAGGAACAAATATTACTGACATGTTTTTTCTGAATTAGCGAATGTTTGCTAGTTTTTTAGCAAATGTGTTTCAAAAAGTGGGTATGGCTAGATTGTCTGCTGTTTTGTGAGATTAGTGATTGAGTCTTATTCAGCAAAGTAATTAGCACACATTTTCATACATCTGGCTAACTTTGCTAATTTATGTGCATGTGCCAACTGTGCCATTAATTTGATATTCAGCATTAAAGAGTTAGCTTATTCCTTGCATCACATGTGAGCAATCTCAAATAGTACATACATGTATGGCTTTCAAAAAATAGTGAATGATCCACTTTCTTGCATTCCACCATAACTTCCATGAATTGCTATATCCATAGAGTATAACGGTATTGAACGCATAACTTTGAATAAAACAAATGCCAATCATCAGGAAGAGCGCTAAGTCATCTAGGTGTTCTTAAACAATGATTACTATTCATTTAAAGGTATAGTAATGTTTCATAATTCAATGACACAGTATCCCCCTCCTACCCCTTTTAGCAGAGGCGTAACTAGAAGCCTCCGGGACCTGGTGCAAGAAGCGCCATGGGCCCCCCCCCAGACCACATTCACCCCTCTTGACTACAATGTTCCTCTCCAAAATGCCCCCATCTCCTACCTCCCTGGAGTGGCAGGAGCCCGGAGAGGTGTGTTGATCTCCCGCGCGGTCCTCTTCAGTAATGCAGAGCGCTGCACGACCCCTGCGACCCCTATAGTTACGCCACTGCCTTTTACTGATGTAACACTGCTCAGCCAGAGCAGAAGGGAGGTGCCCAGGTAGACTGCAGAGAGGGACAATCTTCAATTAAGATAAGGGAAAAACCTGAAAAACTTGTCAAGGGGGGCAGGGCCTTCATTGTTCTCATAGGAAGAAGATTGTCCCATTCTGTTATCTGTCTGTCTTACAACCATATTCCACATCTGAGAAGAGATGGTTTACACTAGGTAAAAGGGGCAGGAGGGGAAACTTGGCTTGTGAATATCTCTTAAACCATAAAGGTTTGAGGGATAAGACTTATCATTCTTCATGTTTTTTTAATGCCTACAAAATAAAATAAAGATAAAACGCAGTCAGGGCTCAAAATTTCCACTCACCACTAGCCAATGACGAATGAAAATTTAGCCCTGGCGAGTAGAAATTCAGCCCTGGTTGGTATGTTATGGCTTGCAGTGGTGAGTAACTTTTCCGGTCTGGCTAGTAGAAAAGGACTTAAAATTATAACCCCTGACGAAGTGTTACTATCCCTTTAAGCAATTTGAGTGCTGAAAGACCAATACATCTTGAAGGGCCACAATGCAAGTTCTACACAAACACCAGCTTTCTAATCATTTCATTGGGGCTTTTAAAGGGATAGTAATACTTAAAATGTAAAAA
Organism: Rhinophrynus dorsalis; assembly: GCA_037306005.1. Lineage (NCBI taxonomy): Eukaryota > Metazoa > Chordata > Amphibia > Anura > Rhinophrynidae > Rhinophrynus > Rhinophrynus dorsalis. The sequence goes on along the minus strand of CM074718.1, from coordinate 601,706,861 downwards.
AAAAATATGTTATAGGGTTTATCCCCCTGATTAACACAAGGCTACTCCCACTGCTGAGAGTTTTTTTTATTCAAAAGTTATTGCAGCTTAAACTTGAATTTTTTTAGGTGCAGTATAACAGTGGCCTGAAATTGTACAGTGGCGCCGTTGCTACACCATCCTATGGACATCTCTGGTCAACTGACCATAAATCTCCATAGGGTGTTGTAATAACAGCGCCAATGTACACTTTCAGGCCACTGTGATACTGCATCTAAAAAATTCAAGTTTACGCTGCTGTAACTTTTGAATAACAAACCTCTCAGCAGTGGGAGTTGCCTTGTCTTAATCAGGGGATAAACACTACAATATATATTTTTTTACATTTTAAGTATAACTATCCCTTTAACCAGGGCTCAAAATTTCCACTCGCCACTAGCCAATGGCGAGTGAAAATTTAGCCCTGGCGGGTAGAAATTCAGTCCTGGTGGGTATGTTATGGCTTGCAGTGACGAGTAACTTTTCATGTCTGGCTAGTAGCAAGGACTTCACATTTTAAGCCCTGCCTTTAACACCTTCAGCGCTAGAGACCGCTTAAAGGGATAGTAATACTTCGTTTTATCTTTATTTTATTTTGTAGGCATTAAAAAAGCATGAAGAACGATATAAATTTTATCTCTCAAACCTTTATGGTTTAAGCAATATTCACAAGCAAAGTATCCCCCCCCGTTCAGCCACATCAGAAGGGAGGTGCCCAAGTAGACTACAGAGAGGGACAATCTTCAATTAAGATAAGGGAAAAAGCTGAAAAACTTGTCAAGGGGGGCAGGGCCTTCATTGTTCTCATAAGAAGAAGATTGTCTCCTGCTGTTATCTGTCTGGTCTTACAACCAGATTCACATCTGAGAAGAGATGGCTTACACTAGGAAAAAGGGGCGGGAGGGGGAAACTTTGCTTGTGAATATCTCTTAAACCATAAAGGTTTGAGAGATAAGACTTATATCGTTCTTCATGTTTTTTTAATGCCTACAAAATAAAATAAAGATAAAACGAAGTATTACTATCCCTTTAATGCTCTGCAGTCATGCCTGGGAACTCTCAGGGTTTGACCCAGACCTCAGGGTAAAGGGTTAAAATCTCAAGGAGAGAGCCCAGTGTTTCCTACTATATGCATTCCTGGGAACTCTCCGGATCTACCCTGGAGACTCCATTTTTTGCAGTTTATTACTGGGTCTCCGGGGACAGAGACTAATTCCCGGTGGTGGTTATCTTCTTATGAAACTGCTCATTTCTCCTCCTTCCCACCCTGTTCTGCCTACTTCCCAAATACTTCCCTTCCACTTTATGACACAATTAATCCCCACCCCTTTGTGATGAGAATCACATCTTTTCTATTTTCTAGTGGCACCATAAGACAAAGTTCCCAGGTATGACTATATGATATAGACTGACAATGGCTTCTTTAATTTCTAAATTGGTGCAATTTCTACCAGAATTGCAGAGGGAGAAGTCCTGTGTGTCTTGTGTGGGTCCAGGCAATGAAATGTCTGTTGTTTCATTTTAAGGGCTTCCTTGTGGATCAGCAGAACACCTCTTTGTTACAGCAACAGAGACACATTGCCTAGAATCTATGGCTCATATTTATAAAAGGAAATTTCAGTTATTCTGTAATAAACCATGTACAACATAGGGACAAATACAAATTCCTGTTAAATTCAACTGGACTTTTTAACCCCTTGAGTGCTAGATAGGTCTCCAATGCATTGTGAAGCATTCAATGGATTAAAAAGCTCTATTCAAGTGCATGGGAATTTAGGAATTCTTATTTATCCCCTGTGGTGCAGCTGGCTTACTCCAGAATAACTCTAGTTTCAACAATCTCAGAATCAGCTCATTTTGACATTTCCCAGGTAGATCTGCAGACCTCCCCAGTATTCAGTGGGTTAACCCTTTGAGTGTCAGACCTTGTGCAAAGCCGATGGAGCAACATCATATTACTCCTCAGACGTCACTCTTCTACTTCTACCACTATTTGTGTGACTGACAGTCACATTAAGTGACTTGTCCAATGAAACACCACAAGGGATAGCTGGTGTTTATTTGGACAGTCTCACCCATCTGCAGATGCAACGCCAGTACATCCACTTGGAGTCATCATTGTTTTTCTTTTTTAAACAATAAGCTGCACAGAAGCAGCAAATGTTCTCTAAAACCCTTAGAACTTAAGGCTTCATCAGGAGACCCAGAGACAATGCCCTAAATCAGGAGTCTTTGGGTGAAACGCTGCTAGTTCCCAGTTATGACTACACCCTGACCTAGGTCCTTACTACATATGAATGCATATCTCCCAACATTTAAAATGGCCAAAGAGAGACACTTTTATTTTAGGTGGTGTTGCTTGTGGCATGACTGGTTCCAGGGCTTCACCAAGATTCTTTTTAGGTTATTTCATGACTATTTGACACCACTTTGTGTAACTGAACAAATGATGTAGAGCAAGACAAAAGTATTTTATTTACAAAGACTAAATTAAATACACACATGCTGAAGTTTAAACAAACATTAATGTGAGTTTTCTGTTGTGGAGCAATGTAATACACTTATATTCACACCACACAGTCCGATTTCCTAAAACGAAGGACACCAGGGTGGGGAAAGAGGAAAAAAAGGAATTTGGGTCTCAAAGAGGCACTGTCCCACCTAAAGAGGAAGGTATGAGGATGTAGCGTTTTTAGTTCACAGAAAACATGCAAACCCTTCAGCACTTAGCAGTTCAACGTATATTGCTTTTTGGCTGCTCGCTGCAAACTCACATAACTGGAATGATTTATTTCCTATTACAGCTTAGATACATTTCCTATGTGGGCCATACCCCGCATTGCATAGCTACAGATGCAGTGCACTACAATGGCATATTCCTAAGTCAGAACGATTTCAGCCTTGGGATTCCCAGCTGTTGGGGGCTTATAGTCATGGCTGGTCATGGCTGGAGAGTCCATAACTAATTACACCCTATATTGAGCACTTAGTACACATAGTCTGTCTCTGAATGAGGGTATAGTTCACTGTGGGCTTTCCAGCTATCTGGGCCTATTACTCTTAACATCCCTTATTAGCAAATTGCTAGTTGAGAGGCATGGCACCAGCAACAGGAAAGTCCCTGGTTGAATACACATTTACTTAGAAAGAGGTCATATGTATTAAGGGTAAAAGTCAGGATGTAGTCAGCCATGAACTCGACAACTGCTGGAGTCCACAACTCCTAGCAACCCCAACTAGCCACTGACTAGTTGAGAATGCTGGAAGTCATCCACAATAGCTGGAGAGCTCCCAGCTGAAAAAGTTGTGTAATAGGCCCTTAGTAAATATCAGGGCGAATTCAATATTGGGTTGCTCAGCTATTGGGGCATATGACTCCTAACATCCCCTGCTAGGCAATAGCTAGCTGGGAATGGTAGGCACAGTTAACTGGAGAGCCCATGTCTGACTCCTTAGTATATATAGACTATTCCTGCATCATGGTCACACACACACCTACTCCCCTGCAATACCCCACAACAAACTCTCCAAAGAAAATATAAATGCAAAAATGAAATACAAAATAAAATGAAAACATAGCCATACCTGGGAGCTCCCCCAATCTGCCCTGGAGACTCTGGTTTTTAGAGTTAGTTTACAGGTCTCCGGGGACAGAGGCTGATTCTCCAGTGATGGTGAGTTTCCTCTGAAACCCTGCCCACTTCTCTTTCTTCTCACCCTGTTTCTCGCACCTCCTGACCACTTTTCCTCCTTCCTACCCTGTTCTGCTCTCTTGCCAAACAGTAAACTCCACCACCAGATTAAGACCCACCCCTTTATGACATAAATCACATTAGTTACATCCCCCTGATTGGCAGCATATGAGGGGGCTCAAGTGAAAGAAGTTTCCAATTATGAACATACCTCAAATGAAAATCTAATGATAAATAATAAACAGGATATACACAAAAAATAAAATGAAACATAAATTGGGGGTTTGTGGGAGTAAATGGGAAAATGCATGAGGAAGGAATATGCGGGAAAAGGGTGATGTGTGTATATATGAGATTTATATGTTTCTATGTATGTACTGTATATGCAATGCTATATATGGTTTATTAAAGTAGTGTTGTATCTATAGATGTCTATGCATGTATGTATGTTGAAATGCAATTTACAAACCTAGCAACTGACCCACACTTCCCTTAACACTACAACCAATTTCCAAAGCCTTAGCATTAAGTCCTAACTTAATAAAGTCCAGGACGCAGACAAAAAAATTGGAGTTGAGAAGCCTCTTATGTGGAATTAGCGACTGCTGCATGGCATTGCCCATGGAATTCATAATATCATGCATGTGGGAGAACCTCTGGAGCTCCACTGGCTGTGAGTCTCGCTGCAGACATTTTCACTCCTGTGAAAATCTCCATACCTGCGAATCTCAGACAGCAAACCAGTTGTTCACTTGATGTGATGCACAAATCTGCATTGGCCTTTATATATATTTTTATGAATTAGTCTGTGTAAATAAAATACTTTGGTCTTGTTTTAAATCATTTATTCATTTACACAAAGAGGTTTCAGTAGGTCATGAAATATCCTACAAATTCTCAGAACTTGCTCTGTCCACCAGACCCCCCCATCCACCTCAGCAACAAACCCTACAACAAAAGTGTCCCTCTTTGGCCACTTGAAGGATGTATTCCACTGCTGTGGGCACTCCAACTGTCTGGGAATTTGAGAATCTATTTTTTTGTATTATGCTTATTGGTTAAAGACAGGCTCATTGGTTGAAGAAAGGCATTTGGTAGTGATGACATTGCCCAAGATTTGATATTGAGGGATATCTGCCATTTTCAAGAAGTGCAATGGTGAACACCTCTGCAATGGAATAGGTTGAAATTTGAATTTAGTTTTACTACCAAAGTAGCAAAAAGATGTTTGATAATAAAACTTGGATGTAATGGAATCTAGGCCTAGGTTGTAGAACTAATTAAAAATTTCCATAAAGTAGTTTTTCTTCTGTTTCCTCTTATTTTTTCGAACCTCATGTTTTAGGCCATGCCTTTAAATTGCGTTGCTGACCTCTCTAGAACCCAAGGGCAATTTTAATTTGTTCTCTGTGGTGTAATTATATTGCTTTGGCAAAATTACTTTACTTTGGCATTACACCAATATTTCAGATATTGTAGTAAGTGACTCTTGAGTACTAAGGAAGTGGAGCAATTCTGGAGCAAACAAACTGCACAATAGGGAAAATATAAAAAAATACCTCAAATAGTGATCGATTTAAAGTGATATTGTAGTGTTGTAACAGATATATGATTTTGAAAGTGCTCTTCACATGATCCATATTTAGGGTGACTACATGTCCCAGCTTGCCCAGGACTGCCCACATCTGGGACAATACAAAGTCCTGGAATGAAAACTCCAGAGCACACAGTTCTAAACACTAGAAAGTGATGTCTCTGCTGGCTTACAAAAATGACTTCCAGAGTTATGAACACGAGTGAGAGAACCGAGCCTTGATCCTGACATCAAACAGGAACTGTAGTGCAATTGTGTTGTAGTGTGCTGCTAATTTAAGACTTTGGACCTGACATATATTATCTTGTAGTCCACCACAGGCATTGTTTTCAGTCACAGAAGTCAGTGGGCAGGTCTCTCTAGTGTTTAGAACTGTGGTGTGACGGAGAAAAAGCAGGTTGTCCAGTGATGTATAATGATCCCTCCCATGCAAATACCATACAGTAGGGTGATCAGACCTCCCCTTTAACCGGGAACACGTATGAAAAATGCATACTGCAGGGCTGCTTGATTTCAGTGCAGTCCTGTAATATGCCTATTTCCTATGTGTCCCCGGTTAAAGGTGAGGTCTGGTCACCCTACCATGCAGCCAATAAATCTGCTGTGCTCATCTCTGCAGTGTTCTACAATGGAAGGGTGGAAACATGGTCACGCTATCCCTGTTTATGTTTTTGTTTAATTTCAAGCAAAAATGATATATTTAGCTTTGTTTATTTTACATTTTATGGAAATTAGGTAATACTGGGCAGCAGGTGGTGGCAAGTGGGATGTAATGTTAGCAACTGGCTGGCATACTGGCCACTAATGTCTAATTTGCATTAACTGACATACATAACACTACATATTCTGTAAACTATAATTGCAATTAAAAAATGGTGAACATGAATATTGAAAGTTTTTCCAAAATGACTTATTTGTTAAAAACCAATGGGCTTTTTTTTTAAGTTTAAAATATTTTATTAAGAGAAAAGGTGCATTACAAATAATCAATATAGAAATATCATTGCATACATTAACAAGTCAAGCATGCATATACAAGCAAAAATTTTGTATCTGTTTTGTCCTAGCAGAATTGCTTCACTTTGACATCATACATATCTCAGTATTTCACAAATGTTATTTTGTAGTTAGTTTAAGAAAAGTGGTTCAATTCTGGAGCAAACCATCTGCATCATGGGAAACTTAAAAATAACCTAGATTTCCATTGATTTAAATGTGGGTATTACCTTTTAGAGTTATAAGGAGTTAAACGTATCTTTTAAGTAAATTGCATGTTTACTAATTCCCTAAAGTGGAGTTGGTTATTTCCAGTATTGCACCACTTTGTTCAGTGCATCAGCCTCAGGGGCATGGAACGTCCCTATTTTAGGGAGGAGGAGGAGCCCTTCTTCATAACATCACGTCACACAGACTTAGCCCCTAGCTCAGCAATGCTGACAGACTCCTTCCTGCCCTGTCACACACTACAAGGCGCAGCAGATAGGCAGTATCAGGACTGCGGCTAGGAGCCAGCTTTCCTCACTGGAACATTGCCCTGTGAGAGAGACATCCGCAGCCTGCAGTAAACACAGTTCTGCCTGCAGATTCACTTATCTACATACCCCTACGCTCGGCTGCACTTTCGTAAGTAACTCTTTTGTTGCTACTTTGTGTGGTTTGTGTGTGTGTGTGTTTGTGCTACTGTTACTATGCCACTACCAGGGCAAAGGGCACGCAAACTAGTACTCCAGCGGGGAGGAGGGGTAGGGGTTAAGCATGTTAAGTTTCAGTACCAGAGAAGCGTTGCTCACCTGTCTGGCTCCGATAGGGTTGAAGTGCCAGGGCAAAGGCCACTCAAGTTAGGGACACCACTAACGGGAGGGTAGGCACGCCAACCCTTTGAGCGCCACAGGTGTGTACGATTCAGCTGCGTTGCATATCTGGAAAGCGTTGAAGGGCATTAACAAAGTACTTTTAACTCTTTGGGTGCCAGGCCTTAGCAAATGTGTTGAAGTGCATTAACAAAGTGTCCTTAAAACAATGCGTCTTTCTTTTTTGTAAGCATTTTCTGTTTTATATAATTGCTTCGTAATTTGGAGATGCTGATGTCCTGAACTCCAGATCTTTGTTTTGTATGTAAATTGTTTATTTTGACACTGGTGTATGAATAATGCTAAACATTCTAGCCTTTGTGATTGGACTACGGCTCTCCTCAGGATAAAGATTGATGTAGTACATGTGAAGCCTTAAGGTTGACCACTCCTGACCTAAAACTTATGCACTCTTTTTAGCTCTTAAAAAAGTTGTTTTTGTAGCATTGTACAACATATAAATTAGGGTGACCAACCTGTGATTTTCTAGCTGTTGATGTCTAACAGCCACAGTCAACTGTTGCTCATCCCTACTCTGCCCTAGAGTATGCATTAACCTCATAGTAAAAAGCAATGAAATGCATTTGTGCTTTATCAGTATAAAGACGTGTGGCATTTCACAAATAACAATTATCATTTAAACTTGGCTTTGAACAAAGCAGATGGAAGTTGAGAGATCCACAAAGTATTGGTTTAGAATGCGTCTGACACCTCTTTAGAGTTTATGGGAGCTAAGATCCCCATTTTTAGTTTGTGGATGTACAAAATTATATATAACTAGAAAATGGTGCACAACGTTGCCCATACAGTTGGGCACACCGGACCTGCTGGACCTCTGCAATGGTGAGGGTCCACCACCTACCCATTCCTGGCCACTCATATCAAAATCACTACACCTTGGAAAGTTGATGTAGTGATTTTGACAGGAGGGGACTTTGTCTCCCGGCCACTTCTGTCAGAATCACCTCCCTTTGAATCTCTGTAGTGATTTTGACAGTAGTGGCCACGCCTGAAAAAATCACTGCTCTGGGGTGATTGGCTGGCGTGCAGGTGAAATCTCTCCCACCCCCCCTGCCACCCCGGGGAGGGGCAAACAGAGAACCAGAAACAGGTAAATTGTATATATGTATATAGAGAGAAATTTTGGAGCCTGACAATTTCAAGAGCTAGATGTGAGTTTCAGGAGTCAGTGTATGGATACATTTACAGAGGTATATAAAATATTTAGGGGCCACCAGTGACATTTTAGGGACTCTTTTTCCCAAGCTCCCAGGATTTTGCATCCCTGTTAGAAGTTCCCTGTGGTGCCGATGGTGTGCCCTTTAATTGCTTAACTTTATTTATCCATACCGCATACATAAGCTTGTGATTTCAAAATTGTATCACACCATGAAGTACACTTTTGAGGCTGGGATTCAAAATGTACCCTTTATATTATGTTGCTCTCTAGTATCTAAATGGTTAAAGGGATAGTAATACTTTGTTTTAACTTTATTTTATTTTGTAGGCATTAAAAAAACATGAAGAATGATATAAGTCTTATCTTTCAAACCTTTATGGTTTATGAGATATTCACAAGCAAAGTTTCCCCCTCCCGCCCCTTTTACCTAGTGTAAACAATCTCTTCTCAGATGTGGAATGCAGTCCATAGACCAGACAGATAACAGAAGGGGACACTCTTATTCCTATGAAAACAATGAAATCCCTGCCCCCCTTGACAAGCTTTTCAGGTTTTTCCCTTATCTTAATTGAAGATTGTCCCTCTCTGCAGTCTACCTGGGCACCTCCCTTCTGCCCTGGCTGAAAAGTGTTACATCAGTAAAAGGGGTGGGAGGGGGACACTTTGCTTGTGAATATCTCTTAAACCATAAAGGTTTGAGAGATAAGACTTATATCATTCTTCATGTTTTTTTAATGCCTACAAAATAAAATAAAGTTAAAACAAAGTATTACTATCCCTTTAACAGTCATTGGCAAAGAAAGTCACTAGAATTATTTTGTGCTTTTTTATTTACCTGTACTCTGTTTACCAGCAGCACGTTGCTATAGGGAGCTTGGGTGACATCTTTATAACTGGAATGGGCAGTTTAACCCTCCTAGCATGTATAGGGGTAATTGTTCCTGTTCAGAAATCAATCTGGCAAGCATGTCCAGACTAAGGTATTGTGTATTAAGCCACTTACAAATGTGAATAAATCATTAAGGGCCCCATGCCTAGGGTGTGTGCATTGTAGACTTACCATGTTTTTTTCTTATAAATATTGTGCAGTTGATTCAAGTACAACTATTACTTCCTGCTAAGTCAGTGGTTCTCAACTCCTGTCCTCAGGACCCACTAACAGGCCAGGATTTGAAGATTTCTTTGTTAGAGCACAGGTGAGTTAATCAATGTGAATGAGCCTCTGATCACCACACCTGTGCTGTAGCAGAGAAATCCGTAAGTCCTGGTCTGTTAGTGGGTCCTGAGGACAGGAGTTGAGAACCACTGTGCTAAGTCTTCTCCAGTGGAATCTAACACCGTCATCTGCAGTACAGCCGAGAAGAAATGTGGCTGTCCACCACAAAGTTTGCCAGATGTGTGTACAGTCCCCATAAACCCTCTATTTTAGGCTTTCAGACCTGATAGTGATACAGGACAAGAGACTGATTTGTGAGACAGGCAGGAGATAACATGAGAAAAGTCAATTACCTGATTCATCATACCAATTCTGCCCACACCCAACTCATCCTCAGTTTAGATGATGAAAAAGCTTTTGACAGAATAGACTGATGCTGTCTGCAAGATGCCCTAAAGTTGTTTGGATCTGGGGGGTGACTTACCATCAGCAATTTTATCACTCTATCATTCCCCATCAGCTATGTTAAACTACCCTGGACCAGTTATTCTCCAGTTACAATTAAAACTGCAACCAGGGAAGCATTTCTCCTATCTCCCCTCTTTGCCCTAGCCTCTGAACCCTTAGCCACAAAAACCTGTAAACATCCAGATATAGGTGGGATTCAGGTCAAACAATATATATATATATATATATATATATATATATATATAAATAAGTCAGCACTCTCATGTCTGCTTTCAAGTGTGATGAGTTTTTATTGTAGGATCATCGTTTCGATCCCTGTCCGGGATCTTTCTCAAGATCTTGAGCAAGCTCCCGGACAGGGATCGAAACGTTGATCCTACAATAAAGACTCGTTACACTTGAGAGCAGACCTGAGAGTGCTGACTTATTTCTATCTATTTCAAATGGCTATTTAGGCACCCAGGCAATCGCCTAATTATTGAGAGTGCTTCCTTCATGAACTTTATATATATATATATATATATATATATATATATATATATATATATATATATATATATAAAATCTACAAAATTTCTCTTTTTGCAGATGATGCAATTCTGAAAATATCACAACCTCAACTTTCCCTTCCCGACCTATTGGTGTCTTCAAAGAAATTAAATTTATTTATAAAACAAATTCCTCCACTAAAGTCTCCCTGCAATACTTATGCAGGTGGCGATTAGCTTTGTAATCGTTATTTTACCTCTCAAAAGTGCCCACAAATAAAGTTAAGCTCCGGAGACCGGAAGCCAGGCAACACCGCAGACACCTTGAATGCGCGCTTGCACTGTCAGTCCTCTTCACCCTTCACAGGCATTGAACTGGCCCGGACAGCTCCGAAAGAGACTGATGGCGCAGGCTCACAGGCTGCTGTAACCTGGCTGTCATCCCATACCTTTTTGCCCACAGTGACAGATGCCCTTCCCATGCCTTTTTGCCAACAGTGAAATTCCAGACAGCTGTAGCAGAAATGGCTTTCAAAATGATTACTCCTTTTTATCCTTTTCCTTGGCACTTATACCACCTTTGACAGCCCTAGATTTCCCCCATGCTTGGGGTGCAACTCCTTCAGCAAGTGGACGGCGGTACATGTTCAACGGGGCAATGGACATCTTGGAAAATAATTATCTTCCCAGCTTTTACACTATCCAAAATAAATTATCTTTCTTTGCTTTCTGACCTACCTTCAAGTCTGCCACTCTGTGTACTCTCTGTCCCTATCATTCTCAGCAGTCTCTCCCTTTGAGAAGCTATGTGCTTACCCAACCTGACAAAAGGGCCTGGTTTTGCAAATCTATGATCTTCTGACCACATCATCACCTACCTTTAAACACAAATACAGGAAAGCATGGGAGAGGGATCTGGGCCTGGAGATACCCTCGAAGACGTGGTCTAAACATCAATCTGTACCATTATCAAGGAAAACATCTTCAAAATCCTATTGTGTTGGTACTATACTCCATATAGATTACATATATCCATCCAGATACCTGATGTGGAAAGACGAGTACTTACTCTACATATGGTGGTCTTGTCTGATTAGCCAGACTTGGAACAATGTTAGATTCCTCATCACACAAGTCAGGGGGGTAAAGCTGCTGGTAGACTCGATAACCTTACTACTAGGAGCCCCTCTCAACCAGTTTAGCAATCCAGCTTCCAAGCTCATTTCACATATGCTTACTGCTATTAGACCGCTATTAGATAAGTAATGGAAGTAACAGCAAACTCCCACCCACCACACACACACTTGCTCTTATCCTAGCGTGAATCTTGTTCATAGAGCAAATGGAAAGACTGACAGCTATTATTCATGACTCCATGCCAAAATATCAAAAGGACTGGGACATTGCAAACTCTCCTGAAATTCCATTGATATTTCAGGCTTCCAGTCTCATAACCAAGTAGTTGAGACCAGCCTTTAGTACACATCTCATTTTCTTTCCTACCCCTTGCAGACAGGTGGCTTTTATGCACTTTTTTTTTTCTCCCTCTTTATTCTCTCTTTATTCTCTCCCTTCTCATCCCCCCTCTAATTTTTTTTCTTCTACCCCTCTCCCCCCGGATGTATGGGTTAATGTGTTTGGCATGGGATGGAATAGTCTGTTCCATTTTACAGTTTCTCTTGCAATACTTATTCTCTGTTTGACTGGAAAAATGTTTTATAGAAGCTGATGATTCTACATTCATTCATTGTTATGTATCTGTCAATGTATGGACTGTTGTTACATTGTTGGAAAACAAAAATAATTAATAAAAAGAAGGTTAAAAAATGGTCATAAATATTACAGACATGGGAAAGGGTAGATAAGGTATACTATTTTCAAAAGTAGACAACCAGATACATTAAATAAGGTGAAACATGCCTTTCTACCCAATGGTTGGGATGTTGGGGAGCATAAGGGTTTGATGTAGAAGCTCTATAAGAGAACTCTTTTCTCCCCCCATCCTATACTATATTATAACGTTGGGCGATTGCAATAACATCCATTATATTATTCAAGAATACACTGTTTTGAAAGAGGGTACTCTGGGGTTATAACAAATGAAAAAAACATAAAACATACCATACCAAAAAACATAAAATATAAAATTGCTTTACTTAGATCAGTGGGGCTAAGATCTAGGTTGTGGAATCCAACACATAAATGATGTGATCCCACTCATGAGTCATTACGTCATTTATGCTCTGGGATGTCCGCAGAGAGTGACTAACACAGAGGACTGAAGACTTAACATAAGGTAAGCCTCAGTCCCAGTATTAAGCCCTTCACTGTGGGACTGCAGAAAATGTGGCTGTCCAAGACCTTTACAGTTTTAGGGTAGCTGCTGAGGACCTGGATGGCCATGTCCTTAACAGAGGCATAGTTTTAAAAGATTATTTACCTAGGTTGGTATCCTTTATACAGCAGGCGGTTATATATATAGTTTTTATTTTTTACATTATGTCTTCAGTTTCTTTTATATAGTGATCACTGTCTAAGCTACCTTCTAGATCACAGTCCTTCTTCCTGGAAACAACAGATTCTAGTTAACGTGAATGTCTTGTAAGTCACATATCAGAATGAAAACTGAAACAATTAGCAGCCGACTACAAGAGAGATCAAATTAAAATAAAAAGTATATTCATATAAATGACTGCTGTTGAATCATAAAACCTAGTAAGTCCTGTTAAAATAAGTTCCCTATTAAAATGTATTCGGGGAGATAAAAAGGTGCAATTCTGTGGCAAATCAACTGCCATCAAGGGGCTTTTAACCTCTTGAAAGCTAGAGAGGTCTAAAACATGCTTTAGAGACTTATTTTGCATTCAAGGGGTTAAAACACTCACTTAAATCAGTGAGGATTTAGGGCTTTCTTTATTTGTCTCCTATGACGCAACTGGATTTCCCCACAACTGCTCATCTTTTTGTTTCTGCATTAGGGCCTTAACCTTAAAGCAAAACTAACATAGAAATTACCTGGGGTTATATAGACTTAAATACCCTGTACTTCATGCTGGTGGTTGTAAAAATAGTTTATTGTTTTCTGAGGCTTAACCATTTGAGTGCTAGAGGGGTACGCAATGCATTGCAGAGCAATGCGTTGCATACCCTTCTGGCACTCAAAGGGTTAAATTCTACTGTTACATATGTTCTGTGGGAACTCCCGCTCCTGTCTTTTCCAGGACCCCCAGACCTCCATTTCCATAGCATTCTAGTTAGCGGGTCTCAGAAGTGATAGTGCTGTATTGTCTGTAAGTGGACTAAGATGGGGGGCCACCCTTTCCGGATAGAAGTGGGTACTAATCATAGTATATTAACTGTCTTAGCTCTTGTCTCATAAACAGCACGAACAAATGAATCAAATTATATCTATGTACATTAAAAATTCAAGTTTAGGATTTGATTTTAGGGATCAGACATAAAATACATTTTTTATAGATGCCAGGTGGAAGTACATGATACTTAAAGGGATAGTAATGTTTTACAGTAAAAGCAGCTCCAGTTAATCTTCATAGTATTTGGGTCATGGAGAGAGTTACTTTAAAACTGTCTGAGTTGTAGTTCAAGAGTAATTGAATGATAAAGTATCCACCTCCTGCTCTTTTTACTGATGTAACACTGCTCACCCTAGAGCTGCAAGACTGTCCAGATGAATCGCAGAGAGGGACAATCTTCAATTAGCTTAAGGGAAAAACCTGAAAAAACAGTCAAGGGGTTCAGGGTTTTTCTTATGCTCCCTGTAAGAAGATTGTCCCTTGCTGTGATCTACCTGGTTCCAGGACCAGATTCCACATCTGAGGGGAGTTGGCTTTCACTAGGTAAAAGGGGAGGGAGGGGGATACTTTATCATTCAATTACTCTTGAACTATAACTCTGACAATACTGAAATACAACTCTCTATGACTTAAACAGTAGAAGATTAATTGGAGCTGCTGTTTTTGTGAAACATTACCACCCCTTTAAAATGATACATACAAATTAAAATTTTAGCTCTTAATTTTTTCTTTAATTGGGACATCTTATTCATAAGCTTATGATGTTTTTTGGTTGCAGCAGCTGCATAGTGGCGGATGGGAACCACATCCTATGAAAGCATAGCCTCTTTTTATGATCAGTAACCTGATTGCATATAATTAACCCCTTTTGATTTTAGAGAGGTCTCTAGAACACGTTATCATCTAATGGGTTAACCGAAAAATAAACACCAAAAAATAAATCATACTTTAATTAGCGTTAGCTGCTCAGGCTGGCTGCAGATGCAGTTTTCTGGTTTTCAAATTAGATTGAGAGGAAACATGCTACTTTTTTCCATTTGCATTTGTTTTCAGCTGGATGATACAGTTAACATTATGTAAACACAGCTTCAGCTAGACATAAGTGTTGTCAGCTCCTATACAGATACTAAATAAGGACATTATGCACCAAAAAAACTGGAACAATTGTGAGGTAACCCAACTGTACCATAGGGAACAAATAAAAATTAGTAAAATATCACTGACTAGTTTTAAAGCACGTGTACACGGGCCAACACTGGCAGTGCTGCAGTCATGCGCAGTACTGACTGCCCACACAGAGGCTGAAAAGGAGCGGGGCGTAATTTGGAGCTCCCTGCTCCGTATCAGCCGCGGCGCAGGCAGTCAGTACTCCGCAAGACTGCAGCGCATGCAGTCGTCTTTTCTGCGCATGACGGCTTCTGACAAACATCCTTAGTGTATTATAATATAGGATTTCAGTGGGGATTTAACCGCTTGAATACTAGAGAGGCCTCCAACACTTTGTAAAGCAACCAATTGGAGATCTCTCTAGCATTCAAGTTATTAACCCTTTCTGTGGCGTTGAAAGGGTTAAGAGTGCCAGAGAGGTATCCAGTGCATTGCAACACAAAGTGCTGGATACATCAAAGGGTTAAAAAAATAAAAAAACATTGAAATCAATAGGCATTTTTGTCTACTATGGTGCAGTTGGCTAGCCCAGAACTGCTTCAATTCTGTTTCAGTTTGTGATCGTTTAGAGTGAGAGTTACTGGAGGGATAGTGTTTTCACACCTTTTTATTTGAAAATTGCATAAACATATTGTATCTACTAAAAAGTAAGTAAAAATGCATTTGTGCCAATTGGCAAGAAAAAATCAGATTCAATGGGATTTTTACAAGCAAAGTTCTGTTATTACTTATAAAAGAACCATTATCCAATTTAGGGTTAGTATCAAAGGGGTAAAACTGGCATATACTGAAATAGATTCCCACAGGCTAAGATCTTGCCACATTTATTATTATTGTCCTATATAATAATTCGCTAGGATGTTTGGCAGAAGCTGTCATGCGCAGTAGAGACTGCCCGAACGCACAGAATGCTCGAACTTTTTTAGGTGTAATATCACAGTGGCCTGAAAATTTACAGTGGCGCTGTTTCTACACCATCCTACGGACTGCTCTGGTCTGTCGACCATAAATCTTCATAAGATGGTGTAGCAACAGCGCTATTGTAAATTTTCAGGCCACTGTGATATTGCACCTAAAAAATTCAAGTTTGAGCTGTTATAATTTGTTAATAAAATATCTTTGAGCAGTGGGAGTACCTTGTTTTACTCAGGGAGACAAACCCTACAACATATATTTTTTTACATCTTAAGTATTACTATCTCTTTAAGGAATGTTTATAAGCATATTCATTTTGCAAGTTGTCATTGTTTGAAAATATAGGAGGTATGTATAGTTAACTGTAGTATTTATAGATACAATTTAACCTACTATATTTTTAATTTTGATGTTTGGAGATAACATAAAGATATGCATAAAGGAACAGGAGATAACTTCTCCAGTTTGATAAACATCTAATTCCAATGCTAGTCTATGGAGGCCATGCACTAAGGTCTGTTAGGGTGGAGATAGGGTGCATAGGCTTCTTAGAATATCATTGAGAGTGTATGTCCTCTTTATCACACCTCATGTCATAGCCCCCAGAAATCCTAGGACAAAGTAACTGCACCTGTAATGCTAGAGAGGTCTCCAGATTCCTGAGAAGCAATTCATTGGAGACCTTTATGACATTCAAGGGATTAATGAGCATTTAGGTAATTTAAGATTATTTTTTTCTATGAATATAAGCATATTCTTGTAATTTTAAAGGGATAGTAATGTTTAGTTATTAAAGTACAATCAAGTCTTCTTCCTACTTTTTTGTAATGATGTGTAGCAGTAAAACCTTATAAAACTTTGCTGTTTGATATTTATTCTCTAATAAAGTTCCCCCTCCCTCCCCTTTTACTTACCTCAAGCAACCTCCCCTCAGATCTGGAATCCGGTCCCAGGACCGGAGAGATTGCAGTGAGGGACAATCTTCGCTCTTTCAGTATAAGGAAAAGCCTGCCCCTTTGACGAAGGAGGACAGGTTTTTCCTTATGCTGGAAGAAGATTGCGTTCTGTCCGTACCGGCTTCCTGAGGCTGCTGAGGTAATTAAAAGGGGCGGGAGGGACTTTAATAGAGAATAAATGTAAAACAACAAAATTTTGTAAGGTTTTACTGCTACACATAGTTATAAAAATGTAGAAAGAAGACTTGATTGTACTTTAAAGGGGATCTCTCACATCTTTACAAGTAATGCTCATTAGTTAGAGCATTTAGTGAATAAGTTTAAAGTGTTATTAATTTTTTTTTTTTTTAACTTTATTGGCACAAAAATTAAGGTTTAAAGAGTGCCCAGCACCCTACTTCCGGCTTGCCGCTCTGCCTCTGCTCCCGTCCCACTACTGTTGCTAAGCTGGAGCGGTCTCATTGGCTAGATGAATAACCTTTTAATCTTATTTGCTAAATGCTCTAACTAACGAGCATTACTTGTAAAGATGTGAGAGATCCCCTTTAATAACAAAACATTACTATTCCTTTAGGGGCATTTACCATGTTTTACTAAGGCCCCTTTCACTGTTCATTTTATGTCATGGGATCATCTTGACAGTTGTGGTGGCTCACTGTTTTTTAACCCCTAATCAACATTGCAATTGATGTGCCAGACAAGTTTATTCCTAGCTTGTTTTGCAGGTCTGCTTCGGCAAGAGCATATCTCACAAGAGAGTACTTCCTATGTAAAGATACACATTCATTAAGTGTAACGTCTGTTTGGATATACTTTCATTTTAATCCTTCTAATTTTAACAATAACTTGTAATTCACTAGAATGAAAATTATACAGACGCCTATTTCCCAACTGTTTAACCTCTTGCATGTAAACAATGCTGCAGGCTGTTTAATTTGTAATCCCTGCTGTTGTAGCTGGCATTACTCAGTGTATATTTATTCCTATAGAATAAACAAGAGAATTATTTGTATTCAAATAGCGCTACTTATAAGTTGTTACAGTGTTGCCAGCAGCAGAGATAAAAAAAATTAGGTAATATTCTTTCCTCACTTCATGATGAGAGCAAGTGAGCTTTATTCATAATTCTTCTTTCATATTGGTTCTCTGTACCAGGATTTTATCATCCCCTGTCCTAAAGTATTTCTAATGGTGCAGGCATTAAAGAGATAGTAACACTAAAAAAAAAAATGTAAATGTCCCCAGTCCCATCTCTCAAACCTTTATGGTTTGAGAGATATTCGCTGTTAAAGTTCTCCCCTCCCCTTTCCCTGACGTCAGCGCTCTAGCTGACTGAAGGGGAATCCGGTCCAGGGACTGGTGGGGGCTCTTCAGCAGAGCCGAGATTGTGTTATTTCAAAAGAAATCCTTCACTGGAATGGTCTACAAAGTGTGCACACTGAGCAGACCGTTCCAGTGAAGGATTAATTTTGAAATAACACAATATCGGCTCTGCTGAAGAGCCTCCTCTTGTCCAGGGACCGGATTCCCCTGCAGTCAGCTAGAGCGCTGACGTCAGGGAAAGGGGAGGGGAGAACTTTAACAGCGAATATCTCTCAAATCATAAAGGTTTGAGAGATGGGACTGGGGGCATTTAAATTCTTTTTTTTAATACCTACACGAAGAACTTTTGACAAAACGAAGTTTACTATCCCTTTAACACTTTGAGTGCCAGAGTGACGAGCAATGCATTATGTACCCCTCTGGCGCACAAAGGATGAAGGATTTCCCTGTCTGTGCACAGGTGAACTTATTAGATTGAGTTATCTACTAATTACAAACAGGAAACCCATAAAACCTGCACTTTTAGGGGTACTTCAGGACAGAGGTTGAGAAACTCTGCTCTATACAGTAAGGCTAACCCGGATAAGTAAGACAAGCATACTTCCACTGAGATACTGCATTCCACTGTAATTACAGTTCTGACTTTTTTTTTATATTAAACTGTTAGTGACAGTGCCCTCTGATGTCCAAATCAAGTGGTGCCCAAACTGTTATTCAATGCATTATATAGGAGAGTTAACTGGCTACAGTTCTCCAGTCTGACAGAAAAAGCTCCACCACTTTGTGACAGTTTAAACAGTTACAGCTTTTTAATAATGTAAATGTCAGTAGTGGTGTGTTCTTGTTTTCTTAGCGTGGGTGAGCCCTACATATTTGATTTCTTCATAATGGATTACTACGTCTTTAATTTTTTTTAAAGA
The DNA here is from genome assembly GCA_037306005.1 of Rhinophrynus dorsalis. Taxonomy (NCBI): domain Eukaryota; kingdom Metazoa; phylum Chordata; class Amphibia; order Anura; family Rhinophrynidae; genus Rhinophrynus; species Rhinophrynus dorsalis. The sequence continues at coordinate 601,687,820 of CM074718.1, read as the reverse complement.
AAAATGCTCTGTGCACTAAAGGCATACCTTTCTGAATGATTTACATTACAGTATCTTTTAGAAAAGAACAAAAAAAACACTGATCAAAATCTTTGCTTGAAATTGAAATCTTCTGATGAAATTGTGTTCAAGAATTCATAGTAGTAATACTGACACTCAACACTTGGGAGATCTTAAGTTCTACATTGTTTTAATGATGGTGTCACGCCTATATCTAGCAGTGTACAGTGGCTCTGTAGAGCTAATTAGATAAGTAAAGGATGTTTACACAAGTAATGTAGTAATGCTGCACTATGGGAATCAGAGTGGAACTTCCCTTCCGACCCATGTAGGTGAGTGTATTCCGAAAAGACCCAAAAGCAGTGGTGGGCATCTTGTGGCTGTTGCAGATATTATATTCTTTAACCCCTTAAGGACCCATTACGTGCTATGACATTCCTGGGAAAACTTGCGTTAAGGACCCATGGCGTTCCTGGCGCGTCATGGAATTCAGGGGTCCCCACGTGGCTGAACGCCATACGGGGACTCCTGAATCCATTGGGCAAAATTGTCCTTAACTGCTTGCGACGTGGCCGGTCATTAAGAGGTTAAGGCCCAAATGCTGAAGGAAAAAGATGAGCTATTCCGGCGCAAACAAATGGGACCACATGGGGTTTATAAAAGTTATTGAAATTGGGCTTTTAACCCAATTAATTCTAAAGGGATACCCAGTGCATTGCACTCTCTCGCTAGTCAAGGGCTTAACCTTTTGAGTGTCAGAAGGGTATGTAATGTATAATGAAGGGTTAAAAGCCCCATTTAAATCAATGGGAATTATAGATAATGTGTACGTCTCCCCTAGGGTGCATTTGGTTAGCTGCAGAATTACTAATCTTTTCGTCAGTGCATACGTCTCTAAGAACTGAATGCAGAAAGAGAAAGAGGAGCAATTCTGGATCAAGCTAACTGCACCTTAGGGGTGAAATGCAAATTCCCATTGATTTAATTGGGCGTTCTGAATGACAGAGAAGTCTCCAATGCTTTGGGAAGCAGTGAATTGGAGCATCCTCTAGCTTTGCAAAGGGTGAAAGCCCCATTTGAATCAGTGGGAAATTTGGGGGATTTCCATTTGTCCCCTTTGGTGAAGATGGCTTGCTTTGGAATTGTCCCAGCTGTAAGTACTTACTGGCAAACAAATCATTAGTGCTTGGGACTTGAAGTCCTGATAAAATGGAAGACATCTAAAACACAAAATATTTAACTCCTGGGAAAAAATAACAAAATCGTATAATAAAATATTTATGACCAAAATGGTGATCTGTTTTTTATTCTTATAGTACTATTAGATCTGCATTTGGGAACCCTGCATTTCATTTCTTTTCTGCTTTATTGACAATTAGCTCTTGATGGACTGCAGCGTTCCTCATCTTCAGCCCACCATTAGGTACATGAGCAGGATGGGAGATGTAGACCGATAACAGCTAGACAAGATTTTGCCATCCCTGGACATTTAAAGGGATAGTAATGCTTAAAATGTAAAAAAAATATGTTGTAGGGTTTATCCCCCTGAGTAAAATGAGAGTACTCCCACTGCTGAAAGGTGTTTTATTAAAAAGTTATTACAGCTCATATCACAGTGGCCTGAAATTGTATAGTGATGCTGTTACTACACCTTCCCGGGACCAGAGCTGTCCATAGGATGGTGTAGCAACAGCACCACTGTACAATTTCAGGCCACTGTGATATTTCACCTAAAAAAATTAAACTTTGAGCTGTAATAACTTTTGAATAAAACACCTTCCAGCAATGGGAGTACCCTTGTTTTACTCAGGGGGATAAACCCTACAACATATTTTTTTTACATTTTAAGTATTACTGTCCCTTTAATGAATTAATATGTTTATTTATATAGCTCCACAAGTGCATGCAGTGCTTTACAATTTAAAATGAGGCCTGTTATGATGCATTCTACATTAAGCTTTGTATTAGTGGCTCTCAAACATTTTGTGATAGGACCCAAGGTTTCCTAACAGTCAAACTAAGTAATTACCTTAGAGATGGTTCCAGTGCATTGCACCTCAATGCGAGCTCTCTCAAAGAGTTTTCATTATGTAGGTGTTCCCTCCAATGTGAGCAGAAGTGATTGACTCAGCACTGAGTTAACCCCTTAACGACCCTTGACGGTCATAGTACGTCATGGGTATATCTGACTTAACGACCCACGACGTACTATGACCGTCATGGAATTCTGGGCTCCCCCTGCGGCTGCACGCCATTCGGGGAGTCCGGAAGCGGAAGAAAGAAAAAAAAAAAGTGCTCCTTAACTGACCACTCCGATCGGCCGGTCGTTAAGGTGTTAAAAGAGCAATTAAAACTGGTCATTGCAGCATGGTGCATTAACTATTTAGGGCTGTGTTGCTTATGTGTGCACACCTCACTGTTATAATATGCCTGATGAAGTTGTCCTGAAAGCTTACACTCTAAAGCTTCTCATTTTCATGTCTGCCAAATCAGTGTATCTACTAGGACTCACAGATGTGCATATTCCCATAGTCAACATCTTTATAGATGTATATGACTTTCTTCTGTGTCATGACACAAAAGCATCTGCTTACTTACCCAAATTATATTTGTTAAAATGTGTATGTAATGATTGTCTTGTGCTTCCTTCTTGCCGCGTGCCCAAATATTTCAGTAATTTGGCTCCATTATCTGTTCTGTCATTTGTGCTCATAGTCGAACAATGGTTCTTTATAACATCTTTTTCTGCGGTGGTTGTTGCAGAGAAGAAGTATGTTTGCTAATGGATTGAAAATGTGTTCAGTCAGACGTGTATTAAAAGCACTTAGTGGAACAAATAGTTTTTTTTTTTTTAGAATTTTTTTCATCGGGTAATTATTTTGTGTTTTCGATGACTTTCAGACACCACTTTATCAAGGCTTCAAAACCCAAATATTGATGATTGTTTTATCAGTAAGGCTTATGTGTTTAGAACTGGAGCAATCCTGAAGCAAACCATGTGCACTATAAGGTACCAAAAAAATCCACCAAGTTCCCATGCATCTGAATTGGGCTTTTAACCCTTTGAGTACCAAAGACGTGTTTGCAAAGCAATGTGTTGTGCTTACCACCCTGGCATTCAAAGGTGTGATAAAGAGGTGATAAAGTGGAAATTACTTCTCGAGTGGTGTCACACCGCTAATTCCTATGTTATTCTATGGAGCCTTTGTACTAACATAGGCTCCAACTTGAGAAATCTTAGTGCATTGGCTCCATAGAATTATATAGAAATGATTATCACAACGTATTGTATTTCCCCTGTTCTTTTTTAGAACATCAGTCTCTTTGTCATGTCCTTTCTTTCAGTCACAGCAAATTTGTAAATTATAGTCATTCATAATTTATCTTTTCATCTACACATACCTCAAATTGAGATAATTTTTCCCATCCATCACATTTTTTGTGTTTTTGCTCATTTGGGGAAATTACTATTATTACTTTTTTATGTTAGGGACTGTTAACCCCTTTAAGGACTGTCACCAGTTTCCTTGCCTGAAAGATCGGTGACGGTCCTGTCACATCATATATTTTATGCTTACAGTCACTTCTGCGGGAGCTCGGTAAGCACTGGCGGGGTCTGAAATTGACCAGTCCAAGAGAGGAGCAGTCTCCCTCAGACCTGTTTCGGCACACCAGTACATGTCATTAGTCTTGTCTGCCGGTGAACTGAACATTCTGTACGTGGTCCTTAACTGCAATCCAGCCCTAGGATCTCTGCAGCAGAAAAGCCTGCCTGCAGTCTATTAAAGGGATAGTATTACTTCAAAATTACTATCCCTCATATTGTAGCCCTTAATAAACTGAGTTAAATGACACCAGCGGCATCTCTCAAACCTTTATGGTTTAAGAGATAGCTGCTTTCAAAGTTTCCTCTCCCCTGCTGTCAGCGTTCTGCTGCCAGCAGGAGAATCCGGTCTCTGAATCAAACGGAGGCTCTTCAGCAGAGCCGATATTTCGTTATGGAAGGAAAAATGATTAACTGAAACAGTCTTCTACGTGTGCTTGGTAACCAAGCACACGTAGAAGACTGTTTCAGTGAATAATTTTTTCTTCCATAACGAGATATCGGCTCTGTTTAAGAGCCTCTGCCTGTCCCTGGACCGGATTCCCCTGCTGACAGCAGGGGAGAGGAAACTTTGAAAGCGGCTATCTCTTAAACCACAAAGGTTTGAGAGATGCCGCTGGTGTCATTTAACTCAGTTTATTAAGGGCTACAATATGAGGGATAGTAATTTTGAAGTAATACTATCCCTTTAAATACAGTATACAGAACACTGACTGCTGCTGGGATAATGTTACATTGTATCACAATATCTGCTTTTACAGTCCTACAGAACACAGCAAGTCAGAGTACACACTGTCTGGGGTATAAAAGTGTAAAGAAATAGGTGAAGATTAAAAAATAATAATTATAAGCCAGGGTTCCTGGGTACTTTGGAGCCAGGGTTCACCTGACAACATTTCTAAATGGACAAGGGCTGCTGTTAAGGTCCATGCCATTCACATCTACTGAAGATCCACTTTTAAAATAGCACATTTTTAACAGTGCAAGGTTTTCGAGATTTTCATGTCGCTTCTTTTAACATCGCGCTCGTCTGCGGGGTTAGTGTAAAGAAAAAAAAAATATAATTGAGCATGGTGTCCACTGCCTTGCCTGTAATAAATAAGTGCTTTAGCTTTGCAACATTTTTTTAAACTTGGTTCTCCATAGAGCTATTTACTAATGATAGATGTGTGTGGACGCCATGCTCGATTATACTTTTTTTTTCTTTAAACCAACCACGCAGGTGATCGAGCTGTTAAAAGAAGCAACATGAAAATCTCTCACTGATAACGAGGGTGAGATTCTCATGTCAACCTTTTGAACATGGCGACCTACTTAATGCGTCTCCAAGCCGCACGCTCTTAAAAATGCTCTGTTTTAAAAGGATACCTCTGCTGAAGCATATGGCCATAAAACATTTCAGAGACCAGTTCTGATATTTCCAGGGACACACTGGTATATGCAATCTGACTTTATGTATTACACACTTGCAGAATATGCAATGTTACTACCCCTTTAATTAGAAAGCAGTAATGTTTTATTTATGTTGTTGTTGGTAAATTAAAATAGTATTTTTGTGTCTAGCATCCATGTCTGACATCCAAAGGATGTAATGAAATCCGTACGTAACTAGATTTTGTAATGGACACCTTTTACATTGATATTGCCCTATTAGGAGATCTATGCCTCTGGGAACAGACCTGCAGATGAAGCTGAGGCAAACCATGTGAATCATTTCAGACGTGATTAATGTTAATATAATAATTTCTAGTAATTAACTATGAAAAAAGCTGACTGTGATACCAACCATATGATCCAACTGTTTTATCCATCTGTCCATTTAGTAAACACTGTGATTGCAGGAGATGTCTCTATCTCATTGCTTCTCATTGTGCTAGCGGCTTTGCTAACATATAAGGGGTTAAGAAAAGTATATTCCATGCAAACATTTTGTCTTCAGATTAGAGTGGGTTGACTTATCTGAACTGAGCCTTAAACTTGTGTCGTTCATGTTAGTTCAGCAAGATTAGGGTGTTCATTTTGTGTTTTGTTGTTACTAGTTGCTCATAATAAAAGCAGCTCTAATTAATCATCATAGTATTTGGACTTTAGAGAGTGTTATTTCAGTTCTGTCAGAGTTGTAGTTCCAGAGTAATTCAATGACAAAGTGTCCCCCTCCCGCCCCTTTTACTGATGTCACACTATTCAGCCTGAGCAGAAGGGAGGTGCCCAGGTAGACTGCAGGGAGGGACAATCTTCAATTAAGATAAGGGAAAAACCTGAAAAGCTTGTCAAGGGGGGCAGGGCTTTCATTGTTTTCATAGGAATAAGAGTGTCCCCTTCTGTTATCTGTCCAGTCTATGGACTGCATTCCACATCTGAGAAGAGATTGTTTACAGTAGGTAAAAGGGGCGGGAGGGGGAAACTTTGCTTGTGAATATCTCATAAACCATAAAGGTTTGAGAGATAAGTCTTGTATCATTCTTCATGTTTTTTTAATGCCTACAAAATAAAATAAAGTTAAAACGAAGTATTACTATCCATTTAAAGGGCAAATGTTAGTATCTTCCAGTTAGGAGAGACATTTTAGTATACAGGACTAAGAAAGGCACTTTAGTATATAGCAGTGTTTCTCAACCACTGTTCTTGCAAGGCTTCAGATACATCTCTGGTTCTCAAAGAGGCAAATAATCCCAGGGAAAGTGATAGGGCAACTGTACCATGTAACCTGTTCTGGTTATGGTTATGAATCTTCTGAGTTGTCCATAATAAGATCTGTATATGGTCATACACTGTACACATGAGAATATATAATTATCATTATTCTTTTTTTCTGTTTTCCTCTCAGGATAATACCCGGTAGGTTTCAGAACAGCATTTATCCAATTAGAGGCATTTTTCTTCTCATCTGTGTTTTCTGGACGTTCTTCTCTTAGGCCTTATAATAACTGTTGTCTCTTTAGAACCATATTAATGATTTCCTCTTTGAGCTGTTACTAGCCTTCCTGACATGCTTATCTGTTCTCTTTATAATTACGTTGTTTATTGCGCACATTGCGCTCCCATATATCATATTTATGATTTGCCAGAGTCCTCTAGGCATCCAAGACGCTCTGGAAAATCTTTACTATCTTCTGACTACTTCAGTGGTTCTCAATCATTTTGCTGTGACGAACCCATTAGTATCCTTCTAAATCTTTGTAGAACCCTAAAAATGAAGCCATTTAACCCATTAGACAGGTTTTCAATGCACTGGAGATTTTACTAATACACAAGGGATTAACCTACTATCAATAGAATGTTTTTGAATGCTGATAAGTACTGATAATTTAAAACTAAATTATTAGGCTAAAATGTATCAGTTAATCACTATCAAGAAATGAATTGTGCTTTGGTTCCCCTGTCTGCCATTACTGAAATTGTATTGGAACCCCTTGAACAAGGTAAGGGAACACTGGAGTTTCAATGAGAACCTTCTTCATCTGCTGTAAGGGAAATTGATGTTTTATATCTATTGGAATATAATACAATAGATTTAAAGCTGTGCCTACAGCAGAACAGACATTTCTTCTCAGTACCATAGCCTCAGAATTGGAATTCAATTTAAAGGGATAGTAATACTTGAAAATAAGTTAATTTTATATTGTAGCCCTTAAAAAAAACTGAAAAATGATATAAGTCTTTATGGTTTGGGAGATATTCACTTGTAAAATATAGTAAAATTCTCTTTTCCTGGCTGTTTCAGCCAAGTCTGCCATCTAGTGGACAGATTTGGAATTCGGTCCACAGAGCAACTGGCAGCTCTTTAGCAGTGCAGAGATCACGATCTTTGAAAAGAACTACTTAACTGGAACTATCTACAAAGTGTTCCTGGCTTGAAAGCACACTTTGTAGACCATTCCAATTAAGAAATTATTTTTAAAGATGGTGATCTCAGCACTTCTGGAGAGGCACAACCGGTCCCGGGACCGGATTCCAAATCTGAAGGGTGGAGCAATGACGTCACTCCAGGGGAAACTTTACTTCTGAATATCTCCCAAACTATAAAGGTTTGGGAGATAAGACTTATATAATTTTTCATGTGTTTTTAAGGGCTACAATATAAAATAAACTTATTTTCAAGTGTTACTATCCCTTTAATTGAGAAGTAAACAATTTTTTATGAAAACCTATATGTTATATGGCTTTTTTTCTGCTAAGTAAAACAAGGTATTCCCACTGCTGTTCATTGTGTTGATTGTTTCATTCAAAAATTATAATTGTTCAAGCTATCAGGAGTGAGTGACAGGGTCATTACGTCCTGAACATTCTGACAGCATGGTTTCACATTTTCTATTGCATTCAATGGAGAACTGTTTGCCCTTGACACCTCCAGAATAACTAATCGAAACCTGACCACTAAAGGGCAATATTAATGTAAAAAACAACAGATTAAACTGTAATAACTCCAGAAAGGTGCATCTCCCAACAATACTATTGTTGAACTCAGCAGGAAAATCCCTCCAGTGTATGTTTTTTCATAAAAAATACTTTACTGCTCCTTTAAAACCAGACAACCTACTCAGGAACAGCAGAATTAAGGGACATAGAGCCAAAATCAGGGACTGTCCCTGGAAATGTGGAACAGTTGGTGGTCCTGGAATATTCTAGTAGGAAAAAAAAATCATTTTTCAAGTTGAAAAGTGCAAATGGCTCTAAAGTCTCTCACTGAAACATCTACAAAGTAAATAGTTTTATTTAGATAAAGGGTAGGCTAAAGTGAAAGCAGCCCCAGGTTTGTGAATTCTGTGTTTTCTTTAGGGGTGTGTGACACCAATGTGTAAGGAGTATGGGGAAGGCATATGTAGACAGAGAGGAAAGCAAACATGAGCTTAACAGTCAACTGTAACAATTTATCTTGTTATGTGCTTATCTTTCCAATGCTTTTCAGACACCTCTATCATCCAGGAGATTAAATTAGTATGTAATGGATCTAGTTTAACCTCTGAGGATTAGAGGTGTACTCTCTGCACTGAACATTAATTCACTCCACATTCCTTGGGTCCTGTAGGGGTTACATTTTAATTTATGTTGTTTACATTTAATTTATTGGTGTGTGGTGTTGTTTTTTTTTTTTTTTTTGTGTTTTTAAAGGGACGCTACCTGTTAAAACAACTTTGGAGATTTTGAGTTTTCCTTGACTTAACTCCATTTAGCCTCCCCACTCACTGACACTGTTGAGTAATACATTGCACAGCTCCACTAGCACTGAAAGAGTTAAGTATAAGTGAGTGGGAGAGGTAATGCAGGGCTCAGACAAGAATTACCTGTATGGCATGTCTTAATTGTCAGGGATAGTATTACTATCCTTGTTTTTATAGTCCCTCACAGAAATATAGAATATACCAAAAATAAAAAGTATAGGTGAGATGTAGGGACATCACTATCACCGACATAAAAGTTTAAAGTAACAGTAAACTTTTTTTGGAATTTTTTTTAACCCTTTGAATGCCAGAGGGGTTTGCAATGCATTGCGTTCCCCTCTGGCACTCAAAGGGATATCGTAGGGGTTTTCCTGTTGAGACAAATAAGGGTACTCCTACTGCTGAGAGATGCATATTTTCAGGGTTAAACGTGTTTTTTTTAATTTACATTAGCAGTACCCTCTACTGGTCAGATTTCAATTATTTATTCTGTTACATTCTATTGCAGAGGATAGTCAGTGACATACAGTTCTCCATAGAATGAATAGAAAGTGCTGAGTCACTTCCTGTCAGTTAGAAGTAAACACACAGTAAATTCACTTCCTGATTTTTTGAACTGTTAATAACATTTACTTAGCAGGAAAAGCTCCATAGCATATAGGTTTTCATAAAAAATACCTCTGGCACTCAATGGTTTAAAAAACAGGTTAAGGGCAATTTTATACATCAAAAATTAGGTAGGTCATGAATTGAGATGAAAAGAAACTCCCAGCGCTAGGATATATAATATACAAATTCAAAGTATGAACCTTGGTGATTAAAGTATAGAGAGCAGCAAAGAGTAAGGGATTCCCCAAGTCCCCAAATTAGATAGAAACCTAAAACAAAATCTAAAACAGAAAAACACACCAGCTCTTCTCCCTATAAGTCACCCAAATGTGAACCAGTAAAGCATATATTAACATAGAGTTGTTCTGGAGTAAACACTGCATTGGCTTTTAACCCAATAAATGCTAGTGAGTTCTCCAGTGCATTCTCTTCTCTAGCTTTCAAGGAGTTAAAAAAAGCTCTATTCATGTACATGAGAATTAAAGGGATAGTAATGTTCAAAATAAAAGCAGCTCCAATTAATCATCACAGTATTTGGGCTATGGAGAGTGTTATTTCAATACTGTCAGAGTTGTAATTCATGAGTAATTGAATGATAAAGTATCCCTCTCCTGTCCCTTTTTCCTAGTGTAAGCCACCTCCCCTCAGATGTGGAATCTGGTCTTAAGACTAGAAAGCTCACAGAAAGGGACAATCTTCTTACTGTGAGAACAATGAAAAACATGATCCCGTTGACAGGTTTTTCCTTTATCTAATTGAAGATTGTCCCTCTCTGAGATACATCTGGACTTCACCTTTCTGTTCTGAGGTGAGCAGTGTTACAGCAGTAAAAGGGGAGGGAGGGGGCTAATTTTTCATTCAATTACTCTTGAACTACAACTCTGACAGTATTGGAATAACACTCTCCTTGTCTGAAATAGTATGAAGATTAATTGGAGCTGCTTTTATTTTGAAACATTACTTTCCCTTAAGGAATTTTTATTTATCCCTGTGGTGTACTTGGTTCGCTCCAAAATAACTTAAATTTGTTTTTATAAATATAGGTTCTAAAGAAAACGAAGCAATTTTGAAGCAATCCAACTGCACCACACAAATTTTCATTGATTTAAACTGGCCTTTTCAAATCCTAAATACTAGAGGTTGGAGAACTCATTCATCATGTGTTTATTATTTATTATAAATTAATTATGTGCCAGATTAAGACCTGAATAAAAATGGAAAAATTGTACCAGGCTAGGCTTTTAGGGCAGTATTCAGAAACCTGAAAAAGTGCAATTCTGGGGTAAGCCAACTGCATTATAGACGACAAATAACATTTTTCAAAATTTTTAAAAATGTTATTTGAATCAAACTTGTAAGCCCTTCAATGTTAAAGAGGTCCCCAATTACTTGATTCACGATGCAATGGTGACCTCTAGCATTAAAGGGTCTAAAAGCCCCCTTTCTTTCCCTGAGAATTTTCATTTGTCCCCTGTTTTGCCCTTGTATTGCTCTGGAAATATACCTCTTTGGTATGAAAGGGACAATCACATGCTCTGTTCCTGTGTCCCTCATAGACATGCCATGGGGCAGCAATAGGGTGGAGCTGGAGTAAATGTATTTTGAGATTTGTAGTCTTTGGGCTCGGTGATCAAAAACATTGTCAGATTGTGAGTTAGTGGTAAAGAAGGACTATTTTCAGAAGTAAATCTGTAACCTTTGAAAATGTGTCTTAAGAATTAAAGCAATAGTTATTGCTCAAGTTTATTATAACGTTTCTGCTTCCCCCTCTTTTTTTCCATATATTCAGATCTGAAATCCATTTGCTTGAGTGGACAGATCTGAATGAGGGACAGTCTTCTGTTCATCAGTATAAGAAAAACCCTGAACCCCTTAAAGGATGGCAGATTTTTCCTTATATTGACAGAAGATTGTCCCACGTCACTATACGTCCGGACCTTCTTTCTGATCTGAAGACAGATTGATATGATCTAACCATACATTTTAATGATCCATTACTATCTCTATAAAAATGGTGGTAAGATGAGTTTGATAAATATTGCCCTTAAAAAGTCAAAAGTCACATTTTCAAAGAAACAAAGTTATTGTTTTTACTAGATAACACTATACTAATGCTTCTTACTCATATGTGCTAATAGTACTGTAATTTGTTTTACCCCAGTTTAGACCATTTTTGACAGAAAAAATTATGGAAATCAGACAAAAAAAAGTGATGGATAAAAGTTTTTTTCTAAAAATACCTTACAGCATTACTGTAGATTATACCCCCTCCTACTTTTTCGATTTGCTGCTTACTGTAATGGTAACTTATCTGCAATGTCTTGTGTTTCCAACACATATGTAACAGGATAATGCCCCAGTTGGTTGGATAGTTATTGGAGATTGAGATGAACATTACAATCTTAAAAATCATTCATGTCAGCATTCGTTACAGTGACCCCCACCTGCATTGGCTGCATTCTATGTTGATGTTATTCGTGTGAATAAGCCCTAACCACTTGACTGAAATAGAAAACAACTTTTCCTCTGAATAAGCACAGATATCTGGTGTGGTCTGATGATTATGTTTTTTTTTAATCTTGTTTGATGCAACAAAAGGTCTACTTTCTAGCATCCAGAAGGTTAAACTTTATAATTTATTTGGTAAATGGATAATTCAAAGAAAATACATTTCCATTGAAAACCAGTGTTTTAATTAAATGATATGTCATACAAAGTAAATACTGTAGTAAGGCAGGATTTTCAGGGAGTGGAAAATATGTAACAAATCATTTGCCAGCGTGGATGTGTACCTTTATAAAACAGTATAAGAGCAGTGGGGATAGAAAGGAATTATACAGTACAGACCTGAAACTTGGGCTAGTAACAGATAAAGAAAGTCAATAGACTTTCAAAGGATTTGAGAAGTATTGTAAGGGAAAAAGAAGTGGCTTTTGTTAAATTCAAGTCAACTCGGAAGGAGAAAGACGTTGAACTATTGAGCTGCATATGCGGGAAAGAAGGAATATTTAACAACGGACGATAAAATTATTATTTTGTGTAACCTAAAACATTATTCATTTTCAAGTTTTCATTACTGATGACTGTAGTGCAGAGAAATAGGAGTTTTATAACAGGAAAAGCAAGCCAATTATCTGGCTCAAAGTTTAATTGATTTGTGAAGGTAAGTGACATAATATAAAGAACTAGTTTATTGTATGTTATTCTGTATTTATGTGTAGTATTTTGTATCAATATTCTATACAGATTCATAAACACATTGACATAACATATTCTATCTATTCTGCATATTCCTAATATGTAAAGGCAGATTGCTTATACATTTAAATTTTTTTATAACAATGTATAGCTCTGGCAGGGAGCTCAATGAATCTCTATTTTCAGAATTTGGGCTCTGAGCAAGTACACTGAGTCTACGTAGGCTTGAGAAATCACTCCTGGCTCCCACAATGCCAGTTACCAATCAGAGGTTGCCTCCTCCTACTCTTCAAGATACAGTACAGGTTGCTTGCAACAGAATATTAACTCCAGTAATAGTGTCACCACCACAAGACTAGTCATTTAGTTAGTAAGCTTAAGGGTTTACGAGATATTTATTTGTAAGGTATGCTATGGATTCACAACTATCACATTGAGGCATGTGTATAAAGACACAAGTGGAGCAACTTGGTGTTACCAAGTGCACCATTAACCCTTTGAGTGCCAGAGGGGTACGGAATGCATTGCAAAGCAATGCATTCCGTACCCCTCTGCCACTCAAAGGCTTAAGGAGAAGTACAAATTGGTTCTTCTAACCTTCCTAATGCTCCAATACATTATGGGATTTTGTTCTGTGTGGTGCAGTTCATTTGCCCCTGCATTTGCTCCACTATCACCCTTATTATACATATGACCCATTTCATTTTCACTTTATATTTACTAGTGAATAATGGAGGGAATGTACGAATCTTCTCCATTGGTGCTGGTCTATGGAATGTCTGTGTCTGTACTTCGAGGTGTGACAGGAGCATATGATTCCTGGCACATTCACTCGTTATGATTTAATGCCAGCAAGTCCCTTATGCATTCCCCATAGCATGGAAAATGGTATTAAGTAAGCCATTTACTTTGCTCCTAATTAAAACTTTAAGGACTAGAATGGTGTGCAACACCCTCTGCACCTTAAAGGGTTAACACATAACATAAAACAAGGTGTAGACAAAAGGAACAGCCCAAACCTCCCATATACTTTTGCCACAGCCCTTTCCTTAGAGCAAAAGGCCATTAAGGCGGCATTTTGGGAGTATGTAACATAGTAAGCTGGCATTAGGCAGGCGTAGCACTAGAAAGTGAATTTCAAAGCCTGGTTGAGAGCGGAATAGTATTAGTAAATCCCTATTTATATGTCTAGAACAGTGATCCTAAACTCAGGACAATCCAAAAAGTCTGCTTTTAAGGATGTGCTTAATTAAACTCAGGTAGATCAGTCAGAATGACTATGTACTGATTACCTAACTGTGACTCAGCAGGGAGGACATAAAACTCTGAGGATTACTACAGAGGATCACTGCTCTATAAATGTATTTATTTTTCCTATTATTTGATCATTGTGCCACACACTATTATGTTCCCCTTCTAAACAATGCTGCCACCTAATGTCTACCTTAAGAACATGCATGGTAACAGTAGTCTGCTTTCAGACATCTATACCGTGATATATGAAGCAGCTCACTCTTTCTCTCTCTCGCTCTCCTAAAATGTGAGAATTTCTATGTTCATATCACAGTATAGAAAAATGAATAGGAAACCCAGCATGAATACATGCAAAAAGATCTAATTAATTTGTATCCCTTTGTTTCATGCCAGGCTGTGTAAATGTTTTAAATTTGTATCTTGCGATGAGAATAAAGGTCCTGTTTTTAAAATGGAACTGGAGTCAAATCAACTACACCACGGGTTGATTTCAATGGTACTGTCAACCCCTTGAATACTAGAGAGGTTCCAAATGCATTGCGTTAGGGCCTTTAGAAAAATGAAACTGGCAGCAGTAGTTTTGAAGGGATAGTAATACTTAATATGTAAAAAAAAAAAAGATATTGTAGTGTTTATCCCACTTAGTAAAACAAGGGTACTCCCACTGCCGAAAGGTGTTTTATTCAAAAGTTATTACAGCTCAAAGTTGAATTTTTTAGGTGCAATATCACAATGGCCTGAAATTATACAGTGGTGCTGTTGTTACACCATCCTATGGAGATTTATGGTCTGCGGACCAGAGAGGGGTAAACTTTAGAAAGCAATTGCTCCTGAACTCTGCAAGTTACAGAAAAAATACATAGATGCTTTTGTTTATTTTTTTAATACATATAATATTATTTACTGCCAAAATGAGGTATTACTATCTCTTTAACTCACACTATTTATTAAGAATTATGGGAACAGAAAGCCACAACAGGAGTTTGACCACATTGTGAGTTCTTACAACCAGTGATTGTTACAGAGGGTGCTTGCCAGGGAATCGAATTCCAACAGTACAACAATTTGTGTAATGGGTAGAACGCACATTGTACCAGACGGAACTCATTTTATCACTAATGAATGTTTTAACGGGTCCAATAGAATCGAACCCTAGGTGGTTTGGAAGCCAGAGAAGAGATACGTTTACAAATAGGTGCATAAAATGCTAACAAGATTTAGGAGCCTGGGCTCTCCCATGCTTTGGGGAGTTTTCCACCACTGATGAATAGAAATGACTAATCGTCCCCTGTCGTGTATTTGTTTTGCCCCAGAAATGCTCCCTTTTTACTTTGTTCATAAAGCCCTGTTAGCTGTACAGTTCCAATGTTTGGACTGGAAAGCAGTCAGGAGTTCACGTGAAACCAAGGCCCGTATGTTCTAAAGACAAGTGCATGACTTCAATGACAATCTATTATACCCTAAGATAATTAGAACAATTCCCAAATTTCCTATAATTTTATATAGGGATTTTAACCCCTCGAATGGTAGAGAAGTCTCCAGGGCATTTCTTCACAATGTGTTGGAGACTTCTCTTGCATTCACGTTAACATCCCTACTTAAAAGCCTGTTCATATATATGGACATTCCTTGGTTAAAGGAGAATATTCATATCAGAAAAAGTTTTGCCCATGGGCTTAAATTAGCCCAACTACATTAGCCCTGTTTTTTTTTTTATTTTACATACCTAGTATTTAAGCTACGGAGAACTGAAATGTGCCACTTCTGTGTTGTGCCGCACAAAGGTGCCCATCTCTCTCTCAACTGCCCCAGGGATCGCATTTACACTTCCCTTCATAGTTGTATTTATGTGAGCTAACGTTACTGCAAGCTCCGTTTACCATGCTACTGAGCTGAGCCGAATTCCCATGCCACTTCTGGATGCCAAGTCTCTGAAGCTCCCTGGTGTGCACCTGAGAGTGAGGTACCACTTCTAAGGTAGACACTAGTCAGCCCAGAACTCTCATGTACTTCCTGACTGTGGTCGAGGGCCACTACAGAACCTTAGACGCATCCTGCATGATCTTCAGGATATTGTCCTACGGCAAAAAGATTTTCCCTAGGCGCGCATTGAACCTCATGCCTAGGAAGTCCAGTTCCTGGAATGGCACAGGAAAAGACTTTTACATGTTCAAAATTAACCCATGGTGGACCAGGACACAAGCACATTCTGGAGGTGCTGGGCCAAGAGCTTCTCCAAAGGAGCCTTGATCAAAAGATCATCCAGATAAGGCATCATGTAAATGCCCTATGTGTGAATTAAGGCTGTCAAGGCCTCCATGACCTTGGTAAACACCCGAAGAGCTGAGGCCAGGGCAAAAGGCAGAGCAATGAACTGTCAGTGCTCCAACCCTAAAGCAAAATGCAGATGGCGTTAGCTGTCCAGGTGGATTGGAATGTGTAGGTATGCATCCTGAAGGTCCAGAGACCCCAGATACTCCCCCAGGCACATCGCTGTGATGACAGAATACAAGGATTCTATCTTGAAGCATGCCGTCTCCACATACATGTTGAGACACTTGGGGTCCAGAATGGGAAGGCAGCCTTTGTCCTTCTTGGCAACCACAAACAGGTTGATATAAAAACTGAACAAAGGTGCCTTTGCCCCCAGTAGCATTGCTATAATCTGTTTTCCCTCAGGACCAAACAGAGTCTTGCCCTGAAAAAGTAAGGAAACCAGGGTCTTCTTGGAAGATTGGTCCTCGAGCTGAGTCTTAAGCCACAGTGTGTGTCGCACAGTAACAGAGAAAGCTGAGGCTTTGGCAGACAGCCTGACCGCCTCAAACAAGGCTTCTGAAATATAAGTGGTGGCCTCCTTCTTGTTGGCCAAAAAGATCAACAGGTCCTCCTTGGAAGCATCTGCACTGACAGTTTCCATCATCTGTTCACCCCAAACAGCAACAGCCCTGGTAACCCAGGCAGCGGCAAAAACAGGCCTTAAAGCAGCCCCAGAGCCTGCAAAATCAACTCTGAGGTTAGAATCAAGCTTCTTATCCGCAGTGCCCTCCAGTGGTCAAATTCCAATTAGTTTTTCTGTTACATTCTAATGGAGAGGAAAGTCAGTGACATACGGTTCTCCATAGAATGTGAGAGAAACTGCTGAGTCACTTCCTGTCAGTTAGAACTATCAGGACGTAAACACACAGTAAATTCACATCCTGACTATTTGAACTGTTATAAACTGTGAATAAAACAACTGACAGCAGTAAAGGTGCCCTTGTTTTACATAGCAAGAAAAGTTCTATAACATTTAGGTTTTAGAAAAAAAAAGTTTACTTCTCTGTTAAACTCCCATTTAAATCAATGGGAATTTGGATAATGTTTATTTTTCCTCTATAGTGCAGTTAGTTTCTCTCAGGATAGCTCACATTCATTTGTACGTATGGCCACAGTTCTCTAATCTGTATTATAAGAGCAATGGAGAGGAGGAAGGGGAGTTGGGAATCAGTTAATTGTTCAATTGGCAGACAAACTAGGGGGTGCGATGGGAAGCTGGGAATTGTGTAATGTGTAATAGGCAAGCAGATGTGGGTAGTTGGAGAGACATAATCCATACCTCCCTATGTTTCATGTGACAGAAGAAGGACCCTTATATTAGTTGGGGTTGCTGGGGGCTTGACTGGTTTTCGGAACATCACAGAGAACTTTTTATGTTACTTCATGATATACTGGTAGCTAATTATGTAACAGAATAAACAATTTACAAAATAGACTATATATCTATATATATAAATATATACACACAGAGTTTAGTGAAGTTTAAACAAAAATTGCTGTGGAGCACACTACACATTCTGACTTCCTAAAAAGAGAAACACCAGGGAAGCAAAGAGGGACATACATATTTGCTTCTCAGATAGGCACTGTCCCTTTTAAAGAGGGACACTTGGGATTTATGGGAATCAGGTAGCGGAGTGACTGAAAAACAAGTTGGGGGATGGAGAGTTTGAATTAGGAAGGGTGTGTTAGGCAGACAAATGGGGAGGTGAGGTTGGAATAAAATAAGTGAGTGTTTAGCACACAAAACGGGGGGTGCAGTAAAGAGTGGGTTGATCATAATTTCACAGATAAGTCGTACCTTTTATGACATTGTTCACCATTATAACATATAATAATCACTATATTGATCATAGGTGAAATTAAGGAATGAGATCTTTTATGAAGGCCTCTGGAGTGTACTGAATTCTGCTGGAGAGGAAATAGAAAACAGTGTTATTGGGGGGAGGTAACTTAATCTACTAAGTTTTTTAGATGACACACGATTTTTAATGGGTGCTATTTATAAAGTTTTATTGAATTTAACCACAATTTGCTAATACATAATTAATTAGTGTATTCATTTAGTTTGCTCCATTAAATAATTAGGTATTAATGTATGCGTATGTTGTCTAACCCTTATGTTAACTGTGTGTATAACTACTGCACTTATTGTACCCCCTGTATACTAAACGTATACTAAATGTAAACATTAAAGTGGTAAGTACACCTGTTGGCACTATATAAATAAAAATTTTAATCAAAATATGTAACTAAATGCTCTACATTTAAGTGTTAAATATATATATACAGTATCTCACATAAGTGAGTACACCCCTCACATTTTTGTAAGTATTTTTATTTTATCTTTCATGTGACAACACTGAAGTAGTGAGTGTACAGCCTGTATAACAGTGTAAATTTGCTGTCCCCCTCAAAATAACTCAACACACAGCCATGAATGTCTAAACCTTGGCAACAAAAGTGAGTACACCCCTAAGTGGAAATGTCCAAATTGGGCCCAAAGTGTCAATAGTTTGTGTTGCCACCATTATTTTCCAGCACTGCCTTAACCCTGTTGGGCTTGGAGTTCACCAGAGCTTCACAGGTTGCCACTAGAGTACTCTTCCACTCCTCCATGATGACATCACAGAGCTGGTGGATGTTAGAGACCTTGCACTCCCCCACCTTCCGTTTGAGGATGCCGAACAGATGCTCAATAGGGTTTAGGTCTGGAGACATGCTTGGCCAGTCCATCACCTTTACCCTCAGCTACTTTAGCAAGGCAGTGGTTGTCTTGGAGGTGTGTTTGTCATCATTATCATGTTGTTTTGTGGTGATATTAGTTGGAAAGTGAGAGGACTCATGGAATTGTGGTTTTCTGTGTTTCCATAAGTAATAACATTATTTTTAATATTATTTTGAGCGTGGGAATATCTTTTCTGTATAAAAATATACATACATACATTTATGTATGCCGCACAGTGGGTTAAAATGTCCTGATTCCAAAGGATCACCCAGTCATGTTTTGTAATGGAAAATATTGCATGGTTTCACTAAAATTACATAAGCTATTAATATGTTACTGAAACTAAGGGCCTTTCACAAAGTGGTGCAATTATGAAGCAAACCAGCTGAAAAGTAGAGGACAAATGGATATTCCCAATACACTAAATCAATTTTTCTAAAGGAATATATTGCAAGATATTGATGGAACAATTACTGTAAAATATTGGGTATAATACACAGCTGTGTATAATACGCATGTGTACATTATACCCAAGGTTTTACGCACCCTTGATTTCCCCTGTCACACACAAAAAATTTCCATTGCCGCATTGCTTCCCTCTCTCCCCGCATACCTATATCCTCCTCCTCTGCCCCTTTGTAGTGCAATTTCAGCAGCCTGACAGGGTCCCAGCTGGCCGCATGAAATTCAGCTATGCGAATTGGATCTATGGTCCTTGCAAGACATTACCATTGGCAAGGCAGAAGAGGTCTTGACAGGGCAATGTTGGAAGCGGATGGCAGATGCAAGCATGCCACGTGCTGGGACCCTGTCAGGCTGCCAAAATTGCACTACTGAGGGGCAGAGGAAGATATTAGTAAGCGGGGAGGGAGGGAAGCAGTGCGGCAATGGATTTTTTTTAGTACTATTTTCTCTCGTTTATAATAATCACCCCCCACTTAATATACAGTGAAGAGGGGCAAAATTGTGCATATTATACGGTAATAAAATGTTGATATTTAAATTGAAAATACCATTTACCATTCAAGATGTTAAAATCCCCATTTAAATCAATGGGATTTTCTGTCACCTACAATGCAGATGGTCTGCCCCAAAATTGCTCTAGTTTTATTGTCTACATAGGGCCCAAACTGTTAAAACGTTAAGGATCATAGAAGTGCACAGAACTTTCCTTTACAATGCTTTGTGCACAGCTCTTGCCTTTAACGGGTTAAGCTAAATTGAAGCAAAGCTAATAACTCATAATTTAGCTGTTGAGGTGGGAGTTAAGGTTCATATTGTTTTTTAAACCTTTGAGTGCAATGCATTGGATACCTCTCTGACACTCAGAGTTAGGGTCACTCCAATTTTTTCACATTTGCTTTGATTTTTTAAAGTTACTAAAGTGTAGCATTTTGGATTGAGCTATGAGTGAAAATTTGCAAGCATTAATACCAAAAATCGTATAGAAATATATTCTGTACTTACTCAGATTTGATTACAGTTGTTTGCCAAAGTTTGGACACCCTGGCCATATGACACATTTTGTTGATTTTCTGTTTGAAAAGAAATTAACACAGCCTCTGCAGTGAACAAACTTAAACTTGACATTTTTCTGCAAATTGTAATTCACAGTTAGTGTTTATTTGATGAATTTAACAAATGTTTATCGCAGCCAACTAACAGTCTTTCTGTTATTGCATTAAGCATTTCCTGACTTTCCTTGCAGAATGCCTCTAGTTCAAAAATATTCTTTGGCTGTCTTGAATGCACTGTATGTTTGAGCACTAAGGACTGTGAAGGACATTCCTTGGAGTTTCTTGGAGTAGTTCATAGTTGATTTTATGATATGTTTTGGATCATTGTCTTGTTGTAATATCCAACCTCTCATCAATGTCAGCTTCCTCACCGACTGTGTGACATTAGCTTCCAGGATTTGTTGATACTTAGTAGAATCCATTCTTCCCTCTGTCTGCACTATATTTCCTGTGCCACTGGCTGTCACACAACCCCAAAGCATAATAGATCCACCACCATGCTTAACAGTTGGCAAGATGTTCTTTCTATCTGTTTCTCCTCTTTTTTTTCCTGTCCAGTCTATAAGCAGTACTATCAGAGATTTTTCTTGGTCTTCCAGATCTTGTCTTGATTGAAACAGTTTCCCTGAACCTCAATTAGTTAATGACATTTCGGACAGTTAAAATTGCAAGCTGCTTAGAGGAGCCCATGGTTGTTGGGTATTAATACAACACCCTGAGAGGCTCAAAGCTCTGGAATTGTCCTCATTTAACTTAGATTGGTCAATTAAGTTCTGAGACCTTATAAAAGATAACACTAGTGGATAAACTGGAAGGGAGCCCAAACTTTTGCACATGCCTTATTTTCTGTTTTATTTATTTATTTATTTTTTCAGCAAATAAATAGTAACTGTTCATTACAATTTGGAGAAATATGTCAAGTTTAAATTTGTTCGCTGCAGCAGTTGTGTTAACTTTGTTTCACTTATCAAATCCACAAAGCGTGTAATTTGGCTAGGGGTGCCCAAACTGTATAGGGCCTTATGTTCAAAATAAAATCAAAAAACAACTTCCCAAAAGAGGAAAAATAAAAGATTGCCAAATGCAATTAATTGAAGACCTCTATAGCATTCAAGGGGTTTAAAACTCCATGTAATTCAGTGGGAGTTTGGGGAACATTTATTTCTCCCAATGGTACAGTTTTTAACCTCAGAATTCGTACACTTATTTTGAACATAAGCCCTTTATATGCAGGTCTAACTTGTTAACATTCTATTCATGTGCTACTTTTTTGTCTTTTGGCAGAATGAAGAGGTATAAGTGTTTTCCTCCTTATGTGCTGCGATCGAAGATTACCGTGCTTGTATTTACAGTGTCTTTACTGGGTATCTTGAAACTTATAAAAGTTGAACTAATATTTCCAAGTTCCATCAGCTATATCTTGCAGCCAGACCTGAGCATTTCAGATTTTGCCAAGTACAGAAACTCATTCATAAATGATGCTGTCACTGATATCAACTGCACATCTATATTTGAGCTAGATCCAAGTGAAATTGGAAAAAGTTTAGAAATTCGAAAAAAGGGTATAGCCGACCAGCAAGATGAGAATGTAGTGGCAATGACAAATGACTGCGAAGTCTATAAAAAACAAAGGCATTATGATGCAAAACCGATCTCTTTAATGGAGAAAAACTTTCCAGTAGCTTACTCAATGGTTGTTCACAAAGATGCTATCAATGTTGAGAGACTTTTACATTCAATTTATAGTCCAGTTAATGTTTACTGCATCCATTATGACAAGAAGTCATTGCCTGCTTTCAAACGTGCCATGATAAATCTAGCCAAATGCTTCCCAAATGTTTTTATTGCATCTAAACTTGAAACAGTAACGTATGCACATTTTACCAGGCTCCAAGCTGATCTGAATTGCTTGTCTGACCTTCAAAAGTCACCTGTTCAGTGGAAATATGTAATTAATCTGTGTGGACAGGATATGCCACTGAAGTCAAACTTTGAACTAGTCACAGAATTGAAGAAGCTGAATGGTGGTAATATGTTAGAGACTTCAAGACCCACTGATTTAAAAAAGCAACGTTATACATACCACCATGAGATACAGAATGTTCCTTCTTTTATGGCTATGCCTGTAAAAACATCAGTTACCAAAGACCCTCCCCCTGGCAATATTCAGATATATGTTGGAAGTGCCTATTTTATCTTAAGTCGACAGTTCATTAACTTTATTTTTGATAGTACATTGGTAAGAGATTTTTTATCTTGGTCTGAAGACACCTATTCCCCAGATGAACATTTCTGGGCGACCCTTGTACGTTTGCCAGGGGTTCCAGGTGAAATTCCGAGGACTCAGGGGGATGTGACAGACCTTGATAGTAGAACTCGTCTGGTGAAGTGGAACTATCTTGAAGAAAGCCTTTATCCCTCCTGTACTGGAATACACATCCGCAGTGTGTGTATTTATGGATCTGCTGAATTACGATGGCTTATTAAATCTAAGCACTGGTTTGGGAATAAGTTTGACCCTAAAGTAGATCCAGTTTTAATAAAATGCTTAATTGAAAAACTTGAACAACAACAGAAAGAGTGGGTAAACTTGTCCTCTAGATGATCTTTTCTACTTTCCGTGGAAAAGCAGAAGACAATCACTAAGTGATAATGTATTCATTGAAACGTACAGTTCTTTATTCTCTCTGTGTCAGATGTTCTGTTAAGAAACAAAAATGCAATTGCCAAAGCATATAACTTCTTTTTAGGAAAGTGTAACAGTGATTGTGTATAACAGCATTCAGTTGATTAACCCTTTGAGTGCCATAGAGGAGTCCCAACGCATTATGAAGCAATGCATGGACACCTGCCTGGCACTCGGTAGGTTAAATCATTCACTCAATCAAGTGAAACAATATGTGTATAAAAAAGGGGATCTTCATTTATTTAACAGCAGGACTTACCATGGTAGATGACCTTCATACAGCAGTCCAGTATATAGAAAATCTTTTTTTTTTCATTGCAACACTGTTGTCTTCTATTGCTGAACAAAATCATTCCACAATCTGACAATGCTTACAGTGTTCTAAAGAACCATGGATGTGGCTTTTCTTTGAAGGATTTCACAATCAGAATGTTGAAGTCCATTGTCTGTGGTTCATATGTGCGAGCTAAAGAAGATTGAGTTTAGTGAATACAGTCCACTGCAGAAACAATGTAAAATAAAAAGCTTACAAATGTAGGTATCTCCAACCGCTGTATGAAGGACTCCACCTACAAAAGACTTTCTGTTTAACAAATTCAAGGCCCTCTGTTCAAAAGGAAAGTGGGGTAGTTCTGGAGCACAGTACTGTAGGGAAGAAATTAAAATGTGTTAGCATTGTTTGTGAAGCAATACGCTTGAGGCCTCTCTAGCAATTAAGGGTTTAAAAAATTAAAAATTAGAGCAGGATTTTAATTTGTCCCCTCGGATGGAATGATGTTGAATTCTTACAGTTGTCTTTAAAAAGGACCGTAAGAGTCACTATAGTTCTCTTTTATTTTCTACCAGTAATATGGGCACGGCTTTGCCCGTGCAGTTAATACAATAAATAACCCCCCCACAAACACACGCACAAAAAAAACCCCAACAAAAGTCCCATGCAGTTGTATGCATGACTAAATAAACACAGAATGTGATAACACTGGTTGTAATAGGGTTAAAAAATGTAAAGGGATAGTGATGCTATATATATATATATATATATATATATATATAGTAATATTGTAGAGAATTAAAAAAGAAACCAATAGATGCCATTCCTATCTCTCAAACCTTGATGGTTTGAGAGATAGAACATTTTAAAATTCCCCCCCTTTCTCTGATGTCAGCGCTCTATCTTAAAGCAGGAGAATCTGTTCCTGGGACCGGCGGAGGCTCTTTAGCATAGTTACATAGTAATTTAGGTTGAAAAAAGACTTGCGTCCATCCAGTTCAACCCTTTTCCTATTCCTGTTTACCAACGCTGACCCAAAAGAAGGCATCTGACTCCAAATGGCAATCAGACTTCTCCCTGGATCAACAAGCCCTAACTAAATATTAATCCCAATACTAATGTACATAGCCCTCTATATTATGCTCCTTTAAATTAGCAGAGCTGCAATAGAGATTTTTAAAAATAACTACTTCATTTGAACGGTCTACAAAGGGGGACTTCAAAATGTTCTATCTCTCAAACCTTAAAGGTTTGAGAGATAGGAATGGCATCAATTACTTTCTTTTTTAAGTCCCTACAATATTACTTTTCACATATTATAACATTATTATCCCTTTAAGTGGATTTACATGTAGGACTATTTTCTCCTGACATCCGGGTAAATTCAGAAAGGAGACAATGTTCTTAATGACTGGACTGTTGAACTGTTGTGTGTGTGTGTATGTGAGTGTTTTGTGCATGTATTGTGTGTGTATTGTGCGTATTGCATGTATGTTGTGTGTGTATGTATGTTTTGTGCATGTGTGTTGTACATATGTGTGTATTGTTTGTGTGTAATGTGGTGTATTGTGCAAATGTGTGTGTATGGTGTGTGTGCTGTGTGTATTGGTTGTGTGTGTGTTTTGTGCATGTGTGTTGTGGTGTATTGTGTGTGTTGTGCTTGTGTGTGTATATTGTGTATGTGGTGTGCATCTTGTGGTGTCTGTGTGTATTGTCTGTTTGTGTATGTGTATTCCATGTATGTATTGTATGTGTTTTGTGGTTGTGTGTATTGCACTGTGTGTTGTCTGTGTTGTGCATAGTATTGTGTATGTGTGTGTATTGCGTGTTTGTGTGTTGTGTGTGTGTATGTATTGTTTGTGTTACATGTATTGTGTGTATTATTTGTGTGTTGTACATGTGCATTGTGTGTATGTTATGTATTGTGTGTTGTGTATTGTGTGTTTGTTGTGGTGTATTGTGTGTGATATATATTGTGTGTGTGGTGTGTGTTGTACATCTGTGTGTTTCTTGTGTGTGTTGTGCCTGTTGAGTGTTTGGTGTATATAGTTTGTGTGTGTATTGTCTGTTTGTATATTGCATGTATGTATCTGTGGGTGGTGCATGTGTGTGTGGTGCATGTGTGTGTGTGTGTACTGTGCATGTGTGTTGTGTGTGTGTGTATATGTATTCTGGTGTGTGTGTGTGTGTGGATATATTGTTGTGTTGTGTGTGTGTTGCATGTGTGTGTGTGTGTATTGAAGGCCCTTGCAATTCCCTACAGAGATTGTCATGGGAGTAGCAGTGGGTGGAAAGGCCATATTTGTTTTTTGGAAGAAGAGATAGTGGTGGAGGGCCAACTCTTTGCAGAGAACCCCCCGGTATGTACATGGTGCAATTCTGTAGACTGCTCCCAGCAGACTTTATCTGTTTAAGTAAAAAAACATTTATCACATCCCCTTCTAATGGGTTGGGCACAAAATAAAAAGATAGTTGGATTGGGCTCTAAAGGCTATGTTCACGCAGACAATTTTTGTGTCAGTGATTCTGGATGGAAAAAGACACATAACTGCATTTTTTCATGTTGTTTTATAAACAGCTAAACCAACATTGATCTACCTGCAATGAAACTCATACTCATATTAGTGTGTGTGTTAAAGGAGCAATACACTTTTTTTATGAAAAATATATATTGTAGGGTTTTTCCTGTTGAGTAAAATAAGGGTACTCCCACTGCTGAGAGATGCATATTTCCATAGTTATTACAGTTTAAATTGGTGTTTTCTTTATATCAACCCTCTAGTGCTCAAATTCCAATTAGTTATTCTGTTACATTGTAATGGACAGGAAAGTCTGTTACATACAGTTCTCCACAGAATGTGATACAAACTGCTGAGTCACTTCCTGTCAGTTATAACTTTCAGGAAGAAAATGCACAGTAAATTCACTTCCTGATTATTTGAAGTGTTGTAACTTTTGACTAAAACAACTGACAGCAGTGAGAGTTCCCTTGTTTTCATAACAAAAACGTTTACTGCTCCTTTAACACACTGTCATAATAAAATAAAATGTATGAAACCTGAGGTAAGCCACCTGTGTCATAGAGACAATGAAAGTACCCATTGATTTAAAAGGGGTATTTAACCCCTTGCATATCCAGGTGGTGCTGATAGTATGGTTGTGATGGGACTTGATATGCAAGAGGGTCTGTTTTCTCTGCACTATCTTGGACCCCCTACAAACAGGCAAGTGACACCTTCACACACGGCCACTGCCAGTCATTAAGAGTTGGTGAGCCCCTGCCCTTTTTTTCCATTAAACTTTTCAGCACCAGAGCAATGCCTATTGCACTGCACCACTCTGACTGTCAACATGTGGGTCATCATCATGCATAAGTTCTCTGTTGCTGCAAAATAAAACAAAATGTATCTATCTGTTAAAAATCTCAGCCTCAACATTAACAAACTCGTGATTTTTTTTTCATGTGCAGGAAAGACTGCAAAAAAGTTGCTCTTATAATGAACCTTAAAGGGATAGTAATACTTCGTTTTAACTTTATTTTATTTTGTAGGCATTAAAAAAACATGAAGAACGATATGTCTTATCTCTCAAACCTTTATGGTTTAAGAGATATTCACAAGCAAAGTTTCCCCTCCCGCCCCTTTTTCCTAGTGTAAGCCATCTCTTCTCAGATGTGAATCTGGTTGTAAGACCAGACAGATAACAGCAGGGGACAATCTTCTTTGTATGAAAACAATGAAAGCCCTTCCCCCCTTGACAAGTTTTTCAGCTTTTTCCCTTATCTTAATTGAAGATTGTCCCTTTCTGCAGTCTACCTGGGCACCTCCCTTCTGATCTGGCTGAACAGGGGGGAACTTTGCTTGTGAATATCTCTTAAACCATAAAGGTTTGAGAGATAAGACTTATATCGTTCTTCATGTTTTTTTAATGCCTACAACATAAAATAAAGATAAAACAAAGTATTACTATCCCTTTAAGGCTGAATTCTAATTCCATCTGATTTTTCTGAGAAGTTGAGCTCCTTCCCAACTGTAAAATATATGCATTTGCCATTGAATGTTTGGTATCTGAATGGCATTTCATCTTGTTTGAATATCCCATATCCGTGCCCACTGGTTTCTCATTTAAGACCTTGCTGGAATCTAAGGGGTTAAATCACAGAGTTAATTTATGATTGCTGTGCGACAGTAAAAGCTTTTCTTATGGGTTATGCACATACAGTAGGTGTGATAAAGATGTGATGAACTCTCCAGTGTGATGAATTGTCCAGCTCTTCTAGGTTAACATTGGTTCAGCTTGAGAGATCTTTTTGCATAGGTTACACAGAATAACATAGGACTTGGAAAGCTCATCACACTGGTGAAGGGAGCTCCTCTTTATCACACTTTTATTGTACCTTGGTGTATCTCATGCCTCTTGTCTGTCTTTGATCCTACTAAGCACTTTGCTGAAAAGCCATTTTAGTTATTATCTTGCATTGCACTGTAAAACACACAGACTGATGTACTAAGAAGTACAGGAAGAATTTCGCAGCAAACAAAATCAATCACAGAGGACAAAAAAAAAATCTTTAAATATACCCTGTGAATTGAGCTTTTAACCCACAGAATAACTGCAAGGTCTCAGTAATTTGGAGAGCTTTCTAGCACTCAAGATTTAAAACCCTAGATTAAAGTTATTTTGTGTCTCCTACGGTACTATTGATCTGCACGAGGTCTAGGTCTTCTAAGTTACATCAGCCTCAGCATACAATGAAGATTTATATATATATATATATATATATATATATATATATATATATATATACACACACACACAGAAGAGTTTAACCCTTTGAGTGCCAGAGAGAGGTAACCAATGCATTTTGTTGCAATGGATTGGCTACAACTTTGTCACTCCAACGGTTAAGCCCTCTGCCAACTCAATGTTGAAAGTGGAAATCCAACATTAATCTTCTGAGTGCATGAAGGGTGCACGACTCATTATGAAGCAGTACACTTATCCTGCACTCAGTGTGAATGAAGGGAAACAAACAGATTTTTTTCCAATGATTCCATATTATCTGTTGTGTTGCTTTTGGTCTTCATAATTTTCCCAAAAGCAAGAAAACTGTACTGTATTTATCAAAACAAATGTGTATTCATTTTAAAAAAGTAAGATTTTTTCTTTAAGCTGTGATCACTTTCTTAAATGATGAGTAAAATTTTTGTAATGATAAAAAAAAATGCATCTTACAGCGCTTTTACAGCTGAATAACATAAGGGTACTCCCTCTGTTTGGACATTGTTCCATTCAATCAACTCAAACATATTTTTATATAAAAATATATTTTTATATTAAACTGTTAGCAACAACTCAACCAGTGTCTAAAATGCACATTTCTTCAAAAGAAGTCATGGAAATAACACTATCTAGTGACCACAATAGAAAACTGCAACATAATGTAAAAAGAAAAATGTTGATCTGTAATAAAATTTGAACTATACATCTGCCAGCAGTGGACATACCTTTGCTTTACTAGGCATGAAAAGTCATATATGTATATGTGTATATATCTTTTTATATCTGTACTAGTTTTAAAGCCTGTGTACATGGGCCAACACTGGCGGAGCTGCAGTCATGCACAGTACTAACTGCCAGTGCCGCGGCTGATACGGAGTGGGGCGCTCCGAATTCAGACCGTAGTCCTCTCTGCACACCTTTCTGAGACCAAGCAGTCCCAGGAAGGTGCACAGAGAGGACTCCGGTCTGAATTCACAGTGCCCCGCTCCGTATCAGGCACGGGCAGTCAGTACTGCACATTACTGCAGCTCGCGCAGCCGTCTCTACTGTGCATGACGGCTTCTGACAAACATCCTTAGTGAATTATAATATATATATTATTATTATTATATTTATATATATATATTATATATATATATAAACCCTAGATGTGCACTCTCCTTTAGATGATATATTGCCTGGGTGCCAATCTTGTAAGAAGTTTGTATCCAAATATAAGAAGGTAATGAAAGCACTCACAGGACTTTTAACGGGGATGAACAAATCTGAAGTTTATTCCATCAACGTTTCGGCCCTGCTGTGGGCCTTTTTCAAGATGCTTGAAAAAGGCCCACAGCAGGGCCGAAACGTCGGTGGAATAAACTTCAGATTTGTTCATCCCCGTTAAAAGTCCTGTGAGTGCTTTCTTTATCTTTATATATATATATATATATATATATATATATATATATTATATATATATATATATATATATAATGTGTGTGTAGTATAAGATCATAGTTTAAACAGCACTCTCAGGTCCGCTTATTGCTGGCACAAGGACTTTATTGAAGGATCAACATTTTGATCCCCAATGGGATCGTGCCAGCAATAAGTGAACCTGAGAGTGCTGTTTAAACTATGATCTTGTAATCATGTTGCGAGCACCCAGGCTTATATATATATATATATATATATATATATATATATATATATATATATACTCGATTTTACGGTATACAGCCCAGGTGCACAATCTAAATGATTTTTTGCAATGAAGTCCCACTGGTGCTGTCCTCCTTCTTCCTATTGTATAGATAGATGGATAGAGATAGATGGAAATGATTCGATCCTGTATTCTGAAAGTCACATTTTCCTTGCTGCTGCTGTATTTATTCAATTTAAACTAAAGATGATTTATATCAAGGTTACAGCATCTAATTTGACATCAGACACTGATACATAGCCAGTAGCCAATTTCACCCTACTGCATGCTTTACCGGCCTCAACTGAATCAATCCATAGTGACTACAGAGCCATCATGGTGATAAGGTCTGAATTAATGCTCCACAGTTTAACCCTTCGCCTACCAGATAAGTCTTACGTAGCGTTTCTGGGGTGCATTTATTTATCATACACACTGTTTTGTGGGTATTTTGATACTTTGACCGTTTGACTCTGTGAGAATGTCTACTCCATTAGACCTTGGGGCTAAACCTAAGACAAAGGATACTGTGGTGTTTGTGTCCCCCATTGCTCATTGCTCCTCATGTCATTCAGGGTTACCTAGAGAATACTCAGATCATGTTTGCCCAGCATGCGCTGCTGCTCCTGAATCCCCTGCAGGGGCCTCCAGCCATGCACTAGAGCCAGTATGGATGCAAGAGTTTAAGGCTACTACCAGGGACATCCAGTCCACCTTACAACTCCTTCCATCCACTTTACAGAGGGTCTTCCACTCGTGACAGGCCCCCGCCCCTATCAGATCTTCCCTGCTTAAACCGCCTGATGTGTCTGACTCCTCTGAGGAGGAATTATTGGTGGACTCTGATGATGATGACTGTACAGCTGTTCCTTCATCTCAGTTTTTTGGGGACCCCTTTGAGGCTGACCCCATTCCCTTGGCTGAGGGCCTGATCAGGGCTGTGCTTACCACCCTGAACATTCCCTTGGTACAGGAGGCATCTTCTGACCCCCCTGATGTGTTTCAGGAGCCTGTTCGGCCCCATACTTGTTTTTCACCTAACCCCACCCTTGTGAGGAGTGGAAATTTCCAGACAGGAAACCATCT
Organism: Rhinophrynus dorsalis; assembly: GCA_037306005.1. NCBI lineage: Eukaryota > Metazoa > Chordata > Amphibia > Anura > Rhinophrynidae > Rhinophrynus > Rhinophrynus dorsalis. Next base: position 601,656,923 of record CM074718.1, on the reverse strand, counting down.
GTGTTTAGGAAGTTTGCTAAGCTTTTACCGTTCTCTGAAACAGCCCTCACGCAATGGGTCCATCCCCCAAAGTGAATACCCCAGTTTCCATGCTTTCTAAGTCCACTGCTTTGCCGGTTGTTGACGCCCCTGCTCTCAAAGACTGGACTGATAAGAAACTAGGGACCTCTCTCAAGGCTATTTTTGCAATGGCTGGCTCTGCCCTCCGCCCTGCCTTTGCTGCAGTGTGGGTGAATAGGGCTGTGGCTGTTTGGACTGAACAGCTCAATTCAGCTGTCCGTCAGGGAGCCCCTACTGCTGACATGTTGCTACTTCTCGCTAACATTGCTGAGACTCAGCATTATGTCTCTGCTGCCCTGTTTGATGCTGTACATACGGTAGCCAGGGCATCTACCATGTCTGTGGTAGCCAGACGTGCTCTTTGGTTCAAGATCTGGTTTGCTGACATGGCCTCCAAGAAGGCTCGCCTGTCTTTGCCTTTTCAGGGCTCCTCCCTGTTTGGGCCTGAGCTCAAGGATCTCATCAACAATGCCACTCAGGGGAAGAGTACTCACCTGCTAGTGGTCCTGAGGAGAAGGAGCCTGTTAAAAGGAATCAGCTTTTTCATCCCTTTCAAGCAGACTCACGCTAAACGACCCAGACGGTCCCTCAGGCTCCGCGCTCCTCATCCAAGCCTAAGCAGCAATGGAGATCCAAGTCCTCCGTGAAGCACAAGGATTCCAAACCTTCTTCTGCATGACTCGTCGAACCCAGGTCCCCACCCGCAGGTAGGTGGCCGCTTACGCCACTCCCTCTTGGCTTGGCAGGCCTCTGTTGCAGACCAGTGGGTTTTACAGGTGGTGGCTACTGGGTACAGGATTCCCTTCACCTCCCTTCCTCCTCCCAGGACCTCCTCTTCTCGTTCTCCTTTGGGAGCCGAAAAGTGCAGCCTTTTTCGAGGAAGCTATACAGGCCCTTCTGGACAAGGCGGTCCTGGAGCTTGGGATTCTACTCCAATGATATGTGTGTGTTTATGTGTGTGTGTATGTATGGTATGTGTGTGTTTGTGTTTATTTGTGTTCCTATGTATGGTATGTGTGTGTTTATGAGCGGGTTGGTGTATATGTATGGTATGTGTGTTTTTATGTGTGTGTTTGTAGGGTATGTGTGTATGTATGGTATGTGTGTCTTTATGTGGGTGTATGTATGGTATGTGTGTGTTTATGTGTGTGTGTATGTATGGTATGTATGTGTTTATGGGCGGGTGGGTGTATATGTATTGTATGTGTGTGTTTATGTGTGCGTATGTATGGTATGCGTGTGTGTATGTATGGTATGTGTGTGTTTATGGGTGGGTGCGTGTATATGTATTGTATGTGTGTGTTTATGTGTGCGTATGTATGGTATGCGTGTGTGTTTGTATGGTATGTGTGTGTTTATGGGTGGGTGGGTGTATATGTATTGTATGTGTGTGTTTATGTGTGCGTATGTATGGTATGCGTGTGTTTGTGTGTGTATGTATGGTACATGTGTGTTTATGGTGGGTGGGTGTATATGTATGGTATGTGTGTGTTTATGTGTGTGTATGGTATGTGTGTGTTTATGGGCGGGTGGGTTTATATGTATATTATGTGTGTGTTTGTGTGTATGTATGGTATGTGTGTGTATGTATGGTATGTATGTGTGTTTAAGTGTGTGTGTGTGTGTAAAATCTCTATGTCACATTATAGAAGATTTTAAGAACAGATTAGGAGTATTGGATCCTTGGAGATTTTTATATCCTAATAGAAAATAATATACTTTCTTTCCTCCAGGCAATGCTTCCCCTTCTAGGATAGATTTCTTCTTAGTAGATCATAATTCTTTCCTCCAGGCAATGCTTCCCCTTCTAGGATAGATTTCTTCTTAGTAGATCATAATGTTCTCAAAGAATTAATAGATGTTAAATCTATACCACAAATCTGATCAGATCATTATTCTGTTACTTTATGGAATAAATCTAATTTAAGTTCTTTCAGATCACCAAGATAGAGAATTAATGAAAGTATGAGTCTAACTAAAGAAGTAAGGGATGTAATTTCTAGAGATATTGTTAATTATTTTCAATCATTTATTTTCAATCACAAGATGAGGATCCGAATCCCATGATAATATGGCAAGCGCATAAATCTGTAATAAGAGGTGAACTGATAAAATTAGCAAAGAAAAAATTAAATAATAGAAATTCTGCTATTTATTAAAAGAAGAATTAGATATGTTATTACATAAGCAAAGTATTAAACCATCTATTGCATTATCTAGAGATATTTGTTCAATTAGGGAACAATTGGATTTATTTATGAATAAGTTAGCAGATGAAAGTTAGCCTGGATTAGACGAAATAATTATTTATGTGGAAATAAACCACATTCCTTCATGGCCCATCAACGTAACCAGATTAAATGTATTAATATTATCAAAAAACTAAATTGTGGTCCTGGGGTAGGTTTGAGTTCTAATATTAAATCTATACGTTTACGTTTTGAACAATTCTATAAAGATCTTTTTGGAAACCCTCAAGAATTTAATAGAGTAAATTATTATAAATTTGTTAATGATCTTCAACTTCTGTCTTTAAATAAACAAGGTAGAAAAAGAACTTAATAGTCCAATTTCCCCTGAAGAGAAATAATATCAGATTTGAAAAATAATAAATGCCCTGGACCGGATGGAATTAGTAATTTGTATTATAAGACTTTTTCCTCAGAGATCATTACACATTTATTTAATTATTTTAATTTTATATTAGAGGGTGGTAAAATAAATGAGGAAGCAAATATGACTACTATTACTGTAATTGAAAAAACAGGAAGAAATACTGAAGAAGTTGAAAATTATAGACCTATAACTCTAATGAATTGCGATATTAAAATCCTTTCTATATTATTAGCAAAAAGATTAGGGAAATTTATTCCATTTTTGATTCATAAAGACCAAACTGGTTTTGTTCCTGGGAGACAAACTATGGATAATATTAGAAGAGTTTTAAATATAATACATTTCTGCAATAAAAATACATCACAAAACGCAGTTATTTTATCTCTTGATATAAGAAAAGCTTTTGATACGGTGAATTGGAAATATATGAATCATATTTTAAAGCTATTTGGTATAGAGGGTCCAATTACTTCCTATTTATCCTGTATTCAACATAATTCTGTTAGCAATATAAGAGTAATGGGAGAGGAAAGTGGCAAAATCTTAAATCAAAAGGGAACTAGACAAGGATGTCCTCTGTCTCCTTTAGTTTTTGCTTTATGTATTGAGCCACTTGCAAAGGCAATTAGACAAAATTTAGAGATTAAAGGATTGAAAATAAACAACAATTTATCTCCTGATAAAGTTTGTCTTTATGCAGATGATTTATTAATCTTTAGCTCAGATCCTTTAAATTAAAATTTTGAATTGAAACATTTATTACTTTTATTTACATCCATTTCTGGTTTAGAGATTAATGAAGAAAAATCTGAGATTATAGGATTTAATTTAAACAAAAAAACTGAATTTGATCTAAAATACAACTTTAAATTTATTTGGTAAAAAGATTTTATCAAATATTTGGGAGTAAAAATTTCAATAAATCTTAAAAAATTATATGCTCTAAATATAAAGAGAATTTGGAACCAATTACTTTCTAGTTTGAAAATATGGAAATCTTTACCACTATCTTTTTTTGGATGTATTAATACTATTAAGATGATTATTCTTCCAAAATTTTTATATCTTTTTCATTCTCTCCCCATTTTAATTCATAAATCTGATCTGTTAGGGATTCAAAATGCACTTTTCAAATGTATATGGGCTGACAAGCATCCTAGAATTAAGAGAGAATTTTTATATAGAGAAAAAAATATGGAGTCTTTTAGTACCTGATTTATATTTATATTATATTTATTCTCGTTTAACTCAACTTCTTTCTTTACAATATGATTTGGGTTTACCATGGATTACTCCAAGATGTGTGGAACAAGAAAGATCATTTATAAATAGAGATCTTATTTTACAATATCTTTGGACTTATCAGAAACAAAGAATTTATATTCATTCTCGAAAAATTCTGGATTCAACTAAAGTAGATTTTTTATGCTGGGACAAAAATACATTTAAAAAAAGACTAATGGAATTTAGATCTAAACTATTACCTATTACAAATCTAGTAGTTTTTGATTGGAATGAGCAGGAATTAATTCAAGTTGAAAAATTAAATTCAATAAATTTTTCTTGTATTAGAGACTTTATTTTCAGGAATAATTTATTGAATTAGGATGATATTCAAAGTAAAGTTACTGATAATCTAAATCTAAAATGTTGTTTTCAAAAAATAAGCATAACAATTTTAGAATATTTAGGTGACTACATTATATTTCCTTTATCATCTTTTGAATCCTTTGTTAGGAATTGGAATCCTTCCTGTAGAAGCATTTCAATAATTTATAAATATTTGATTTTTGACCATAAAAAATTACCTTGTCAAAATACTTGTGAAGAAATGGTTGGAGATTCTTTAGATGATGAACTGTGGTCTCAAATTCTCACTAGAATCCATAAATGTTCACGTAGTTACAAGATGCTTCATTTAACATATATTGTTCCAGCAAACATTTAAAAAATGTATCCAGATGCATGTGGAGATTGTTTAAGAGGTTGTTCTTTAAATGGTTCCTTTAAACATATATGGTGGGATTGTAAAGAAGTAGCAAATATTTGGAAAACAGTAAATTGTCTATTAACAGAACTATTAGGGAAAGAAATTCGACTAGGGATTTGGGAAGCTTTGTTGGGGAAAAAAATTAATTCCTTAACAAAATTTGAAGATCAATTTGTTACAGCTATTTGTTTGGCTGTAAGGATCTCCATAGCAATTCAATGGAAATCTTTTAACATATCTTGGAAATGAGTTCTTGATAAATTTATTGCTATTAATGAGTATTTTTGTGCTTTAGAATTAACATCGTATGATAAATATTAATTTGGTCTCCTTGGATATATAGTAAATACAGTAAAAAAAAGTAAATTTTTAGAAGAAGTTATACTTTAAAAACTATAATAATTTTAACTGTTTTATTTATTTATTTATTTGTTTGTTAAAACCTAATAACAATTTTAAATTTAAGTGTGTGTGTGTATGTATGGTATGTGTGTTTATGTGTATGTATGTATGGCATGTGTGTGTTTATGTGAGTGTGTATGGTATGTGTGTGTATGTATGGTATGTGTGTGTTTATGTGTGTGTATGGTATGTGTGTCTGTGTGTGTATGAATGGTATGTGTGTGTTTATATGTGTGTGTATGTATGGTATGTGTGTGTTTATGGGCGTGTGGGTATATATGTATGGTATGTGTGTGCGTATGTACGGTATGTGTGTCTGTTTATGTGTGTGTATGTATGGTATGTGTGTGTTTATGTGTGTGTGTGTGTATGGTATGTGTGTGTTTATGAGCGGGTGGTTGTGTGTGTATGGTATGTGTGTGTTTATGGGCGGGTGGGTGTATATGTATGTATTGTAGGTGTGTGTTTGTGTGCATGTATGGTATGTGTGTATGCATGGTATGTGTGTGTTTATGGGCGGTTGGGTGTCTGTGAGTGTGTATATATGTTTATCTGTGTGTTTGTATGTATGTATGGTATGTGTGTGTTTATGTGTGTGTGTGTGTGTGTATGTATGGTATGTGTGTGTTTATGGTAGGGGTGTATATGTATGGTATGTGTGTGTTTATGTGTGTGTGTATGTATGGTATGTGTCAGAGGCGTAACTAGAAGCCTCCGGGCCCTGGTACAAGAATTGCCACGGCCCCCCACACACACATTGGCCCCATGACCACATTGACCCCCTCCACAATGCCCCCATATCCTACCTGGAGCTCCCACACGGTCCTCTTAGTAATGCAAAGCGCTGAAAGATAATGTCATCACCCAACACTCTGCATTACTAAAGCGCCGGCGGGAGATTGCAGGTGCCAGGCGGAGGGGTCGCAGGGGGGGCCGGGCCCCTGGACTAACCCCTATAGTTATGCCACTGGTATGTGTTTGTTTATGGGCGGGTGGGTGTATATTTATGCTATGTGTGTGTTTATTGGCGGGTGAGTGTATATGCATGGTATGTGTGTCTGTTTATGTGTGTCTATGGTATGTGTGTGTTTATGGGTGGGTGGGTGTATATGCATGGTATGTATGCATGTTTGTGTGTATGTATGGTATGTGTGTGTTTATGTGTGTGTATATGTATGGTATGTGGGTGTTTATGTGTGTGCATGTATGGCATGTGGGTGTTTATGTGTGTGTATACATGGTATGTTTGTTTGTATGTATGGTATGTGTGTGTTTATGTGTGTGTATGTATGGTATGTGTGTGTTTATGGGTGAGTGGGCATATATATATATATATATATATATATATGGTATGTGTGTGTGTGTGTATGGTATGTGTGTGTTTATGGGGCGGGGGGTGTATATGTATGGTATGTATGTGTGTTTATGTGTGTGTATATGTATGGTATGTGTGTGTTTATGTGTGTGTATATGTATGGTATGTGTGTGTTTATGGGGCGGGGGGTGTATATGTATGGTATGTATGTGTGTTTATGTGTGTGTATATGTATGGTATGTGTGTGTTTATGTGTGTGTATATGTATGGTATGTGTGTGTTTATGGGGCGGGGGGTGTATATGTATGGTATGTGTGTGTTTATGGGTGGGTGGGTGTATATGTATGGTATGTATGTGTGTGTATATGTATGGTATGTGAGTGTTTATGTGTGTGTGTGTGTGTGTATGTATGGTATGTGTGTGTATATGTATGGTATGTGAGTGTTTATGTGTGTGTATATGTATGGTATGTGAGTGTTTATGTGTGTGTGTGTGTGTGTATGTATGGTATGTGTGTGTATATGTATGGTATGTGTGTGTTTATGGGTGGGTGGGTGTATATGTATGGTATGTATGTGTGTTTATGTGTGTGTATATGTATGGTATGTGAGTGTTTATGTGTGTGTATGTATGGTATGTGTGTGTTTATGTGTGTGTATATGTATGGTATGTGAGTGTTTATGTGTGTGTGTGTGTGTATGTATGGTATGTGTGTGTATATGTATGGTATGTGGGTGTTTATGTGTGTGTATATATGGTATGTGTGTGTATGTATGGTATGTGTGTGTTTATGGGTGGTTGGGTGTATATGTATGGTATGTATGTGTGTTTATGTGTATGTATGGTATGTGTGTGTGTTTATGTGTGTGTATATGTATGGTATGTGAGTGTTTATGTGTGTGTATGTATGGTATGTGTGTGTTTATGTGTGTGTATATGTATGGTATGTGAGTGTTTATGTGTGTGTATGTATGGTATGTGTGTGTTTATGTGTGTGTATATGTATGGTATGTGGGTGTTTATGTGTGTGTATATATGGTATGTGTGTGTATGTATGGTATGTGTGTGTTTATGGGCGGGTGGGTGTACATACCTCCCAACATTTCAAATGGCCAAAGAGGGACACTTTGTTTTAGGAGGTGTGTCCAGGGGCGTAGCCAGTAGGTGGGTATTTTTTTTTATGAGCCATTGACAGCTCTTTGTGTAACTGAAAAAATAATTTATAACAAAGGCCAAAGTATTTTATTTACAGATATTAATTTATAAACAGGTAATGAAGTTTAAACAGACCTTAATGTGAGTTTTATTGCTGTGGAGCAGCGTGATAATCTTATTACACACCACACAGTCTGATCTCCTTGGAAGGTATTGTGACACATTAATTCACCCACTCATAAGTTATGTGCTCTCCCCAAGTTATTCACCCCTGGTCACCCACTTCTCCTTCTACTATTCAGCCCTGTTCATCAACTTCTCCCTCATACCTGACCAACCATTCTTGGCAGCTCTGTTTACACACCCTCTCCATGTGTACTCGGCTCGGCTCCTTCCTTCTTGTATCCGGTACTGAGTACAAATCTCCTCCTCCACTGTGAGGTACAGACACGCTCAGCTCATTAACCCTCTGAGTGCCAGAGGAGTATCCAATGTATTGCTTGCAATACTTTGGATATCCCTCTGTTACTCAAGATGAAAGCACACTCGCCCAAACAGCGCTGCTAGGATCAGGCCAGCAATGATGTACTGCTTGAGAGGGAAATGGACCAAGGAGCTCTCTCACTTCTCATTGGCTGTTCAGTGTTACCACTGCCCGTTTACTGAATGCCGCCCCAATTCCATCTTCACGTGCAGTAAAAACCAGAAGATCAGTACCTTTACAGTCACCCTTGTTACTGGGAGCCATTCAGCGCTACAGAAGCATTGAGCTAGAGGTCAGATGCCAGGAAGGGAGCAACTTACCAGCATGCTCGCACTGTAGTTATGACATTTAGTGCGCATGAGTGGTCATTACGTTTGACTGTGTATGCGCATTCACTGCTCTTCGTGGGAGTAGGCTCGCAATTTGTTACACACTGCACACTGTATATTCACATAATGGCTTCTACCTCCTGGCATGGTGAGGGAGGCCCTAAGAGTCTCTGTTATGCTACTGATAGCAGGTGTTTGAGTTATTCATGGCCATAAAACAATACCATTGGAGGCAAGCAAGGGTGAAAGCCAGGACATTACTGTGAACAGGCAGGAATGCGAGTTTGTGTCCCGAATTCGGGAGTGTCCCGCATAAATTGGGACAGTTGGGGGCTATGGGTGTATATGTATGGTATGTGTGTGTTTGTGTGTATGTATGGTATGTCTGTGTTTATGTGTGTGTATGTATGGTATGTGTGTGTGTGTATGCATGGTATGTGTGTGTGTTTATGTGTGTGTATATATGTATGGTATGTGTGTGTATATGTATGGTATGTGTGTGTTTATGTGTGTATGTATGGTATATGTGTGTTTATGTGTGCGTATGTATGGTATGTTTGTGTGTGTATGTATGTATGGTATGTGTGTGTATGTATGGTATATGTGTGTTTATGTGTGAGTGTGTATGTATGGTATGTGTGAGTTTATGTATGGTATGTGTGTGTTTATGGGCTGTTGGGTGTATACGTATGGAATGTGTGTGTTTGTGTGTATGTATGGAATGTGTGTGTTTATGTGTGAGTGTGTATGTATGGTATGTGTGTGTTTATGTGTGCATATGTATGGTATGTGTGTGTGTATGTATGGTATGTGTGTGTTTATGGGCTGTTGGGTGTATATGTATTGAATGTGTGTTTGTATGTATGTATGGTAAGTGTGTGTTTATGTATGAGTGTGTATGTATGGTATGTGTGTGTTTATGTGTGTGTATGGTATGTGTGTTTATGTGTGTGCGTATGTATGGTATGTGTGTGTTTATGTGTGTGTGTATGTATGGTATGTGTGTATTTATGGGCTGTTGGGTGTATATGTATGGAATGTGTGTGTTTGTGTGTATGTATGGTATGTGTGTGTTTATGTCCTGAGGGCAAGTTGAGTGAATGGATTTCACAGACGTTTGGCCTTTCTCTGTCCTAGGCATACCCAGTGCCTTAATCCATGCCCTTCCAAACAAAGGAGGACCTCCCTCTTCCACGACATATAATTGCAGCCTATGTGTGTAGTTCCTGTAAGAGACTGTCACCCAGGCATAACCTAAAGGACGTACCAGATGCCCTCTGTAAGTACGAAGAGTCAAAGATGTAGATTGCATGGAGAGTTGGAGTTGAGCGGACTGCACTTGACTAGCCGTCATCAGAGACACTGCGGATCCCGTGTCCAAATCCATGATGACCTCCCGGCTGTTAATATGAACGGCCACCTGCATATTATCATCAGGACAGTCCAGGTTGTTAACTGTAAGGTGAGCCAACCAATCACTCTCCTCTAACGGTTCCTCCGGCTCAACTTGCTGCTGCAGAAAATTTGTAGAACTGCGCCTATTTCCTCTAGCTGCACCTCTTTGTGTACGAGCACTCCGACAGACATTGCTCAGATGACCCCTTTTTGAACAATTAAAGCAAACCTCCTCTTTAAAATGACATTGATTGGCGTTGTGTGAACTGGCGCCACAGCGGAAACATTTACGAGGCGACTGTTGTACAGGTGGAGGTAGTTTGGATGGAGTCAACTTTAACACAGCAGTGGCCCCTTCTAAGGTCTGAGTCGCATGCTGAGCTTGCAGATGAGTTGCATCGCGGTCAGCCATCTCCATGCCAACTGCAATATCCAGTGCAGATTGATCTGTCAAAGTTTTTTCAGAGAGTAAACGCTTTTGGATACTCTTGTTCAACAGTCCACAAACAAACTGGTCTCTCAAAGCCCTAGGGAGATGGGCATCAAAATTGCATGTGACAGCCAAGCGGCTCAGTTCCATCATATATGTCTGTACCGATTCACCTCGATGCTGCTTACGGGAGTAAAATCTAAAACTCTCAGCAATCTCCCTTGGTTGGGTTTGACAATAATTGGTCAAGATGTCAAGCAAGTCTTTGAGGGGTTTGTCTCCTAGTTTTATTGGAGCCAAGAAATTCTGTAAAACCGCATAAGGCTTCCTCCCCATCATAGTGATGAACGCAGAAGTCTGTTTGGCGGCAGGGATATCATTCGCCTGCATAAATTGATCCAGTCTATCCGCATAGGAGGACCATGTTTCCACCTCCTCATTAAATTCTTGCAATGCGCCAAACACATTTGACATCATGGTGAGGTAACTGAAAAATCCAGAGATGAAGCAGGAGACTTGGAAATCATAGTTGTAGCGGCAATCCACAAAACAGGAACCTGTTAGGATATAAAGGAATTTGTAATCCACAGAACAGGAATCTTTGCAAAAAGAAGCGGATTTGTAATCCACACAACAGAAAACTTGAAGGGTTCAGAGGGAGCAGTGAGCTACACCAGTAACATGAAGATATATATATCCTTGGCATCCACACAGCAGAGTAGCAGGCAAGGGAAAAAAACAGACATGTGGGTGCAGGAACCACAATCCTCGTTGCCACTGTTATGTCCCTTTCCTGGGTACCCCGTCTAATAATAACCATTCATAGCCTGGTATTGGGTCAATGGGGCAGCAACACGCATACCCCGTTTATTTGCTCTTTACAATGGTTGTGCCTTGTTGGTAGTTGCTCCGGTTTGTACCCGGAGGACTTTTGGGCCCTTGCCAGCTGAGTACTGGCTTTAATGCAGAGCTGCAGCGGGGATGATCCGGGTGGCACGGTGACTCGCTCCCGACTGGCTGACTTCCGGATCTGCGCAACGTTCATGACGCGCCGGCTGCTGACGTCATCATAGTATGTGTGTGTATATGTACGGTGTGTGTGTGTTTATGTGTGTGTGTGAATGAATTGTATGTGTGCGTTTATGTGTGGGTGTGTGTATGGTATGTGCGTGTATGGTATGTGTGTGTTTATTGGTGGGTGGGTGTCTGTGAATGTGTATATATGTTTATCTGTGTGTGTGTGTGTATGTATGGTATGTGTGTGTATATGTATGGTATGTGTTGTTTATGTGTGTATGTATGGTATGTGTGTGTGTATGTATGGTATGTGTGTTTATATGTTTGTATATGTATGGTATGTGTGTGTGTTTATGCGTGTGTGTGTATGTATGGTATGTGTGTGTTTATATGTGTGTGTGTATGTATGTATGTGTATGTGTGTGTTTATGTGTGTGTATGTATGATATGTGTGTGTTGATGTGTGTGTGTATGGTATGTGTGTGTTGATGTGTGTGTGTGTATGGTATGTGTGCGTTTATGTGGTTGTGTATGTATGGTATGTGTGTGTTTATGGGAGGGTGGGTGTATGGTATGTGTGTGTTTGTGTGTGTGTATGTATGGTATGTGTGTGTTGATGTGTGTGTGTATGTATGGTATGTGTGTGTTTATGGGCGGGTGGGTGTCTGAGTGTGTATGTATGGTATGTGTGTGTTTATGTGGTTGTGTATGTATGGTATGTGTGTGTTTATGGGAGGGTGGGTGTATGGTATGTGTGTGTTTATGTGTGGGTGTGTGTATGGTATATGTGTGTTTATGTATGTGTATGGTATGTGTGTGTTTATTGTCGGGTCGGTGTCTTTTTGTATGTGAGTGTGTATATATATGTTTATCTGTGTGTCTGGTGTGTGATATTCATCTATACAGGAAACATATGGGAACAAGTCACTCTGTAAGATAAAACTGACGTCCCTTTTCACAAATGTTTTCAAATATTTATTTTCCTCAGTGCCTTAACCCTTTGGATGCCAGTTCAATGAAGACATGTCTAACATTTAAAGTGTTAAAACGTGTTTATCATCAGAAATGTACTTCTGCATTTATAATATGCAGGGTGAAGAAGTTATCTGTGCACTTCTCCGGGGGGGATGTACATGACGTCACATCAGGGGCTGTAATCAATAAGCTAAAGAATACCAACTGCTCCAGAGGGTACAACTGAACATTCACAAAATGACTGTTCTCTTAATGGGGCTTTTAATTCTTTGACTTCTAGAGAGGTTTGCATAGCTTTGTGTTGGAAATCTCTCTAGCATTCAAATTGTTAAAAAAATGAATGTAATATATATTTTATTTCAACCCTATGGTGCATTTTATTTGTGCAGTTCAATTGCACATTCTTTTAGCTTACTGGATTGTATCTTAAATATGAAACTCAGTTAAAAGTGTATATTTTCTAGCATTTCAAAGAGCAACATATACTTTTGCGTTTTTCTTGTATTTGCTTGTGCCAAATCCAGTTTATAATGACATATTCCTTAATCCTTTGAGCGCCAGATTGCTTTGAAATGCGTTGAGGACCTCTCTGGTGCTCATTGTGTTAATGTCAAAGTTCCAGACACACTGTAGGGAATGCACATTCTGCTCTAGGCTCAGGGACTGATTTTTATAAATTGCTTCTGCCTAACATCTATTTATTAAGTAATTTACATAAAAATGACTTATCTTTACACTTCAAACACTAAGGAGGTCTGTGTGGGAATGTTTGGGCCCTCGGGGGCATTCCCTGAGTCTATGCATTGTTTCTTGCTAATTGCTAACATAGAATAGAGGATAACAGTGTAATTTTTTCCGTTTTCCTGTGCATATTATATGGGCGGTAATTGGAGCTTGGTTATGTTTAAGAAGAAGTAAAGGGTCAGTATAATTCACCTTTAAACTATAGCCAGTGTGCCATCATAACTATTCTCTACATAAAAGCCCTGTGTTAGCAAATATGCTGTCACTAGGCATCTATAGTGGATAGAAATATCCCATATATGCAGTGCAATGCTTTTATGTTACCAGAGATCTGCAGGGGTAATGGAGAGGAAGTGAGTGAGTTTTAAGCTATGTGAACTCAGTTCCCATAGCTGTGAGCACACTTCCTATGGTTTAAAAGGACTTTATATTGACTCTATACATACTCAAGGTGCAGGGTCTTGGTTTTCAGCTAACATGTGAAGCAGAAAATGTGCAGGGCCAGTGGATTTGTTAATTCTCCAGAACTAAAGCTTGCAACAATTGTTTTTGAAATTCATCTTTTTGATGTTAAAGACGTCTCCAATTCATTGTGTACGATAGAGACAACTTTAGCATCTAAGGGGTTAAAAACCTTGTGACAGTATCGAAATTGATGCATATTTATCTAAACAACACAGAGGAAGGACAGGGCCGGATTTCTCATAAGGCAGAGTAGGCATCTGCCTACAGGCGCACCCCACAGAGGGGCGCCTGTCATTGGGACATTTTTTTTTTTTTTTTTTAATTTATTTATTTTTTTAAATTATTCTTGCTGCGGGCAGTGCAGGCCCCCACCTGGTCAGGTCTACCGTCTGCGCCTCCGTCGGCACAGGCCTGTAGCTGCTGAGCTCCCTCGTGAGCCCTTTAGTAATGCAGACGCTGAGAGATGACATCATCTCCCAGCGCTCTGCATTACTGAACAGAAGACCGCGCGGGAGCTCCAGCAAGTACAGGAGTGTGTAGAAGGATGCACGGACCCCTCCTGCCACACCACTGGACCACCAGGGAGGAGGTAGAAAACAGGGGTGGGCGCAATATAAGGGTAATTTGGAGCTGATGGGGGCAAGTTGAAGCTGATAGGGGCAGTGTGGAGATTAGGAGCATTGTGGAGGTGTCCAGTGGACATGGTCAATGGGGGGGTTGCTTCAGATTTCTGTGCCCACAGGCTCCCGGCCCTGAGGAAGGAGAAAAATGTGACATTAAAAACAGGAGAAATTTTAAAAATAGATTCATACACATACACATACATGAGAAGATAATTTGCACTGCTTTACTATGATATGCTTAAGTATGCTGAACATTAAATATGTTATTTACTAGTTGAAGAGCCAGTTACACAGGCCACAGTGCCACTGCCACCCGGTCGCGAGGCAGTCATGCGCAGTAGAGACTGACCACGCCGCGTCTGATACAGAGCGGAGCGTCCAGCTCTGTATCAGCCGAGGAGCGGGCAGTCTCTACTGCGCATGACTTCAGCATGCGCAGCAGTGTCTACTGTGCATGACGTGGCGTTACACACGTTTTAGTGAATTATTATATAGGATGTGCAATGCCCTTGTTTTGTGTATTGGTATAATGTATTCATTTAGCTTATTATTTAAAGAGAAACTAACACCGCTAACAAACGTTGTCTTTAATAATTCCCTATCTGGCGACTAGCTGCTTAGTAGCGCTAGTAGCCAGAATTATTACCTCTTCATGAAGAAATTTGAAGTGATCCTCGGCTGACAGGCAGGATGGAGCGCGGACATCTTGCCCTAGTGACGTCCACGCGCCTGCTCTGTCAGTCCCAGACGGCTGTAGGAGGCGTTGGTAGGAGCCATTCGGCTCCGGAAGGGACTGACAGCGCAGGCGCACGGACGTCACTAAGGCAAGATGTCCGTGCTCCATCCTGCCTGTCAGCCGAAGATCACTTCAAATTTCTCCATGAAAAGGTAATAATTCTGGCGACTAGCGCTACTAAGCAGCTAGTCGCCAGATACGGAATTATTACAGACGACGTTTGTTAGCGGTGTTAGTTCCGCTTTAAATGCAAATGTATTCAATTCCTGCCTGTACATTACATCAAATATTTTCCTGTGAAAATGAATGATCTGTAAAGTATAATGATTGTAGGTATCAATGAAAAAAGTAAATGTTTCCCATACATATGGAGGGGTAATATTCATAATGTAAAAAGCTATATTTAAGCCTTTGGGTGCCAGATGGGTACATAACGCATTGCTTTGTAATGCATTGCGGATCTCTCTGGCACTCAAAGGAGTAGAAAGTACAAGAGGATTCATTCTGGAGCAGCAGGTGTACCATAGGGCACATGTTAATTTAAAGGTGAACTATCACCCCTATACAAGTTTGGCTAAAAAAGTAAGTTTATAGAGAGACTAGCTGGAATACTATTGCCATTTTTTTAAATTTGTTGTTTGGCTGAAATTAAACATTTAATGATTATCCTGTGCCATCCTTCCAGACAGACTGCGGGTACAGCTCTGCACCATAGTCTGTCACTCTTACTCTGCTCCCCTCCTTTGATCCAGCCTCCTCCGATGATGGAGGATTTCTGCATGTAAGCTGGAGCACTCTCATTGGCCAGAGAGCGCTCCATCTTACAATGAGAAATCCTCTGTCATTGGAGGAGGCTGGATTGAGGGAGGGGAGCAGAGAAAGAGTGACAGACTGTGGTGCAGAGATGTAACCACAGTCTATTCAGAAGGAAAGCACAGGATCATTGTTAACCCCTTAATGACCAGGCGATTGGCGATGTGACTTAAGGACTGCGGAGCATTTTTTTTTTCTTTTTCCGGTTCTGGACTCCCTGAACGGCGTGCAGCCACGAGGGTAGCCTGGAAGTCCACTATGGTCATAGTATGTCATGGGTCGTTCAGTCAGATCGACTCTTGACGTACTATGACCATCAGGGGTCGTTAAGGGGTTAAGCGTTTAATTCTGGACAAAAAAAAATGACTATAGTATTCCAGCTAGTCTCTCTATAAACTTACCTTTTAGCCAAACTTGTATATGGGGTGAAAGTTCCCCGTTAAATGGGGTTTGAACCCCTTGAATGCTAGAGGGGTAAATCCATGTGCTGGAGACCGCTCTCTATCATTTGAGAGTTAAAAATAAAATATATATATATATATATATATATATATATATATATATATATATATATTTATTAACCCTTTGAGTGCCGTACCATTCCGGCACTCAAAGGGTTAAATCAGTGATAATTTGGAAAATGTGTATTTGTTATGTGGTTTGCCCCAACTTGCTTGCCTTTCTCTTTATGCATAATAAATGGGGATTATAACTCCTTGTATGGTCAAAATGTCTCCTGATACGTTGTTTTGCATTTGCTTTTCTAGAAGTGCCAGAGGGATATGCAACACATTGCGGAGTGTCAAGACTGATCCCCAATGCATTGTCCCAGGATTCCTCCGCTTTTACCTTCTGAACACAGAGCTCTATAAGGGTCTTTTATTTCCATACTAGGTTTCAGCAGTTCTGTATTTTTAATAAAATTATTTTTTTATATGAACCTGAACTGTGTTTGTGTTTTTTAATCTCCATGAATATTTATGCAGTTGCTATCAGAATTATGCAGTTTGTAGGTAGCTGTAACAAATTGTTTTATAGGGTTGCCCGGTAATATAGTATGGTTGAGCACTTCCGCGTTTTGCGGGACCCTGTATGCACAACTTCCTAGCCACCCCAGGGAGCGCTTTCACACTTCCCTTCGTAGCATTATAAATTGTAAGTGAAGGGAAGTGTGAACGCTGTCCCTGGGGTAGCTGGGAAGTCCTGCGGCACATACAGGGTAGCGCAGAACACGAAAGTGTCCGATTTGAAGTCTAAATATCTCCACTACCAGATGAGTAAAACAAAAAAACAGCTCAATTGTTTTTTTTTTAGGTGAACGTTCCGCTTTAAAAAAAGACAAGGTCTTGTGGGTGGAAACTCACAGCTCCTTCTGCAGTCTAACCCCACCCCACCTCCAGTTATGAAGTGTTCTTCGAGGTGTGAGGACAGCATAGAACACTTCTTTTAGTTTCTTTATTATTTTTTACTTTAAATATGGGGCTGTTATATTTCCCCCATTAGGAGGGTTACCATTACTGATCCAACATTAGATCCAAGATGGCCGCTGTGCCAAAACACAACCCTGCAGTGTCCCTAAGACTGATATCAGCCACCACTACCCTGCTCCCAATAGATCCCAAAAGAGTAATTAGCCCACCTCCCCTGCTGCGCTCGACCGGAAAAAATAGGCAGAGCACAGCCTGAACAGACCGAGCAGCCCCAGAAAGGAATACATAGCAAGGAGGGCTGAAATCCCACAACAGAAATTCCCTAACAACAGAACCGTTTTGCTAAGGTTTACATATAGAAATAGGAGTAGTTGGAAAATAAATTCCAAAACACATAAATAAGATTCTCCTCGAAGAATATGGCAAAAAGTTATAACAAAATATAGCAAACATTGGGAAAGATACACTGACCTGCACTGCTTGGTCTAGCAGCAAAGAAAGAGGAGGAGTCTGTAGAGTAAGGGTCTTATATGGCTGTACTGTCTGTTTTCTGATTGGTTATGTAAATGATCTGTACTGCTATGGTTCCAAAGCCAAGAAAGTTAACCCCTTAAGGACCCATGACGGTCCTGCACCTTCATGGGTTGTTATACCCTTAACGACCCATGACGGTCCAGGACCGTCATGGCTTAAATGATAGCAGCGTGCCTCCGTGCACACTGCTATCATTAATTCCAGGCTGAGACTGAGCGCTCCGAGACCGGGGCGTTCAGTCTCAGCCCTTCCTGCTTGTGCCAGTTCATGTGATCGCTGTATCAGCGATCACATGTACCGGCATAGTGACAGACAGAGGCAGCATGCAAAGTATGCTGTCTGTGCCTGTCTCGTCTGCCTCTGTCTCCCTTGCTCTCAAAGTAAGGGAGACAGAAGTAGATGGGAGACACCTAGTGGTTAAAAAAATACAGCAGTTGGGGGTATTAACCCCTTCACTGCTGGTGCAGGAGGCTAGCTAAATGCAGGTCAATTTTTGACCTGCAAATTTACATTTAAAAAAAAAAAAAAAAAACACAACACACTTTTTTTTTTTTTACAAAAACATATTTTTATTTCAAAAAAATATATATAATTAAACAATATTGCAAGTGTGATTGTTGTGGAGCCATGTAATACACTTATATACACCACTAAATGCCAGGGACAAAAAAGTGTCAAAATAGGGTGGGAAAAAGGGACATGGGGATTTTCACCCAGGGGGGACAGTGGCCACTTTAAACTGCGCATTTTGTAGGTATGACTGACCGGTCATACCTTTCATGCAGTCTCCATAAAAATGTAACCCTTTGTGGCCAATTGATCCCAAGAGAAAAATCAAAAATGGTGTTTTTTTTAAATTTTTTTTACCTTTTTTTTTAATTTTAATAAAGTGAATGGTGGGTTATCCATATAAATAGGGTATCAAATGAAAGCCCTATTTATGCTTAAAAAAACAGTATATAATTTATGGGGGTGGAATAAAAGCCTAAGAGGGAAAACACTGTTGAACAAAGACATAGTGAAAAAGGTCAGAATTGCTCCGGTCCTTAAGGGAAAACGACCTCAGATTTTCCTGGTCCTTAAAGGGTTAAGCAAAATATGAAGCCTCCTGTCATGTAGTAACATTTCCATAATTTTCTTGCCTTTCTTACATTGTCACTGCCTCGCAAGAGATGATCATGCTTTGACTCTGGTAGCAATGAATGCAGCATGTTTTAACGGGCTTGCATGCCTTAAATGCCTTACCACTCTCTGTGGGAAGGCAGTAGTGACAGCCTCCACGTAACATGAGGGAAGGGACAATGTAAGAATGTTCAAAGTGCTAGGTGCATTACAACTACATACAGGTAGTTTTATGAGCCAGAAGATTCTGTTTTTTGTTCCCCCATGATCATCTGCTGTAAGTGCTCCTATAACAGAATTGTAGGTAAGGCTGGGGTGTCAAAGTGTATATGAGATTTTGTGACTCAGTGGACAGTGAAACAAGACTGGGGTGTAGACTGTGTATGTGTTGTTCTGTGACAGCCGGTGCACAGTGTAACATTTGACTACCAGTGCATAGTAGAACAAAAATGGTGTGTCACACAGTTTATGTGTTTTAACTACCAATAGTACAATAGAACTAGGCTGGGGTGTCAGTGTGTGTGTGTGTGTGTGGTTCTGTGACTACCAGTGAACAGTGGAACAAGGCTGTGGTGTCGGGCAGTGTAATGGGCTCTTATGGGCCTACCGGTTTGTCTAATAGTGTAAATGTGGCTCTGTGACTACCAGTGGAACAAGGCTGGGATGTTAGGCAGTGCATGTGTGATTTTGTAACTAACTGTGGGGCAGAGGAAGTAGACTGAGTTGTCAGACGTGTATGTTAGAAAGTGTATTTGAGATTCTGTAACTGCCGGTGGACAGTGGAACAAGGCTGAGATGAGAGTGCGTATGCACATCTATTACTATAAGTGAGAGAATGGAACTAGGATAGGGTGTCAGTTTATGTGTGGGTCTGACTAACAATGGACACTGGACCATAGAGTACTAATGACAGCAATGTGTTTTGGAGTCAGTGCTTCTTAGAACCAAAGGGTACTAATGACAGTGATTTTTACTGGCTTTCACTGAAGTGGATCCTATTTCCTGCCAAAAACAGACCTGGTATCAAACTTTTTACAAGGAACAGCAGACATTAATCCTTAAAATACTGATGTACCTGATTACTAGTGGCACTAAGTATGCTGTGATTTTTCACTGTTGCCTTGACCAAAAGGTGGCAACCCTAGTCTGTTTGTGCTAATTTATATACTGCTAACTGGTAAAATCTTTGTAAAGGTTTTCTTCAGGACATTTTCCAAGAGGGGTAGAATTTATGTTTAGTCTTTTAAGCGTTACAAGTAGTGTGCTGCTTGCCACTACTATAATCTGATCAGACCTCTGCTTTAACTGGGGACCAAATGAAATATGCATAATTCATTGTTGCATTAAAATCCCAGCTTTCAACTAAAACAAAGGCAGGGATTTCTTTTATACTTAGGGCAGTAAAGTAAGTATTCTATGCCTTAGGATGCTGTGTTTGCAGATACTGTAGTTGATTTCAAAAATGTGGTGGATACCTTTCTAGGAAGAACAATATTCAATATTGAATACGGGGACTTAATTGGAAATCGCTTCAGTAGTTTTTTTGGAGGGGTTGGGTTTGCCTTCTTCTGGATCAACAAGGGTGATATGACATGGGTTGAACTTGATGGATAGATCATTTTCTCAGCCTTGCCTACTATTTTACTCTGTTAAGTAGAAAGTATGGATTTGTCATGTGTCCTCAGTTAACCCTTTGAGGAACAGATGTTGTACAATACAATATGTTAAACGCCCCTCCCAAAATTTCAAATCGCCAAAGAGGGACACATATGTTTTAGGTGTTGTTGGTAGTACGGTGACCACATGTACTGGATTGCCCGGTATTGTCCTGGATTTTAAATGTTTGTCCTGGGCAGCCCCCTTCTGGGACAGTACAATGCCCAAGAATGAAGATTCCTGAACACTATAAGAATAATGACCCATAGACTACTGTCACAAAGTGATATCTCTGCTGCACTACAGAAAAATAGCTTCCGGACAGAGCTCTAAACACTGAGCCTTGATACTGACATCAATCAGGACCTACAGTGCAATTGTGTTGTAGTGTAATGCTAATCTAAGGCTTTGGGCTTGATGTACATTATCTTGTAGCCCACCACATGCACTGCTTTTTGTCACCACCAGTCAATGGGCAGTTCTCCCTCCAGTGTCTAGAACTTTGTGGCGGTCTCTTCTCTCTGCAGTGTCCCTGAAAGGCAGAATTGAAATGTGGTCACTCTAGCTATTAGGGGGCGTGGCATTACAGAGAAAATATAGGCCTATTGACACGTCTTCGTTTAAATGATTTAGCACAAGAGAAAAGTATTGTATTTACACAGGCTAATTTATAAACACATATACTGAAATGTATTTATTAACCCCTTAACGACCGGCCGCGCAGGCACGTTGCGGTCACTAAAGGACAACAGAGCATTTTTTTTTTATTTGCCGATCCGACTCAGGGCTCCCCAAACGGCGTCCAGCCGCACGGGGAGCCCTGAAATCCATGATGGTTCTGGTACGTCATGGGTCGTTTAGTTACTTTTACCCATGATGTACTAGGACCGTCAAGGGTCGTTAAGGGGTTAATACAGGCAGCAGAGACACAAGTCCACAACTGTCTGAGTTGATTTGGGGTATAAGGCAGGACAGGAGCAATGTATTGCTCACACCCTCTGGCACTCAAAGGGTTATCACTTTACAAAGTACAAATTATAGAGGGACGGCACATCTTAATATCCTTTGGGAGACATCTGTGATATAAAGAGTTCCAGTATATTATCCACTTTTTTCTTTCTTTTTTTGATTTAGTCATATTATCTAGCATAATTACCGCATTACTTAGAAATACTACTTCTGATGAGACTGAGAGCCAGGCTTTTTCCTTTAGAGGCATCTGTGCCCCTGCGCCTTGAGTCCCTTCTGTTGCCATAAGGTACCATGCAACGCCTCATAGAGGAGTCTGCGCTGTTGCCTGGCAGTCAGTCTCGGCAGAAGCAGGACTAATGTGGTAATTATGCTGAATAATATGACTATTGGAAAGCTTAGCTCTATATGAATATGAATTATTGGGGGGCTTTATTTGGGGTGATAGTTCCCCTTTAACATAAATTATGAATCAAGAAAAAGGGTAAACTAAATCTATATACCTAATTATCTTCTTAACCCACTGAGGACCAGAGGGGTGGGCAAGGCATTGCTGTTGCACACCATTGGTCTCCAAGAGGTTAATAATAAGTAAGAATGTACAGATGATTGCTGCAGTATTGAGCCAGAACTGAGCCCAGGTAGCAAGACAGCTAACAAATGTGTTCGGCAGCCATCTGAATCTGAACGGGTTAATATAATTCACTGTGAGCCACTGGGTGGAATTGATAAAAATCCTATATAATAAAATTTCCTAAATGTGTGTTTGTCAGAAGCCGTCATGCGCAGTAGAGACCTCTGCATGCGCTGCAGTCATGCGCACTACAGACTGCCCGCGCCGCAACTGATAATGGAGCTTCGGTGCACAGAGAGTACAACGGTATGAATTCTTAATGTCTCGCTCCGTATCAGCCGCGGCGCGGCAGGTCTCTACTGTGCATGACTGCACCTCGGTCATTGCTGGGTGGAACTGTGGCCCATGTACACAGGCTCTTCAACTAGTATATTCTATACAAAGCAAAAGGGGTTCCAAAATTTACCTAAACTGTAAAGTGGATTAACCCTTTGAATGTAAGAGGCGTGTCCAAGGCATTTTGTGATGGATACCTCTCTGCCATTCAACAGGTTAATACACTTTAATCCTTTGAGTGCCAAAGGGGTACGCAACGTAATGCAGATGCATGGCGTACCCCTCTGGCACGCAAAGGGTTAACCCTATTTAGTGTCAGAGGTCTGGGCATCCCCTTGGCCCTCAGTGTTATTACTATAGTCACTACAGATGTTAAACCTGTGGTTCTCCAGAAGCTGTTGAACTACAACTCCATTCATCCAGGGAATTATGGCCATTGCAATCCAACAGCAAAGGCACAAGTCAGTCACTCCTCTTGCACAGTAATATTCAGCCATATAAGTGTCTTTCTGTAGAAAATATATTCCTTTATCCCTTTGAGTGCCAGAGGGGTATCCACGTATTGCAAAGCAATGTATTGGAGCCCTCACTAGCAATCAAGGGGTTAAAATCACCTTTAAATCACTATCTTTTTTATTTTTATTTGTATACATTGCATTTGGTATGCCCAGGACTTCCTCCAGTTTTCTTTTGTATGGGCCAGATGTTCAAAAGAAAAGTGAAGGAGTTCTGGGGCAAACCAATTGCGCTATAGGGGCAATTAAAAATTCCCAAGATCCCCATTGATTTAAACGGGGATTTTAACCCATGAATGCTAGAAAGGTCTCCAACGCAGCCTCTCTAGCATTCAAGGGGTTGAAATCCCCCTTTTAAATATATGGGATTTTTTAGTTCTACCTGATAGTGCGAATGGTTTGCCCCAGAACTCCACCACTTTCCTTTTGCCTGTATGGCCCATATAGAGTCTCCTGGTAAATCATGTAGAACAGGAAATTTGTGAAAAAAATTCCACTCAACCCGTATTTCAAGCTCAAAAGTCCAAACCACCTTCGACCTCTTGGATGGTACAGATAACTCCAAGGCATTACAATGAGTTGGAGTAGTCTCTGGCTCTCAAGGGGTTAATAATTCTTAGCCAGTGAATATCTATACTTAAAATGATAGACACAATGGACCTAGGCCAGTGATTCGCAACCAGGGTGACATGGCACTTTGGTGTTCTGCACACATTCTCATAGACTGCCACTAGAAAGACTCTGACAGAAATGTGAATGTTGGGTTTCAGTTGTATATTTATTGAAATTGTTATGCACAATATGTTTATACTAGTGTAAAAGCCCGTGTGCACGGACCGTGGAGCAGTGAGGTAATGGCAGTACGCAGAGCAGGACCGGTCTCTTAACCCATTGAGTGCCAGAGGGGAACGCAATGCATTACAAAGCAATGCGTTACATACCCCTCTGGCACTTAAAGGGTTAACATTACCCGGACCTGCTCTGTGTAAGGCCGTTAACTCACTGCTCCACGTGATTGCACCACCTCACGCGATGCGGTCATGCTCAGTAGAGACTGGCCAAACGCGTGCAGTCTCTACTGCGCATGACTGCATCGTGACAAACTTTCTGGCCTTTTATAATATAAAGTATTCTGACAGGGAGACACAAATAATTATATATTGCTTACTATCAAAATAAGCACAACTTTGCCCGTGTGAAACTGGCAGAGAAGTAAGATATATTCCACTTACATGCCCCTGATGCAACAAAAAGACAGACAGATCCACACACACACAAACATGCATGCATACATATACAAACACACATGAACACATACATA
Organism: Rhinophrynus dorsalis; assembly: GCA_037306005.1. Classification (NCBI taxonomy): domain Eukaryota; kingdom Metazoa; phylum Chordata; class Amphibia; order Anura; family Rhinophrynidae; genus Rhinophrynus; species Rhinophrynus dorsalis. The sequence continues at coordinate 601,632,916 of CM074718.1, read as the reverse complement.
CATACTTGCACACATACACATTGGGGGATATGGCGCTGACTTTCCTTAGTATCTGCCCTTTAGATATAGAGATATACACAGTACCCCAATATATATAACAAATAACAAACAACATGTATTTGAAAAAATAACAGAATGTTTAATAGTAGATGGGATGTCTCATTATACAAGACATATATAAAGTGTAATAAAATATACCCCATAAGGGGATACATCTTGCATAAAAAATGCTAAAATAGCATGGGATATTAAAACATACAGAAATTGTACAACAATGTGTACAACCAAAGGGTAATACACTTAAATATTAGGGACATGTGCATCTTGAGCTTGATAAGCACTCTAGTAGAGTGAAACGCTCTGCGGATGTGCGTTTCTTCTGGCCAGGAATAAGTGCGACCAGAAGTCTGCTTTCGTTACATGTCCTTAATATGTAAGTGTATTACCATTAGGTTGTATACCTTGTTGTACAATTTCTGTATGTTTTAATATGCTATGTTATTTTCGTGGTTTTTATGTGAGATGTATCACCTTAGGGGTATATTTTTTTTATTCTTTAAATATGTCTTGTATAATGAGACATTCCATTGATTATTAAAGAGTCTATTATTTTTCCAAATATCTGTTGTTTGTTATTTGCTATATATTTTGGGATAATGTGTATATCTCTATATCGACAGGGCAGATACTAAAGAGAGTCAGCACCATTTCCTACATTATATTTACTCTGTGATAGATCTAGAGCGGAGCATTTGGACTCCAGAGAGGGTGAAAGGTTGCAGGACCTCCAGATTGAATACAGATATTTGCCTGTGGACATTGGTAAAATCTTCTGACACATAACAACACTCAGTTGTTACTGAGAGTGAGCGCTTCCAAAATATGTAGCACATGGGGCGGTTATGCACCAAGGCATGATAAAGAGGTGATAAAGTGGAGATGACTTCTCCAGTGATATCACTTGTCCAATTCCTATGTTATTCTATAGAGCCAATGCACTAAAATCTCCAAAGTTCTAGAAATCTTAGTGATAGAATAACAGGGAAAACTGATATCACTGAAGACGTTATCTCTCCTTTATCACCTCTTTATCACACCTTAGTGAATCTCTCCCTTGAATTGTTGAACATGACCTGTTGGTTTGTAGCACTTTGAGCAGCAGAGTGGTATCCAACACATCTCAATCAGATGGATATATGTCTGCCACTCAAAGGGTTAACGTGTGTGCACCTCTCCAAACTAAACACATACACCAGTTTGTTTTCTTTTAACCCTTTGAGTGTCAATGAAGTATCCAACACAATGCTATGCGTTGTATCTCTGTGCGGCATTTAATAGTTTAATGTGTGTATGTATCTCCAAAGCACACACACGCACGAGCTGTTTAACCCTTTGAGTGGCAGGCACATATCCAAAGCATTGCAATGCACTGGACCCCTGTTTGGCACTAAAACGGTTAGTGTGTGTACTTCTTCAAACCAAACATACACATGAGCTGCTTGGTTTTTAACCTTTTGAGTGCCATAGAGGTATTGAACACATAGCAATGCTTTGGATACCTTGCACTGAAAGGCTTAATGTGTTTGCACCTCTCTAAAATACACACACACACACACACACACACACACACACACACACACACACACACTTGGACCCTTTAAAAATGACATATAAAATGTTATGGGTTGCTCTGAAAAATCTAGATTATGTGTTAGGGGTGCCCTGAACTGATTGAGAACTGCTGATGTAGGGCTCGATTCTATTACCAGCGCCAAAAAAAAAAACAGGCGTTGTGTTTTTTTAAGTCAGGTTTTAGTATCTTATAACCCGACTTGTGAAAACAAAATCAGCAGTAATTATACATACTGGGCTAGATTAATTTACAGGTGCTAATTTTATCTCTGCTTTTATCTCCAGTTTTCCCCATAGACTTCAGTAGGAAAATGATTGATAAAACGGGTTTTAACATTTAGCACCTGCAACAGAATCTGGCCCTCTAAGGGCTAGATTCTATTGCAAGTGCTAATTTTATCACTGCATTTATCTCCAGTTTTCCCCATAGACTTCAATAGGAAAATATTTGCTAAAATGGAAGATAACATTTATCTCCTGCAATAGAATCCAGCCCTAAGTCAGGAATTCTGTGCCTCAGTGGTTGAGGAGTAGAAGCCACAATGACAGTTTCAAAGCCATCCTTGTTCAAACAAAAGCAGTGCAGAATACAGTATACAGAATAGGAATCCTACATAGAGTGCCCCCCCTTTAAATTCGACTAACAGTGCTTTCTTTCACCACTTTAATACAATATATATTCGATATATATTCAAAATATTGTTCACATTCAACATTTTAACCCTTCCCCTTGAAAATTCGACTTACGGTGCTCCCATGACTTTTTTCTCCTTTTAAATTTGAAATTGTTCTTCTCCTATTTTTTATGACATGTCTTCTTTGTATTTGTATTGTATAATTAACTCTATAAGTACCAGAGAGGTAGCAACACATTGCAATGTTTTTGCTACTGCTCTGGTACTCATAGGGTTAATAGGCAAGGTATGCGGGTATGCAACTGCATACCTTGCCTGTACGTGTGTAAAAAATGTTTTTTTTTTAATTATATTTTTAATTTTATTAAAATAAAATTCAGATCTCAAGAGGGGTATTATGACCTCTCATGATACCCCCCTAGCATGGATAACCTGTCCATTAGGATAGGTTGTGCATGCAGCAACAATTGCCCATTTTTTAAATAAAGTGCATATAATCTATGTGTACCATAGGTTATATGTGCTTTTACTGCAATATATAAACATTTCAGACCTCGAGGGGGTCACCAGGACCCCTCCTGACACCCCCCTCATCTATCCAAAAGGATAGATGATCCATGTGGCAACCTTTTAACTAACTATTAATTTCAAACCTTGACGGGGTCACCAGGTCACCCCTCCTGATATCCCCCCTACCATGGAACATCTATCCAAAAGGATAGATGATCCATTGGGGTGACCCCAAAGGCATTTTCTGCCTTCATGATACTGGATAAGGCACTGCAGTAACTAGCACTTGTGGAATGAATGAACCCTGTCACAGTGTCATTCTTAGAAAGCTCAGCCCTGCTCTTTCATCAGTGAATCAGTCACCCGGGTCAAACCTTTTGGATAGATGGTCCATGATAGTGGATGGGTTATACATGCTAGGGGGGTGTCATGAGGGGTCATGATACCTCCTTGAGGTCTGAATTTTTTTTTAATAAAATTAAAAATAAAATTAAAACACATTGCAATGCATTGCTACCTCTCTGGTACTCATAGATTAAATTATACAATACAAATACAAAGAAGACATGTCATAAAAAATAGGAGAAGAAGAATGTCGAATTTAAATGGAGAAAAAAGTCATGGGAGCACCGTAAGTCAAATTTTCAAGGGGAAGGGTTACAATGTTGAATGTGAACAATATTTGTCGAATTAAAGTGGTGAAAGAAAGCACTGTAAGTTGAATTTAAAAAGGGGGAGTTAAAATGTTGAAGGGGGGCACTCTATGTCGGATTTTGATAATGAGGGGAACATATCTAACACTAAACTTGACCTTTCTGTCGTCAAACGTACGCCTATTTCCTTGGACTTTTACATTTTGAGTGTTTTTTTAGGCAGTAGTTGAATAGAAGCAGACAGCGCCAATTTTGTTAGTTCTCTGAAATGTGCTGTCTACGCCAGTTTTGTTTTACTGTGGTTCTACAATAGAATACCAAAGTAACACATGTTTGCAAAATTCATGTTGCTTGTTTTTCTTGTAACGCTGGTTTTAGTGCGGAAAATAGAATTGAGCCCATAGGCTTTAGTAACAAAAGTAACCTTGCCATTTCAGAGTACAGTTCAAGTGAACAACACCATAGCATAAAAGGAATTGCTTCCAGCACAGAGAAGTGGTTCCCAACCTATTTTAACCCTTGGAATAGGTATTAGGTGTGTGAGTTGCATTCCTCTGTGCTACTCAAAGTATAAGGAATGACACCTGTGGCTGAAAAATATACATTCTTGTTATGCACAAAAAAATAAATCAGGTGCTAAATCATCACTACACATTTTTCTGATTTGCGACTTTTTCCAGCAAAATGAATGAAAACAAATGACACACTTGAGACTTTTTCTCGTGTTTTCATAAATTTTACTTCTTACAAATATTTTGCATACATTTTTGCATATATTTTTTAAAGTATTTGAAAATATTTGCAACAAAAAAAGCAGAATGTATATAATCATATTAACAGTTAAAAATTAATGAGGTCACAAGATGACATGTATACAGTATCTGGGAACTCTGTAGTAATGCAGTGTGAGGTATGGAGGAGCCCCAAAGATTCTAAGGGACATAGGTCCATATTTATAAAAGCAAACTGGAGCAAACCAACTTAACACAGAAACACAGAATTTGACGGCAGATAAGAACCATTTTGGCCCATCTAGTCTGCCTATTTTCCTACTGTAAAAACCTTAAACATTTTTTGGTCCTTGGTCTTTTCTTACATTAAGGACAGCCTTATACCTATCCCATGCATGCTTAAAATCTGTCACTGTATTAACTTCTACCACTTCTGCTGGTAGGCTATTCCACTTATCTACTACCCTCTCAGTGAAGTAAAACTTTCTTACATTGCAGCTAAACCTGTGTCCCTCTATTTTTAGACTATGGCCTCTTGTCCTAACATTTTTACTCCTTTGAAATATACTTCCTTCCTGTACTTTGTTGAATCCCTTCATGTATTTGAATGTTTCAATCATATCCCCTCTCTCTCTTCTCTCCTCCAAGCTTTACATGTTCAGTTCCTTTAGTCTATCCTGATATTTCTTTTCCTGTAAACCAGTCACCATTTTAGTAGCCCTTCTTTGAATTTTCTCTAGAGTATCTATAGCCTTCTGGAGATGGGGTCTCCAGTCTTGTACACAATACTCTAGGCGAGGTCTAACTAGAGATCTGTAGAGTGGCATGACCACTTCTCTTTTTCTGCTACTAATGCCCCTAGTTATACAACCCAGTACCCTGCTTGCATTCCCCACCGCTTTATTACATTGTCTGCCTACCTTTAAGTCATTAGCTTAAAGGTAGGCAGGCAATATAATAAAACTGCTCCACAAATGAAAATTCCTAAATCCCATGCACTTAAATAGAGCTTTTTAACTCCCTGCATGCTAGAGAGGTCTCCAATGGATTGGATTAGAGTTACTTTTTCAATGTTAATCAATAGAGCGAGTTTCACTAGTTGATCACAGAACTGTGCAGCATAGAGGCAACAGAAAACCTCATGATATTGTTTAAAGGAATAGTAATATTTCCAAACACAAGCCGCTCACATCATTTGTAATAGGTGAATAGTACTGATGTCTGAGGCACTCAAAGTTCATAACTTGCTAGTTACGCTGTGATTATATGATGAATTTCACCCCTCCCACCCCTTTTCCCAATGTCAGTATATCTTCAGTCAGTATTGGGTAAAACCTGCCCTCCTTCATTAAGGAGCACAGGGTTTTCCTTATACTGACAGAGGGAAGACTGTACGTGGTTTTGATCTGTGTGGTACGATGACCGGTTTTCAGATCTAAGTGGAGGTGGCTTCTGATCGGGAAAAGGGGCAAGGGGGGTGAAATTAACCATATAATTACAGCATAACTAGCAAGTTCTAAACTTTGAGAGCATCAGACATCAGTACTACTCACAATGAAAAAAATATATAAGCTGCTTGTATTAGAACACATTTCTATCCCTTCAAAACTGTACTTGTATAGCCGGTATAACCACACCAAAATACGACATAAAATATAATACATGGGCAAGGCAATCTCATAACCTACAGAACCTGTTCCTTGCTACAGAAGTGCCCAAGGCACTGCAGAACAAATATTCAAAACAATGCATGGCACAACTCAATGGGTTAAGCTCTTGATTACAAGCACACAGAACATGAGGCTGGTGCTGTATTTGAAATCCAGACAAAAAAAGAAGGTGGTGGAGGGTGGGTGTATCAAAACTCATTGACACTGTTTAACCCATTGAGTGCCAGGAATACGATGAACAACTTTCTGGCACTTAAAGGTTAAACAATATTATTTAACCCTTATGGGAAAATGGAACAAAGAGCACGGTAGGGAACAAACATGACTTATCATTCATTTAAAGGGATAGTATCACTTCATCTATAAATAAATATATATTGTAGTGTTTATTCCCCTGAGTAAAACAAGGGAACTCCCACTGCTGAGAGGTGTTTTATTAAAAAGTTATTGCAGCTCAAATTTGACTTTTTTTTGTGCAGCATCACAGTGGCCTGCAATTGTACATGGCGCTGTTGCTACACCACCCTATGGAAGTTTATTGTCAACTGACCACATCTGTCCATAGGATGGTGTAGCAACAGCGCCACTGTACAGTCCCCACAATAAAAAGCGGATTTCCGTTTTCCACAAGATATGCCCTATAGTCCTGAATTAGCCCTTTGATGGCTGGAGATAAGCATAACACATATATTATATGCTGGCGTTTTATTGACATAAATCTAAGTGGCACAAAACACAGATCTAAGGACTATGTAAGAATTAACCCTCTACAAAACAATCTAGTTATTGACTAAAATAAGAGAATAGTCACCATAGATAAGGTGACTTCCCAGGTTCCCACATCCACAAGGAAATAATTACTGCCATGTAGCAAAAGTGTAGAGGAATTTTACATTTCCCTCCCCCACTGTTTGTTTCAAGTCCCCTTAATTTTGCTCTTGATTTTAATGTAAGTAATAAAATTGAGTTTTATAATGAGGAGTGTCACATATGCATCCCTCTGGCACTCAGTATACCTTACTCAGTGTTGTCCTCACACTGTCATGTTTTCTCACTCTTCCTTCTCTCTGTCTCCATCACTTTCTCTGCTATCGTGTTCTTCCTGTCTGGGGGATCGATACTATTAGCTGCTGTTTTTTAAAAACAGCGGTAGTGGTTTTGACAGCATAGTTTACACTTCTATAAACTGTGCTGTCAACACCAAAAACCACTCAAAAATGTCCCCATTGGATATCACTTAAAAATAGTTGACTTTGCTTCACCGCATGTTTAGGACCTCACTTTTCATGGCGGAAATCCTGCACCATGAGAAGGCAGACGCAGAGTCCCAAACACACTGTGAAAACCACTGTTATGTGTTGGAATTCTGGTTTCCAACACATACTTGTGGTTGAAACAGAGAAAAAGATTAACCCTATGAGTGCCAGTGGGGTATGCAACGCTGGCACTCATAGGGTTCATCTAGAAACAGTTCACACATGTCCCAACAAATAAAAACTTACCAGTAATCCTGATGTCCAGCAGGATTGCGGCCAGCTTCTTCTTCTTTTCTTTCTTCTTGTCTTCTGTCCTCTTTCTTGCTGTAATAAAAAAAATCCGAGTGCTCTTTGAGTTACAAAAAATAAGCCCCCAAAGATGCCACCGTTAACCCTTTGAGTGCCGGAGGTGGTATCTTAAAGTCTGCATGACATAAATATATACGTTTTTTAAATTGTAATTAAATTACCCCTTTGCCTCTGCCACCATCTTCACTGGTGGGAAAAGGCATTTTAAGCTGCCACCTCTTGGGCAGTGGCCCCAGTCAGACTGCCGGGATTTTCAACCTGACTGGCTTTTATATGCCAGTCTCAGTTAAAAATAAATTGACAGTCACCAATTGGCTGGGAAGTGCTTACGCAGCTCCCAGCCAATCAGCTTCTAGCGTGGGGATGACGAAGCTCAAACACGGTCACCCTCCCAAACACTAACCCTGCATTATCCCTAACATTAACAATAAAGTGAAACAATACTAGCCCTAACACTATCCTATTACCCATAGCCCATAGCTGTAACACTTAATTACCATGTACTGTAAGTCTTAATCTGTAAGCTTCTTATCTTCCTTCTTTTTATCATTCATCTTCATAACTTTTTTATTTTCCGTCTTTTAAAATAGTGTGTCATAAGAAATACAAAAATATAGGTTAAAATTATTTACGCTCCCAAAGTTATATGTGTAATAAATGTGGGCTGCAACCGCTGGCAGAAAGTAGATGGAAAATCCCCCACCCCCCATATACCTCTCTGGCCATTGCCCGAGCCATACTGAGGTAAATTTGAACAGAGACTGGCATTTATATGGCCAGTCTCGCTTCAAAATGGTTCCTAGACTTCCATTGGCTGGCATTTGTGGCTATGCACCTCCCAGCTGAACAGCTTGCAGAGGGTTTATATCACGGTGCCCGTGCTCATGGCCACAGGAGGCGACATTATGATTCCTAATTTCACTGCCTCTCTCTTATTGGCCTAGTATTCCTGACTCCGCCCAGGGCTAGCCTTTATATACTCTGTCATATCTATACTGAGGCGCCCTTTCGTGGTGTACCTGTTCCTGACGTTTGTTCCTGAGTACTCTGTTCGTGTATGACCTGGCCTGCCTGACGATGTTCCTGCGCTTCCTGTGTTGCTGTTCCGTTGCTGACTGATCCGGCTGAGAACCCGCTCCATTGCTGACTGATCTGGCTGAGAACCCTCTCCATTGCTGACTGATCTGGCTGAGAACCCGCTCCGTTGCTGACTGATCTGGCTGAGAAACAGCTGCGCTGCTCACTGCCTCTGGATGAGAACCCACTCGCTGCTGACCTATCTGGCTGTGAACCCACTCCGTTGCCATAAGTGCTTGGCTGTACCGCTCTGTTGCCTCCGTCTGGTCAGCGTTACACGCTGTGGCCTTGCAGCTGCACTTGTCTGTTGTGCGCCGAGTGGCGCTATCATTCTCTTGCCGACCGTAGGCTGGGCATTCGTGCTATAGCAGCTTACTATAACCGCCTCAGGCGGTGTGCACATTCGAAGTACTGGTACAGTGCTATATAGCGCTGACTGAGTTACTCTGATCTCTATCTGTGTCTTCCTCCATATCATAGCTGGGCTCACTCCCTGTGGGAGTTGCAGTATTCATGCTGGGCGTTACCTATTGACCCTTTCAGTGCCTAGACTTCTAGGCAGGGCCAGTGCTCCATTCTCTTCTACAGTAGCCTTTTGGGCTCAAGAGCCAGCGGTTGCGTTACATCACACTTGTTAGTGTGTGGGGACATAAGTTGCCTTCTTGTAGTGTGTCTCGATCCACCCCTAGCGTTCTTGGGTTTGCCTACATAAGTGGTTGCCTTGGTCTTTCTGTGACCGTAGTCTCAGGGTCAGTGTTGCCTCTCTACTCTGGGCTCAGTGCCTCCCAGGCATCTGGGTTTCGTGCCAGTTACTTACTACTGGACTACTAGTCTAGAGTCCTGCTGTCAGCTCCTGGGCTGCTTAGCCTCTGTTCACCCCTAGTCCGCAAGGGTTGGATTGCCTTTGGTCTTACTTGCCTCCAGTCATCAGGGTTCAAACCCATAACTCTCTCTAGCCAGCTGCTGCCTCCATTTCCTGCTATATCTCAAGGGACTGGCTTACTATCGATATATATATATGTTCCGTTATTGTGGGCTTGTGGCCTAACTCCTTGTATGTACATTATCCTAATAAAGTTATTTTAACCTTAACAATCTGGTCTGAGTGTTCATCAAAAACTGTGACAGTTTTGTAATCCTTCCTGCTCCAGGATAATTGGCTGGGAGGTGCGTAACCCCACATCCCAGCCAGTGGAAGCCTGGGAACCATTTTGAACAAGCCTGGCTATATCAAATCCAGCCTCTGTTCAATTTTACCTCAGTATGGCTCGAGCAATGGTACAAGAGGTATATGGGGGGGGACTTTTCATCTACTTTTCTGCCACCATCGGCAGTGTACATTTATTGCACATATAACTTTGGTGGCTTAGATATTAGATAGTGGGCCAGACTGGAGTGGGAGAAGTGGACTGTCATCCAAGTGATGCTAGAGAAGAGTAATGAGGTTAACTAGATCTTTGTAGGGACACCATGGGTCATGAGTGTCAAAGTAACGAATGTGATGACCTTTGTGCAACTGATCAGTTTTAGAGTGAGTAAGAAAGAATGTAAAGTGGTCAGAGTGCCAAGCGAGTTGGTTCCTTCTCACTAAGACATCAGTCCTAGAATAGCAGGAAAACTTTCCTATACAGAGGAACCCAAAGAAGGCAAACCAGATGGTGGCTAGGATGGCAATGTTAGTTTGGTGCTGAAAATGTTTGGAAATGTGGCTGGTGATTGGGAGGCAGGTGCGAGGTGAGGGGTGGTGAAGGTTGCCTAAGCCTCTGAGAAAAAGCTTAATGCTGTACATTGATAGAATGGAAGGTGTGAATGGGTGAAGCAGAGCATGGTGATGCTGAATGTCGGCTAAATAGACTTTGATGGTCGGAGTAGAGCGTCTGAGTCCGGTGTGGTAAAATGAAGCAAAAGTGAGTATAGCGGACTGGGAGGAGGGGTTTGGTAGAGGATAGGAAGGTTTGAAAGGTGTGCCAAGCTCAGTTGTGAGATTTCCTTCTGTTAGGGGCCAGGGCTTGATGATTGACAGCTGAGGCTTCAGGAAGTAGAGAGCTTATGGCATTGTTAGTTCCTGGAAGGCTGGAGGGATGGATGGTTGGCTGGCTGCTGCTGGATGTGAGTAAAAAAGTTCTGGAATGAGATCATGAAAGAGTGAGGCTAGATTTTTGGTAATTGGAAAATATGAGTGGAATATGTTGAATTTGTATGACAGGGACAGCCAGGTGAGTTTCTTTAAGAACTGCATGATGACGGGGATGGGGATCAACCTTTTTTGATGAGGGCGATGGTGTCTTTGATTTACGGACTGGAAGGTAACTTCCTTCCCTGCCCACTGGTGACCCCAAGGAGTGGATGCCGCCACCATGGGGTAAATCTCTGATAGGGTGGGAGCAAATATGTGTTTTTGCAATTGAATGTCTTCCAGAGGCCATGGTTCTGTGAACCACTGAGAGCCTCAGATGACTGCGAAGCCTGTGTCGGTGGCTGTTATGTGAAGGTATGGGTGGAAACATGGGTTGGCCGTTCCAAAGTTTAAGAAAATTGACCCACATCTGTAGCTCTGAATGGGCTGACTCATCTAGGGTAGATGGTGTTGGATTGGATTGGGGGGCCAATGGGAACAGGGTGAGAAGATAGGATATAAAGGAATGTCCTTGGGGTATGATGTTCATGATGAAACTGAGATAACCTATTAGGGATTGTAGTTCCTGATTGGTCATAGTGGGGTGAGATGCTCTTTCTACAGTTAGTGGGATGATCCTGTCTAACTTTTCCTGGGGTATGAGTGTTTCTAACAGGGTGGTATCTAGTATGATGCCTAAGAACTCTTTGACCTTGGTTGGGCTACTAGTTTTATCTGTAAACAGAGGGACATTGAGTGGGCTGAATAGGTCCGTAAGCTTCTTAAAGGGATAGTAATACTTCGTTTTAACTTTATTTTATTTTGTAGGCATTAAAAAAACATGAAGAATTATATAAGTCTTATCTCTCAATCCTTTATGGTTTATGAGATATTCACAAGCAAAGTTCCCCTCCCGCCCCTTTTACCTAGTGTAAGCCATCTCTTCTCAGATGTGGATCAGGTTGTATGACCAGACAGATAACAGAAGGGGACAATTTTCTTTGTATGAAAACAATGAAAGCCCTTCTCCCCTTGACAAGTTTTTCAGCCTTTTCCCTTATCTTAATTGAAGATTGTCCCTCTCTGCAGTCTACCTGGGCACCTCCCTTCTGATCTGGTTGAACAGGGGGGGTTACTTTGTTTGAATATTTTGGTGCTGCTGCGGGAACTGAACGTGAGCCTGTTTGTGAAATAGTATTGGCCTAACCCAGAGCCGGATCATGGGTAAGGCAACCTAGGCACCTGCCTAGGACCTGGGAAAATTGAGGGTCCCTGCCACGCTAACCGGACAACTGATATGATTACAGTAGCATCTCCTGTAATTATGCCACTGAGTTGAAAATGTACATGGAACAGCTGGTGAGGGTGTGGATTGAGCTGATTCAGCCTCATATTTCATGAAAGGGCACATTGGCATGGTCCTACCTCAAGGAGTTAAACTAAGTAACAGGAAAATGACTCTGAGTTAGTGATGTGTGGCCCATAATGACACTAGCCAATGAAACACTGCCCGCTATGTATAGGAGGCGGTCCTAAGGTGTTTCATTTAACACAACATCAGACTCACACACAGATAGTGTTCAGAGGAGGAGCAGCATAGTTGATGTTTGGTTTCTCCATCCCATGAGCACTGTGACGCTGTCTGACTAGCAAGGAGCAGGACAGGAACATGAGCACTACAGGAACAAGAGAATGCAACTTAATAATGGTAAGGCATGCATGATGATCATCAGAGCACTCATACAAGTAGTTAAAGGGTTAGTAATGTTATGGTACTTAAGCAGCTAAGATTGTTGGTCACACTTAATAGTACTGATGTCCGATACTGTTCAGAACTGTCTAGTTACGTTGTAATTATATGATGAATTTTATCCCTCCGTCCTTTTCCCGATGTCAGAGTTTCTTCCTCAGATCTGACAGCGGATCACTACTATGGGTCAATCTTCAGTCAGAATTAGGGAGAATCTCATCAAGGAGGGCAGGGTTTTCCTTATACTGGAGAGGGAAGATTGTCCCTCGTGATATGTCCGGTCCAATGACCAGTTTTCAGATCTGAAGTGGCTTACAATCTGGAAAAGGGGCGTGAGGGGTAAACTTCTTCATATAATTACAGAGTAACTAGATAGTTCTGAACAGTGCCCACTTCGAGCGTTGGTACTACAATGTCCAACAATCTTAGCTGCTTAATTAAGGAAACATTACTAACCCTTTAAAGGGATAGTAATACTTAAAATGTAAAAAAAAATATGTTGTAGGGTTTTATCCCCCTGAGTAAAACAAGAGTACTCCCACTGCTGAAAGGTGTTTCATTCAAAAGTTATTAATTTTCAAAGTTGAATTTTTTAGGTGCAATATCACAGTGGCCTGAAATTGTACAGTGGTGCTATTGCTACACGATCCTATGGACAGCTCTGGTCCCGGGACCATAAATCTCCATAGGATGGTGTAGCAACAGCGCCACTGTACAATTTCAGGCCACTGTGATATTGCACCTAAAAAATTAAACTTTGAAAATTAATAACTTTTGAATGAAACACATTTCAGCAGTGGGAGTACTCTTGTTTTACTCAGGGGGATAAACCCTACAACATATTTTTTTTTACATTTTAAGTATTACTATCCCTTTAAATGGAGAACATTTGGTTTACATAGCTTAGTACAGAGACGATAGACAGAAGCAAGACATAAATATGGTTCCAGCTCCTACTGTAAAACAGAATTATATTATACCTGCCCATAGTCTTTCCTGGTGACAGTCTTTGTCTGCCTAAGGAACACGAACAACTAGCAGATGGGGGCACTTTTATAAACCAGTATCAAAAGCAAATTAAGAAAAACTGCTTCTGTTTACTCACAGTTGATGATCCTCCGGCTGTAATATATACAACCATTAAATGGCAACAGGGGATTTTCCACCTGCCCCTGTACAGGCATTCCGGATAGAATCAGCAAATTATCTATATATACTCCAAATGTGGTCCCATGAATAATTACGACAAGAGGGCGATCATAAAATCAAACAAAGTTTATTAAAACGATAAAAACACCAACGTGTTTCTGGATGCTCTGATCGTTTCATCAGGGTGTCTGGCTCTATAGTAAACCAGTCGCCAAGGGGTACATACTTATCTAGAAAAAAGGCTGGCTCATGCAACCAATGGAAGGAAAAGCCGGTCTAATTGCTTAATTTATTTATGAAAAACCCCTGTATGGGCTAAAATTGTCGAGTCTGACCTCATGATAAAGGAATACTAAATCGCATTAATAATACATTAGTTTAAGTTAAAAAAAAAACTTGTACATGATCGCCTCTATAACAAATATATAAAAACACATTCACTGTCATTGTTCTCCGAATTTCCAACTAACCTTATATCAAACCACCTGGTTACTCTAAAAACAATACAAACATAGCTTATTAACCCATGTATGGACAATGATCATTCTTTTATTCTCACTGCTTAAAGATAAAGATAGCCTGAAGTGTATCATACTAATTTTATATATCTATGTTAGCTAAGAAATGTTATTGTCACATTTCTAAAAAGTACAATTTGCGGAAAATGTATATAATCACTACATAAAGTATTTATTATATGTGGCCGATGATATAAATATTTTCACTATGATATTTATTGAAAATGCTATACATTTTTATTATTATTCCTATATCGCTCTTAATATAGTGTTTATGCATATTTAATATTAAACGTGTTATCGATCTCAATACATATAGATATAAACATAAAAATGTGTGAACTTGATATGATTTAAAATTATATCGCCGCTAAAAAGCACTCCAAACCAAATGGTTTATCCTAAAAATCATCTAAACACTTAATTATGAACTGTGATGATATATTATATATATTTAAAGTGCATGATTTGATACTCACATATAAAATACAAACTAGGTGTGAGAAGTGTATAATTATAATAGATATAATATAAACCAAAATATAATACAACCAATAGTGCGTATATCTGAGAGTAAGTGAATTTATATTAAATTACCGTATATGTATAAATAATCAGTGTGAACTATTACATAATTGCTGCAATTGGTGATGTATATATTATTAAAGTGTATATGTTTACAAGTGAATGAATTAATAGATTTAACCCCTTCGTGTCCGGTGACATACCCGGACCGTCACGCTGGTCCGGCAGTTAATGACCAATGACGGTCCTTTTACGTCACGTACTATTACTTACCGCGCTCCTGCAGGAGCGCGGTGAGTAATACCGGGGACTGAATTTGATCGCTCCAAGACCGGAGCGATCTCTTTCAGTCCCTCAGTTTGGTGTGCCGCCCCACGTGATCAGTCACGTGTGGCGGCACGCCGAAATTCCCTATCGGGTCCTTAAAGGACCACACACCCCGCGACCGCTGGTCGTTAAGGGGTTAACCCCTTAACGACCCTTGACGGTCATAGTACGTCATGGGTCGATCTTAGTTAACGACCCATGACATACTATGACCGTCATGGAATTCCGGGCTCCCTCCGCAGCTGCATGCCATTTGGGGAGTCTGGAACAGGAAACTGGAAAAAAAAAAATGGTCCGTGGTCCTTAACTGACCGTGCCGATTGGCCCTTTATTAAGGGGTTAATAAATGAAATAATTAAGCTATTATTAAAACAGATAATAAAAATATGATAATAATACAAAATGTGCAATAATGAAATGTAAGATATTTGAAATGTGCGATATCTATAGCCCTCAATAACAATGTGATCTATTTTAAAACATTAAAATTGAGACCTATGTCCATATATGACTTAATATAACCATAAGTCCATAATATCTGCACCAAACAGTACGTTCAAACCACACATTGGGCTCAAATCAACTAGTTTAAACACCACAATTATAGTTATTAAACATAAACATCTAGCAGTGTTATTATATCACATAACATATTCATAATTAATGTAACTGAACAAAATCCACAACATCAATTTTACACGAGTTTTAGTAAACAGAAAATAGTAAATTCAAAACTCGTGTATAATCCTGAGTATTAGAAAAAGGAAATAATAAATTCAAAACTCTCGTATAATATTAATATTATTTCCACAAAACAACAGCCATAATTTCACAGTTTATAAGTAAACTAACAGAACCTTAGAAGACTAATTCCAAATGTTCATTTAAAGGGATAGTAATGTTTCATAATAAAAGCAGTTCTAATTAATCATCATAGTATTTGGACTTTGGAGAGTGTTATTTCAGTTCTGTCAGAATTGTAGTTCAAGGGTAATTCAATGACAAAGTATCTGCCTCCCGCCTCTTTTACTGATGTAACACTGTTCAGCCAGATCAGAAGGAGGGCAGGGCTTTCATTGTTCTAATAGGAAGAAGATTGCCCCCTTCTGTTATCTGTCTGGTCTATGGACTGGATTCCACATCTGAGAAGAGATGGCTTACACTAGGTAAAAGGGACGGGAGGGAGGAAACTTTGCTTGTGAATATCTCTCAAACCATAAAGGTTTGAGAAATAAGACATATCATTCTTTATGTTTTTTTAATGCCTACAAATAAAATAAAGATAAAACAAAGTATTACTATCCCTTTAAGCCTTCAGGTGTCATTGTGTGCAATCTGAAGATCCAAAAAGCCTCCCTGTTATTTAAAACAAGTATCCTTCTTGAAACTTCAGTAGTATTAATTTTCTCATTTGGAGTAATCTTAATATATGAAGGATCACATTATGATACTGCATTCTATGTTGCCATACACTATGTAAAGGAAACTTTTTTTCAATATTTCTCTGATGTTTATTGAATCTAGTGTGCAGTCTTTGTGTGGTCCATCCAACATATTGGACACCTCATTTACAACTGAGCTGATAGATGACATAAGAGGATGTACAATTCATAAAGGATTTGATGGCAAATTTTTCTTTTGCAATATAGATCATTGCCATTGCTGATAGTATCCAGAGTGTCTGTACTGGGGCAAGAGGAAAATCCCCTGTTGCCATATATTGGTTGTATATATTACAGCCGGAGGATCATCAACTGTGAGTAAATAGAAGCAGTTTATTGTAATTTGCTTTTGATACTGGTTTATAAAAGCGCCCCCTATCTGCTAGCTGTTCGTGTTCCTGTGCTTTCCATGTTTATTTTAAAGGTTGATATCCGGGGAGCAGCTGATTTGGAGTCGATCTGCGTGGATGGCAGTGTAATATCCCCCACTTGTGTCTCTGCCACATGTTGAGTTAATTGTGGCCACTTCCATATGTGAGTGTAAAACTGTAACTTTTAAGATTATCTGAGTTCTAAGAAGATTTAACCCTATGAGCGCTTCCTTCTTCTTTTCTTCTTTTTTTCTACATTTGTCTGTTATTCTCTGTGAGTCTCAGTCTTTCTCTCTGTCTCGGGATCTCTCTTTGTCTGTCTCAGTCTCTCTTACTATTTGATTTATTGTCTGACTCAGACTTTCTCTTTGTTGTAGTCTCTCAGGATGTCGGTCAGTTTCTCTTTTCTCTCACTCTCTTTTGCTCTGTTTCTTTAAATCTCCCTGTCTGCCTCAGTCCATTTCTATATTTGTTTTTTGTTTTTTGCCCTGTTTCTGTCTGTCTCAGTCTTACTTTGTGTGTATCAGTCTCTCTTGCTCTCTGTCTGTATGTCTCAGTCTCTCTAACTCTCTTCTTCTCTCCGGCTGTCTTTCTTGATTCTTTTACACACTCTTGTCTGTCTTAGGCAGTCCTGCACTTTTTCTATCTGTCTCAGTCTGGGCAGGATGAGACTTGAAGTTGTTATTTTAGTCTGTATTTAGTTTAGCTGAAGGTGGTGATTTATCTGGAAAATCAGACAAGTAGGGATGAGCGAAAGTTTTCTCTTCAAGAGAGAAACAGGAGGAAAAATGGTTCATTTTGCAAAGCATGAAATATTTAGTAAAAAGTGCAGTTTCTTCACTTTTTTCACCTACCTCATTGCATCAAAATCAATGGCAGATTCTCTTCTTTTCCTGCAGGCATATATAAGGGTGAAAGGTTGGCACAGCATGTCATTCTGTGTTTGTGAGAGGAAAACAAAGCAGGATATTTCTGAGCTAGAGAAGACAGGCTAATAAAGTGGAGTTGAAACTTAGATGAGGGAGTCTTGTAGGCAGGAAATCTGTTATCTGTATTAGGGGAGTCTGGAGGACTCTGGGGGTTAGGAAGGGAGAAAAGAACTTGACCCAAAATACCCCAAAATACAGAAAATGTAAGCCTGAAAAGGTACATATGTCTGTATGATGGCACAAATAAATTAAGTCACAGTACACTGCAATACCGATGTGAAGTCACAATAAAATATGCATACAGATTATTTCAATTCCAATAAATAGTGAACCTCCTTTTTTTCTTTAAAAGTCGTCCTCTCTATCGTCTTCTCACCCCCTTTTTTTTTTTCTGTCACACAGTACAACTGGCTGAGCATTTACATTGTACTCTGACTGCAGTGCCTCTAGACATTGCAATTGTAACATTACTGTACACGTAATGATTTGTACTATTTGACCCCCCATCTATCCCCATTTAATTTTTTCTGTACGCCAAACAAATTATACTTAATAAAAATGTTCAAGTAAAAAAAATATGTATATTAATAATTAACCCATTAACGACGAGTGACATGCCAGGATTGTCCTGCTCTTCTGTGACAGTCCTGGGATGTCATGAGCCTTAGTGCATGATGGCAGCAAAGTGGAAAGGCTGTTGCTAACTGCTTCAGGACCGAAGCAGTTTGTTTCAGCCAATCTCAGTACCTTCCACACATGTGAATCACACGTGTGAATATCCATATGACAGACGCAATGTTTGTAAACATTGTCTCTGTCACTTCTCTCCCTCCTCCACATACAAATCGGGAGTAAGAGAGAGCCACAGAAGATTGTTCAGCTACAGTGTTACATACTGCTACACTGTATTTAAGTACACATTTAAGTAAAAATAAGATAATTCCCCTCTCTGGTCATTGTGATTTACAGTGATCAGGTGCATAAGATCAGCATTTGCTGATCTGAACTTTTCTTTACCTTTTTTTAAATTTAATTAATTAACTAGTAGTATGGTTACGGTGGGTAGTTACATTAGATAGGATTACGGTTGATGTGGATTAGGGTAAGGTTTAGTGTTAATGATAGGTTTAGGTATTTATATAGGATTATTGACGGTTTGGGGTTTTTATTTTTGCAATTTAATTACTTTTAGTTATTTCTTGGATGGGTTATTATTTAGTGGGGAGTTCTGCAGAATTGGGATTTAGGTAGATTATTAATTAAAAATAGAATTGACATAGATAAGGTAAGTAGGTTAGTAAGTGTGGGCGGGTAGTTATTTAGTAGTAATTAGGCACGAAGTTGTTAAGTGTAGGGTAGTTACATAGGTAATAATGCAGTGAATGTATACTGCTGAAGAGGCATGTGGCTTTTTGGCATCAGATTCTGAAGCCACTGAATCTATATTGGATTTTGATGCAGCCCAGTGTAGAGACACTTCAATAGATACCTCTAGTGATCATGTTGGGCCCTCTGTAAAGAAGACCCGTACTACCCCAATTACTACCCCTGATTCTGACCTTGTGGAAGGTGTACTACCAGTTGGCTTCTTTCCTGAAATTCTTGCATTCACAGCCAACCCAGGAATTAAAGTGGATGTTTTGCTCCAGTCCAATTATTTTATTTATTTTTGGGGGAAGATAGTTTGGAGGAAATTGTCTCCCAAACTAATAAATATGCAGCCCAATATCTTGACATCAATCCCTCATCCTATTATTATATTATTACAAGTCAACATTCCTGGCAGCCCACACACATAAAGGAGTTGGAAAAATGATTGGACCCAAAAATGGCTATGGGGATAATGAAAAACCTAGCATTAGGTCATATTGTAGCACAAATCCCATCTATGCTACCCCTACTTCCTCCAAACTATGACCAGTAATAGATATAAAATGCTCCTGCGATTTGTGCATTTTAAAGACAACACCCAGTGCCTGCCAAAAGAACATCCACAGAATGACAAGTTGTTTAAAATTCACCTTCTGATAATTTACTTACAGTCTAAATTTGCAGATGTATACATGCCCCAGAACAATATCGGAAGACGGGGATTCAAACAGTATATCTCTTCTAAGCTCTCCAGGTTGGAGTTACATTTTACAAACTGTGTGAGAGCTCCACTGGATACACTCATGCTTTCAGAGTATATAAGGGCAAGGACTACTACCTTGATCCACCTGGTTGCCCAGACTTTGTGAGTACCAGTGCAAAGTTAGTTTGGGACCTCATTAACCCCTTACTAATTAAAGGGTACAATTTTTATAGTTTTTTTATACCAGCCCCCTTTTATTAAAGTTACTTTTTTGTTTGGACACAGTGGCCTGTGGCACAGTGAGAAAAAAAGGTAAAGAATTATAGTTGAAATGGGGGGGGGGGCAGTCCTCAGCTTTGCACCAATTGTAACAGTTACAATTTCATTTTGTGGCAAATTTTTTCCCCTGAAAAAAAATGCAAGGCAAAAGGCCCAAAGCCAAAGTATCCAGGCATAGAACCAACAATTTGACTGAGAAATTCCCATAATAGTTGACAGACTTACACATGTGATGTATTCATGAAGTAAAGACATTGCAAAAGTAAATTTTTTTATACAAGACATCAGTCAAAAAAGCACATGTCTATTTTTGTACTCAGGTTTTCAAAGGGAATTGGATTGGTGCTGAATTGGCTGCTTGCAAAGTGTCAAAATGTACCTAGAATGAAACCCTAGGTTGTCTACTTTTCAAAAATATACAGTTTTGTGGGGACATTATAAATTGGAGCACTCCTAAACTGCCCCAAATGAGAGATGACACAGGTAAAGCAAGGAAAATTCCATGTCTGAAAATGGAAACTCACAGGTTCAAAAATTGGATCATTAGCTCCCTCAAAACCTGAGAAACCTATGCACATGGGACATTTCCTTACTTAGAAGATGTAGTTGAACACTAAAGCAATGTCATTTCAATAATCTGTAAATATTGTGTGCTTGAAATCCACAGCAACATTGAAATGTCTGAAAAACACAGATTTTTTTTCTTACTGCAGATTTTGGCAGGGCCTGATTTACCAACAGGCAGACAAAGCACTTGCCTAGGACACAAAATTTTTAGGCGTGCCTGGCAGAGGCCTTTCACACCCACTGACCTGCTCACCAACTCACCCACCAGGGCAGTGGGTGGGATTAAGGGGGCTGAAGACCCCAGTGTTTCAGTTGGCAGCCCCAAATGGTGACTCTGGGCCCAGGTCTCCTATAAGTCCCTCCTTTCTTTGTGTAACCTTTCAACTGTTATTTTGTACAACCTGTGGTGTGCGAGGACATCTTTTTCTTACTTTCACAAACTGAAATATTGTACTACAGAAAACACATTGGCAGCAGGAACATGTGATTTCCTTCAGTCACACTGCTGCCTGCTGCTGTGTACATTCTCTGCTCCACCCCTCCCTATCTTCAGTGTGTGGAGCTCTCTGTCCAAATGCTGAGTCCTAGCCTGCCCTTACTACCAGCAGCTGCATACAGCAGGCCTCATGGCTCGTGCATCCATCCTGGTAAGTTTGATACTCAAAGGGTTAATCCTCAAGTTTTAAAAAGAACATCCATACCCAGAGCAGAGAAGTAATTCTTTCATTTATGAAAGATTAACCTACTCAGTGCCAGGGTGTATCTAATGCATTGTGCTAGAAAACAATCTGATACTCAAAAGCTTAGCCCACTTTAAATTCAATGATTGTCAGAAGGTGAGTGGGTACCCTTTAGGCACTCACAGAGTTATGGTTATGCATTAGGGATGTACTACAGTTCTACCTGTGGCTCTCCAGCAGTTCTTGGGTGATGCGTTATGTGTGGGTAGAGCCTGGTGTCCAAGAACATGATATATGCTGGGGTGTGTTATATTGAATCTAGTGTCAGTTCTTTCTAAATTCAAACATATTAGACACACACCACAGTATGCATATTGTTCTTTCTTAAAAACGGACCTGTCGCTGCACACCCATTGGAAAGTGACACTGAGATGCAAGGCGTTAACATGTGGTTTAATTCCCTCACCCAATGTGCAAATGTTGCATCTCTCACCAAGTATCACAGTCTAGTGGAAATTCTGTCATATACTTCTTACCAATAAATGAGTCACTTCCTGTCTCCTCTTAGGCAGAGACTCATTTATCGGTGAGACGCTGATGACAGAGGCACATGGAGAGAGTCAGCATCTGGGGATTCTTCTGTACATATTGGTACACACACACATCTGTTCTCCTAAAAAGAGGGACACCAGAGTGGGAAAGAGGAACAGAGGGATTTAGTTCTCAAAGAGGGATTGTCCCTCCCAGAGTGGGACACTTGGTAGGTATGGAGACCTTATATGACCTAAAGAGGGACACTTGGGAGCTGTGTTCATGTCTCTTCCCCCATTTTTCCCCATCCATCTCTAACCCTTTCACTCTCTCCCCTCATCAGTATTCCTCTCACAATCTATCTCCCTCAATCCATCCATCTCTCACTTTCACTGTCTCTATCCTTCAATCAATCTCTCTAAATCCCTCCCCCCTCCGTCCATGTCTTTGCCTTCCAAATTTGATGCAGTCATTTGACTATCAGAGGAGTGACCAACATCATCCTGCACTGAATGGGTTAAACATCATCTAGCACTGAATGGGTTAAAGAGCACTGAGAAGTGCATTCAGCTTTAACTTTAGCCTGGCATCGTTACCCCTAGTTAAATCTGTTGGACATCCCTCTGGCACACAGAGGTTATGTTAGTAGTTTACAAAATGTCAAGTGGCATTCACACTGCAGAAAGTCCTCCTCCCTCTATCTCTCTAACCCCTGTCTCTTTCCCCAAGTCCCTATTTTGTCTCTCTATCCCAGCCATCACCCTCAGCAGCATCTCAGTTTCTCATCCCAGACCCTGTTTCCTCTTAGCCCTTCTTTATGGTCTTCCCTCACCATTTCATTATCCTTCCTTTGTTTTTTCTGTCACTTTCAGATACCCTCTTTAACACCTATACCACCTTTCTGTCTCACTCCTCAACATCCCCATTTCTCTCTCTTCTTCTGTATTCTGCAGACCCTCTCTCTACCCCAGCAGCCACCTGTCCCTCTTCTTAGACACCTTTTGGGCTGATGTTTGGCTTGGCGTGGTGAGTGGGGGAATATTTTTAATAAAATTGTCCTTTGACATCACAAACAATGAGAACAAATAACAATAGTTACATTTTCAAATGCTCTACTTAAAGATGAGTTTTAATGGTCTACATATCTAGTAAAGGGCACTTATGGTTTCTGTATATTTCTGTATGTTCGCTGTATATAACCCATCCCTAGCTATAGCATTCTCTGGAAAATCAACACATTACTGTGAAGAATTAATCTGAAAGTGGGTTTGGTCAGGTGTGTGGTTGTGGGTTGGAAAAAGGCAGGGCTAAGGTGCCAGAGGGTGTTGTGCCTAGGGTTGCTTGAGTTGTAAATCCGGGCCTGGATTTTGGGAGGGATTGTTGGAAAACTGGCCGCATGAAATGTGTCAAAATGTGCCTAGAATGAAACACTGGGTTATCTGCTTTTCAAAAATATACTCTTTTGGGAGATATTTTAAATTGGAGCACCAGTAAAACAATCTGTGAAAATTTTGTGTCTGAAAATGGAAACCAGCAAGTTAAAAAAAATTGGCCCACTAGCCCCCAAAGCCTGACAAACCTATGAATAAGAGGCATTGCCTGAACACTAATCAGTGCATTTTTAAAAATCTGCAAATAACCTGTGATTGAAAGCCACAGCAACATTGAATAATGCAAAAAAACCCCCAAAAACTGACGTCAGGCTCTATCTTACAACAGGCGATCCTGGTCCTCAGACTGGCCGGTGGCTCTTCAGCAGAGCTGAAATAACGCAATCTAAAAACAAATACTTAATTGGAACAGTCTACAAAGTGTGCTTGCAAACCAGTGGCATAGTGAACCAATGCTTTAGTAACTTAGGTAATATATATACTTGCTACTTTTAAAGCTGTGATTCATACCATAGTGCAAAAGGAATTACTTTCTGTATGGATCAGTGGTTCCTATACATTTTTAAGTATAATGGCTGTAGTTTTGGGTAAGAAATACAATAAACATTCATTAAAGGGCTAGTAATGTTTAAATTTAAGTTTAATTAATTTTGTAGGCATTAAAAAAAGAATAATATCAATGTAAGTCAGATCTCTCAAACCCTCAAGGCTGTTTCAGACAAGTCAGCGCTGTATGGGGCAACAGATTCCGGTGTTACGGACCAGGAACCAGACAGGGCACAAAAAGGTAAAATTAAATACACCTTTATTAGTGCAACAAAAACAGAAGCATGATCCAAGAGCATAAACCAAAAGACATGCCAGAGTCAGGAACCAAGACAGCTATTCAACCAAGCCAGAATCAGGAAACCAGAAGTCTGCAAAGTCAGGAACAAGCCAAGGGTCAGAAGCACAGAAGTGCACAAAGTCTGGAACAAGCCAAGGGTTCTGGAACCCAGCAAACAGGAGTGCAGGAACATCCACAGCAGCCAGCAGCAACAGGTCAGCAAAAAAAAACACAAGGACAATGGGGAAGTGGGCCAAGCTGCTTTAAATACCCGGGGAGGGTTGGCTGATAACAGTCAGGTGAGCAGTCAGAGAGGTAAGCTGATCAGCCTGAGCCATCAACTCAGAAGACAGCAGCAGTGGATAGCAGAGCACTAGATTAGCTCAGACAGAATCAATATGCAGAATAGAGCTGCTCAACAAAACCTTGACATCCGGTCATTTGACTGGATGGTGGCTATTCAGCAGAGCCAAAATTGCACTATTTGTAATTAAATACTTAATTGGAAGAGTCTAGAAAGTGTGCCTGATTTGCACGCATACTTTGTAGATCGTTCCAGCGAAGTATTTATTTTTAAATAGCCAGCCGCCTCTCATCGCCCTTAGAGTCAGATGGGAGGCAGACATGGGTAGACTTGAAGACTGGGAGTGGGACATGGCACTTAAAAGTCCTAGATTGGTATCCGTCACAGCTAGACACAAACTCACACAACTAAAAATCTTACACCGAGTCTATTACACACCTTCCCACTTATTTAAAATGGGCAACCTGCCTCAAACTAAGTGTATTAAATGTCACAGGAATGATGCCTATTTTATTCATCTTATTTGGCAATGCCCCTCTGTCCAACAGTTTTGGAGGGATGTAGCTGATGTTCTGACCCAGTTACTGAGGTGAGAGCTCCCCTTTGTTTCTGAGATATATTTGCTTTCCATCTTACCTGATCAACTACATGTAGCTGGTGAACATGCACTTCTAAGGGAACTGTTGGTCATGGCGTGAAAGGTGGTGGCATTAGAGTGGATGGCTGTGGGTCCACCCACTAAGATATGTTGGATTAACTTGGTTAATTCCAATCTTCGACATTATCAAGGTGTATATTTGCACAGGGGTAACCAGAATAAATTCAGATTGATATAGGGATGCTGGGTGACCAGGTTTCTCTCCTGGGATGAGTATAATAGATCACGGTAGGGGTTGTTGGAGTTCTTCTATTGAACGTATCTTACATTGGCCTTTAGTGGCATTAAAGCAGATCCTTGCTGTACGGACATAGCCGTTACTTTACACTAGACATAGAGGTGACTGATGATTATACCCTTTGGGTCTATTTCACATGTAGAGAATGTTCCTCTTGTCTCTTCATCCACAAGCAGACATATATCAGCTACCTCTTTATGGGGGGTTGGTTCCTGGCCAGTGGAGGGGGGGTCTGCTTGTCCACATGGATATGGGGTTGGGGATTGGGGGGTTTTGTTGATCTTTTTGTTTTGAAAATTGAAAAAGTAGGTGGGCTTGCACACGTCTTGTAATATGGTGTTGCTCTGGATTCTATACAGTGCTTATGCAATATGTTAATGTTGTTTTGCTAATATTGTAACACGTTTATTTCTTTGTTGTAATGTTGTACTACATTTTACTTTGTATTTTACTTGCACTTATTGTATGATACGTGTGCTTGTGTACCTCCAATAAAAAACAATTTACCAAGAAAAAAATAGCCAGCAGCCAGCTGGTCCCAGGACCAGAATCTTCTGCTGTCAGCTAGATGGCAGACTTCTCTGACACTGCCTGGAGGGGAGGAACTTTAGCAAGTTATCACTCTCAAACCATAAATTGACCATATTTCCTTGAGACAAAAACGGGACAGGGTGTGGGACAGATGGACAGTGGGACTCTGTCACTCTGAGTCCAATCGCAGTAAGCTGCAGGCAGCGAGAACACGTTTGCTATGTTTCTTACTATGTATTGATTACCATAGAGTCGTCATATCACTGTCTAATTTACCATAGACTCAAGAGTCTTAGACAGTTATGAGTCACTCGAGTCATAAGACTCTATGGTAATCAATGTGTACAGTAAAACCTCTAGTGTGACAAAAGGAAGTTCCGATTTACTTTATCTTATGAGAAATAAACAAGCCGCGTTCATTTTTTTGCAAAAAATTAAAAACTACATATATAAGTTATATTAAAAATGGGACAAAATTGACATTTAATGAGAAGGGACAGTCTGGAAATATGAAAAAATACGGTACTGTCCCTTTTAAAATGGTGCATATGGTCGGCCTAACTATAAAGGCTTGAGAGACTTACATCAATTTACTTATTTTTTTTAATGCCTACAATATTAAATTAACTTAAATTTAAACATTACTATCGCTTTAATGTCTTGGATTGTATGACTTGCAAAACAAGTTAAGCAATAAGCAAAATTTTGTCATGTGCTTTTGCCATGACGTGCCTACTGGCAATCGCTAGTATAGGAGCTGCCCGCCTTCTCTTCGTCAACTTCATAAAATCATTGTGTGGTGTAGAAAGCAGACAAGAACTCATTCTCTAGGTAAGTGTGCTGAACGCAATGTTTCTTCTAAGCTCTGTTTCACAATGCAATGGAGACTTCTCAAGCACTGAAGGGGTTAAAAAGCTCTATTCAAGTACAAGTGCATTCAGGATTTTTTATTTGTCTCCAATAGTGCAGTTGGTTTGTTTCAGAATAAATCCAGTTTGCTTTTATAAATACGGGCCATAGTTCAACCTAAAACATTTTTTAAAGGAACACTAACACCTTTTAGACCTTTAAGGATAAGAGAGGATCACGAAGCATTGAAAAGCAATTAGTTACACAGCTGTCTGGTCCTTAAAAATTAATAATAACTGTATTAGTTTATTACGGCCAGAAAAATCCTACTGGACACAATTGTTGATAAGACCAGTTTTCTTAAACTCTATTAACTGGAACTTGAATTCTGTTCACCCCAAACTAAATCAGGCAAAGGGCATGAAGAGTAGAGGATATTACTAGGTGGTATTAGCGCACATTTCAGTGGAACTATCACTTAATAGATATGTGACTGTGAAAAGGCTATCAAAATCAGTTATATGTTGTCTTTGTCATTTGTATTTGAAAAAAATAGCAAATGCTGCATGACATTGCTTGTTCGATCGGGCATTCCATGTGTTTCAGGGACCTACTGTACCACTGCGATGACAGTGGTGAGAATTTCTGCACAATCTTCACAGGAGTGGGCAGGGGGCTTTACCCACCTCCCCTGCCCACTCCTGTGAAAATCACCATCCCTGTGAATCTCATTGCAGCAATCTTGCCAGGAGTGGTCAGGGAGAGGAGATGGATATATGCCCCGGGCCACTCCTGGCAAAATCACTTCCCCATAAAGAATCTGTGTGTGTGACCGATCTCTGCCACAGTGCTGCCCCATGGAGGGGAGGACAGCAAACCAGAACATATTTAGTTTCATATATATTGATGAATAAATGGTACCTCGGTGACTCCCCTTCCTTTCTCCTCTCCTTCCTGCCTCTCTCCCTCCCACTGGTTCATTTTTAAAAGGTTGAATTTTAAATATTGTGCAGCTGCACACCGTATTAAGCATGTTGCCTGGATGAAAAGGCTGACATGAGAATCTCTCCTTGCATAAAAGATTGAGATTCTCATGTCACCTCCTTTGACACAGATTCTGTGGCAGTAATGTGCCCATGGTTAGGTATAATATTTATTTGTTCTGTGTTTATTTTGCATCCTATTCTGAGGGAAATCCATGAGATCATAGCTCATTCTTGATTTTGATTTTACTCTTGTGTCATTGTTTTAGAGTGTATTGCACTGTTACAGTTTTCTGTGTGTGCCCCACTTCTTGTGCCCCACTGCTCTGAAAATAAAATTGTTAAATCTCTACTCAGCCTGAAATGGAACATATTCTGCAGTAATTGGGACACAGGCAACCCTTTTTAGATGAATAAATCCCCTCACTCTCTACTTACTACTTTTTGTGTTTGCCATCCAATCTGCATTCATTTTAGTGATTCCTGCAAACCTTAGCATAGCTGCCTCTCCGGCTCTAGTGCTACCTCCTTCTGTGGACAGATCCCATTGTCAGAGGCTCCAAAACTCCCCAATCTCCTTGGTTTGTGGAAGGGGAGGCTGGGAATGGGATCCTCAGCCAAGGAGAGACAGCCAGAGAGACAGCTATACTAAGGTATGCGGGCGGCACTACAATTAATGCAGGTTGGACGACGAACACAAAAAGCCAAGAATTCATCATCAACCAAGGGCTGTCTGTGTCCCAATTACTGCGGAATATGTTCCACTGCAGACTGAGTCTAGATTTAACCATTTCATTTACAGAGCAGCGGGGCACAAGAAGCGGGGCTCATATAGTAAAAAATGTAGTACTATGTTGTAGTACAGGTATGCGGCCAATGCTGCGGCATTTAATAAGGCAACATGAGAATCTCACACTTAAATGCAGGATGAAATTCTCATGTTGACCTTTTCATCCAGGTGACATTGTTAATGTGGTGTGCTGCCGCACAATATTTAAAATGCAACCTTTTAAAAGGATACCCCTCCCACTATATTAATAACTTTTTAGTAACTGTAGAGGGGATCCACAAAAATATATATTGAATTGCTTTTAAATCTAATGGACAAGTTCATAGTATTTATTTCCCAACTTCACCTTTTTTTTTTTTTTTAAGTTATTAAAGTGGTTTATTAAAACATTTGATTAATATAACAGAAGGATGGCAACTTTTGTTACAGTGAATGATTGAATACATAGTCACATTGTGGTTCTTACCAACTTGCCACCACATAAGTCCCACAAAACTTACTATATAAGCTGTCTTTCCAAAGAATTCAGAGTAATCTGTAAGCAGTTATTACATTACATTGTAGCATGAAAATTCAGCGAGGCACTGTACCTGCATTACTGTCAGCTCTCTGACTGACCACTTTGCTTTCACAGTTCCCAACTGAAAGCTCATGGGCAACACAACTTAAGACTTTGCATATGATGCAGTTACAGAACATATAAAGTTAAAATAAACTGGGCTGTCACTTTTAACCCCTTAAGGACCAGTTGACGTGCTATGACGGTCATAGCACGTCACGTACTTTTTACTTACAGTGCTCTACCAGGAGAGCTGTAAGTAAAAATGGGGCCTAAAATTGACCACTCCAAGACTGCAGCGGTCTCTCTTAGGCCCCAAAGTGGCGTACCGGTACGTGTAACAGGTCACGTGTACCGACACGTCGGCAAAGGATCAAAGCGGTTGTTAAGGGAAGGTAACTTCCCTGGACCGCTGGTCCTTAAGGGGTTAATGAAGGATGCTTGTTAAATGTTTATTCCACAGGATTGCACAATGAACCAGTGTAATTATACAGTGTGTGTTTTCATTAGCGTCCTGCATTATTATGTCGAGACACGCTCTTGCACGCTACATAATCTCTGGATGAACATATTCCTACATATGCTGAATGTTAGAACTTCTTCCTAAATAAAAAAAACCCTTAAAATATGACATTACATGTGCCGTTTTTGAGCAGGATGGGAAAATAATTCATTTGCTCTCCTCATTTACCCCCCACCGATGAAATCCTTATGCAATGTTGTATAACTTAAGTATTACCAAAGGTGGAAAAAGTTTATTTGAAATATTATAAAATGCCCTTTTATGCAAGAATAACTTATATTGTATCCTTAACTGTATTTGAAAAATAGTATATGAGTGAGAGTTTTTTAAAGTACAGAGTTACAAGTGTGTATGGATATTTTAATCCCATGATTAAAATGCCAGTCGTCTCAAATGCATTGTGAAGTGATGAGTTGGACACCATGTAGTTAAAGCCGTATTTTTTTTACACTCCGGACAGCTATCTGAATTTGTTTCAAGAGAGATTTCTATGTATGTGATTGTGAAAGGAGAGCATGCAGCAATGTAAAAAAACATACAATGTAAGAAGTAAAAAAGTAACGCAATAAAGAAAAAACTGCTGTGGCAGCATACTGATCAATTTGTGCTGCAGGAAGACTACAACATTGTTTAAATATCTCTGGTTTCGCAGTCCCCAACAGTAAGCTTTCTGGAAACAAAGATCCAGGCAGTTCACTGTCAGTGACGTAACAGTGTAAAGATGAAGATGAAAATTAAAAAAATAGAAAAAGAGAAATAAATGTTTGGGCAATTTGACTTTATAAATTATACATTTGCAGAACAAGTAAAGTCAAAACAGAGGTTGACTGTCTCTTTAACTCCTTGAGGACCAGCATTACATTTGACACCTCTCTGGTCCTCATGGGGTAAAGTCTATGTGGCGATTTACATAGTAACATAGTAAGATAGCTGATGAGAGTGAAAAAAAGACATGCGTCCATTAAGTCCATCTGATGCCAAATCACCCTAGTTGATCCAGAGGAAAGGGGATAGCAAACTATAGTGGACAAAAAAAAATGTCCCCAAATTCCTGTTGATTTAAATGGGGCTTTTAAATGGATTGTTTAACTCCTTAACTCCTTGAGCGCCAGAGATAGTAATTAAAAGGATAGTAATGTCAGAAAAAAAGTATTAACTATATGGGAAATACAATTAAAAGAGAGTACTTGCACTTATTCGTATATCTCAAACCGATATGGTTTGAGAGATTTAGGAAAATAAAGTTCTCAGCTCCCTCCCCTTTCTGCTTGACGAGCTGTAAAGCTGTCAGAAGCAGATTCTGGTCACTTGACCAGACGCGGCTCTTCAGCAGCGCTGATATTATGATATCTAAAGACAATTACTTTATTGGAATGGTCTACAACATGTGCTTGCAAACCAGGCACACTTTGTAGATCTTTCTGATATAGTATTTATTTTTTGGTATTGCTATGTCGGCACTGCTGAAAAGCCACAGTCTGATCCAGGAACCAGAAACTGCTTCTGACAGCTTTACAGCTCGTCAAGCAGAAAGGGGAGGGAGCTGAAAACTTTATTTTCCTATATCTCTCAAACCATAACTGTTTGAGAGATATGAATAAGTGCAAGTACTCTCTTTTAATTGTATCTACCATTTAATTAATATTTTTTTCTGCCATTACTATCCCTTTAACATTTTCACTGCCAGAATCATGCACAATGGCAGGGTTGTACAGGAGGCCAACCTATTTATAGGAATAAATATTTTTGTTATTATCATGTGTGTGTGTGGCACAGACAGAGCTCTCACTAATAACAATTTGGCTTTTCAATGCATTGGAGATTTCTCTATTTTTCAAGGGGCCAAACACCATATTTAAATCAATAGGAATTTTCTTTTATATGTCCCCCGTGGTGCATTTGGTTTACTCCAGAATGACTCACAGTCTTAGTATTGGGCTCACGTTTGAACATTACAAATGAGTTGCATTTGGATTATGATGTCAATGAAAATGTACATGCGGTATCATGATTAATACTACAATTTTCAGGTAACAGAAAGGGATTTTCCAGGGCCATGGTGCAATCACCTTAATTACTCACTCAGAGCTAGTTTTAACTCTAAATGCAAGGGTGGACATCCTCTTGTCTGCATCTGTTGTTGGATAACAAGTTCCAGCAGCCTCAGCTGGCCAACAGGGAGAAATGTAGTCTACCAATAAAAGGAGTCCTGCAGGTTGCCCACCCCCTACTGTAAAAAGGTGAATGTTAACAAATTTATAATCTACTCTGTTATTTAAATGGGAATATTGTACTGATCTGCCAGCAAAAGCTTATTTTCTGTGCTTATAGGTTATAAGTGAAAAAATCATGCACCTCCACCCAAGAGTATGCACAAACACATACAATTGCTTTAGTGCATACCCATATACACAACCCACTACCATTAAAGACCAAATGATCAAACGAAGAATGGAAGCAATCTGCAGCAAACCAACTGCACTACAGAGAGCTAAAATTTTCCATGGATTCAAATGGGGATGTTAAACCCCTTGAATGCTAGAGATGTCCCCAAGGCATTGAATACTGTTCTAGCAAGACGGGGGTGAAAATCCCCATTTAAATCATGGAACATTTTTATTTTTCCATTATGGTGCTATTGGTTTGCCCCAGAATTCTTCAGCTTCTCTTTTGAACATGCATCCCTAACATTTTTATTGAGCAAGTACATAGGAAAAAGGAAAAATGTATGAAAATACAGGGAGTGTAACAAAGATTGCAAAAAGGCAATTAGGGTAGCAAAAATAGATAATGAAACTCGAATTGCAAGGGAAAGCAAGACTAATCCCAAAAAGTTTTTCAAATATAAAATAGCAAAAAACTTAAGAGGGAGTGTATTGGACCATTCAAAAATGAGATGGGTGAGTTGGTTAGTGAGGATAAGGAAAAGGCCGATGTTTTAAACACTTTCTTTGCATCAGTATATACAAGGGAGCAAGGTATAGTGGAAAAGCCTCCACAAGTAACAAATAAAACAATACAATTATCAGATATTGGGTTAACTCAAGAAGATGTCATGGGAAGACTGAACAAAATTAAGACCGACAAAGCACCGGGTCCTGATGGTATACATCCAAGGGTTCCAAGGGTTCTTAAGGAAGTTAGTGCAGTGTTAGCAAAACCCCTATATTTACTCTTTAAAGATTCTATCACCACAGGCTTAGTGCCACAGGATTGGCGAAGAGCTAACATAGTGCCTCTATTTAAGAAGGGAACTAAAACAGAACCTGGGAATTATAGACCTGTGAGTTTGACCTCTGTAGTGGGAAAACTGCTAGAAGGGATAATAAGGGACTATATTCAGGATTACAACAGAAACAATAAAATAATTAGCACAAATCAACATGGTTATATGAAGAACAGATCATGCCAAATTAATCTTTTCAGCTTCTATGAGGAAGTAAGCAGCAACCTTGACAATGGCAAGGCAGTAGATGTAGTATATCTAGACTTTGCAAAGGCATTAGATACAGTGCCACACAGAAGGCTGGTGTATAAAATAAGGAAATTGGGGCTAGGAGATAATATTTGCAATTGGATACAAAACTGGTTGAAGGATAGGGAACAGTGTGTGGTTGTAAATGGACTGGAGAGTGGAGTACCTAATGGTTCAATATTAGGTCAGCTGCTTTTTAACATGTTTATAAATGACCTGGAAATAAATATAGAAAGCAAAATATCAATATTTGCAGATGATACTAAATTATGCAAGGTAATTAATTCAGAACAGGATATGTTCTCTCTACAGAGGGACTTATATATAATGTCAGATTGGGCAAACAAATGGAATATGAAGTTTAATGTGGGGAAGTGTAAAGTCATGCATTTGGGAGGAAACAATCCCAAGGCTACTTATAAACTTAATGGAATAATTTTAGGTGACTCATTGTTAGAGAAAGACCAACTACAAACTTGGAAACAGTGACCAGTGTCAAACAGCAGTAGCAAAAGCAAACAAAATCTTGTCTTGCATAAAAAGAGGTATCAAAGCAAGAGTGGATAACATTATTTTGCCATTATACAAATCATTGGTAAGACCTCACCTTGAGTATGCAGTAAAATTTTGGGCACCAGTTCTGAAAAAGGATATACTAGAAGTAGAGATGGTACAGCGAAAAGCAACAAAATTAATTAAGGGAATGGAGGACTTGACATATGAGGAATGACTAGACAAACTTGGTTTATTTACTCTAGGGAAAAGACAAATAAGAGGAGACCTTATCACATTGTACAAGTATATGAGAGGTCAATTCAAGGATCTCTGCGGTGATCTATTTATTCCAAGGCCTGATCAGGTGACCAGGGGAAACCCCTTGAGAATAGAGGAAATGAGGTTTAGACTTCAGCAGAGGAAGGGTTTTTTTACAGTAAGGTCTGTTAAATTGTGGAATTC
Organism: Rhinophrynus dorsalis; assembly: GCA_037306005.1. Taxonomy (NCBI): domain Eukaryota; kingdom Metazoa; phylum Chordata; class Amphibia; order Anura; family Rhinophrynidae; genus Rhinophrynus; species Rhinophrynus dorsalis. Next base: position 601,599,101 of record CM074718.1, on the reverse strand, counting down.
ATTGCCCAAGGAGGTGGTTATGGCAGATACAATGGATACAGTTAAGAGAAGATTAGACACATTTCTTTCAAAAGGGAACATACAGAGTTATACTGTTTATCAGTAGGCAGATCAGGAAGGTCTGATAAAGACTAACTTAATTGGTAGCAGGAAAGCTATAAAATTCTCAGTTACTGGGGTATGAGGAGAAGGTAGAACTTGATGGACTTGTGTCTTTATTCAACCTAATTTACTATGTTACTATGTTTGTTTCCCTCTATACCTTCTTAGCACCAGAGGAGTTAGAAGCCACAGAAGAACAGAACACCTGGAAAGCACATACACTCCCCCAATGTACTCACATGGATACCAGCATTGCAAAGAGGAACAGCTTCTTTGTAAATAGCTTATACATATGTGTTAGGGAGACAGAGGACTCAAAAATGTAATTTATCATGGAATCATAATGATGCATCCTCCCTATATATGTATTGTGACAAGATTACAATTAAGACACAATAATAATAATAATGTGTAAACTTTAACTAAGAAAATGATGGTAAGAGTTTGAGTAGTGGGGATTGTTTGGTTTGCATGGGACGTCCAACCAAAAAAGATTTTCTTTGCTTCTGTGTCTCTGAAACAGGTCCAATACCATCATATGTTATTTACATGTAACATTGTCTTTTATTGCAGAATGAAGAGGTGTAAATGTTTCCCTACTCATGTGTTGCGATCTAAGATTACTGTGCTTGTATTTATAGTGTTCTTCCTGGGACTCTTAAAACTGCAATTCAAATGCCCCCCCAGCTACTATTTGCAGCCTGATCTGAGCATTTGGAACTTTACCAACCAGAGAAACTCACTAACAAATGGTATCATTGCTGATATTAATTGTACAGCTATATTATTGCTAGAACCAAATGAAATTGAAAAAAGTTTGAAAATTCAAGAAAAGGGTATAGTTGACAAACAAGATAAGGATGTTGTGGAAATGACAAATAAATGTGAAGCTTATAAAAAACAAAGACACTATGGTGAAAAAACAATTTTGTCAGAGGAGAAAGACTTTCCAATAGGTTACTCTATGGTTGTGCACAAAGACGCTATCAATGTTGAGAGACTTCTACATACGATTTACAGCCCAGTTAATATTTACTGCATCCATTATGACAAGAAGTCATCACCTGTTTTCAAACGTGCCATGATAAATCTAGCCAACTGCTTTCCCAATGTTTTTATTGCCACTAAGCTTGAAACAGTAACGTATGCACACTTTTCCAGACTCCAAGCTGATTTGAATTGCTTATCTGACCTTCTAAAGTCACCTGTTCAGTGGAAATATGTAATTAATCTGTGTGGACAGGATATGCCACTGAAGTCAAACTCTGAATTAGTCACAGAATTGAAGAAGCTGAATGGTAGTAATATGCTAGAAACTAAAAGACCCACTGATTTAAAAAAACTAAGATATACATATCACCATATACTTCTGAAGGTTCCTTATTTCGATTTCATGTCTAAGATTGTGAGAACATTTATCACTAAAAAACCTCCCCCTGGAAATATTGAGATGTTTGTTGGAAGTGCCTATTTTGTTTTAGGTCGACCATTCATTACCTTTATGTTTGATAGTCCATTGGTAAGGGAATTTTTATCTTGGTGTGAAGATACTTTTTCACCAGATGAACATTTTTGGGCAACCCTTGCACGTTTGCCAGGAATACCAGGTGAAATTCCAAGAACTCAGGGAGATGTGACAGAACTTGATAGCAAAACTCGCCTGGTGAAATGGAGCTATTTTGAAGGCAAACTTTATCCCACTTGCACAGGAACACATGTACGTGATGTGTGTATTTTTGGATCTGCTGAATTATCATGGCTTATTAAATCTAAGCACTGGTTTGCGAATAAAGTTGACCCTAAGGTAGATCCAGTTTTAATAAAATGCTTAATTGAGTATTTGAACAACAACAGAGAGCATGGGTAAATGTGTCCTCCAGATGATCTTCCTACTTACCATGGAAAAGACAGCTACCAAGTGATAACGGATTCACTAAATTGTACAGTTCTTCATTATGTTTGTGTGACATAATCTGTTTAGATTTACATTACTGCTGGTATATATACAATATATATATATATATATATATATATATATATATATATATATATATATATAAAAGAACGTATCAAGAAAAAGTGAAAGTGAGATTGCTTCCCTGCTGGAATATATATATATTATGGCTCCAAGTTCGTTAAAGGCCAAACGACATGTCTATGTCAAATGCCGATGATCACATGCTAGTAACTTTTAAACAAAATGACAGATTTGTCTGTCATATTGTCATTTGCATATTTGATATACATAAATAGTTCCCTAATTAAAAATGTTATGTAATTTATTTTTTTGTAGGGGCTAAAGCAAAATATACTGAATGGACATAAATAGGGTCCTATTCATTTTTATTCAAAGTTAGTAATGTTTCACAAAAACAGCAGCTGCATTTAATCTTCACAGTATTTGTGTCATGGAGAGAGTTATTTCAATACTGTCAGAGTTGTAGTTCAAGAGTAATTGAATGATAAAATATCCCCCTCCTGCCCCTTTTACCTAGTGTAAACCACCTCCCCTCTGATGTGGAATCTGGTATAGAGACCAGAAAGCTCAAAGCAAGGGATAATCTTCTTACTGTGAACATAAGGAAAACCATGCCCCCTTGACAGGTTATTCAGCTTTTTCCCTTATGCTAATTGAAGATTGTCGCTTTCTGCAATCCACTTGGACACCACCTTGCTGCTCTGAGCTGAGCAGTGTTACATCAGTAAAAGGGGCAAAAGGGAGATACTTTATCATTCAATTACTATTGACTCTGACAGTATTGAAATAACACACTTCATGGCCCAAATACTATTAAGATTAATTGGAGCTGCTTTTATTACTATACCTTTAAAAAGGTGTATTTCCTGAGATAGGCAGGTTTAAATGTATTCTGTTATGCATGAACAGTATATTTTTACATTGACATTTATGATTAATGAGCATAGCTAAAGCAGATTTTGGATTGTACAATATAAATAAACTGCCTGAATGCACCCCAAACTTTGTATGTATGTCGCTAGACCACACGACACCCCCACTTGTAAGGGAAAAAGCCAAAATTACATAAAAATGTATTCAACTTGTACTCAAGTTGATCGAACAACAATTTGAGTTAAAGAAACACAGTACCAAAATTCACAAATCATTCTAATGAGCTTACATATTGAACCCTTACTAGTAAATCTCCTAAAAAAAAACTCAAAATTTGTTCAATCAACTTGAGTAAATAAGGGGTTAAATATATGCTATATAAAAAGAAATAAACCAGATGATGTTGTATTTGCCCCAGAAAAAGAAAAGCAGTGCTTTTTGAAATGCGTAGGGAGGGAGGACCAGTGTGTGGAACCAGCTGGAGAAAAGGCAGGTGAAGACTCCATTTAAAGCCTGCATAAAATGGAGCAATAGAAGTGAATACAATAAGGTAAGTGGATATGTATTTGCTCTTTAACTTTGATATTAGTCTCCAGCTTCCAATATGGATTAAAAGATTCTAAATGGGTGAATGTGACTGTTTTTAAGTCCTGTATAAATGAGATGAGGAGCGGGCATACCGCAAATGAACTTAAAAAATGATTATGTGAAAAAGTGGACTGCAGTAAGTGCCACCTCCTCAGAGAAGGCAAAAAAGGACCATGGCCTAACACAGGATCCAAGTGTACAAAACCTAATTGAACAATGAGTCTAAAGCAGGTGACCTATGCTGGAATAGAAATCAAAGGACAATGAACCCTGGACCCATAATAATCCAATATAAAGGAATAGTCACTGTGGCTCCTCCCTGGCCACAATAATCCCAAATCCTCTCAAAGCAAAAAAAGAAGTGGCACAACATCAAGTCCACAATAATGAATCTATCAAGAATGATCTCTACCTATATAAAGCTAATAATAAAAAATTATAAACCACCGGTATTCCTATGTTCATGGAGATGACTGCTGGGAACACTGAACCACCACCCCAAAAGTGAAAAAATGCACTATGGGGTACTGCATCGGGTCTACAACCCACACACAAATGAAATACAATACTGAAATGCAACCCTAAAAAGCAGTGTCACAGTTCTGTAGACAGGCCTAGTACCTTATTACTACCACAAGGGTAAGTCACCTTTGTTTCTGTGTTAAATATTAAAAGTAATATTAGGAATTTGTTTGAATAATTTTCAGAGTGACACTTCAGCCAGTGTCACAGTTCTGCAGGCAGGCCTAGTACCTTATTACCTACCACCGCAAGGAAAAGTCACCTTTGTTTCTGTGTTTAACATTAAAAATAATAGTAGGAATTTGTCTGAATAATTTTCAGTGACACTTCAGCCAGTCTCACAGTTCTGCAGGCAGGCCTAATACCTTATTGCATCCGCAAGGGAAAGTCACCTTTGTTCGTGTGTAAAATATTAAAAGTAATATTAGGGATTTGTTTGAATAATTTTCAGAGTGACACTTCAGCCAGTCTCACAGTTCTGCAGGCAGGCCTAGTACCTTATTACCACCGCAAGGGAAAGTCACCTTTGTTTCTGTGTTAAATATTAAAATTAATGTTAGAGATTTGTTTGAATAATGTTCAGAGTGACACAGCCAGTCTCACAGTTGTCGTGTGGCCAGGTTTTTAAATTTTAAAGCTATTATAGTTCACTACCTAGCTATCTATCATGGATTTGAGTCCTAGTGAACAACCTGATGTTCCTCGTCCTGGTACCAGCTGCAGTGACCCTTCAACCACCAACACCACCACACTGATGTTGCTTTCAAGCAGAGCTAGCAGCAGCAGGCGGGCAAAGAAGAGTAGTTTGAATAGTACTAGTCAGACTCAGCAGCAGCACTCCAACCAAAAAGTCGCAAGAAGAAGGGGACTGCAGGTCATTCTACCTCTACTAGCAGGGTAGAGAGGACCAGGTCCTCTGAGACCACGGAGCAGCCTTCACCTGTGTCTCGTCAGCTGTTTGCTGATGATCCCCCCCAGAACCACCTGCACAATAACTAGTACCACTGCCAATTTAGTCACCACCTCTGCTACAGCCAGTTCTGTAAACCTGGGGATACCTAGTGTGTGTAACACTACTCCTCGTAAGCAGCCCAAACGAAAATGATTGCAGTATTTGAAGAAAATTTCTCCTGCCACTACTGTCACTGCCTCTGAAAGCATATCTTCTCCAGAAAAGGTTATTGAGGGAGATAGTTTACCATTTCCCCGTAGCCACCAGGCAGAAGAGGCAATTGAGCAGGGCTCCCCAAAATCTGCTGCTTATGATGATTTTTCTTCATGTTAAAACCTACAAGAGGTTGAAGAAGAATCAGAGGGATTAAGGCCTCCTAAGCTTGATTTGTTCCCTGAGCTTGATTTTTCCCCTGCTTCCCATAGTACTCCTCCTGTTTCTCCAGTTATACTTGCATCTTCTATTAAAGACTCAACACCTGCCTCTCCAGTTCCACTTGATTGTCCCAGCCAGGTAGTAGCTGCTAGTGTCCACCACCAGTACCACTGTTCTCAGCTATCCTCCTCCAATCCCAGTCCCAACATTCCTGCTGCTATCTTTAGGTCTACTGGTACCCCTGTAATGGTACATAGAAAGAAAAAGCAAAGTGAGGTTGCTCCAGCATGTGAAGATCAAGAAAGTGTCACCTCAGTTTCTTTTTCTCCACCACCTTCCAGAGTCATCTGTCGCTCCAAAGTGTGGGACCATTTTGTGGCACTTGGCGATGACTAGCGAAATGCAAATTGTGTGGCTGAGAAGTCAGCCGTGGGAGGGTGTTAGGTCATCACTGATCTAGGCCATTGTATCACAATAGGAAAAGGAAGGAAATGTTAGGCCAGTAGATACAATGCATGAGAGAGTGAAAAATCTTGTGTGTGTATGTATGTGTATATATCTATACTAGCAGTGTGGGACGGTGTTGCCCATCTGTTTGTTTTGCAAGCAATGAGTGGCAGCGGTATACGCAAGGCATTGCAATGCATTACATACCCTTCTGGCACTGAAACAGTAAAAGTGAGTCTGACTGACATAGGAGTGTATATATAATGTGAGCTGCAGAATTATTTGGTACAGAGACCAATACTGCAATATTCTGATGGGTAATGTAACTTAAATGCCACACAAATATTTATCTTTACTTTACAGTAATGACATAATAGTTTGTTTTTTAAAGTAATGTATATGTGGCAGTACACACTGGGACAGCTGGTTAACTGTTTGAGTGCCAGAGGAGCATGCAACGTGTTTCTTTGCAATGCCTTGCCTACCTCTCTGGCACTCAAATGGTTAAAGCCGTTATGCTTCATTATCTTTGTCTCCTCCCACTTTCCCCCTTCATATGAGGCCTCCGGTGAAAGAGGTAGCTAGCTATGTGTGTGTGTGTGTATGTATGTATGTATGTATCTGTGTGTCTATGCATAATAGTCTGTATGTGTGTGTCTATGTATATATGTATGTATGTGTATGTGTCTCTATATGTATGTATGTGTGTGTATATGTATGTGTGTGTATGTATGTATATGTGCATCTGGGTGTCTATGCATAATAGTCTGCATGTGTGTGTCTATGTATGAATGTGTGTATCTGTATGTCTCTATGTATGTATGATAATATGTGTGTGAGTGTATGTCTGTGAATAATATGCATGTATGTGTGTGTATGTGTATGAGTGTGTGTATGTATATGTGCATCTGGGTGTCTATGCATAAAAGTCTGTATGTGTGTGTCTATGCATGTATGTTTGAATGTGTGTATCTGAACATCTCTATGTATGTATGGTAAAATGTGTGTGTGTGTGTCTAGGTATAATATGTATGAATGTGTGTCTCTGTGTGTCTGTGTATGTAAGTAACACACCCTTCACAATATAGTTGTGCAAAATAAAAAAAAAATACAGGCAAAGTCATCCCACACTGTTACTGTTAATATATTTAGATTAGTAGGTATTGGTTTTGTGTTCAGAAAAGTTGTTTTATTATTTTGGTTAATTTGGGGATAACCCCCCCCCAAAAAAAAAAACACAGTATCACTTGTAGGAGCTATGAAGATAATTATGTTAATGGCAGAGGTGGAGCAAGAATGGATGGGAACCCCCACAAAGCATATAAAAGTAGATTTTTGGGTTCAGGAAAAAAAAAGACATTTTATAGATGGCAACATGAAGTATATATAATCCCAGAGAAATGTTAGGTGTGTTAGATTGTATAGTTTTAGTGTTGGATTATAACTGACATCAGATCAGAGGGCAGTACACAGGTTGCTGACCACTGGTTACTCAACACTATCCCTCTGACTATGATAGAGACATCAGCTAATGTTGGGTATTTACATATCGATGTGCGTTAAGTAAAATTCAAGCATTTTATCCCTGAATCTGGGGTATAAATGGCTCAGTGTTATCAGCCTTCTCATGTCACCTCTGTAATGCTGCTGATCTCCTTGGGGGGGGGGGTTTACAGTTACTTGAACCCTTTCAGTATAAGAAGAGTATGCAATGCATTGCAAAACTATGTGTTGCACCCCACTCTGGCACTCAAGGGGTCAATTATCCATGCATGAAGTGAAGAGGCGGAGGTTGAAGAGGAAGAACTTGGTGGATGGGACATGGGTCCAAGCTGACAATTAAATACCCAGAACTGAGTTCATATACCCCAAGCAGCCTGCTTGGCACTCCAAGTGAATGCAGAGTTGTGTGGTCTTCAACTGTATGATTAGCCACAGTCACATGTATATAAGCTACAGCTGCTTTAGTGTATACATGAAGATCTCCCCCTTCAAATACATAGGAAGTTATATCTCCCAAAAAGCTGAAACATATTTAAGATTTGCTATTACAATTACTGCTATTATTAGTAGTATTGTTGGCAAAGTGTAATTAATTTAAAGCGGAGCTGTATCTCCATCAAGACAAACTGTAATTTTCCTTAACCAAACCCTTTGAGTTCCAGGGAGGTATGACACACATTGCTTTGTATCGCGTGGCATACGCCTGTGACACTGAAAGGGTTAAAGTAGAACCTCAGCTTTATTTTTGTGTTTAAAACAAAAGGTTAAAAATGGAGGAGATCTTAGTGCATGGGGTCCATAGAATAACATAGGAACTGGAGAAGTGATACCACCGGAGAAGTCATCTCCACTTTATCACGCCAGTGCATAACCCCCCCATGAATGCTCTGCAAAGCACTGGATACATCTTTGGCATTCAAGGGACCAAATGTCCCATTTAAATAAATTTGTTTCCTATGTTCCCTTTGATGCAGTTGGCTTGCCCAGAATTCATTTACTTTTGCCATAGTAGATATGCCCCCCAAGTATGCAGCCGACTGAGTTAAGTTAACCAATTGACATGAACCCCTTCAGCATCATCACAGCTTCTAAATAAAGGAAAAACAAAGCACAGAGAATGATGTATGAATAATATATTTAGTTGAGATCAGGTATGTAGCTAATAGTGTACCAGAGGCGTAGCTGAGGCCCCAGCAACCCCTGTGGTGTGGGTGGGGAATGCCAGACTCGGGGGGCCCAGAAAAGTTTGCTCCCAAATTGTGTAGGAGGAGCTGCAGAAATGGGGCCCCAATAGAACATAAACCTTTGTAAAGAATCCCCCAAAATTGTAAGAAAGCGTCAGTGAGAAGTGGTCAGTGAGTATGCCATCTGTCGTTTTGCTTCTCACAATAAGCACACTAGACTAGACTTAACAGGATCATTTTAATGTTAGTTCAGAAATTAGATCCTCATGATTGACCAACCCTGGACAACATTCATTTTTTCTTTTTATCAACAAAAATATAAGCTTGTCAAGATAGTATTACCAAAAGTGGTTCAATGTCAGGGTTAAGGATTTGAAAGCAGCGGTGCTACAATGTAAGCAGAATAAGTGGCTGCTTAGGGCCCCCACTTGGTCAGAGGGCCCCACAATATTTGTACAGTACTGCCACGCAAAATCAGATGAGAATGTCTTCTTAGAAATACCGACAATAGAGTAAAGGGGGCCCCATGGGAATGTTTTGCCTAGGACCCCCAAAAAACTGGAGCCACCCCTGCGTGTGCATATATTTAAACTGCTTTTGAGACAGTTTTGATAAAATTATCCTCTTAAGCTTATGTTTCTGTTGCCAGGGTTGGGCAGTCGTAAGAGTATGATTTCTGGACTAAGATTTACACATAGATGTATTATATTAGTATATACGTTAGTACAGATAAATATATACATCAACTAAGACATAGATTAAAAAAAAAAATAAATAAATAAATATATATATATATATATATATATATATAGAGAGAGAGAGAGAGAGAGAGAGAGAGAGAGAGAGTTCTACCTAGGTAGGTCCTTCTATTACACACAGTTATTACACACCTGACTGCTGTATATTGGATTCCTAGCTAGGTAAGTCATTGTGTTTCACACAGTAATTATATAGATATATACCTGTCTGCTGTATGATGGACTCCTACCTAGGTAAGGGCTTCCGTTACACACAGTAATTATATAGATACACCTGACTGCTGTATGATGGACTTCTACCTATTGTATATGTTATATGTTTGCGGTATGATTAATTTAATCTTGTACATATTTTGTATAAAAAATCTCGAGCATTCTTACTCTTCTTTGTTTTCATTTATAGTTATGGGTGTGGAATTTTGTTGGGGTGGGGCATCTCTGAGGCGGGGCATGGGGGCCCTTTACCAGAGTTTGCAGGGGGATCACTGAATTCTGCTTTATGCTTCTGCATTGTACCATACTGCAGTGATATTGTACAAAAGTAAAACAGTCATCTGCCTATTCTGTCCTATTCTGTCAAGTGTTCAAGCTCATCAACAGTTTACAAATTGAAGGGGTAATAAAACGGGGATACAAGATTGATGTGATGATGGTTCTTGCATAGACATATATTATTAGATAACTAGTTGAACAGCCCGTTACACGGGCCACAGTGCCACTGCCACCCGGTCGTGGGGCAGTCACGCGCAGTAGAGATTGCCCGCACCACGGCTGATACAGAGCTGGACGCTCCTTCTGAGCGGCCAGCTCTGTATCAGCCGCAGCGCGGGCAGTCTCTACTGCGCATGACTGCAGCACGCGCAGCAGTGTCTACTGCGCATGTCGCGGCGTTACACACGATTTAGCGAATTATTATATAGGATGGTACCAAAAAAGAAGAAAACAAATAGTTTATTACTGTCATTGTTACTTCCCCCTATGCCCCTGGAAAGGTAGTCACACATAGGGTATATTTATGGTGTTCATAGATGTAATCTTTTCGGTTCCCAATTTTCCTAGATTGCCTACATTCAATTAATATAAAGTGTGTCAGTTCCAGTGGCTCGGTTGTTTCTTTCAATTAGTAGACGACAAACAAATGAGGAGGCGCTCATATGGTTAAAACGTTTTCAGAAGATGAAAACAAAACTCAGATAAAAAAAATATTTCTCACAAGTAACTGACCAACACACAGTTCATTTTTAAATCAGCTGCTCTGCAAGGATCACTCCGCAAAAGGAGAGAGAGAGAGAGAGAGAGAGAGAGAGAAAAGAAACAACAGTACAAGAAGGGATGGGGTCACTCTCCAATATAAGGGATGGGGTCACTCTCCAATATAAATACAAAGCAAAATCTTTAAACATATATTATTAGAATGTACTCATCCTATATAATAAAAAGCTAGCGATGTTTGGCAGAAGCCATCATGTGCAGTAGAGACGGCTGCGCGTGCTGCAGTCATGCACAGTACAGACTGCCCGCTCCGTGGATGATACGGAGCGGGGCTCTCCAAATTTAGACTGGAGTCCTCTGGTCTGAATTCGGAGAGCCCCGCTCTGTATTAGCTGCGGCCCATTCGGGCAGCGCCATCAGTGTTGGCCCGTGTATACGGGATTTAAAACTAGTCTTATATAATAATTTGCTAAATGTGTGTTTGTCAGAAGCTGTCATGCGCACTACAGACTGCCTGTGCCGCAGCTGATAATGGAACGGTGCTCCAAATTCAGACCACAGTCCTCTCTGCGTACCAAAGGTGCGCAGAATGGGGTATGGCCTGAATTCGGAGAGCCCCTCTCCGTATCAGCCAAGGCGTGGACAGTCTCTACTGTGCATGACTGCACCGTGGCCATTGCTGGGTGGCACTGTGGCCTGTGTACACGGGCTTTTCAACTAGCAGTAGATAATCCACCAGCTGGAATCAATAACAGCAGATATAGAGGGTTCACCTGTCCCTCAGATGAATATGATCAGTCAAAAATTGGATTTAATCAAATTAATTTAAAACATAATTAAAAAAACAATTAAATTCCACAACAATAACAGAAACTTCAGGATACTAAGATCCCTTCATCAGGGATAATGAAGCTATTGAATTCACTCTTTTGGCTGATCGTATTCATGCAAGAAGTCCTTGGTGATCCCACAGAGCCCCTGTTGCTCTATACCACTTGTTACTTCTTTCAACCGGTGGATTATCTACTGTGAGCAGATTCTATTAATATATATTTAGAAATTGTACTTTGTAAACATATATAAAAGTGTAACGGACCATAGGTCATTACTAGGGGTTCCTTTGAGAGCCATAGAAATACCCCAAAAGAGACTGGAAGGCACTGGGTGAAGTCCCAGCTCTGGGCAGCTGGACAGCCACAAATACAGCAAGGCATGCTAAATTCCACACCATCCATGTGGAAATGTAGGCAGAATCCTGGTCAGCTGCCTACCGTTCTATGTTAAGTGTTTAATGTGTTGTCATGTACTGTAATCAATGCTGGACCACTGTTTTAATTGTTGGCCTACAATCTTACATGGGCCTGAAGGGGTTAAACTGTTGGACATTTGCAAAGCCGGTCAAATGGTAGAAGTGTCCCACTCTGGACCAGACGTGGATTAGGTTTTCACAGTACTAACCCCCTCACCTCTGTTGTGTATACACTACTGTCTTCTGTGTGATAGGATTAGTATGGTGTCATGATTGTCTCTATTGTACTGCTTTGTTGATTGTATCTATCCCACTGTATTGTCCCTTTGTTCATGTGTGTACAGTAGCCTCATGCCCCTCCACCAACAGTCCATAGTACCCATTGTTTGCAACCCCATTGTGTATTATGTTGCCATTGTGAAAAAATACTGTATAAAAACCCCTGTTTTATTGAATAAAGATGTTAGTTATTTGGAACTGCAGCAGTGTCCTGTGTCTTCATTTCTGAATAGTTTAAAGAGTCCCCTTTGACTCCCATTCAGGAGCCCTATGTTCCAGTGTTCCAGCCAGCCATCCAGCTTCACCTGACCATCTACCCTTCTGTAGCCGCTACAAGGAGAGAGGACCCTTAAATGAGTTACAATGAGCACCCATCACTTTGTGTACTGTTGTTCATTCAAACAGTGTGCTTGTTGGAAAGGAGAGAAAGATGGTGCAGACTTAAGAGTGAAATCACGTACATATATGGTTGAGCCGGTAATTAGCGCACTGGAGCCGGTGCCGGTATAACTACTATACCGGCAATTGAAAAGCCAGTATTTGTGTGTGTCCGGGGGCAGCTGAGCACATGAATCAATCAGCTGGAAGAATGAAAGATCATGCAGCTAGGTACTAGATCTCAGCAGGCCGAGGAATAGGAATTTTGCCGCTAGCACAGTAGCTGGACAGAAGTACTCTACTCCCTGCAAAATGAGGGCACGAATAACTGAGATAAGCAGTGCTTCTCTCCACCAAAATAACAGAGGAAGTGATAGTGGAGTAATTGCAAACAGGCCAGTAGATGTCACAAAACTGCAAAGTCAAAACACTTCCTCATGGGATGGAGGAGGAGACTGACACCTCTAGAGAGCAGGTCCACTGATCAGACACCGGGAAATGAACTTCAAGCTCAACAGGTGAGCTGGGGAGTCAGACAGACTTGGGGAGGTCCGGATAGCTTGGGTGATGGACAACCCGAATAGGAGAGAAAAAGACAAGGTCAGACTAGTGGAGGTCTCTGCAACAGGAAGGAAGGATCGTAGGCCAAATCACTAGGCAGGTGGGAAATCAGCATTCAGAGATGGATCGGTCATGGGAAGTCAAACAATAGCAGGGCCAGCAACAGGAATCCAAAGAACAATGCCAAATCAGCATCCAGGAGATGCTGAGAGAGTATTCATCCTGCTATCTGAGTTTGCGGCCAGCAACTCTAATCCCAGCCTTCCACTGCAGAAAGAACACTCCCTAGGGCTACTGTGCCACCAAACATCACTCCCAATCCTTCACTCAGTAGCTTCTCTTGAGTGGTACTTTCCTACTTGCTTAACACACTGACCCAGATAAGCCATGATGCTGGGGGAAAGTGATTAAAATGTAATCTATATTTAACTGTGCTTGAAATTATTTGACTTAATTGGGAACTTACCCTAGAAATAAGTAAGGGAAATATAGTCAAGTTGATACCTTCATTGGCTAACTAAACAGATTTAGGATGCAAGCTTTGAAGACCTCTCAGGTCTCTTCCTCTGGCATGTTATACAGTAATATGCCTGAGGAAAACACCTTGAAAGTTACATCCTAAATCTGCTTAGATAGCCAATAAAGGTAAGAACTTGACTGTATTTGCCTTAGGTATTTCTACAGCTAACACTGTACCAACACTCATCTAGAAATAAGTGGCCATTGTTTTATTAAACAGAATGAATTACCTTTAAAAGAACAACCGCTTATTTCTAAATACTAATGTTTCTTTTTTTAACTCCCTCATGTTTTCTAATGTGAAACATTTGTTTAAAATCTGATAACAACTTGTGTCCCTTACAATGCATTCAAGCATACTTAGGCCTATTGTTTGTAGTGAGGAGGTTTAACATAGAGACAAATAGTAAAGATCACTATATACAGGAAACCACAGTTTAATGGAAACCTACCTAGGTAAACTAATCTGGCAAACAAATTATGATCCATGTTTTCTTAAGCTAAACCCAATTCAACGATAATTAATATCTGGGCAGGTACATAAGTAACCCTGTAGTTTCCTAGTGAGTATATAAATATAATCAGTCTTCTTTATACGGTTTATTGTATCCTGTTAAAGGTGTGATAAAAGAGGTCAAATGGTTGACTGTTAACAATTAACTCTATAAAGTAGACTGGTGTGAGACAAAACATGTTCTGTGTTACAGGAATTGTTGCCCAACAACAGCTCAATGCCCTTGCGATGCCCAACCCTTAGCCTAAGCTTAGTATTTTATATTGTTTACTTGTGATTTCTCATTAAACTGTCTTTAAGGTATGTATCATTCATCCCTTCCTGTCTCTGAAAGGCCAGTTGTCACATTTTACTGAGTCTGCTCTTAGGGGAGCAGACAGTAAAAATCCCAGGGACTGCACTGTGCAGCTCCCAATCCCCATTGATTTAAATTAGATTTTAAACCCCTTGAATGCTAGTGAATTTTCAAATGCATTGCAAAACAATGGGGGAGATGTGCTAAGATGTGATAAAGTGGAGATGACGTCTCCGGTGATATCACTTCTCCAATTCTTATGTTATTCTGTGGAGCCAATGAGCTAAGAATTCTCCAATTTTGAAAATCTTAGTGCATAGGCTCCATAGAATAACATAGGAACTGGAGAAGTGATATCATTGGAGAAGTCATCTCTACTTTATCACCTGTTTAATCAATGTAAATCCTTCCATTATTAACACATGCCATTGGCATTCTTAACACTTTTCTTTGCAGTACTTTGCAGACCTCTCTAGCATTCAAGTGGTTCAACACTCCACTGAAATCACTGGGCAGTTTATTCTATTCTCCCCTGTGGTGCAATCAGTTTGCTGTCTTTAGCTTATTTATTTGCACCTCTAGTGTTTCACTTGATTTTCAGTTTATTAACCAAACAAGTAATGTATAAAGTCCACAATTCACTTTTAAGTGATTAGTATTTTGGTGCACATTTCATATATTTTCCAAGCTGATGACAAGTATTTTCTTGCTGTCTAATGTCATTTAAAAAGGCTGTCATGCATCAATCTCAAAAAGAACATGTTTCAAGTGGAACTTTCATCAACATTATACTTAGCCCCAAATCCTTAAACCCTTAAGGACGTCCGACCGCACATGCGTCCGTCACTTAAGGACCACGGACCATTTTTTTTTTTCATGATTCGGTTTCAGGGCTCCCCTGAATTCCATGACAGTCCTGGTACATCATGGGTCCTTAACACAAATCTACCTATGACGTAACAGGACCATCAAGGGTCGTTAAGGGGGTAATGGGGTAGCGAAATACATAGAAATACTTTCCATTTGCAGTATAAGTGTGGCATAAGCACGTTTTCAGCAGGCAGCAGCAGGGAACAGTGCAGACATCTTGTAGAGATGGCATCTCTACGTCTGAGCTGTCCATCCCCTTCAGTTCCACATTTGGTGAGTTGAAAGCCTTTGTGCCGAAAGGGACTGACAGCGCAGGAGCAGAGAGCACCTCCTGCTGCCTGCCGAAAATATTCTCTCTCTTACTTATACCAGACTTATATTGCAAATGGAAAGTATTTCTATGTATATCGCTACCATATTAAGGATTTGGGGCTAAGTATAATGTTGATGAAAACTCTGTTAAATTAAATGAAAGGGAATATTTCTTTTCTCTATGGTGCACTTGGTTTGCCCCAGAATTGCTCCATTGATAAGCACCAGGATGGGCAACCTTAGGTCCTTCAGCTGTGGAGGACTACAATTCCCATATTCCTCTGGCAGCCAGCAGCTGGAGGGGAATGATAAGATTTGTAGTTTGCATGGCTGGAGGACCACAGGTTGTGCTCTGGATTAGTACATCATCTACAGTGACTGCAGACTAGTAGCTGTGTCTGAAACCTCAATAAGCATAAAGTGCTGATCTGATTCTTGAGGTTCTATATAATGACTCTGCTAGTAGTAGAAACAGATTTGTACACAAGGCTTTTAGGAGGCTTCTATGGAGTCAGGGAAAAGGTGTGATCAGCTTTAGTTATCCGCACATCAAACTGGCAGACAATGTGGAAGTTATGAGTTATTGGAACTCTGCTTATGCATTTTGCATTGACAGTACTTATAAAACATAGAAATGTGTTTGGGCACCAGTTCTGAAAAAGGGTGATATTCTAGAACTGCTGAGAGTACAGAGATGAGCAGTAAAACTAATAAACCCCTTCGCGTCCAATGGCGTACCCGGACCGTCAAGCTGGTCCGGCACTTTAGGACCAGTGATGGTTCTGGTACGTCACATCCTGCAGGAGCGCGGTGAGTAATACCTGGGACTGAAGTTGATCGCTCCAAGACCAGAGTGATCTCTTTCAGTCCCCCGTTCGGCGTGCAGGCACACTTGATCATTCACGTGGGGTGGCACGTCGAACTTCCCTATCTGGTCCTTAAAGGACCACAGACCCCGGGACCGCTGGTCCTTAAGGGGTTAAGGAAATGGAAGACTTGACTTATGAGGAATGGAAAGTCTAGACAAACCAGGTTTATTTACTCTAGAAAAGAGATGACAAAGAGGAAATCTTATCACAATGTACAAGTATATAAGAGGTCAATACAAGGATCTCTCTGGTGGGCTTTTCATTCCAAGACCTGATCAAATAACCAGGGGCTGTCCCATGAGATTATATGCAAGGAGGTTTCAATCTCAGCAGAGTAAGGGTTTTTTTACAGCAGGATCTGCTAAATTGAGGAATTTCTTGTGCAAGGATGTGGTAATAGCAGATACAATGGATACATTTAAGAGATTGGACACATTTCTTTCAAGAGGGAACATACAGGGTTATACTGTGTATTAGTAGGAAAAACTAGAAGTTCAGATAAAGGCTAATTTATTTGGCAACAGGAAAGCTTATATATTTATCATTTCTCTGGGTTATGAGGCAAAGGTTGAACATGATGGAGTTGTGACTTTTTCAACCTAATTTACTATGTTACTGTGTTACAAAATATGAGTTGTTTCCCATGGTAAATTTATATACCATTACTTTTTTTTATAATCAGACTTACAGCGAATTCTACTGAATGGTGACACCAAATTTCTGAAATATTTAGTCATACAATTACAGAGTTTCTCAAGCACAGTGCATTTTACAAATAAGTTCATAAATTCATGGGCATCTGCACAGACAGCTTTGGACTTATTCCTCACAATTTAATATAATGCAATCAAGTTCACCAATGTTAAAATTCCTACTTATATTAATAAAGGTGGTCCAAGGGAGGGAGCATTTGTTACAAAGCCCAGTAACCATGGAGTCCATCAGCAGAAGGAGGTCAGGAGGGTCTGTTGTCCTGGCCCAGGTCTGAAAGGGGAACCCAGGCTCAATACAAGTAGGTTAATACTGGAATATATGGGAAAATGCTGATCGGCTACATCTCTGACTAATATAGTGTGCACATGTGCTTTCCCACTTGTGTACTGCTGCAGCAATTGATCCAGTGTCCAAGAGTGAGCATGATGCATAATGGAACCCTACACTGAGTTTGGTGTACGCCCTGCAGTTTCAAAGCATCCTCTAAGTCTTGAATCTGGTGCTCCTAGAGCAGACATCCTACAGAGTTCCAGCATGCACTGTGCTCATACATGAATGCTGAACCATTTTTACATTTGCTAACAGTATCATAGAAGCAGGGAAGCACATCAGATGGAAAGGTTATATAGTTACATAACAAATTATGTTGAAAAAGGTCCATACAGTTGATCCTTTGCCACAATGTATCTCAGAAAATGAGAACTACATACTCCTTCCCAATTCCAAGATGAGCATTAGGAGATTAAACTCAAAGTTGTGGTTAATATTCTAACACTTAGAATATCACTGTAATAGAAAACTCCTTCTGCTACAAATTTACATAATCTTCTCTTTAATGTATCCATTGTATCTGCAATCACCACATCCCCAGGCAAATAATTTCACAGTTTAACAAACCTTTCTTTACTGAAGTTGAAACTCCTTTCCTATAATGTTAAGGCACCTAATTATTTGATCAGACCTTGGAATAAAAAGTTTACTTGAGAGCTCTTTTTATTGACCTTGCATATTCTTGTACTTTGTAAGATCCCCTCTCAAGTGTCTTTTCTCTAGGGTAAATAAACCAGGTTTAGCTAGTTCTTCTTTATACTGTGATTCCTCCATTCCCTTAATTAAAGTATTTGCTCTTCCCTTCATTCTCTCCAATTCTAGAATATATCCTATAATATAATTTGCTAGGATGTGTCGCTCCCTGTGTGAGTAACAAGCACATGCGCAGTAGAGACTGCCCAAAATGATGCAGTCATGCGCAGTAGAGACTGGCAGAATGCACCAGCCTCCAGTATGAGTAAGATGGAGGCACGGCTGATCCGGAGTGGGGCACTCTGAACGGCCCACCTCCTGTATCCGCTCCTGCCTCCAGGGCAGTAGCTGAGGCTGCTGGGTGGCGCTTTTGCCCGTGTACACGGGCCTTCAATGTTAGTTTTCTAATAAAAGGTGCCCAAACTGCGCTGCATAATCCAGGTGAGGTCTTACCAATGACTTGTAGAATGCACAGTGTTCAAATCTTGCATCATTTTCCCTTTTTATGCAGGATAGTATTTTGATTGCTTTTGCTGCTTCTGTCAGACACTGATCACTGTTCCCAAGTTTGCAGTTTACAAGTACCCCAAGATCTTTTTCCAGTGAGTCTTTAAAATGCTCCAAATAAATTCAGTACCATGCTTATTTACACTTCCCAAATACTGTACATGTTCGTACATTAAATATATCATTCCGTTTGTTTGCACAATCTACCATTACTTAAAGTAATAGTAATGTTAATATAAGCAGATCTAATTAATCTTCATCGTATTTGGGTCATGGAGAGTGTTATTTCAATACTGTCAGAATTATAGTTCAAGAATAATTGAATGATAAAGTATCTCCCTCCTGCCCCTTCTACTGATGTAACACTGCTCAGTTAGAGCAGCAGGGAGTGTCCAGGTAGATTGCAGAGAGGGACAATCTTCAATTAATATAAGGGAAAAAGCTGAAAAACCTGTCAAGGGGGGCAGGGTTTTCATTGTTCTCACAGTAGAATTCTGAGCCTTGATGTAAGCTGTCTGGTCTATGGACTGGATTCCACATCTGAGGAGTGGAGGCTTACACTAGGTAAAAGGGACGGGAGGGTTGAAACTTTATCATTCAATTACTTGAACTACAACGCTCACAGTAATGAAATAACACTCTCTATGGCTCAAATACTATGAAGATTAATTGGAGCTGCTGTTTTTGTGAAACACTATCACTTTAAATCCTTCTGCAGAGAACAAACATCCTGCTCTGAGTTTAGTACTTTGTATAATTTAGCGTCATTGGCATTTATTGAAATTTTGCTCTCAATACCTAGTTCCAGGTCATTTATATCATTGGTTTTGACCCAAATCCTAGGGTCTCAGAGTGAATTCTCAGGGGAAAAAAAGAGTTATATGTTATCTACTATGTGATTTGCCCCCAAATATATGTATCTTTAGTTTCTAAATTTGAGCCATTTGAACCATAAAGACAGGGGGAGATGTCCCTCTTGTCATATTTGTGTTTAGGCAGTGAAATCTCTAAACTGTAGAATGTTAAAATTTTCTTGAGGACCAACTGAAGCACCTCTGGGTTAGAGCAACCAGCTTAAAATCTACAATATGGGAGGCTTTAAGAATAAACATTTCAAAGATCTCAGGGTCAGCTCATCCTGAAAGTTCCTAGGTTCATGTCTGCTCCGCCCACGTCTCACTCTGTTCCATCCACTTCCTACCCAATGTAAAGTGAAATCCCATCTGCACACTGGATTAAGTACCACCCACTTTATGACATGGTTAGCATCATTTAGATGCATCGGTTCCTAGCCCATGAGCCCTCTCCAGGGGCTTCACAGAAGAAACCTCTCAGGTATACAAAGTCATCTCATTCAACAGAATCCATCCCTTTGTTTGCCTAGTGTGTAGCACAACAGAATATTTTTTTAAATATTTCACTTATGTGCTTTCAACCATACAATAACAGAGAAAGAGAAAAAAGGAAAGACAATAAATAAGGGTGAAGGTAATATACAAAGACAATTGTTGCAATTCTGGAACAAACCAACTGTACCATAGAGAACAAGTATAAAGAACCACTTTTTAAAAGCTTTTAACCTCTTGCATTGCAAAGCATTATTTAGGAAAACTTTATAGCATTCATTTAAATCTTTTAATTCTCCCCTATAGCGCAAATATAGCGCACCTCCACTTTTCTTTTGTCTATGGTGTATAAAGTAACAAAACATATTTTCAGTATGTGAGCATTAACAAAGGGGGAAAAAAACTTTCAACCATGCAACAGTTCATAACGTCATGTAGGTAAATGCTGACTTTACTCCTGGCAGTGACATTTCGGTATCTGGTGTAATTCGAGCTGCCCAAACCTAGGCATATTGAAACAGGGAAAAAAAAACATGGGTTTGATGAGGGATTAAGCCCAACCCAAATGTTGGCTCCCTCACACAGAGGAGAGGTGATCAGAGGTGATATTTATATTCTGTGGTTTTATTAATTGGAAAAGAAAAATAGCTCAGCTCATGTTTTTTATACTTACTATACCACCCCCTGTAAAATTAGCAAATTGAATTACTCATGACAGGTTCAATTTAATAATTTCAGTACCAAGAATGTCCAGAAATGTGTGTGTGTGTATGTGTGTGTGCGTGTGTATATATATATATATTTATATATATCTAGAGAGATATACTAGTTGAAGAGCCAGTGTACATGGGCCACAGTGCCAGCCGGTCGCGGTGCATTCATGCACAATAGAGACTGCCCGCTCTGCGGCTGATACGGAGCGGGGCGTTCTGAATTCAGACCAGGATCCTCTCTGCTCAGCTGAAGGTGCACAGAGAGGACTCCGGTCTGACTTCAGAGCACCCCGCTCTGTATCAGCTGCATCACAGGCAGTCTCTACTGTGCGTGACTGCGTTGTGACAAACATTTTAGCGAATTATAATATAGGATATATCTATCTATATCTATCTATCTATCTATCTATCTATCTATCTATCTATCTATCTCTATATCTATCGATCTATATATATATATATATATATATATATACATATATATACACAGTTGTGCTCAAAATTTTGCGTACCCTTGGAAAATTGGTACTATATGTACCATTTAAAGAAAACACGAGTGAGCAGTCAAAACACATTTCTTTTATTTCTTATGGGATTCATATTCAACTGTAGGTTATAACAGAATGGCACGATTATAAAACAAGTCAACACATAAAAAATGAAATGACGCCTGTTCAAAAGTCTGCATACCCTTAGTTCTTAATACTGTGTATTGCCCCCTGTAGCATCAATGACAGTGTGCAGTCTTTTATAACAGTTGTCTATGAGGACCCAAATTCTTCCAGCTGATATAGCTGCCCATTCATCTTTGCAAAATGCCTCAGTCATGCAAAGTCTTTGGTCGTCTTGCACGAACCGCACATTTGAGATCTCCCCAGAGTGGTTAATTGATATTGAGGTCAGGAGACTGTGATGGCCACTCCAGAACCTTCACCTTTTTCTGCTGTAACCACTGGAAGGTCAACTTGGCCTTGTGCTTAGCATCATTGTCGTGCTGGAAATTCCAAGAGCGTCCCATGCGCAGGTTCCGTGCAGAAGAATGCAAATTGGCTGCCAGTATTTTCTGATAACATGATGCTTTCATCTTGCCATCAATTTTCACAAGATTCCTTGTGCCTTTAGAGCGCACCCCCCCCCCCAAAAACATCAGTGAGCCACCACCATGCTTCACAGTGGGGATGGTATTCTTTTCGCTATAGGCCTTGTTGACCCCTCTCCAAACATAGATCTTATGGTTGTGACCATAAAGCTCATTTTGGTTTTGTCACTCCAAATTACAGGGTACCAGAAGCTGTGAGCCGTGTCAAAGTGTTTTTGGGCATATTGTGACCGGGCTTTCTTGTGGCATTGGCGCATTAAAGGCTTCTTTCTGGCAACTCGACCATACAGCTCATTTTTGTTCAAGTATCATCGTATTGTGCTCCTTGAAACAACCACACTGTCTTTTTCCAGAGCAGCCTGTATTACTCCTAAGGATACCTGTGCGTTTTTCTTTGTATCCCGAACAATTCGTCTGGCATTTTCAAGGCTTTGGATATCTTTTTATATCCCTTTCCATCTTTATAAAGTTCTATTGCCTTGTTACGCAGGTCTTTTGACAGTTCTTTTCTGCTCCCCATGGCTCAGTATCCAGCCTGGTCAATGCATCCAAGTGAGAGCTAACAAACTAATTGACTACTTATACACAGACACTAACTGCAATTTAAAAAGCCACAGGTGAGGAAAATTAACCTTTAATTGACATTTTAACCTGTGTGTGTCACCTTGTGTGTCTGTAACAAGGCCAAACATTCAAGCTTATGTAAACTTTTGATCAGGGCCATTTAGGTGATTTCTGTTATCATTATCATTTAAAAAGGAACCAAACAACTATGTGATAATAAATGGCTTCATATTATCACTATCCTTAAATAAAAGACAGTTTTTTTGCATTATAAGTAATACTTTCAAAATCGATATCAAAATTTCACAATTTCTTCTAGGGTATGCAAACTTTTGAGCACAACTGTATATATATATATATATATATATATATATATACAGTATATATATATATATATATATATACCACAATTTTAACGAAAAAGGAAATTTTTTTAAACTACAATGTTACCTGCGTGAATCATACCTACACAGATGGATAGCAAGAATT
This sequence comes from Rhinophrynus dorsalis, assembly GCA_037306005.1. Taxonomy (NCBI): domain Eukaryota; kingdom Metazoa; phylum Chordata; class Amphibia; order Anura; family Rhinophrynidae; genus Rhinophrynus; species Rhinophrynus dorsalis. The sequence continues at coordinate 601,576,306 of CM074718.1, read as the reverse complement.
CTAAAATTGTGTCCAGCTTCCAGATTCTGACATGAAAGGGGTTAAGCAGAAATCTACAAGATGGTTTTTAGACAGTTTCTGAAACCTTTGAGTGTCAGAGGGGTAGGCAGCTTTTTTGGAAGGGATAGTAATACTTGACATGTAAAAATATATCTTGTAGTGTTTATCTCCCTGAGTAAAACAAGCACACTTCAGTTGCTGAGTGGTGTTTTATTCCAAAGTTATTAAAGATCAAACATTACTTTTTCAGGTGCAATGTCAAAGTGGCCTGGAATTGTACAGTGGCACTTTTGCTACACCATCCTTTTGATCATAAATCTTCATAGGATGGTGTAGCAACAGTGCCACTGTACAGTTTCAGGCTATTGTGATACTGCACCTAAAAATTCATGCTTGATCTTTCATACATTTTAAATAAAACACCCTTGTTTTACTTAGGGAGATAAATCCTCCAACATCATTTTTTTTTACATCTTAAGTATTACTATTCCTTTAAAGAAAATATCTATGTTAAAGTACTTTCCCTGCCGACTAAAACAAGGGGACTTTAACTGCAGGCAGCTGTTTTACTCAAAAGTTATAACAGTTCAAAACTGTTAAACTCTCTGGAAACAGAGATCCACAGAGTGTCCTTCCATTCGTCGGAGAACTGAGTTAAATGACACCAGCGGCATCTCTCAAACCTGTATGGTTTAAGAGATAGACGCTTTCAAAGTTTCCTCTCCCCTGCTGGCAGCGTTCTGCTGCCAGCAGGGGAATCCAGTCCCGGGACAGGCGGAGGCTCTTAAACAGAGCCGATATCTCGTTATGGAAGGAAAAATGATTCATTGAAACAGTCTTCTACGTGTGCTTGGTTACCAAGCACACGTAGAAGACTGTTTCAATGAATCATTTTTCCTTCCATAATGAGATATCGGCTCTGCTGAAGAGCCTCCTCTTGATTCAGAGACCGGATTCTCCTGCTGACAGCAGAACGCTGACAGCAGGGGAGAGGAAACTTTTAAAAAGGATATCTCTTAAACCATAAAGGTTTGAGATATGCCGCTGGTGTCATTTAACTCAGTTTATGAAGGGCTACAATATGAGGGATAGTAACTTTGAAGTAATACTTTCCCTTTAAGACTATGACTTATACAAAGTAATGCAAAATAGACATACCCCAATATCATGGGAAATGTAAAAACCCTTTAAAACCATCCTATATAATAATTCGCTAAGTTGTGTGTAATGGCCGACATGCGCAGTAGACACTGCTGCGCGTGCGGCAGTCATGCGCAGTACAGACTGCCCGCGCCACGGCTGATACAGAGCTGGGCGCTCCGAAGGAGCGTCCAGCTCTGTATCAGCCATGGCGCGGGCAGTCTCTGCTGCGCGTGACTGCCCTGCGACCGGCTGCCAGAGGCACTGTGGCCCGTGTAACGGGCTGTTCAACTAGTTCCCAATAAAGCTCCAAGCAGACGAAAAAAAATCCTTCTCTCACTCCAGGTGGCAGTTTAACATTTCCCTGTGGATCAACATCCTATCTGCTTTCAAACCAAATAATTCTTGCTATGAAGGTATTCATTACTTTTTTGATGTCAACTACAATAATTGCAAATACATGCTTAAACCACTAGTGCCTCAATTAATTGTAAATGAATATGATAAACCATAACACGGAAAAACATAGACAAGAAAAAACACATAAAAAGACAAACGAGAAAAAGGAAAACAAAAATAATTTGAGTGTTCTCTCAGTGATCCGTTAGTCAATATAACCACAGTTACATAAAGTCCATATATATATATATACATATATATATATATATATATATACATGGTAAGTATAAACATTATTCCAAGCTATTGGAACATAGATATTCCTAAAGTGACATGAAGATGGGAATGTTGAAGATGCCATAATAAAACAATATTACCAAACCTTTATTTGCAAGTCTGAGGTCTGCAAACAAATTGAGGGATAGATTTGTTTGAAGCCCACAACCAATTATTTTCAAACTCAGCCTGCTGTAATGTTTTGAAAGTTTCATCTTCAGTAAGCCTGCCATTATCATCGGCCATTGTCAATCCACTGCAGGATGAAGGCCTCCAGCAACTTTGGTCCTGTGCCTTTTGTTACCACTGTATACCAACAAATTTGGTAGTTTCATCTACCCATCTTGACTTTGGATCTTCTTGGACCTTTAGTATCAAGTGGAATCCACTCCAAAATCTGTTCGGTCCCTCTGCCTTCAGGTCTTCTTGCTATATGGCCTGCCATTTTCATTTCAGGTGATTTACTCTTTCAATTGTGTCATAGGCCTATGCTTGCAGATGAATCCATGCATAAGTTTTTATGTCTTTTTTTGTTATGTTTAGAATTTCACTCACCGTACCTTTTTGTGTAACCTTAAGAATTTGTATCGCTTTGGCATTCAGTGTCCATGTATCACAGCCATACGTAAGGACTGGGAGCTTACAGCAAATTTCTCTTAAAGACAGTACTACTAAGTTTTCCAAATGCTTGAAATTTCAATTTAATTTGTTGCTCAATTTCCATCATGGTGTTTTCATCTGTTGACATTTCCTGTCCAAGGTAAACATACTCGGCCACTCCTTTTAGTTCTAGTCCATCTACTATGGTTTTCTTTGGTCTGGTAAATTTCTTAAACATATCTTGATCTTCAGACCAGAATTTTTGTTTTCTTGTTATAGCTTTTCAATGGATTCTTGCAGTTCTTCAGGACTACTGGGTCAAACGCCTTTAGGCTATGTATAATGGAAGGTTATATTCATTATGCCAATCTATAACTTGTTTCTCTCTCTCTGCTTATGGTCCATTGTACTGAAAAATATAGATAGATAGATAGATAGATAGATAGATAGATAGATAGATAGATATCCTATTCATAGGAATGAATGCCAGACAAATTATTTGCATTATCTTCTTTGTATCCACTTTAACCTTCCATTATTACTACATTATTCATAAACATGTATTCACTTGTCCTAGCAGTGGTCCCAACAGTGGTAGATGGTAGCAAACCTTCAAATCCCTCCTTCTCACTCTCAGTGCTGCTGTTAACAGTACATTTGCCATGGGTTTCCCCATCATGTGTGGTTTTGTCCACTTCTGTTACCTGATACTCAGATGCTATTAGATGTTGGTTCATTTTTATAAATGTAAGTCTACTAACACTGCTGCTTGATAGCCGTGACCTACAATCATTTACAATATAACAGCTGCACTGAAAACCCACTAAAATTTCACACTTTCTGGTGGGAAATTAAGGATTTCCCTGGCATAATACATCAGTGTTGGCCATACACACTGTTTTATCAATAGTCAATGGGTTCATTGTTTTGGCCTAGAATGTAGCTATCCTACAAGTATTCTTTAACCATCTCACATGCAGTGGAACCAGTCCTAGGAGATACACAGTGTTTGTGTGTATCAGTTACCAACCCATGCTCTGGGACCCAGTCCCATAGAAATGTGTCACCACCACAATTATTAGATTGCTGCACCTGAGACAAATCTGTGATGATAATTACAGGTCTTCTGAAACATTTTAGGATGATCTTGTTGCTGCTTCTATTGGTATAAACACATTGCTTATGACTTTTTCAATATGCTTTCTGTTATTTAGTTTTGCCCATTTTTCCCTCTCATCCTCCAGAATGCTACGCTCCACTCTATTTATCAGCATATCTTTATATTCTATCACAGAATCTGATTCTTCAAAGAGATGCTGCTGGTCAAGCCTTGACAAAAATTCTAAAATGTTATGTTTAAAGCAGGGATCCAGCAAAGTATCAAGAATGTATTCCTTATTGCTTTAAATGGACACTATGCTAGAATCCTGCTCAAAGCATACTAAAATATCATACACTAGCTGTTTCTTGTCTGTGTTGTCATTATGGAAAGATTCATTAGCCATTCTCCTCAGTTTTTCTGCAGTAAATATTTCAGTGGAAAAATCTTACTAATTCCTGCCCTGCGCAACAAACTAGCAAGGTATCCTCATCAAAAGGTTTCTGCATCTCACATTGTTTACCCATTAATTGCAATTTCCCATTTGACAAAGGTGCTTCCTGCGAGCCTTCCAGCTTTGCATTGTATACTCATTAATGTCTTATTCTGCTAGAAGAAAAGCTCTAGTAGAATTCCACCTGGCAGGGACCTCCATTTTCAGCTGCTAATGGGGCACTTTGTTTCTCTTGTATGGGATATAATGCATTGTGACCACTGTAGGAGAGGCTAAAATGGGCATTATTTTTGTGGACTATATTAAGCTTCTCTATAAGGATTTTAGATTATGTGAGTAATAGTCACAACTACCTTTAAGACACAGGCAAAATAGGGTACATGGGAACATGCACCATATCATTTATTCTGTGTTGCGGTTCTCAAGCAAGACAAGGAGTCAGACGGTATAGTTAAAATCACCTTTATTTTGGATAATAAACAATAAGCAATAAATGAATATACTATAAGCAGAGGGTGATTGGAGAGGCTAACGACTCTATCAGAAATAGGAGCCTGCCGACGGGTCAACCATGTCTGCTGGAGATTAAGCCGAAGCCAACTGTAGTCTTGGGGTAACAGGTGGAACACACACAGAACCTACAGTCTCCCGAAATATAGCAACAAGGGAGACTACTGACTCACTCCTGCAGTCAGTAAGGAAGAGCTCGTCTCCAATAAGGATGGCAACAATGGAGACTACTGTCTCACGTCTGCAGTCAGTAAGGTCAGAGTCTGCCAGAGCCCCAGGTCTGCGCCAGGATGGATGTCTGTGGGGAACGGAGCCACACAGTGGAGTGAACAGACAGAGCCACAGGTCAGTACCAGCTAGGATAGTCAGGTATGGGTATGTGATTTTAATTAGGGCTTTTTTGCTTTTCTGGTTATATGTGTGTAGGGGAGCGGGTGGGCTTTCTGGGGAGATCTTATTTGTGAGACCTGCGTCTCCTTGGGCCTCTATATTTTTGGTTGGTTATTTATTTAATAAATTTACTTTTGATACTTTACTTTATAGTGTATACATATTTTTTCTTATTATATGAGGAAGGTGAGTGCCACATTTATATCCCGTCTTTCTCTTTTTTATATATTATTCACTATTTTTGGATAGTAGGCACCCTGTGTATGGTATACATGGTTTCTTTCCTTAGGTTTATTTTAGGTGTGCAGGATCGTATTTTGTATTTTTGTAGTCAGGCAAGCCAGGTTCATACACTGAGTGGTTAGTCAGCCAGAGCAACAGGTCTGCACCAGATAGGATGTCCAATAGTAGTAGGCAACACTAGGAGGATATTTGGACAGAGCCCCAGGTCAGCACCAGATTGGATAGTCAGACAAGCCAGGATCATACACGGAGCAGGTAGTCAGCCAGAGCCACAGGTCTGCACCAGATTGGATGTCTAAAGCCACAGGAGCGCACAGGTAGAATGGTCAGACAGAGCCACAGGTCATCACCAGAATGGATAGTCAGACGAACCGGGTCATACAGAGGATACAGGGAAAACAGGAACTAGAACTGCACTGAACATCAATGTAAGGGTAATGATACACAGGCCCAGAGAGGTTTATAAAGGAGTAGGAGAAGGTGGGACCAATTAGGTCCCCCAGGCTGGGCCTATAACAGGAGTCCAGGCAAGTGCCTGATTCATGATGCCAGTAACAAGAAACATACGCGACCAGGCCACAGGCAATTCTGGAACAGCCATCCTTGAAAGATAACTGCAGCTTGGGATATTCCAGTGGGGTGCAACACATGACATTCTTTAAAACCTCTGTTTTTTACAAAAGAATAAGGCAGCATGTCAACTGCCAACGTCTTGGCAACTTTGCCATTCCACAGACATACTTTGAGATTATTTGGTGAAGTGTTTGGCTCCTTGCCAAGAACTCAGAAAGTGTGGCTTGGCAGTACATAGTAAATGAACTGTGTAACTTTATTGCTTTTACAAAATAACTTGAGGGGGTAGTACAGGTTGTGGTGGCATGTGTGGTCAACCTATGACTGTTATGATCTTCTTCAACAGCAGCAGGAGAAACAGGTATTATTTCAAATGAATGGAATATTGGCACATTCGCTGACACATCAACATCATCACTTCTATCATTTGCACGATAACCTTTAGGATTGCATCTGCTGCTGCTAGTTGTGACACCTCTGACATGTTAATGGTGTGACTCCAACTCAGACCTGTGGTTTGCTTCATTGGGAATCTCACTGAGGAGGTGTCATGGTTTTAATGAACGCTCAGACAATTTGGTTAAGGTAAAACAAGGAAGCTTTATTAAACAAATAATAATGAACAGAAATGCCTTTCGCAGGTCCAGATCCAAACAGAGGATAAGCTCTTTTGGATCTGACAGAGGTCAGGGTACAATAGAGACTGGTATGTACAAAATACAGTAATGCAGAATGAGGACTGGAACAGGAACTAGAACAAAACTCCAGCAGTACTGGTCAGGAGGAGCCCTAGGTGAGGTAAGTACTGCAGGGAAGAAACCCCCAATGGAATAGGGAGAGAGTAGGCTCTACCAGCTTTGCCTGAAATCAGGTAAAGGCAGCCCACGTGATGGCTCAAATCACCACTCGGAGGTTTTGTCCGGAGGCAACCGGAATAGGCACAGTCTGCAAGGTAGCGCAACCGGAGATAACCGTGAGGCATAGATCAACAGTAACAACAGTAATATAAGACTGAGTATAGCACAACCGGAGGCAATAGTAAGTGCAAGCAGTACAGCAGTGCAACTGGAGGCAACAGACCGGTACCTGAAGCTATAGCGCAACAGGAGATAGCTGTACGGCACAGGCAGTATAGAAGCGCAACCGGAGGCAATGGATAGGTGCAGGCTGACATGTAGTGCAACCACAAGTGACCGCTAAGGCACAGGCTGTATAGTAGCGCAACTGGAGGCAATAGTGAGCCACAGGCTGTATAGTAGCGCAACTGGAGGCAACGGATAGGTGCAGGCTGACAGGTAGTGCAACCACAAGTGACCGCTAAGGCACAGGATGTATAGTAGCGCAACCGCAGGCAACGGATAGGTGCAGGCTGACAGGTAGTGCAACCACAAGTGACCGCTAAGGCACAGGCTGTATAGTAAACCGGCAACCGTAAAGCAATGGCTATAGGACATAAGACAGGAGGCAAGAGAGACACTAGTGGTGAAGCTAATGCTAGGCGAGTAGCCAATGCAGACACGGTACCCTAGAGAGCAGAGGTAAGCCAAGGCCTGGATAGTACACGGAGAGCAGAGTCATCCAAGCCTGGATTGGTACACAAAGCGTGGTAGTCAGCCAAAGCCTGGATCGGTACACGGCGAGAGGTAGTAGCGGAATCAGTCACGGGATCGTAGTCAGGCAAGCCGGGTCATAAACCAATCGGGCAGTGAAGACAGGAGCAAGGTCAGACGAAACCGGATCATACATGGAACAGGAAAACAGCAACAAACATCAGGAACACCATGAAAGGGCACCAGTATAGTGACAGGAGGGCGTATATAAAGGTAAGCCCTGGGAGGGGCTGAAAACCCAGAGCCAATAAGAAGCAGCCAAGGTAAACCCAGAAGTAAGAATGTCGCTCAGGCAGAATCACGGGCACCATGATAAGAGGTGTCTAGATCTGAGCCTGCTTTCCCTCGCTCACAGACATCTTACACAGACAACAGATAACAACATGTTTAGCTTTTGGATCATGAGTAAAATATATCTGTACTGTAGACTTCATAGACTGGGACTAGATGTTGCACTTGTACTAGTAGGTGCTGCACATCCAACAGCAGCAGAAGAATTCATCATTGCTAGGGTTGGATAAGATGTTAATGAACCATGTTGCTGGTGTTTACTCAACATTAATATGAGCAGTTGGGTGGGGGTTGAACGTGGAAGTGGGGGTGATGATGATGATGACAACGATGACAACAACTGACAGGATGATTGTATGTTTTAATCATCTTTACTTGATCAGAATCAGACATTCCAATTGATCTATCAAAAAGTTTAAAAACAGGCACAGTGCTCCTCTTCAACAGTAGCTAATTTTCTGGCTATGTCATCAACTCTCCTACTCTTAACTTCCAACTGCATCTTAAGAAGAGGAGAATGCTGGATATATTCTAAATCAATCATCAGTAATTAGGTCATATGCAGAATCATCTGCTGCTTCTTCCCCACCACTTTTATATTTCTCCATGCTTTTTGAAGTTACAAACAATTTCTATTTACTTTTGACCTTAGAGAGATTTTCAGCACATTCTCTTATACTTTGAGGACTGATGTTTTCACTCTCACTGTCAGGTACAGCAGTTTGGTGAACTTCTACACATTCTCCGTTATGCCATCAACACTAGAATGCAACTTGTCATCTTCAGTGTTCTTACATGGTTTATTAATATTACTAGCAATATGGGACGGCGTTGCCCGTCACTGTATTAGGGTATGTATTATGTAGCATATGTTGTATATGGTGTGGTGAAGGCATTTCCATTTTGTTTGTTTTTACTGTATTGTATGTGTTCCGAAAGGACATGTCATGTGTAAATGTAATATGTTGTATGTTTGTTGGAGGTAAAGGGGTGTTTCAATCTCCTCAGTTGGATATTGGGGAGTGTAGCAAGTGTGTTAACCCTTTTAGCAGCAGAGTGGTACATAATGCATTGAACAGCAATGTGTTGCGTACCCCCCTGTGGCAGTAAAAGGGTTAAAGTGTGTGTGGACCTCAGGGATTTTATCCTCTTGAATGCAGAGGTGTCCAACAGGACACATGTAACATGTAAAAGCAGCATATAAATGAATGGGTATTTAGTGCAGTTTTATTTGCTCTCTATGAGCTTGTATGTTATGTGCAGAAAGAGGCCGGCAGAGCTCCAGTTTCTTCTGTGCTGAGGTAGAACATGCTGAGGTTGTTTTATAAGTAAATGGGGGTTTGAACCCCGTGAATACTACAGTTTTTCAATGCATTGTTTCACAATGTGTTTGAGAACTGTAGCACTGAATGGGTTAAAAGGCAAATTGAAAAGCATTCAAGTGTCCCTCTTGAGGAGATATTAGGGGTCCACAGGTCCCAGTTGTCCCTCTATAGAAGATATTAGGGGGTCCATACCATTGGAGCCTTCATTATCCTTTTCATTGCCACACAAGAGAGCTAAGATGTCAGTCTCCTCTCAGGTCCACATATGGCGCAGAGAGACTGAGAACAGAACTGACAATGGGACCAGAGAGAAACAGGTGACACTTGAGAGAGAAGGGTGGCACTGCAGAGAGAAGAGGGAGAGCACAGGTGACATAAGGGGTGAAATCATCTCAGAGAAGGGGGAGCGCTAACCCTTTGAGTGCCATGGGGTTTGCAATGCATTGCAATGGCTTGTGTATCCCTCTGTCAGTCAAACTTTTAACTATTGCTTAAATCTGGCACTCAAAGGGTTAAAAAAACAAAAAAACAGATAGGCAATGCCATCCCACACTGCTAGTACGCAATATATATAAAGTCCTGTGTCAGTGAGGGTCAGATGGACCCTTTGAGTGTCAGCAGAGTACGTAATGCATTGCAATGCCTTGTGTACCCCTCTGCCACTCAAAGTGCTACTGATGAGATAGTGAAGAGCATTTAAAATGGGTGAAAAAAATTAGAAATGTAAAGTTATCTAAGGGCAGTGAAAGGGTGCATTACAAAGCAAAGTGGCTGGCTGCAGAACAGCACCCATACTTGTGAATGGGAAGTAAGAGCATTGTCATACCTGGGAACTTTAAGGTGTTGTCTCAGAGAGGAGTTGTGGTGTTGGCAAAGGGGTGAGAAAAATGACGCAAATCGTGCCCAAAAGGGGCGGGGCTTACCCGCGAGAATGTGGGGGGATTAACAGGAAAAAAAAGTGTGAACAGAAATCAGGGGATGGAGGAAAAGAATGTTAAGCTTGTATATGTGCAGATTATACATCTGCTCACTGTCTGCCTATCTGAGAGTCTGGAGCAATCGGAGGTGGCCTTTTGAAGTGTTATTGAAGTTCTGACCGCATAGACTTCTGTATACTTCACACACACCAGTGCAGCACTGACAGAGCACTTGTGAGATGTTCCATCCATGCTGCAGGATACAGAAGTGTATGCATTCACAACTTGTAGTAAGGGCCTTTGCAGTGCGCCAGAGTCACGTGTCACAGTCCTGCTGTTTGGATCAAGCATGGAGTGATTGAAATTAAAATTAGTGGAGTAAGTGACCGTAAAATGTAAAAAGCTAAGTTTGAACATACTGGTTATGCGTAGGGCAGAGGCATAAAAAGAGTTAAAGTGATGACTTAAAATGTGTGAGATGTATATGAATATGTGCTTTATGTAGTTAAAGAATGAAGTTGATGGATGTGTGTGCATGAAGACGGAGGCAGATATTAAGAGTATGTGTGAGATGTATATGAATATGTGCTCAGTCTCAAAGTGGTGGTGGATCAGGGCTGTGATGGCATTTGTGGAGGGTGCGGATGATGAAGCAGGAGTCTGGAGTGGTGGGGAATCGCATGAAGGGAGGGCAGGAGATTGTGTTAAAAAAACTGAGAGACAGTGTGTGTGTGTATGGCACATGTAATTGTTTTTGTGTGGGTAGTGTCTGTGTGGGGCTAGTTTGTTGGTGTGTGTGGTTTTGGTGGTGTGGGGGAGAGGTGTTGGTGTGTGTTTGGTTGTGTGTGTGTGTGGGGAGGCTTGTGTGTGTCTGTGGTTTCAGAGCAAATGGCAGCCATTTTTTTTTCATTACTTGGATAGTGGTGGGCTGCCTGGATAGTGGGGGCGGGGCAAGTCCCTGCATGATTTTCATAGGACTAGCAGTGGCCTTCGGCCACTGCAAGTCCTATGAAAATCACGCCCCCATTGAATCACCCAATGGGAACAGTAACTCCTCCTCACTACCACCCCTGGGTGTGTTTGCCAGGCACACAGAAGTCTTCTTTTATATATATAGACTAGCATTGGTGGAACTTTTTATCAGACTTTGACAAACAGTCTTCTCAGGAGGAGAGGGATCATCATCAAGTATTGTGCACACTGCAGCAACCATAGCTACAGTCAGTTTTAGGGCTACTACTTTACTAACATATCCCTGCACAGCTACTGGTCCTTTCACCCTACCCCTACCCCTAGTACACTTGCTGGACATTATTAAAAAGTAAGGCTGGGCGAAACTTTCCACCTCAAACTGAAATTGGCGAAAAATGGCACTTTCCGCTTAGCAAAAAAATTCCCTTGAAAAGTGCTGATTTTCTGCTTTTTTCGCCCACTGAAATCAATGGGAACATAGAAGTTACACACAGCACATTACAAACAATATTTTATTTCCCAAAGGCATTGTATAAAAGGGGCATGAGAGTGCCTGTGTTGGTGGGGTGTGTGGAAAGAATCAGTTGAACAGGGAAAGTCTTGGGGGAGTTGTTTACTGGGATTGGGGGGCACTTAATAAAAAAGAAATCCTAAATAAAATAAAATAAAAACCATAAGACATGGTTTAAAGGGGTCTGAGGAGGGTGCCTGTGTTGGTGAATGAATAATTTGAACAGGGAATTTGTTTTGGGGGGCTTTCTTGACTGCTATTGGGGGGACAGTTAATAAAAAAATAAATCAATAAAATAAGACATTTGTATTTAAAGTGATTGTAGTGACAGGAACCCCCTGACATAAACTGCCACTGGGGTGGACTGATACTTGACTTGATTATTTTGTAGAGGACGATTTGTTTGATTTGTTGTTAGAGGCCTTTGTAGGACTTAGACTTATTAGAGGCCCAAGCCCTGAAGAAACACTGATTTGTAGGACTTAAGCTTTTTTAGCACAAGCCCTAAGGAAACATTGATTTGTAGGGCTTAAGCTAGTTTGGCACAAACCCTAAGGAAACATTGATCTGTAGGACTTAAGCTAGTTTGGCACAAGCCCTAAGGAAACAATGATTTGTAGGACTTAGACTTGTTAGAAACAAACCCCCCAAAAATTGTTTATTTTTTTGTATATTTTTTTTTTATAAAATAGTTTCTACATGATTAACTAGAACACATGAATTGTTGGCCAATAAGACAATATTTGCCTGTTAAAGTGGAACTATCACCTTATATAAAGTTCCCCCACAATGATTAGGCATATGGCGATTAGCTTTTTAACAGTGCTATTATCAGACACAAGTACCATGTTCTGAAGTAATCCTTCTTCTTCTGAGACTAGCGGTCAGGCATGCATGCAGACATCTTATCTTAGAGACATCTGAGCGCCTGCACTGTCCGTCCCGGTCTCTTCTTTGAGGCATTGCATGGTACCTTAAAATCTCAGGTATAATACGCACCTGTGTATAATAAGCATATTATGCCCAAGATTTTAGGGGAAAACAAGAGTGCCTATGTATAATACGCACCCTTGTTTTCCCCCTTACTTAAAAAAAATATTGCTGCCAGCTACCTTCCCTCCCTCACCCCCAGCGCGATCAGATGTCAATAGAATCCTTCCTTTATTTTGCTGCCCTTGAATACCGCACTCTGTCTGGTTTAAGCTCTGGTCCCATCTAACTATGCGGGTGGCAGGCTTGCATTTGCCACCCGCTTCCTTCAGCCTCCAGCCAATGGTATTGGAGGAGGAAGGTCCTGAAAGTTCATTGAAGGAAGCGGGCAACAAATGCAAGCCTGCCGTCTGCATGGGAAGATGGGACCAGAGCTTAAACCAGACAGAGTGCGGTATTCAAGGGCAGCAAAATAAAGTAAGGATTCTATTGACATCGGATCGCACTGGGGGGGAGGGAGAGAAGGTAGCTGGCAGCAATCGTTTTTTTTTTAATTCAGCCAAAAAAACTCTCGGGTATAATACGCACCCCCCACTTAACATAAGGTGAAGAGGGGTAAAATTGTGCGTATTATACCCAAGATTTTACGGTAACTTAAGGTACTGGAAGGGACTGGCGGCTCTAAAGCAAGAAGCCTGGCCATCAGTCTCAGAAAAAGGATTGCTTCAGATTGTGGTACTTGCGCCCGATAATATCCCTTTTAAAAAGCTAATCGCCATATGACTAATTATTGTGGGGGGACTTTATAAAAATGTGAAACTCACACTTATGGATTTCTGATCATGTGGCCCATGACTTGAAGAGACTTGGAAGCCCTGTCCTATGGTTTAGTTTCCAATTTAAGGACTTTTCTTTTGGAAGACCATAGTGTCAGATTTCAGTTTCATCTTATTAGATGAGTACTTGTTGTGAAAAGTCCACTGCTAAGAGCCAAGAGCTATGAGACTCAAAACTAAACACCCCTTGTTGTGGTAATGAGAATTCATATGTAAACCAATAAAGGTAAAAAGTAACAGCTTCTAAACTATCAGCAGGTTTCTATTGAAAAGAGCACATTAAAACTCAGCTCAGGAATGTAACGTTTCCAAAGGGAGCCAGCATTCGCTGGCAGGCTAGCTGTCTTGTTATAATGCCCCAAAAATACATCTTTGATTCCAAAGAAGATATGTTTTTTACATCACTTAATTAAGCTGGTCTAATTAGCAGAAAGGAAGCAAATATTATTTTACTAAGCTTTATTGTTTTTTTCTTTTCACGCATTCAAGTGAACTTATAAATGATTAATTGCTATTTTACTTAGAAAAACTGTATCAATAAATAAAGGGACAACTGGTCTTTAGGGATGGGCAAAAGTTGTCGCTGTGTTCCTGCAAGAAATTTCACAAGACCACGTTGTTATCTGCTTTTCACAGGAAAATCCGATTTAAAACTAGCGGTTAAAATTTTTGCATTTTCGCCATTTTTTCAACGGATAAAAAGTTTTCACCTATTGATTTACATTGTTTTCTCACTTCCGTTTTAATAATGTGATGTTTTCACTGAAGGAAGACACAATAGAAGCAGCTACAGAGCGAGATAGACGTGCTGTGCTGTTCTCTTGTGATATTTAGCAAAAATTGAGGCAGGAGAGACTCATAGTGACTCCTATCACTATGAGTAGCAAAAAGAGGAACTGGAAGGACCCTTATTATGTGTCCACTGAGTTTGAGGAGGAGGAGGAGGAGGAGGAAGTGACTAGCAGTATTCAACCAATGCTGTCCAGTCCCCCTAAATCACCCCAAAGGATCTTGGGGAATTTAATAAGAAGGGAGGAAGAAAAGGGAATGGGAAGGAAGGGAGGAAAGGGAAGGAAGGGAGAAAAGGGAATGGGAAGGAAGGGAGGAAAGGGAAGGAAGGGAGAAAAGGGAATGGGAAGGAAGGGAGAAAAGGATAGTGAGAGCAGGTCAGGTCAGCCTGTTGCAAGATGTGCTGCCCCTGCTCCCAGTGCCACCATTTCTGATCCTGCAGCCACTAGTGTTGTATCTGCTGCTAGTACTGAACCTGCTGCCAGTGCTGAACCTGCTGCCACCAATTCTTTGCCTGCTGCTAGTGTTTCTTGTAGTACTCAGGGGGGCAAGGAGAAAATGATGCCAAGTGTGAAAGCAAGGGACCCTAAATCACACTTGCCATTCCCAAGCAGTCCTGCCACTGCTAGTACACTAAGGTCCAGCAGCTTGTTAGCCTAGGGTGTGAAGGAGGGGGTAATCAACAATATCCTCATATTACTAGTGACTGTGAGACTGAGGAGGAAGACTCTGGGGCTGAACTTGACGTGGTTGGTGTTAGTAGTAGCAGTAATGGTGAAGCAGCCGGAGTTTTAGTGGAAACATTTTACAGCATCCAGACTAGCGGTCAAGGGAGCCCACACCATTCTCCTGACCCTTGAACTGGGAGTCTTCCCCTTCTCTTCACTACAGTGTCCAGGTGGAACATGAAGAGGCCAGAACTGGTGTTGGGGGAGGAGAGCAGGCTGCGAATTAATACCACCACCACCAGCAGGAGCACAGATCAGCTGCCTGTGCCTGCTGCTATTTCTGCTAGTGCTAGTCTGCCTTCTTCTTCAGGTCAAAAGGCAATGGCAAGTGTGACATTAGGGGACCCTCTGTCACATTGCTCATCATCTCCTCAAAGCAGCAGTGAGATGTCTGGAATAGAGCAGCAGCAGCAATAACAGCATGTAAGGACTAGTGGTGGTGGTGGTGGTGATGATGCTGGAGAAGCTGGGGTGGAAGAGACATTGATGGCCTTTTTAGAAGAAACTGAGAAGGAATGGGAGAAAGGAATGAGGATAGGCATCACCACCACCACCACTAGTAAGGACATCTTGGTATTAGAGGAATTTGCAACTGCTCTAATTCCTCTGATGCTGAGATGCAAGAGCAGCAGGATGCTGAGGAGCAGATTAGTGTGCCACAGACCACAGTGGACACAGTGGGAATGGGGTCAACAAGCGATGCGGGACTAGGACAGGTTCCACTTGCCAGCAGTAGCAATACTCCTGATCCTAGATGCAGTGCTGACTCTGAGCAGCAACATTATCCACTGCCACAGACAATGAAGGGGAATGTGGAGGACAAGAAGGAAGAGGCCATTCTTCTCCACCTTTCCCCTTCCCTCTGAAGTCATCAAGGGTGTGGGACTATTTTTCTGTTGGGGCAAGCACAGTACAGTCATCAGCAATGGCACTGTGCACAATTTGTGACAAGTTGGTGAAAAGTGGAAAGGAGGGAACACACCTTGGCACAAGCGCCTTCATATCACAAATGAAACACAGACACCATGACATTTACTCCAAACATGTTAAAGCCAAACACCCACCACAGAAATCAAGCACTGCTTTTGCTGTCCCTGACTCACCAGAGAGGCAACAAGAGTCGAAAGAGGAGGAGGAATAGAACAACCCAGGCAGACACAGGAAGTTCCAGGACGAGTGCCATCACCTTCTAGGGTAACTACATCTTCTGCCAATCCTCCTCGTTCATTACCTCTCTCGCCAAAGGATAGCCACTCTGTTGATGTTATGATGTGGCAGTTCATTTCTACCCATTGCACACTGTGTGGTGCACTGACCAAACATGCCAGTGTGGTGGAGGAGAATCGCAATCAGTACATCAAGCGGCATCTGAGGAGATTCCATCCTGCAGAATATACTAAGATGGTGGCAGGGAGGGTTCATCACTACTACTAAACTGTCAGCAAGTTGTCATGTGTCCTTAGCGGATGTGGAAAAGGGGTACAGTGACAGTGGCGGTACTTGGTTTCAGGTGTCATGGTGTTTGGATACAGTTGTGCCCCCAGATGTTATTTACCACACACATACTGTGTACATTGCAGTTGCTTGGGAGACCCACTGATCCTGCTCTCAAGGGAAAAATATATTCTAATAACAACACACCCATGATGATTTTGGAGGAGGGGCAGGTGGAAAAGATTTAATGGCCAACTTGTTCTTTTCTCCACAAATAATGGGAGCTATGTATTCTGCTGCTACTGCCTCAGGTGCATCACTGGAGCCAGTTGTGGCAAATGGAACCTTCATCATCCATCTTCTATGTTACTGCTATTGTTGATCCCATTCCCTTTCAGCTGCCTAATCATCCTGCTGCTTAAACAACTCAGCAGCAGCAGTAAGAACAGAAGTTGCAACTCAGGACTCAAGTGGACATTTGACAGTGGCCACTGGCCAACATGACCTGCTGGCATTAGGCCAGCAGGTCTTTTTTATTTTTTTTCCCAGGGCTTGTGTTTTGAAAAAAAAAAAATAAATAAATAAAAGAAAAAACTAGTCTTACAAAAAATAAACAATTTTTGGGGGGTTTGTTTCTAACAAGCCTAAGTCCTACAATTTAATGTTTCCTTAGGGCTTATGCCAAACAAGCTTAAGTCCTACAAATCAATGTTTCTTCAGGGCTTGGGCCAAACAAGCTTAAGTCCTGAAATCAATGTTTCATCAGGGCTTGGGCCAAACAAGCTTAAGTCCTACAAATCAAAGTTTCTTCAGGGCTTGGGACTCTAATAAGTCTAAGTTCTACAAAGGCCTCTAACAACAAATCAAACAAATCATCCTCTACAAAATACTCTATCAAGTCAAGTATCAGTCCACCCCAGTGGCAGCTTATGTCAGGGGGTTCCTGTCTCTGTCACTTTAACTACAAATGTCTTATTTTATTGATTTATATTTTATTAACTGTCCCCCCAATAGCAGTCAAGAAACCCCCCCAAAACAAATTCCCTGTTCAAATGATTCATTCATTCACCAACACAGGCACCCTCCTCAGACCCCTTTAAACCATGTCTTATGGTTTCTATTTTATTTAGGATTTCTTTTTTATTACGTGCCCCCCAATCCCAGTAAACAACCCTCAAAAATCATCCCCTGTTCAAATGATTCTTTACCCACACCCCACCAACACAGACACCCTCATGTCCCTTTTATACTATGCCTTTGGGAAATAAAATATTATTTGTAATGTGTTGTGTGTAACTTCTATGTTCCCATTGATTTCAATGGGTGAAAAAAGTGGAAAATCTGCACTTTTTGCTTGAAATTTTTCGCCAAGCGGAAAGGCCATTTCTCGCCAATTTCAATTTTAGGCACAAAGTTTCGTCCATCCCTACTGGTCTTTTGCAAAGAGCAATTCTGGAGCATACCAACTTCATCTGACTGAAACGGGGCGCTAAACCCCTTCAGATGTCCCCAATGCATTGCAAACTATTAATTTCGTTCCATCGCTGGGAAATTTTTGTTGACCCCTAGGGTGCACTTGGTATGCTCCAAAATTGCTCATTTTTTTCTTTTGGTTTAAGGATCTAAATGTAACTAGTTTGAGCAACCTGTGGCCATCTAGCTGTTGTTGGTATACAGCTCCCATCATCCTGACTGGCTGAGGATGATGGGAATTGTAGACCAACAACAGCCAGAAGGCCACACTTTGAGCAACACTGATATAAGTGTTTATTATATCTTTAGTTTAATTACTAAGTAGTTTAATTGTGAGTATGTATCCTGAGGTTCATTACCTTGAACTTATGAATATACACTTAAAAATTTACATTAAAGAAATATTAATTTTAGAAAAATAATACGCATGCATTTCAACCCTAGAATATGTGGTTAAAAGACTGTTAAATTTATCTTGAATCTTTTCACCTAGTGGCAAAACATTTCTGAGAACAGTTAATCATCTTCCAGAGCACACTCTGGGGCTGGTCTGCTACTAAAAACTCCATAGACCATAGGCCTAGATTCCATTGCAGATGATAGGTGTTGTCAAAGTTTTTTTTTTTTTTTTTTTTTTTTTTTTTAAGTCTATGAGAAAATATGTAGACAAAACCTTTAATCATGCCTGGGATATCTCCGGATCTTCTCTGGAGATTTTTGTTTTCAGAACGGTGACTCTGGGGACAGAGGATTATTTTACAGTTTGCTGAATTCCCTAGAAACCCGACATACTCCCACACCTGTCCCTCCCAGTATCCTACTGAAATGTCACCATTTACATAGTAACATAGTTGATGAGGCTGAAAACAGACATGTGTCCATCAAGTCCAGCCCATGCTAAAAACACCACTGTTGATCCAGAGGAAGGCAAAAACAAACATCTGAAGCAATTTCTCATTTAGCCCCAAGTGGGTAAAATAAAATTCCTTCCTGACTCCAAATGGCAGTCAGATATTTCTCTGGATCAACATCCAATCTGCTTTGAAACCATCTGTCATAATTTTCAATATTGTTCTCTGCTAGAAAGGCATCCATTGCTTTTTTGAAAGCAGTTGCATTACCTGAAAGTACAACATGTTGAGGCAAAGAATTCCATAGCTTTATCACCCTTACTGTAAATAATCCCTGTCTTTACTTTAGTTGAAAGCGCCTTTCCTCTAGGATTAATGGATGACCTCTTGTTCTTAGCTCCGCTCTTTGTGTAAATAATTAATTGGCTAGTTCTTTGTATTGAATGTATTTGTAAATGGTAATCATATCACCCCTTAGACATTTCTTCTCTAATGTAAACAAACCCAGTTTGGCTAGTCTCTCTTTATAACTCAGATCCTCCAATCCCTTTATCAGTTTTGTTGCACATCTCTGCACCTTTTCCAGTTCAACAATGCCCAAAATTGTACTCCATATTCTAAATGAGGCCTAACCAAGGATTTATACAGAGGTAGGCTAATATTATCATCCCTTGCATCTACACCTCTTTTTATGCAGGCTAGTACCCTGTTTGCTCTTGCAGCAGCTGAGTGACTCTGTACACTGCTGTGAAGTCTATCTATCAGCACTCCTAAATCTTCCTCTAATGAGGATTCCCCAAGCTGTTTCCCATTTAGTGTATATGTAGCATGTTTGTTTCTACAGCCCAAATGCATAACCTTACATTTATTAAATGTCATCTGCTGCTTTTCTGCCCGTTCACTTAGTTTATCGAAATCCTGCTGCAGAGAAAAAACATCCAGCTCTGTACATATTTCCTTACATAGCTTAGTGTCATCAGCAAATATTAAGATGCTACTTTCAATTCCCACTTATAGAGCATTAATTAACAAATTAAAAAGCATTGGGCCCAGGACTGAACCCTGCAGAATCCCACGTATAACTTTAGACCAATTTGAAAAAGTTCCATTTACAACAACTCTCTGCCATCTATCATTTAACCAGTTCTCAATCCATGTACAGATAACACCACCCAAACCAAAGCATTTCAATTTATGCAATAACCTGTTGTGAGGCACTGTATCACAGGTTTTTGCAAAATCCAAGTATACTACGTCAATGCAAGTAAATTAGTCTGACATGATCTATTCTTCATGAAACCATGCTGATTCCTACTAATAATATTGTTTATCTTCACATAGTTCTGAATAGTGTCAGTTAGTAACCCTTCTGGTATCTTACCCACTATGGAAGTCAAGCTCACAGGTCTATAATTTCCTGTTTTGGATCTTGCTCCCTTATTAAACAATGGAACTACATCAGCTTTCCTCCAATCACAGGGCTCTATGCATGATGAAAGTGAATCAATAAATATTAAGTATAATGGTCTTGCTATTACTAAACTAATGGGAAGATGTATAAAACTGGAGTTATAAAGAAAGTGTCTGTAAAAGTGTCTCAAAGCGACATAAGTAAAAGTATAAACATCTAGCGACATTTTGCTAAGTGCTAACTCCAGTTAGTTGACTTTTTTGAAAAGTGGTCTTGGCCAAATAATAATTATGTGCCAGTGTATTTATAAAGAAATATGTTAATGGAGCCAAAAATAAAGCCACTTTTAGGAATAAAATCATAAAGCCAGGTAAAACCTGTTCTTATTGGAAGTATATAATACCGCTATGTGTGCAAGTATTTATTCACATGTGCGAATATTCTCAGATTATTCTCAGAGTATTCTCAGACAGAAATATTTATAAACATGATTTTATTCTTTATAAATATGACCAGGTGTTGTGAATTTTAGCGACAGTTCTTAAGACTACACTAAGAAGGCTTTTTATACATCACCCCCAATGTTCCTTAAGTACCCTTGGGTGTATACCATCAGGTTCAGGTGCTTTATTCACCATAACCCTCTCCAGTCTCTTTTGGACCTTGTCTTCAATAAGCCATGTAAATAATGGAGGAAATTCCATTGTTTTATCAGTTTGCCCATAGCCTGTCATTGCTGCTTCCTTTGTTTATACTGAAGCAAAGAATGTATTTAGGGTGTCAGCCATAGCCTTATCCTCACTAATCAATTCATCCATCTCAGTCCTAAGAGGACCAATATCAATGTTCAATTTTTTGTTATTAATATACTTGTAGAATTGTTTAGGGTTTTTCTTGCTCTCATTAGCAATATTTCTCTCATTTTCTCATTTGCAGATTTTATTACATTCTTTATATGAGGCATCTGACCTGTTTGACTTAAACACTTTAAAGGGCTGTTTTTCTCTGCAAAACTCATTATTAAGTCACATTGGTTTCCCTTTACTCCTCTTGTGCTTATTCCCCAATGTTACATATTGAATTGTTTGATTCTTGTGCATTATCTTTGAAAATTACATCCCACTGAATATCCTTTAATACTTCTTTTAGCTTTGAAAAATTAACCTTTTTAAAATTGGATGTTTTAGTTAAACCCTTGCTGTTGGGTTTCTCATAACAAATTTCAAAGCATGGCTGGTATGTACTAGCCAGTCCTGTTGTGTGGAAGAGCAATTCTCGTGCAATCTCCCTTTACAATTTTAACCCCTTGTGTTGTATGTACTAACAATTAGCCTTTTCCAGTCTCCATATTGCTTACCTCCCCCATCCCTCTCCTATATCTCTTTGTCTGTTTCTTATCAGATGTGTTAATGGTGTCACAGCTGATTGCACTCAGGGCAATTGTGCAAAACAATTTGTAATTCCCTCAGTCAGTCAGTCTTCTTAGGGGCTCCAGCTAGTATATATTTAGGGCCCAGTTAGGGGTGGCATGATGACGGGGTGGAATGATGACGGGGTGGCATTTGCCAGACATAGCTCAACACCTAAAGGATATTGCCACACAAAACAAGAAAAGTGAGCTGATGGTTCTTGGAGACTTTAATATTAATTGGCTAGACTTCAGGAATGTTCCTTGTTTAAAACCTTGAACATATCACAGCTAATATCCTCCCCTATTTGAATAAATCTTAAAACATCCAACCATACTCTGCCACACTGGATCCTTTCATCCTGCACAAGCAGAATCCAAGATCCAGGTTTACTAGCAAACATGTTTAGCAATCACTCCATAATTTACTGTGTCCGCAAAATAAAACCAGTTAAGTCACGTTCCAAAGTCATACTCACGGGATAATTTACAAAATTTAATCTTCAGTCCTGCCTAAATAATTTAAGAAATTGTTCATGGCATAGAATACAACTAATAACTGACCTAGACTCCACGATTGAGTTTTTTAACACGGAATTCTTACAGGTCTGTAATACCCATGCCCCACTAAGGAAGGTCAGGGACTAGTGGGGCACATCTACCCTGGGTTTCAGCTGATTTGATTCAGTTATACAGTTTCAGGGACGCCTTATGGACAAAATTTAAACAAACCGGCTCTGCTTATGATCATACTGCATACAGACAGTTAAGGAATACATGTACAAAACAAACAAAATTAGCAAAAGCACAATATTTTACTGACAACTTAAACAGTAACATTTCAAAGCCAGCCAACTTTTGGAAGGTTATTAAAAACCTCTACAACCCTCCTAATCATTCTCACCCATCAACTATAACATTAGACAAAGAAACAATACAGTGCCCCATAGCCATAGCCAATGCATTTAACAGCTACTTTGTTGGATGTGCCACCACCCTGATTACACAAAACAAAGATAACTCAGAAGTTCAACCACCTATAGAACACTCACTGGCACCTGTTGCCTGGTCCAATTATGAAAATGAAATAAATTTCATGCCAGTAAATGAAAGCAAAATATATGATCATCTCCTCCACCCAAAAATGAAATCCCAATCTAGCCCTGGCAAACTACCAGCAAAGCTATTAAAGCTCAGTGCCGTGGTCATGACCAAACCAATTGCATCTTTAATTAATGCCTCTTTGGCAACAGGGTATAAGCCCAAATCCTGGAAGGTGGCTAGAGTTGTGCCTATCCACAAAAGCGGGGATAAAAATGTAGTATCAAACTATAGACCAATATCCCTACTCCACACTTTATCCAAAATCCTAGAGAAATGTGCACACGTGTAACTAAATAAATATTACCGACACATCAGTTTTTCACCCCACTTCAATCAGGTTTTCGACCAAATCACTCAACAGTCACAGCCCTCCTAAAAGTAACCAACGATATCCAGATGGGCATGGAAAATGGTAACCTCACAGGAGCCATTTTCCTAGATTTTGCCAAGGTTTTTGACACAGTAGACCATAATATTCTTATAAACAAACTCCAAAGATCAGGACTGGATAATAATTCTCTAAACTGGTTCCAATCCTACTTATCAGACAGAATGCAGTATGTGTCAGTTGCTGGCAATGACTCCCTTCTACTCAAAGTAACAAGTGGAGTTCCTCAAGGCTCCATTCTTGTCCCTCTTCTATTTTCTCATTTTATAAATGATCTGCCCAAGGTTTGCAATTCAGTTCACATATATGCAGATGACACCATAATCTTTGATAAAAACTCAAACATATCAAGCCTTGAAGCCATATTACAACATGATTTCTGCGAGGTTAAAAGATGGATAGCAAGGAACAAATTGTTCTTAAACACAGACAAAACTTTCACAATGATATCTGGCACAAAGCACAAACTGCGTAATCTCTGCAATACCCACCTATCCATTGTAACGGAGTCTAATCATAAATTGGCCCCAGTGGACTCCTACAAATATCTTGGTATGTGGCTTGACCCCAAACTCACTTTTGTTCATCATATTGACAAATTAACCTCCAAGCTTTATCCCAAAATCAGTACTCTTTTTAGACACAAATTATGTTTATGTTCCCTGGTTAGAAAATGTATTGTGCAACAGATATTGCTGCCAGTCATAGTCTATGGTGATGTAGTTTATGCTCCAGCTCCAAAAATACATCTGCGTAAACTTGACACCCTGTATAATTCAATATGGCACTTTAGCCTCCAATGTAATTACACTACTCATCGCTGTGATATGCTAAAAGAACTAAATTGGTTAACACTCAAATCTAGACATGCCCTTCACCTTTCTTGCTTAGTACACAAACACTTTTCTGGAAATCTACCAGACTACCTGAGCAGTATGCTTACTCCTGCTCTCCATACTAACTATAACCTCTGCTCCACACTACAAGAAAGAAGCAGGAAGATCTGCCTTCTCCTTCAGAGCGCCAAAGGCGTAGAATACTCTGCCTGAAATAATCCAGTCCATGATATGCAGGCAGAGACAGCGGGAGGCACTATAAATGTAAAAGCGAATATTTAAATAAAATCACATCAAAAAAGCGAGGCAGAAAAATGAGAGGAATATCTATATTTGTTTTTATTTAATTGGCAAGCCGGTATGTGCCCCGGCAAGTAGATCAGCATAGCGAGTTTCTAGGAGATATAGCTGAGGTATTCGACGGATCACTTAGGTTTGGTCTTTGCTCGAGCAGTTAGTTATAGGTAACCATTTCAGGTGAGGAGAAGTGTTTGCTCCTGTTCACGTACACTGTGGCAAGTCGGATTATGCCTTGACAATAAATGTGTATATTAATTACTTTGGTGTAACATATTTGGCAAGTCGGTATATGCCCCAAAAGTTAGGGAACTTACTACACTGTTTGAGTCTGATCTGGTGTATGAGGGGTTAATGAGTGGGATCAAAAACCCCAGCAATATTCAGCTAAGTGTTCTCAGGGTTTCCTATTTAGTTTGTACTACTGGTTTGATTACTCTTGCTTTTGGCATATATTTAGTTAATTTTGCCTTTAACGTTTGTAATCTATCCTACTATTAGGTTTCATTTTTATATGACCTGTGGGCCACTGGATACACAAATATATCTTTAGGACACTATTAGTGATCAGTGAGACTGAGATATTTATTTCCTTCTAGAAATATAGTAGCTTGTAGAGCTACAGCAGTACTTTGATTGATTTTGCACGCATTATTTGTATGCCATTTGATACATCCTATAAACACATTTGAATTTTTACTATTTTATTTGGAGTAAATAATAAAATTTGATTTTAGGACTTTTTTCTGTGAGTTATAGGTGAATGTATTCCTTTAGGATTAGCCTGTATAGAGTGCTAGTACTGCAGGGTTTCTTTCTTTTCTTTTTTGTTAACTGTATGTTTACTCCCCTGTAGCACCTTGTGGGCATCCCTATTGAGTCTATACATTTATCCTATAGGTATAGGTAGTTTAATGTGCGTGAGAGCTCTCTTTATATTACTAGATTGCATAGAGAGACAGTCTTCAATTAAAAGAGCAGTAAACTTTTTTAATGAAAACACATATTTTATAGAACTTTTCCTGCTGACTAAAACAAGGTCACTCCCATCGCTGTCAGATGTTTTATTCAAAAATTATAGTAGTTTAAATATCCAGGAAGTGAATTTACTGTGGTTACTTCCTGATAGTTCTAACTGACAGGAAGTGACAGGCAGTTTCTATCACATTCTATGGAGAGCTGGATGGTCTGACTTTTCTGACTTTCTTCTCCATTAGAATCTAATAGGAAATCTAATTAGAATTTTACCACTAGGGGGCACTGCTAATGTAAAAAAAACATGGGTTTAAACTGTAATAACTCTGGAAATATAAATCTCTTGGCAGTGGGAGTACCCTTATTTTACTAGGAAAATCCCTACAATATATATTTTTTCATAAAAAAGTTTACTGCTCCTTTAACCCCTTAGTGACAGCCGCGTTCGTATGCGGCAGTCACCTTAACGCCGGAGGAACATTTTTAATTTTTTTTGCAAACGAGTCCAGAGTCTCCGAGCGGCGCGCAGCCGCACGGAGACCCGGACTTCCGTGACTTACCAGGCACGTCCTCTGTCACTAAGTGACAGTTTCTGCAGGACGTACCTGGTAAGACATCTGTCGTTAAGGGGTTAACATAAGGAAGAACCTGAAAAACCTGTCAAGGGGGTCAGGGTTTTCATTGTGCTCACAGTAAGAATATTGTCCCTTGCTGTGATCTGTCTGGTCTCAGGACCAGATTCCACATCTGAGGGGAAGTGGCTTACATTAGGTCTAAGGGGCGGCAGGGGGATATTTTATCATTCAATTACTCTTGAACTATAGCTCTGACAGTATTGAAATAACACTCTCCATAGCCCAGATACTATGAAGATTAAATCAGAGCTGCCTTTTTTGTGAAACATTACTATCCCTTTAAAGTGGCACTGCCACTTTGTAACAAATAGGTGATTTCAATTTTTATTTAACATATTCAATTGTTTATGATATTTTTAGTTTCATTTTTATGGTTAGTGCAGGCACTGGCAGGCAATGCTACAACACTTCCCCCATCCCAACTGCAACTTCCTACTAGATTTTTTTCATAGGGTGACAAATAAATGAAGCTAAACATTTTATACACTAATGTTTGAAGTAAAAAAATGTCTAACAAATATCTAGGTGCTTTTGAAAGCTTTCAAAATCCCCTGTTTGTTACAAAATGACATTTACACTTTAAAGTTGGTACTTTTATCCAGTTTTAGATCTCTTTGCTCAGGTCAACCAAAACAGACGCCATGTATTTTTTGCTTTTATGTTTAAGTCAAAGCAGAAACCACTTAAAACTAGGTTTTTGCAGTTGTTATAAGAACATAAACAGAATATAAGCAATAACAACAAGTGAATGTTATTTTGGGTACTTATCTTAGTCTTCATTCAATATGCTAAGAAAAGATGTTGTCTTGTCATCGTGATTAAACCCATATAATACCATATGGGAGTATGATGGGGATTAATATAAAGAGATTGTTGCCTATTGATTTAATGTTGTCCTAAATTTAGTAAAGCAGATGGACGATTTAACACCATGAATTAGTTTTACTAATTAGTTTTACTTATAAGTTTTGCAAGTGAAACAATTCTGGGGTAAAACAACTGTACCACATAGCAAATAAATGTAAATGTTTCTGAAAATCCCATTGATTTAATGGGGGTTTTTTTGACCCCTGAATTCTAGCAATGCTCTGAAACACTCTCTGGATTTCAAGAGGTTAAAAGCCGTAGTTACAGCATTTGGAACTTTGAAGTCAGTTTCCTATACAATTGCACCATTTTGATACTGTACATAAGGCCCAATGGGTCATATGTTTAAAGACAAAGAGGAGCAGTTCTGGGACAAACCAACTACATTGTAAGGGACAAGAAGATATTCTCATTAATTTAAATGGGAATACATAAGGGTCCTTTTGCTGAATTTGATTGATAAATGTACTAAAGCATAGGTAGTTAATTTTGGACCTCCATCTGTTGGGTACCACAAATTCCATCATCCCCAACCAGCTATTGGTTTGTTGTTTGGGGAAGACTTGAATTGTAGACATCTACACCTCCAACAACTGCCTACTCTGGTGCTAGGTATCCTATTGAAATGTCTCCCTCTATTTGTCGACCATGAAAAGGGCAACATCATAATGTCGCCTGCATCAAAAGGGCAACATTAGAATGTTGCCTGCATCAAAAGGTTGACATTCTGATGTTGCATGCTTAAGAGTCTCCAAATAGAGGATGATGTTTCAACAGGACATTATTCCAAGGTGCTTATTCACTAAACTACCCTTGAGATAATGCTTGCCTTTACCTTTTGATTCTCAGCCATGGTTCCTCCTGTAGATGTTAAGTATGCGACTCAAGGGACTTTAGAATTCTAACATCCCACACTGAGTGTGCAGTGCCTGCCAACAGGTTTAGCCCTTTGAGTGTCAGAGGTGTGTGCAAACTATTGGAAGGACTGTGTTGTTTGGACCACACCACCTCACCCCATGATTACATTGCTCTCAGTGCTGCACACTCAATGTGGCAATGGAGCACTGTGCACTCAGTGTGGGATGTAAGAATTACAAATGCAGGCCATGGAGCCCTCGGACAGGAGGAACAAGGGCTGGGAACCAAAAGGCAACCCAGAGAGCGGTAGATTAGTGCTTACAATGAGGATGAAATGTAATTGATGTGTAATGAACCCACGGTAACCTTTGAAATTTATTATGAGAAGCCCAATAGCAAGGGTTTAACTAAAACATTCAATTTTAAAAAGGCTAATTTTACAAAGCTAAAACAAGGATGTTCAGTGGGATGTCATTTTCATAGATAAAAATGTACAAGAATCATGGAATGTATTTAAAATGCTCCTAGACAAATATACACATCAATATATCCCATTGGGGAATAAGCACAAGAGGAGTAAGGGGAAACCAATGTGACTTAATATTGAGGTTTGCAGGGTAATGACAAATAAAAAGCGGCTTTTAAAGTGTTTAAGTCAAATGGGTCCGATGCATCATTTAAAAAATATAAAGAATGTAATAAAATCTGCAAACAAGCAATTAAGATCGCTAAAACTGAAAATGAGAGAAATATTGCTAATGAGAGCAAGAAAAACCCTAAACAATTCTACAAGTATATTAATAGCAAAAAAATTAAAGTTGATATTGGTCCTCTTAGGACTGAGACAGGTGAATAGATTAGTGAGGATAAGGCTATGGCTGACATCCTAAATACATTCTTTGCCACAGTATATACAAGGAAGCAGCAATGACAGGCTATGAGCAAACAGACAAAACAACGGAATTTCCTCCATCATGTACATGGCTTACTGAGGACAAGGTCCAAAAGAGTCTGGGAAGGGTTATGGTGAATAAAGCATCTGGACCTGACGGTCTACACCCAAGGGTACTTAAGGAACTTAGTTCAGTAATAGCAAGACCATTATACTTAATATTTATTGATTCACTTTCATCAGGCATAGTGCGACTGGAGGAAGTTGATGTAGTTCCATTGTTTAAAAAGGGAGCAAGATCCAAACCAGGAAAATTATGGACCTGTGAGCTTGACTTCCATAGTGGGTAAGATACTAGAAGGGTTACTAACTGACACTATTCAGAACTATGTGAGGACATATTAAAATTCTTTGGTGTTATCTGTACATGGATTGAGAACTGGCTAAATGATAGATGGCACAGAGTTGTTGTAAATGGAACCTTTTCAAATTGATCTAAAGTTATAAGTGGGGTTCCGCAGGGTTCAGTCCTGGACCCAATGCTTTTTAATTAGTTTATTAATGATCTAGAAGTGGGAATTGAAAGTAGCATCTCAATCTTTTCTGATAACACTAAGCTATGTAAGGAAATTCATGCAGACCTGGATATTTTTTCTCTGCAGAAGGATTTAGATAAACTGAGTGAATGGGCAGAAAAGTAGCAGATGATATTTAATGTAGATGAATGTAAGGTTATGCATTTGGGCTGTAGAAACAAACATGCTACATATACTCTAAATGGGAAACAACTTGGGGAATCCTCATTAGAGAAAGATTTAGGAGTGCTGATAGACGATAGACTTTACAGCAGTGTACAGAGTGTCTCAGCTGCTGCAAGAGCAAATAGGGTACTAGCCTGCATAAAAAGAGGTGTAGATGCAAGGGATGCTAATATTTCCCTACCTCTGTATAAATCCTTGGATAGGCGTTACCTAGATTATGGAGTACAATTTTGGGTGCCAGTTCTTAAAAAAGACATTGTTGAACTGGAAAAGGTGCAGAGACATGCAACAAAACTGATAAAGGGATTGGAGGATCTGAGTTATAAAGAGAGACTATCCAAACTGGGTTTGTTTACATTAGAGAAGAGAAGTCTAAGGGGTGATGTGATTACCATTTACAAATACATTCAAGGTCAATACAAAGAACTAGCCAATGAATTATTTACACAAAGAGGGGAGCAAAGAACAAGAGGTCATCCATTAAGACTAGAGGAAAGCCGATTTTGACTAAAACAAAGACAGGGATTATTTATAGTAAGGGCAGTAAAGCTATGGAATTCTTTGCCTTGGCATCTTGTACTTGCAGATAATGCAACTGATTTCCAAATAAACAATGGATGCATATGTAGCACATAACAATATTGAAAATTATGACAGATGGCTTCAAAGCAGATAGGGTGTTGATCCATGGAACTGGCTGCCATTTGGAGTCAGGAAGGAATTTTTTTACCAACTTGGGGCTACATTAGAAATTGCTCCAGAGAGGTTTTTTTTTGCCTTCCAGCATGGGCTGGACTTGATGGACGCATGTCTTTTTTCAGCTTCATCAACTATGTTACTCCCCTCTTGCACTCAAAGGGTTTCATTTCGTGTCCAACATCTTGACACGCATACTTTACATCTACGGAAGGAACAATGACTGGGAATCAAATGGCAAAGGCAAGCATTATGTTGAGGGTAGTTTACTGAATAATCGCCTTGGAATAATGTCCTATTGAAATGTTGCCCTCATTTGGCGACCCTTAAGTGTGCAACATTAGAATGTCGCCCTTTTGATGCTGGCAGCATTCTGATGTTGCCCTTTTCATGGTCCACAAATAGGTGGCGATATTTCAATAGTAAACCCTGGTGGCTCAAGTGACAGGATCATGAAAAAAAACTAGTTTCACTTGGCTTAGACCTTTGTGTAACATTGAATAATGTTGCAAAACTGGCTTTTTATGTATCTATTTTGCATGGGAGACCTTATTTTAACCCTCTGAATGCCAGAGGGTTGCATAACCCACTGACACTCAAAAGGTTAAGTTGATTTATTTCTATAGGAAGAAGTGACTCCAATGTTTTTTTAGCAGCAGTTAAAAGCCCATTTAATTCTAAACAATGTATGGGGATTTTTATTTAGTCCCCCTATTGTGTTATTTGGTTGCCTCAAAATGTCTCCACTTTTGTCTTTGTACATATGGCGCTTAAAGTGTTTCTTCTAGTGAACAAATTTGAATGCAAAAAGATTAGGAAACTAACTGCAGATGTCTTCTTCTGTATCCTGTTAATTATTTTTTTTATAATCTAATTTATTTTAGCCATATTGTGCCTGCATGTAATGTGTGTTCGCATTCAAATGAAAGAACAGATTGCAATTAAACTCAAAATAAAATGTTCTAAACCAAGAATAAGAAGTAATTGGGTATGTTACTGGTCTTCTGCACCATCTTGCCAGGTCCCAATGAGGGAGGAGGGGGACTGTCTAATTAGCAACATGTACCAATGCAACTGAACATAAAGAAAGTTTACTCTACTGTATATATTAACACTAACAAATGTGGCCATCTTAAAGGCCAGTTATCATGAGGATAGTCCACTATTATCAGGTCTGTGCCCCTGGGAATAGACCTGCAAATGAAGGAGGAGCTTCATTGTGCACCCGGAGGACCAGCTGGGAAGCACAATGGGGTACTAAAAGCTGACCCCTGGTGCATACTCATTAATCCCAAGAAAGAGCGATTTAACTGCAATATTCTGAAGTCTTACAGTTCAATACAGTAATCATAAACATAGCGATTTGATGTTACAGACCACTACTCCAAGCAATGAGGAGAGGATTAAAGTAGGGTATGGAGCTCGGGTACGGTTGTTACTTTCAAAGGGATTGTGCTCAGGCCCCTTTCAGAGGAGCTGAAGGTGAGAGATCCAGAATACTCAAGGAGAACTAACCGGGTCATACACAGTGGAAGCAACAGGAACCAATACAGCAGACAAGAGAAGGTCAAAACAAGAAGGGTCATACACAGCAGGACAATGGGACAAAATTGGCAGGCTGCAATTGAGTCCGAGAACAGGCTGGGTCAGAAGATCCAAATCTGGAGGCAGTTACAAGGTCAGAGAACAGGCTTGGTCATACACGTTTAGGCAGAAGATCCTAACTGGCAGGATGGGACAATGTCAGAAAACAGGTTTGGCCATACACATATCACGGTGCCCGTGCTATCGCTGGCAACATTATCACCAGGGCTACTTCCTGATTTCTTTTATTGGCTAACGTAGTTTTGCTCCACCCAGTGCTAGCCCTTAAATACTGAGCCCTGTCACTTCTGCTGGGCCCTTTCGTGGTGTTCCCGTTGCTAAGCGCTTGTTCCTGTATTCGTGTGATTCCTGTGTATGACCCGGACTGCCTGACTACTCTGCCTGTATATGTTCATGCTCTGTGTACCGACCCGGACTGCCTGACTACTCTGCCTGTATCGTTCCTGCTCTGTGAACCAACCCGGATTGGCTGACGTTCCTGCTCTGTGTACCGACCCGGCCTGGCTGACTTTCCTGCTCTGTGTACCGACCTGGATTGACTGATGTTCCTGCTTTGTGTACAGACCCGGCCTGGCTGACGTTCCTGCTCTGTGTACCGACCCGGATTGGCTGACATCCCTGCCCTGTTTATCGACCCGGCCTGGCTGACGTTCCTGCTCTGTGTACCGATCCGGTTTTGGCAGACATTTCTGCTTTGTGTATCCATTAGGCCAATTCACTGCTCCATCCGGTGTCTGGTTAGGACCTGTCCTCCGGTGTCCTCTCTGTCTACGGACAGATCCTCTGGTTGCCTCGTTGCTGCCCCGGCAGCCTTGTTACTGTGACCCAGTCACTTGTTTGTGCTTTATGATCCTACACCCCGGTGTTGGTGGTCCATCTGGTTACACCACGGTACGCTTGACATGTTACTGCTGCAAGCTGAGGTTGGTCTATTCCTGGGTGCCTCAGGCTGTTCCCACTATCTGGCAGTCACCTTCAGGTCTGACCGTTCATTAACCCCTTGTGGGTTGGTGCCATTGCACATTGGGTCACAGTCAGTTGCAGTCTCGGTTTGGTGTTACTCGTGCCTACATTTGCAGTCTTCCTTTACTGTTCCGGCAGTCTACCGCTTGTCCAGGGCCTTCGTTTACTCCTGTGGCCTCAGTCGCTATTGTGTCACTCTCTGCGTAGTGAGTGTCCTGTGGGCCTTTGGCTATTAGGGCCTGTCTGTACCTCCTGGCCTAATAGAAACCAGTTCTCCATTGTCTCGATTTAAATTCACATGAACTGTAACCTGACCTGTGTTAGTATTATATTTGTCTATATATATATATATATATATATATATATATATATATATGTATATACTGGACCTGTGTGGGTTATTGATTTCTACTGTAACCTGACCTGTGTCAGTATCATATTTGTATATGTATATACTGGATCCGCGAGGGTTACACTAATTTTTGTGGTTTTCAATAAAACTGTGTTTTTACCCGAACCTTTCCGAGTCTGAGTGTCCATAAAACCGTTACATACGAAAGGGCCATGACTTCAGACGGTACAGGTGAAGTTAATGCACAAGGTATCCACTGGAGGATGGATTTACATGAGCAGCGTTTGGACCCATTGGCATTGGCTGTACAAACTATATTAGAGAGCACTGCTCATTTGGAAAAACCAGTATAAGCCTCCGTGGTATCCCCTGTTATGACACCAGGAGCTCAATCCCTGATGCAAGCCAGTTCGAGCAGAGGGTTAACTGCTACCGCTCCATTACCATTAAGATATAATGGCGAACCCACCCTGTGTAGAGGGTTTATTAACCAATTGGAGATTTTCCTGGAGTTAACTCCTCAAGCCTTTCCTAGTGACCGAAGTAAGGTGGGCTTTATGATTTCATTGTTGATGGGCAGAGCTTTGGCTTGGGCCAATCCCTTGTGGGAATCAGCCAAACCATGTACTAAGAACTTCAGGGAGTTCTTGAGTGAGTTTCGTAGAGTCTTTAAGTCCCAGGAAGAGCCGGCTCTGTATCACGGTCCCCGTGATCCTTTCTGTCACTCTCAACTGTGCTGCTCCCTGATTGGTTGAGCTGTGTTGGCCCGCCCCTGGTTACCTGTTTTATTCTGGCCACTGGCACCTGTCAGGTGCCCTTTCGTGGTGTTTCTGAGCCAGTGTTGCTGTTGCCGTATTCCAGTATTCTGATCTCCTGTGTACCGACTTGGCCTGTACCGACGACGTTCCTGTGTTCCTGTTCCGTGATTGACCCGGCCTGGCTGACTTCCTGCTTGTTGCTGATCCGGCTTGTCTGAGAATCTCCTACGTTATCCGACCCGGCCCGGCTGACGTCCTCGCTGTGTTGCTGATCCGGCTTGTCTGCGAATCTCCTACGTGTCCTGACCCGGCCTGGCTGACTACTGACTCCTGTGTTTGCTCCTGCTCCTGCCGCTCCAGTCTACGGTTCCTGTTGTCGCCTCGGCGACATTCTGATCGTTGCAGTGTGTTATCTGAGCCTCCATTTAACCATTGGTGAGCCGTGTTGTTTGAGCTGAGCCTTCCGTCTGCATTGTCTGGTGACGTAGTGCTGAGTCTATTAACCATTGCTGTGCCGTGTCGCTACTGTGAGCTTAGAACGCCTGTGTTGCTTCCATCTAACCACTGCCACTTTACCATCATTTGCCTTAGCCTGTTACGCTGCTTCTGTGAGCCGGCCGCATTGTGGGCCTCGGTAGTAGGCGGCTCTTCACATCAGCAGTGCAGTAGTTCCGTTACGCCCGTGGGCTATTGGCAAGCAGTGCAGCAACCAGTGGTCTCCGTTAAGCACATGGGGCGGTCTTGGCTCAAGCGATTCAGTTGCTGATGGTCTCCGGTATACGCCCGCGGGGGCTATTACTCTAGCTCAGGGCTTAAAATTTGAAGTCCTTTGCTACTAGTCAGACCTGAAAAGTTACTCGCCACTGCAAGCCATAACATACCCACCAGGGCTGAATTTCTACTCGCCAGGGCTAAATTTTCACTCGCCATTGGCTAGTGGAAATTTTGAGCCCTGCTCTAGCTATCACAGTACTGTTGGTCTCCGTTGCGCCCGTGGGGGCTATTGACTCAAGCTCGCACGGTTCTGTTGATCTCCGTTACGCCCGTGGGGGCTATTGGCTCAAGCAATCACGATACTGTTGGTCTCTGTTACGCCCGAGGGGGCTATTGTCTCAAGCAATCATGATACTGTTGGTCTCCGTTACGCCCATGGGGGCTATTGGCTCAAGCAATCACGATACTGTTGATCTCCCGTTACGCCTGTGGGGGCTACCACCTTATCACTCTGCAGCTCCAGTTTCTAGTCGCAGCTCTAGTCTACAGCTTCACATATTGGATGGACTTAAGGTGCTATCACCTAGCACATATCGCAATATACTTCACCAAGGGCGTGCCTAACACCACATTTGAGACCGATTACCAATGCTATTAACCATTTGTCTCCTGTTATTGTTTGCCAGATCTAGTGATTTATTCCCTGTTTGTACCTGGTATTTCAGTCCATATTCTGCCTTCGTCAGTACTGCCCTAGGGGCAACCTTGTTATTATTTTTTGCTTTAATAAAATTGTATTTTTATCTAACCCTCTGTCTGAGTGTCTGAAAACCGTAACACTCTGCTGCCAAAAAATTAATGGAGATCCAACAAGGGTCTCGTACGGTTGCAGATTATGCCATCGAATTTCGTACACTGGCAGTGGAGGTAGGCTGGAACAATGAGGCGCTGGTGGCTGCATTCGCACAGAGACTTTGTGAGCGTATAAAAGATGAGACGGCAGCCAGAGATTTGCCGAACGATTTGGATGTGTTTATTGATTTTGCCATATTAATTGATTCCTGCATCAGGGAGCATATTGTGGCCAAGGACCGCAGGCAGCAGGCCAGAAATTTTGGACAGGCAAGTCAAAGTTTCACACCCATGCCTCCCTCACCTCCCATGCCTCCTGACCGTAACCAAGAAGGTGGTGAACCAATACAGTTAGGGTTCCCTAAGTTGACCAAGGAGGAACGGGCTCATCGCCGCAGGCAGGGCCTCTGTTTATATTGCGGCCAAGCTGGGCATTTGCTGCGCTCCTGTCCTATACAGCCGGGAAACGGACACACCTAGGTTACCTTCGGGGACAGGCCCTAGGTGGTGTTCAATGGTCCCTAGACCCGGTGACTCAAAAGCCTACAGTCCAGACTGTAATTTCTTGGGCAGAACTCTCAGTGGAGGTTCCTGTCTTGGTGGATTCCGGTGCAGCCGGATATTTTATGGACAGTTCATTTGCTGCATTACATAAGATTCCGCTGGTTGAAAGGGAATCTCCCTTGGCTATCAAAGCCATTGATGGCAGGCCGTTGGTACCAGCACAAATCACTATGGAAACTCTACCGCTGTCTATGCGTATTGGGGAGCTCCAGATGGAGAAACAGTGTTTCCAGGTTATCCAGTTTCCTCACCATGCTGTCATTCTGGGGTTTCCATGGTTACATCTGCATAACCCTCGGTTTGACTGGCAGATTTGCGAGATAACAGCTTGGTCTGAATATTGTATTAAACATTGTATTTCACACCCTACCAAGATCATGTGTACCTCTCCCTCCATGCCTGCTGAATACCGTCAATTCATCAACGTTTTTCAGTAAGGGAGAGGCCAGCGCTCTGCCACAGAATCAGGCTTACGATTGCGCTATTGATTTGCCTCCTGGTGCCGTTCCTCCTTGGGGTCGTATGTACCCATTGTCTTGCGAGGAGAATCAGGCCATGGAGGAGTACATTTCAGATGCCCTGTAGAGGGGTATTATCAGGAAGTCATCCTTACCCACAGGGGCTGGTTTCTTCTTTGTGAAAAAGAAAAATGGCAAATTACGACCATGTATCGATTAATGTGGCCTGAATAAACTCATGTCCAAGAATGTCTACCCAATACCACTCATCCCAGAGCTGTTTGACAGACTGAAAGGCTCCTCCATTTTCACCTAGTTAGACTTACGTGCTGCATATAACTTGATCAGATTAAGGGCCAGTGACAAGTGGAAAACGGCGATCAATACTAGATCTGGACACTATGATTACCTGGTAATGCCTTTTGGGCTATCTAATGCTCCCGCAGTGTTCCAGGAGTTTATTCATGACATCCTCCATGACATGCTAGTCTTGTGTAGTTGTTTATCTTGATGATATACTCATACATTCATTCAATTTATCACAACACATAAAGGATGTGTCCGCAATTTTGCTCAACTTACGGGAAAATAAATTATACTCCAAGATTGAGAAATGCGAGTTCCACAAGTCTATGGTACCTTTTCTGGGCTTTCTGATTTCTAAAGATGGCATTGCTATGGATAAGGATAAGCTCACAGCAGTTCTGCAATGGCCACGTCCCAAGGGGGTCAAGGCTATCCAACGTTTTGTCAGATTTGCCTATTACTATAGGAAATTTATTCAAGACTTTTCCACGATTGTAAAGCCACTGTCCGACCTTACGCACAAGCGTGCTAATCTGTCACGGGTTCAATAACGAAACTGGACCAGTACTAAAGGTAACACAATCTTTATTAATACACAATGCAAACAACAACAATACAGCAGGTACACCATACAATATGGACAAGTCGGGAGGGAAAGTGCAGCTGTAATGGTACAGATGGAGTTCAGAAGGCCAGTAGAGAGACCGCCACAGGTCCGCACCTGTGAATGTACTACAGGTCTGCACCTGTATACGAAGCGCACCAGAGGAGAAAACAGTGCTACAGGTCTGCACCTGCAGAGACTAGGCACTCAAGAAGGGAACGGCTACATGTCCGCACCTGTATGGACAACATAACGGAAATAGTGCTACAGGTCCGCACCTGTGAAGCACAGTCTAGGAACTGGAATCAGGAGAAGTTTGCCAGAGCCACCACAGGCACCAGTAAGTTGTCCACTGAAGCGTTGGTATGCTAGATGAGCAGTGGACAACCCCAGATAACCCCAAGTGGGTAATCAGACGCCATAATGAGATTGTGCAACCGTAAACCAGAGCCTCAGGTCTGCACCAGATTGGTTATTGGACTAACCAGGTTCATACACAGAGCAGGAAGTTGGACAGAGCCACAGGTCAGCACCAGAACGGGTAGTCAGCCAGGCCAAGGGTCATACACGGAGGAGTTAGTCTACCAGAGCCACAGGTCCACACCAGAGGGAATGTCAGCCTAGCCAGGGTCATGCACGGGGGGGTAGTCAGACAAAACCCAAAGGCTGGCACCAGGATGGGTAGTCAAGAGCAAGAGCTTGAGCCAATAGCCCCCACGGGCGTAGTAACGGAGTCAAACTGCACTGCAAGAGCTTGAGCCAATAGCCCCCACGGGCGTAGTAACGGAGACAAACTACACTGCAAGAGCTTGAGCCAATAGCCCCACCAGGCGTGTAACAGAGAGCAAACACTGTACGAGCTAGAGCCAATAGTGCCTCCCGCGGGCGCGGTAACGGAGACTGACTACACTGCAAGATAGACAGGATGAGCCACCGCCTATACAAGGCTCTGAAACGTAACCGGCTCAGCAAGTGTAGTGGAAGATCTGGGCAACGGCTCTGCAAGTGTTAATGGAGGCTCAGTGAATGGAGACAGCAGCTCTGCAAGTGTACTGTAGGATCAGTGAATGGAGACAATGGCTCTGCAAGTGTCAACAGAGGCTCAGGGAACGGACCCACAGCTCTGCAAGTGTAAACGGAGGCTCAGGGAGTGGATATAACAGCTCTGCAAGTGCAAACGGAGGCTCAGCAAACAGAGGCACTGCTCTGCAAGTGTTAAGGGAGACTGTGACACGATCAGCCCTGCCACAAGCACAGCGGCAGTCAGAATGTCACCTCGGCGACACCAAACAGCAGGAAGCAGGAACAGAGGCAGGGTTAGCAGCAAGCCGGTTCAGGTCACGGAGCAGGAAGTCAGCCAGGCCGGGCCAGATCATGGAGCAGGGCTCTCAGACAAGCCAGATCAAGTCACAAGCAGGAATGTCAGCCAGGCCGGGTCAGATCACGGAGCAGGATTCTCAGACAAGCCAGATCAGGTCCCAAGCAGGAACGTCAGCCAGGCTGGGTCAGATCACGGAGCAGGAAACCAGGAGCATCGTTAAAACAGGCCAAATCAGTACACAGTAAGCAGGAACACTGGAACACAGCAACAGCAACACTGGCTCAGGAACACCACGAAATGGCACCTGACAGGTGCCAAAGGCCAGGTATAAAAAGGCCACAATGGGTGGGTCAAACAGGCTCAGCCAATGGGAGTGCCCACAACAGAGAGTGACAGTAAATGATCACAGGCACCGTGATAATATATTTATTAACCAGTCCAAGAAATCAACTTGGCTCTGACCACCATGTCCAAATGATACCGTTATATTGTTTAATAAACCTTTTGCAGCAAACAGTTTGCCTCATTTTTGGCCTCTAATCAGGCTCTCCTATTCATTTCAGCCCTAGGGGTGTCGTTACACCTTGTGGGGACTCCAAAGATTAGAGATTTCATCACTTATAGTCAGTTCATGGAAGCAAGGGGCACAAAAGTAAGTTTGCCTTAATTTGTGGGAGGGGCTGCAATGCCTTCTTAATTGGTAGCAGCGTTTCCCGTTGGGTGCTTACTATCTGTGAGCCCCCTCATCCCACGATTTCTCCCCTTTTATTAACAATTCATAAGGCTGGCCCTCTAATCAGGCTATCCTATTAATTTTAGCCCTAGGGGTGTCGTTACACCTCTGGGGGACTCCAAAGATTAGAGATTTTATCACTCTTAGTCAGTCCATGGAATCTAGGAGCACAAATAATGTTTTTCTACAGATAATGCCACTTCAATATAATGATCACATAGGAAAGTTGTAAAATCTACAGTGCCACCTTGGCCAAGACATCTGCGTGTGAGCTTTGCTAGGCCAAAGATTATTTTGAATATAAATTATGTCTGGATCAGAAGAGAAATTACAAGACATCTTTCTACAGATATGAAGTTTCCCCTGACAGCAGGTCTTACTCACCCACTATTTTGCATAATAATTTATTTTTAGTGTTGAGCGAGCGTGCTCGGCCGATGCTCGGATCGGCTCGAGCATCGCTCTGCTCGGCACATGGCGGTACTCGTACGAGTACCGCCATGTGCTCGCCCGACATGTTCGGGTGAAGGGGATCTGTGCCGGAAGAGGCACAGATCCGAAGACGCTCCGCTGGACCACCAGGGACTGGAGGTACGGGGGCATTGCGGAGATGAAGGGGGCATTGCGGAGATGAAGGGGGACATTGTGGAAGAGGGGCATAGACTCTATGCCCCTCTTCCACAATGTCCCCCTTCATCTCCGCTATGCCCCTCTTCCACAATGTCCCCCTTCATCTCCTCTATGGCATAGGAGATGAAGGGGGACATTGTGGAAGAGGGGCATAGCGGAGATGAAGGGGGACATTGACCAGGCACCCTCCGCTCATCAGAGCAGGGGGTGCCTGGTTTAATGCTCGAGTGCTCCCATGCTTTTCAATGGGGCTCGGGTGCTCGGCCGAGCACTCGAGCCTCAGGGGGTGCTCGGTCAGAGCACCCGAGCACCCGAGCATCGGGGTGCTCGCTCATCCCTATTTATTTTCTATGAATCCACATGATATCAAGGTAAAGTATAAGTGATTACTTGTGTTATTCTTTCTTATACTTTGATAATAATACTGAGAGAAATAATACTGGAGAAATCTCAGTGCATAGGCTTCATAGACAAACACCAGAATTGGAGAAGTGATGTCACTGGAGATGTCATCTCCACTTTATCACTTCTTTATCACACCTTAGTGCATCCCCCCCACCCCTGGAATAACTATGGGGTAAACCAGCTTCCCCATGTGGGACACTTCAAATTATTTTAAATGGGCATTTAACCCCTTGAAAGCAAGAATGGCCTCCAACACATTAAAAGTCCAATTTAAATCAAGGAAATTTGGAGAATATTTATATATGTGTCCCCTGTTGGGCCGATGGTTTGCTCCAGGATTACTCCAGTTTTTTATTACTTCAGCCTCATTGAGTATTATTATGGTGAGGATTATCAAATGGCTAGGTTGATAGAAACTAGTATTTATCAAACACCAACCGTTTACAGTTATAAATAAGGGAAACCTATTAAAAATATATCTAGCAAAAAAGTCCTTTGTCTGGGTGATATGATATAAATAGATATAAACAATGGCTCACAAAACAAAAGTTGTGGCTGCGGAAGGAAGACTCAGTCCCTCTGTAATTCTCAAAAAAGCAGGTGTGCAGGAAGTCTCAGCACTCTTCTG
The DNA here is from genome assembly GCA_037306005.1 of Rhinophrynus dorsalis. Classification (NCBI taxonomy): domain Eukaryota; kingdom Metazoa; phylum Chordata; class Amphibia; order Anura; family Rhinophrynidae; genus Rhinophrynus; species Rhinophrynus dorsalis. Next base: position 601,535,934 of record CM074718.1, on the reverse strand, counting down.
TGGAAATTAGCTAATTCAGTGAAATTCACTTTTACGGAAACCACATTTAAATATCAAATCAGACAGCAAACAAACAAGGACCTACCACGTGGCGACTGTGCTTGGCTCTGTGATTTAACCCTTTGAGTGCCAGAGGAGTATGCAATGCATTGCAAAGCAATGTGTTGCGTACCTCTCTGGCACTCAAAGGGTTAATGATGTCGCAAAATAGTTGTTTTATGGATTACTGAATTGGCCCATTTCTTGTGTGTGCTGTAATGTCCTCTACACCAGAAGTTAATGTACTAATATAATTTTATACTAAAACTAGTTGAACAGCCCGTTACACGGGCCACAGTGTCACAGCCACCTGGTCGCGGGGCAGTCACGTGCAGAGGAGACTGCCCGCGCCGCGGCTGATACAGAGCTGGATGCTCCTTTGGAGCGCCCAGCTCTGTATCAGCCGCGGCGTGGGCAGTCTCTACTGCGCATGACTGCAGCACGCGCAGTAGCGTCTACTGCGCATGTTGCGGCGTTACACACAATTTAGCGAATTATTATATAGGATAGGTGATGGAACCAAATTCTTAGTGTTAGGCCTGCCATATGGTCAGGTACTAAGCTACTGATGCTGAAAACTGTCCTTTATGTGGCACTCACTTTGGGCGGAAGGAATGGGGAAGTGTATGGGAGTTTTGGGGTCTTCCTTTTCTCTTCTCCTTGTTTTACTTTATGTACTATCAAGTAAAGGAAAGTAGCATAACCTTACTCCATTTTCCTGTGCATGCTGTAGCGGAAGTGTTTGGGGCTTTCTCACATTAAAGTCTTAAAGGGATAGTAATGGTTAGTTTTATGTTTATTTAATATTGAAGCCATTAAAAAAATATTAACAATGTCAGTCTTTATGGTTTGAGAGCTATACCTTCCTAAAGTTGCCTTATGAGCAGGGGTGGGCGAAAAGTGTAAAAAATTTCCTGCGTGGCGATTTTTCACTTTTCTTGTGAAAAATTTTGCCTTTCTGCCTATGCAAAAATGTCCTCCTTTTCGCCTGTTTTAACAAATTTTCTGCCTGTTAACACATATTTTGCCTATTTTAACACTTTTTTCACCTATATTTCATATAGGTACTACATTTCCCACTGTAATATTACTTCTTCTGAGGGCTGAAGTTTCAAAATAAGTGGCTGGAAGTCAAAGTTGTGAGTCTTACAGCAACATATGGCTTGAAAAATGTGTTAGATGCAGAATGTATTTGTCCTTTGCCCACAACACTTACTTCCTGCTTAAGTGACACTGGCACATATTCATGATGATGTCAAGTAATGTAAAAAATAAAGTACAACCTACAATGTGGCAGATGTGTATTCTAGTGGTGGTGGTAGAGGACTGGCATGGTGTGATTTGTGTATGTATTTTTACCAATGTCATACTCTATCCTCCTTCTCAGATTATTAACACACAATACTTATCGGTCATAGCAGTGGTCCCAAGTGGGGTAGATGGTGGCAACCCTTCTTCACATCCGTCCTCCACATCCTCATCTGTGCTGCTGTTAATATACTTGTCCTGGCTTTGTCTTTTATGTGTGGTTTCTGCTACTATTACTACTACTACTGGAGCTGGATGTTGATGTAATTCTACTGCTACTACTACTAGGTGTCAAAGGTGCAGCACTTACAGCAGCAGCACCAGAGGGACTCGTCATATCTAACACTGTGGACGTTAACCTGTGTTGCTGTTGCTGGGTACTCAAAACAGGTGTGTGTGGCTGAGTGGGACTTGGACTTTGAAGAGGTGATGATGCTGATGATGACTGATAGGGTGACTGCGTGCTTTTTGATATCTGTACTTGTCCAGGGTCAGACTTTCCAATGGCTTTCTCAAACACTTTATAGACAGTCACAGTGCTCCTTAAAAGTGGTGGAAGATACAGCCTTTGACTTTCTGCTAACCTTATAGTCATGTCATCATCCTCACTCTCAACTTCATCTCTATCTGAACAAGAGAAGGATGCTTGAGGGATATATTCTAGATCTGCATCATCATCAGTCATCATTAGGTCATCCTCAGCAGCATCAGCATCACTTGACAGTTCTTGCCCACTACTACCCTTAAATTCCTCTAACCTTTTAGAGGTCTCAAACAATTTCTTTTTACTTTTACTGTAACAAAATTCACTACTACTTTGAGGTCAGGTGTTTTGGTGCTTGGTTGTCTCACTGTCTGATGCAGCAGGAGGTTCAGCTGCTACACCTTCCTCTATTATGCTATTGCCAGCATCATCAACACTTGTATGTGACTTGCTGTCGTCTTCAGTGTTCTTCTTATATGGTTCTATATTTCTACTGGCACCGGTGGTGCTGAAACTAGTTTTGCTGGGACCTTAACAAACTGCATCCTCCCTTGGAGTAGAGGGATCATCATCACTGATTGCACACACTGCAGCAACCATTGCTGCAGTCAGTGTATGAACTACTACTTTACTCTCATGTCCCTACACTGCTCCACCCCTCCCCCTTCCCCTTGTGCATTTGCTGGACATTACACAACTACACTGTGTTTTTTTACTGTACGGTATACAACACAACTGATGGAGCTGTATGATGCCTTGCCTAAGCCCAATCTGCTGTCTGTCACTGTCACCGTCACCTAAGATATTTTGTTTTTTATTCTTTTTTTTTTTTTTTTTAAGTTGCCACCCTGTTGTCTTATCACAGTCTGTCCAAAAAAAAAATTCTAACTGAAAAGCAAAATCAACAACGTCTTTCTCCAGACTTCTCCACCCAGCACAGAGACAATAACCGCCAGATCAGCAAGCAAATAGGTCTCTAGTTGCCTGTGCCTTGCCAGTCAGTCACATTGAAATTTTGGAGTATTTGGGGGTCAACCTCCTTCCTCCCTTCTTAACCCCTAGAGTGCCCCCAGACTCCCCTAATACAGAGAACAAATGTCTTACCTAAAAGAATTCCTAAACTAAGCTCCAAGTCCCCTTTCTTTGTCTATCTTCTCTAGTTCAAAAACATGCTGCTCTCTCCTCTCACAAACACAGAATGGCTGCTGTGAGAGCCTGACAGCCTTTTATATGGCTGTAGAAATCTTTCGTGTGGTAGAGAAATATTTTTCTTCTCATTGATGTCAATGGGCAGAAAAGGCAAGAAAAAGCGGAAAAATGGCAGTTTTCACAGAAAATTATTCGCCAGGCGGAAAGTGCCATTATTCGCCGATTTCAGTTTGAGCTGAAAGTTTTCACCCATCCCTACTCATGAGAGGAGTCAGTGCTCTAGCTGACAGCTGCAGAATACGGTCATTTGACCAGATGACGGCTCTTCAGCAGAGCAGAAAACGCACAATTTTAACATAAATGCATAATTGGAACGGTCTACAAAGTGTGTCTGGTGTGCACACTTTGTAGACTGTTCCAATGAATTATACATGTTTAGATTGCGTGTTTTTGGCTCTGCTGAAGATCCCCCATCTGATCAAATGGCCAGATTCTGCAGCTGTCAGCTAGATCACTGACTCCTCTCATGAGGCAACTGTAGGAAGGTATATCTCTCAAACCATAAAGGTTTGAGAGATAAGACTGACATCGTTGTTAATATTTTTTGAATATTTACAATATTATATAAACAAAAAAATAACCATTGCTGTCCCTTTAAAGAAAAGTGTGTGTGCATTCATACTATCTAAGTCATCATCATCATCTTCAGCCATTGTTGATCCACTGCAGGATGAAGGTCTCCTCGGCAAGCCTCCAACAACTTTTGCTGTGTCTTTTGTCACCACTGTGTACCAAACAATTTTTTAATTTCATCTATACATCTTGTCTTTGGTCTTCTTCTTGGGTGTTTATCATTGTGTGAAATCCATTCTAAAATTTGTTTGGTCCATCTAACATCAGGCATTCTTGCTATGTGACCTGCTCATTTCCATTTTAGGACTTTTCATTGTCAGTGAAGGCTATGCATAGTGGAAGGCTGTATATATATATATATATATATATATATATATATATATATATATATATATATATAGTATGAGGAAAGAGGCAGCACCAGTGGGACTTAACTAATTATATTTTAATAGAGCAAAATATCAATAATATGGTCAACGTTTCGGTCCTACATCAGGACCTTTCTCAAGACAAATGTTAACAAGATGGAGGTAAAATAGACCAAACAGATTACCCGCATGGCTCATGGACAAGTGGTGATGTCACACACCTGCAGACAAAAGAGATGTGCCACGGGAGCAACGTCATCACCCAATCGCGTGGCCAGTTATGTCACAGATCCTAAGGAGGCTCAGAGTCTGTACTGTATAGTTAATGGAGTTTATTGAAAAAAACAAACAAAAGAATAGGCAATAGGCAAGCAGGGGGTACTAGTCAGCAAGCACTATTACCAGAAATAATAGGCTGGGTCCTAGACCACCCTGCTGGAGACTAGGCCAAAGCCACAGGTAGTCTCACATACAAGGACAAGTGATACAGCAGTAACTGGAATGGCAATCTTGATCCGACGAACAGGAAACCAGGATGCTCAGGAACCGAAGAGAAGCCACTAGCAGTGGTAGTAAGAATGAGTCTCAGGTAAGCAGCTGCAGGCAGTAAGAACCCTCAGAAACATACCTACCATCAGGTGGGAACTCCTAGGCTATAGGACACAGGTACTGAACCCTCTAATCACGCAGCAGTCAGATGAAGTAAGGTGGAAACTGACTCACACCTGCAGTCAGCTATGCAAGTCTACCGGAGTCCCAGGCCCGCACTATATTGGGTGTCTGATCACCAGGGGAAAAGATGAAAGAATAGTCAGACAGAGCCACAAGTCAGCACCAGAGGGGGTAGTCAGACAAGCAGACAGTTCACGTAGTCAGCCAGAGCCACAAGTCTGCACCAGATTGGATGTCCACTATTAGGGGTTTGGCAAAATAATAGTCAGACAGAGCCACAGGTCAGCACTAGAATGGATGGAAGACTAGCCAGGTCATACACGGAGCCCAAGGTACAGAACTGCTATGAACAACAACGCAAGGGCGACTGAGTCAGGCCTCAGCCTGCCCTTTAAACCACTCCACAGGAAGTAGGAGGAGCAACTCAGAGGGAGGAATTTGGTAGGAGGAGACTACAGGAAGCAAACAGATAAAACAGAGGCCTGCAGCATGCTTGAAGCCTCACGCCTGCAGATGATTCTGAAGTCAAGGTAAGCTGTAACAAATTATCTCCAAAGTGAAAATGCAGAACATCAAACAGTGTAAAGAAAGAAGGCAAATGCCAAAATAAATTACAGAGCTAATATCATCCTCCAGTAGTGTATCAAATAAAGTCTGGGTGATGTGCGCATATATCGATGGAGCCGTGCAATGTCTAGTCTCCAGTGCATTGCACAGATGCACTGAATAAAATAACCCACACTGTGTGAAAGCCTCGTAGTCTACACAATGAAAGTTTAGGTACTCACTCAAATACCCGCGAACCTCTAGCAAAATAAGTTTAACATAAGCAAGTTCTAACATCCAATAATAACCTGGGGGGGCATGTGGCATGATTGGTACCACTGTTCTTCATCCTCCACACCCTTAAGGCAATTACAGTTCATACTAAACCTTTTATCAGTTAGGGGCTATTCCCAGTGTTATAAAGTATCTATGCCTCGTCACTTGTTATATATATTCCATTGCAGGCACTCTAAGTTGCCTGTTTGCATAAGGTGTTCAACCTCCGAGACTGTACTGATGGCTAAGTGGGCATGTCCCAGCTATGAATGGTACTCCCGGAGACAAGGGCATATGTATTTCACATATTATGTGAATCCAATGTACCACATACTGGTAATTGTATCTAGAGAATTAAGTCTGTCTCCTTTGAGGATATTCCAGGGATAGTGCATATGACCCCGGAGAGTAGTAGCGATAGTTTGTTCACACCATAGGACGGTCCATAGACCTGTGTAAATGTGATACAGCCCAGATAGGAAATTTAGTAAAAGTATCCAGTGTATCAACTGTTCATCCAGAGACCTTGAACGCATCACTAGAGCAACTAAGATGGTGTATGTGCGACCACTGTACTATGTATGCATAAAAATTTGGATAAAGTTCCACCAGCCTAAGAGGTGAACTTGTTGTCACGTGATATCCCTGTAGGCCAGTCCAGACCTGTTGGCAAGATGTCTGCGCTGTCGTCTGCTGTGAGTCTCCGAAGAAGTTGTATTTCTAAATAATGCCAGACTTACTAAAGATAATACAAGTACTAGACTTGTGCGAATTGATTCGGAGACATTCAGATTTCATCGAAAATGGGGTAATTCGGAGACATTCAGCCAATCCGAAACTCAAGGGTCATTAGAGAAAAATGATCCGACTCCGAACAGCCCAGTTTCTGCATTCCACAAATTTCCAAAAGTTTTGACTACTTTCGACCAGGACTTTTTTGTACTTCCTGTGCGCTCTCAATTACTTTCCCTCCATAATTTTCCCTCCATGTCTCTAGTCCAATTCCATTCTCCGTTTCATGCACTACTTCCCTCTTTTGTCTGTATTCCAATAGCCTTCTTCGTTTCATGATGGGGGTTGGACTAATGACACAGTCACACAGACAGACAGCCTGCATTACCTCATTGCGTTGTTGGAGCTCTGAGAGAGAAGAGGAGATTAGAGAGTGTCCAGTTGTTGTGTAGGCAGGCAGGTAGCATTAGGCTAGGCATAGGTAGGCAGCCAGCATTAGTTCCAGTTATTGCCACTGCAAGAGCAAGTAATATTTGGTCCTGTGCAAAATATAAAAAAATATTAGGTATTTGTTCAAATAATTTTCAATGTCACATCAACCAGTCTGACAGTCCTATAGGCAGGCAGGGTGCCTTTTCGCCACCGCAAGGGGGTCATCTGTGTTTCTTAAAAAAAAATATAAAAAGTACAAGTCATTTGTTTGAATACTCTTCAGTCACACTGCCAGTGTCACAGTTGTATAGGCAAGCAGCGTGCCTTTTCGCCACCGCAAAGGAGACCCACATGTGTTGGTTTTATTAAAATTATTCCTAATACAAGTTATTTGTTTGAATAATCTTCAGTGTCACACTGCCAGTGTCACAGTTGTATAGGCAGGCAGGGTGCCTTTTCGCCACCGCAAGCGAGACCCACATGTGTTGGTTTTAGTAAAAATATAAAAAATACAAGTGATTTGTTTGAATAATTTTCAGCGTCACACTGCCAGTGTCAAAGTTGTATAGGCCGGCAGGGTTGCCTTTTAGCCACCGAAAGGGAGACCCACATGTGTTGGTTTTAGTAAAAATATAAAAAATACAAGTGATTTGTTTGAATAATCTTCAGAGTCACACTGCCAGTGCCACAGTTGTATAGGCAGGCAGGGTGCCTTTTTGCCACCACAAGGGAGAGTCACATGTGTTTGTGTTTCGTCTCAAATAGAATGTAACAGAGTAACTGATTGGAATTTGACCACTAGAGGGCACTGCTAATATAAAAACCACAGATTTAAACTGTAATAACTCTGGAAATATGTGTCTTACAGCAGTGAGAGTACCCATATTTTACTCAACAGGAAAAACCTTAATACGCCTTTTTTAAGAAATGTTTTACTGTTCCTTTAAGGACAGTGAGTCTAAAGGAAAGACAATCCAAGATCTTTAAATGCAGAAAACCTATGCAAAATAATTGTACAGGGCTGCCCTTGAATCTAAACAATGATGCAGTGTGTGGTTTTCATAATTGTCCTTAATTAGTGGAGAGGTCTATTCACCTTATCCAAGATCATCCAAACCCTCTAAAAACTACCTACTCTCCAGTTCTTTGAGACATCTCCCGCCATGCCCATCCAGCTAGGGGTAATGACAGGATGATGGTAGTTGTACCTCCAACAACTGGGAAGCCAGAGGTTACCTGCTTCTTAGGGTAAGGGATGTGTTAAAAACAACGCCAACTTGAACTTTAAAGATATACACACACACACACACACAAATGTAACTAGGATACTGGATGTTATGTAAGTTTGCAGTAGGTGTGTTAAACTTATCTTTCATTCTGTGTATTTATGAATAGATAAAGGTTTGGTACTATTATGTATAATGTATCCTCTCATTAATAACATGAGTAAAGTAAAGTAAGTAAACAGTAACTCTGTAGAACAGGAACCTCTATGTCCATGTATTAATCAGAAAACAAAGATTTATATTTGATTTTAAGGCCCAAGAAAAGTAATAGCTTCTATAGGTAATAACATTCTATTGAGCAACGTAACAAAGCATGAACCCATTTGATTTAACGATTAAAGTGTTGATTGTGCTTGTCTTTTGAAAATATAGGATATTTTTTTTAGCAAAGCAAACTAACAAAATACATACATATTTTTTCCAGAGAAAGAGGAATTGGAGGGAATCCTGAGAAAATGCAAAAACTGCAGAACACTGGAGCAGACAGGACTCAGTAGATAGATAGAAGGCTTTTGTTAAAATAAACTACAAAACTGAGGATGACTGGTGCAGGGCTGACTCAGCAACACTGTAGATGTAGCCAGCAGCAAACTGCAGAACAATGGAGCAGGCAGGACTCAGTAGATAGATATACGACTTTTGTTAGAATAGACTACAAAACTGAGGATGACTGGTGCAGGGTGGACTCTGGATGACAGTAACACTGTAGATGTAGCCAGCAGCAAACTGCAGAAGAGTGAAGCAGGACTCAGTAGATAGATATACAAATTTTGTTAGAATAGAGTTAGACTACAAAACTGAGGATGACTGGTGCAGGGCTGACTCAGCAACACTGTAGATGTAGCCAGCAGCAAACTGCAGAACAATGGAGCAGGCAGGACTCAGTAGATAGATATACGACTTTTGTTAGAATAGACTACAAAACTGAGGATGACTGGTGCAGGGTGGACTCTGGATGACAGTAACACTGTAGATGTAGCCAGCAGCAAACTGCAGAAGAGTGGAGCAGGACTCAGTAGATAGATATACAAATTTTGTTAGAATAGAGTTAGACTACAAAACTGAGGATGACTGGTGCAGGGTGGACTCAGCAACACTGTAGATGTAGCCAGCAGCAAACTGCAGAACAATGGAGCAGGCAGGACTCAGTAGATAGATATACGACTTTTGTTAGAATAGACTACAAAACTGAGGATGACTGGTGCAGGGTGGACTCTGGATGACAGTAACACTGTAGATGTAGCCAGCAGCAAACTGCAGAAGAGTGGAGCAGGACTCAGTAGATAGATATACAAATTTTGTTAGAATAGAGTTAGACTACAAAACTGAGGATGACTGGTGCAGGGTGGACTCAGCAACACTGTAGATGTAGCCAGCAGCAAACTGCAGAACAATGGAGCAGGAAGGACTTAGTAGATAAATAGATGACTTTTGTTAGAATAGACTACAAAACTAAGGATGACTGGTGCAGGGTGGACTCGGCAACACTGTAGATGTAGCCAGAAGCAAACTGCAGAAGACTGGAGCAGGCAGGACTCAGTAGATGGATAGACGACTTTTGTTAGAATAGACAACAAAACTGAGGGTGACTGGTGCAGGGTGGACTCGGGATGACAGCAAAACTGTAGATATAGCCAGCAGCAAACTGTAGAACACCGGAGCAGGCATGACTCAGTAGATAGATAGATGACTTTTGTTAGAATAGAGTTAGACTATGAAACTGAGGATGACTGGTGCAGGTTGGACTTGGGATGACAGCAACACTGTAGATGTAGCCAGCAGCAAACTGCAGAGAACTGGAGCAGGAAGTACTCAGTAGATAGATAGACGACTTCTGTTAGAATAGACTACAAAACTGAAGATGACTGGTGCAGGGCGGACTCAGGATGACAGCAACACTGTAGATGTAGCCAGCTGCAAACTGCAGAACACTAGAGCAGGTAGGACTCAGTAGATGGATACCGCAGACTTTTTGTGAAGAGATAAAAAACAATAGAGCAAGATTGTATATAACTTGTATAGTGGGACAAAAATGTAGACTTTAAATTTCCCCCTGTGTCCCACCAAGTTAAGGGGTTGTCCTCTGCCCAACCCACCACTGCTCTAGAGCTGGGTAAGCTGGAGCGGTCAGCGTATTATGGTACTATATGGATGATTATAGATTAAGTCCTTTTTTTTTCAGTCTGCATTGAACCTGAGAGCAGGGTAACCCAGCTTTGGCAGGTTGACTTTTAAAAAAGTAATTTGCTCCATGAGCTGGGAGGCCAAGCAAGAGCGCTGGGGGCTAAGTATATTTCCTGTTATGAAAAATACCCACTCACTCTGGACAGTGGTTGGGGGGCAAAAAGCAACTCCTGGGCTACCAGGGATAAAGTAGGCCACTCAGCCCTCTTGTTATCCCAGAAACTCAAGGGATCTGTACTTGGGGGAAAAGCAGGTTCCCAAGGTAAGCCTTAACCTCAAACTCAGCACTTTGTCTATTTATGGAGAGTTCTTTCTTTTTTATCTGAAGCATAAAAAGCAGCAGATGCTCCACTGGAACAAGATGAAGTGCTACTGGCGCTGCTACTGATAGGTCCGAGAAGACCACCACACTCCTCCAGCTCATCTGCAGAATATTTTTCTGCCTCCTGTGACTGCATTCTGTTTTTTTCTTTGCCTCGCATGCACCCGCACTATCAAATGTTCACTCCAGGCAGTGAGGGAATTGGAACTAAGTGCCATCTTGCCTTTAATTCGAGGATGGCAAATTGTGACAAGCATTAACTCGGGACAGTTGTCCATGTGCCGAGTCATTTCCTTTTTCAGCCTCGTTAGAAGAGCAGCAACATCGGGAATTATATTACTCTCAGACCAGGCAAAAGGTTCCCTATAAGCAAGAAAATCGTCAATTCGTTCTCTTTGCTTAAAATTTCTGTCAAAACACAGAAAGGCGTGAGGACGATCACTACCTGTTCCATCAGGGCCCAGTCAGCCCTGCCAAGGGCTGACTGTTACTGCCAGTGAAATGGTGACATGACATTGCTTGAATTGCCTTTTTCTGTTCCAGGATACGCTCCAGTGTATCTAAAGTGGAGTTCCATCTAATCCCAACATCATGTTTTATGCAGTTCTCTGGGATGTCTGCCTTTTTCTGTTCCTCCCTGATGAGCTGGCTATCTTTGACCTTTGACGCTCCAATGGAAGTGGCCAGAAATTTGTCGGCACTACTCCAGAAGTCCTGACAACCTTCCAGTGTTAACTGCCATCCTCGAGAGCAGCTTTCACTACCAGATGCAGGACATGCGCTGAGCAGGGCACACCTACAAATCTGCCATCCCGGAGAGCCTTTATCATGTTAGCTGCACCATCAGTAACCACAAACTCCATTTGTGCCTGTCCTCCCTGCTCCCCTAGCCACTGCATCACCATGTTCTGCAGTGCTTTGCGAATGTTATCTGAGGTGTGCTGCTGATCCATTACCTCAGTATGGGGGGAGGATAGAGCGGGGCCCCAGTTTGGGAACTGCACCTAACCTTGTTGTTGGTATCAGTGATGTGTCTTGAAACACACTGGGCTGCCACCAATGCGCCGTCAATGACAGGAAGGATGCTGGCTGCTCGGAGCACTCCATAAGTCAGTGATATAGTGCACTGACTGGCCACCAGCCTTTCCTAGCATGTCCTTCAAAATCCCACTACATGACCAGTACAGTGAGGGCACTATAGTTCTACTAAATGTGGTGCGGGATGGAATTTTATATGTGGGTGCAACAGCCTCTATAAGTTGCTGGAAGGGCTCCCCGTCCACCAAATTAAAAATAGCAACGGCTATGAGCTGTGCAATGAGGCGTGTGATTTTTCTGGACTGCTGTCTGCACATCCCCTTGAAATAAAACCCACCAAAATCCTTCCAGTGTGGCTGTGACTGTCTGCTGCTCTTACTAGGACCAGATGTGGCATGATCCCCCTCCCTTTATCCTGCCTACTGGTGGTGAGTGTGACACTGGTGTATGTAGTAGTGCCACTTTCTGCACTTATCAACACAGACTTGTGGTAGTCGTTCAGGTGTTTGTTCATCATGGAGGTGGTTAGATGACCCAGCACCCTCCCATGGCTGACTTCCCTGCCACAAAATTTGCATTTCGCTAGCCATCGCCAAGTGTCACAAAATGCTCCCATGCTTTGAAGCGATGGATGACTTGGCCAGTTGACATGGAAAGTGGTGGAGAAGAAGAAGCTGAGGTGACACTTTCTTCATCTCGACATTTTGGAGCAACCTCACTATGCTTTTTCCTTCTACATACCTTTACAGGGGTATTAGTAGAACTAGATATGGCAGCAGGGATGTTGGGACTGGGATTGGAGGAGGATTGTGGAGTAACAGTGGTGGGGGAGACACTAGCAGCTACTACCTGCCTGGGAGACTCAAATGGAACTGGAGCGGCAGGTGTTGAGTTCTCAATAGATGAGACAATTGTAGGTATAGAAATAGGAGGAGTACTTGGGGGAAAAATCAAACTCAGTGGAAAAATCAAGCTCAGGAGGCCTTGGTCCCACATATTCTTTTTCTACCTCTTGTAGGTTTGGATAGGAAGAAATATCATTATCAGCAGTGTCGTAACAACCCTAATATGGGGTGTGTGTTTGCTGCATGAAACCCACAGCGAGTATGCGCAGGCAGTAATATGTTCTGATAGTAGGAGAAATAAATTCTGCAGACACAAGTAGGATACCCTGATGCAGGACTAAGAGAACCCAGACAATCAACCACAGACCTATATATATATATATATATATATATATATATATATATATATATATATATATATATATATATATACATACATACAAGGAACAATGCATATACATACAGAGAGAGTAACGTGCTGAGTACCTGGGGTCCGCAGGACGAGAAGCTGACTGGAGTCCTCAGGAAGTTGCCATGAAGCAGGAGAATACTCGGACCCAGAGATCAGGAACAGGCAGGATAGAGACTGGAGCAGGAACAGAGTAGGCCGCAGGCTCAGAGTCCAGGAACAGGCAGGGTCAATATCAGGCTGGCAAGCGAGGTACAGAATCAGTTAAACAGGCTCAGAGTCCAGGAACAGGCAGGGTCAATATCAGGCTGGCAAGCGTGGCACAGAATCAGTTAAACAGGCTCAGAGTCCAGGAACAGGCAGGGTCAATATCAGGCTGGCAAGCGAGGTACAGAATCAGTTAAACAGGCTCAGAGTCCAGGAACAGGCAGGGTCAATATCAGGCTGGCAAGCGTGGCACAGAATCAGTTAAACAGGCTCAGAGTCCAGGAACAGGCAGGGTCAATATCAGGCTGGCAAGTGAGGTACAGAATCAGTTAAACAGGCTCAGAGTCCAGGAACAGGCAGGGTCAATATCAGGCTGGCAAGCATGGTACAAAATCAGTTAAACAGGCTCAGAGTCCAGGAACAGGCAGGGTCAATATCAGGCTGGCAAACATGAGCACAAGAACTTCCAGGCAGAGATAAACACACCGGAGGAGAAACTCAGACTGAGCACCGGTAGACTCCCAGCGCCGCATTACATACAGCCAGTGGCTGACGTCATCGCAGCCCGACGACCACGTCTGACGCAGCAACGCCATTGCCTAGCGATGCCAACCGGAAGAGGAAGCGCCCCGCACCCAGGGTGTTAAGCACCCCCCCGACACACAGCCTCCGGACATGAAGAGGACCAGGGCGGTGCGGATGGAGCTGATGATAAGAGCGCAAAAGGGCAGGAGCATGAGTGTTAGACAACGGTTCCCACAACCTTTCCTCAGGCCCATAACCCAGCCAGTGTACCAGGTACTCCAAACAACCCCAGTGAAAACAAGAGTCCACTATGGATTCCACCTCATATTCCTCGGACCCCTCTACCTGGATCGGAGGAGAGCATACTGGAGCAGTTGACGGAGTAAGACTAGATTTCCAGGGTTTCAGCTGTGACACATGGAATGTAGGGTGGATTTTCCACCCGGGAGGGAGCTGTAACCAGTAAGCCACTGGGTTGATTGCTTGTCAGATAGGAAAGGGGCCCAAGTAACGCAGTCCCAACTTTTTGGTGGGGCAAGAGAGACATAAGTGAGAGGAGGCTAGCCACACCTTGTCCCCAACCTTGTAAGCGGGAGCAGGAATCTGGTGGGAATCGGTCTGTGCCTTATAGGAATGTTATGCTTGGAGTAATGTCCTTCGTAAAGCAGCATGGCCGGAGCGAAGGTTCCGTAGACGTTGGGTGACAGCAGGGAAGGGAGAAGCAACTGCAAGGTCAGGCAGCGTCCTAGGGCGATAGTCATAAGTGGCTTGGAACGGTGACATACGGATGGAGAGGTGGTAGTGGTTATTGTAGGAGAACTCAGCAAGTGGTAAGAGGGAGAGCCAGTAGTCTTGGAGGTGGGACACATAACAATGTAAATACTGCTCCAGGACCTGATTGGTCCTTTAAGTCTGTCCGTTAGACTGTGGATGGTAGCCAGAGGACAAACAATGATCAATACCCAGAGCATGACAAAAAGACTTCCAGAATTTGGAGGTGAATTGAACTCCTCTATCCGATACCACAGACTGAGGGAGACAATGAAGATGGAAGATCTCCTTGAGAAACAGAGTGGCTGTCTGTTCTGCCATCGGAATCCTGGATACTGGGAGAAAATGCACCAATTTAGTGAGATGGTCCACCACACCCATGATGGTGTTGTGATTTTGGGATAGGAGTAAATCCAGGATAAAATCAACAGCTATATCTGTCCATGGTGCTGAAGGTATCGGCAGGGGATGTAGAAGACCAGCCAGTTTTGTGTGCCAGTCCTTGTTTCGGGCACAGGTATCACAGGCTGTGACGTAAGATAGGATATCTTGGCTCATACCAGGCCGCCAATAATGTCGTTGTACCAGGTCCTTCTTTACCTGGAAGCCACCATGACCAGTGGACAGGAGGTCATGACATGTATGAATGGCTCGGGTTCTGAGGGCAGAAGGTACAAATATGTGCTGGTCATGGAATAGCAACCCATCCTTCAGAGTCAGGGCATAGCGATTAGCCAGGTCTGGAGTAAGGCTTGTGTGGTGTCTGATGGCGTCCTGCAGGGAAGTAGTAAGGAGGAGGAACTGATCGGCCTGAAGAATAGTGTCGGAAGGCCTGGGAGCCAGAGATTCTGCTGTATACCTTCGGGACAAGGCATCAGCCTTCCTGTTGCGGCACCCCGGATGATATGTGATATGCAATGAAAATTGTGCAAAAAATAGAGCCCAGTGGGCCTGTCATGGGCAGAGTCGCTTAGCAATCGAAGATACTCAAGGTTCCTATGGTCCGTATACACGATGACAGGATGCTGGGCACCCTCCAGGAGATGCCTCCATTCCTCTAAGGCACCTTTGATGGCCAGGAGTTCTCTATCCCCTACGTCGTAATTGACTTCTGCTGGTGTGAGACGACGGGAATAGTAGTCTATGGGATGAAGGCTATCTTGTACTACAGATCAGTGAGACAACATGGCACCAATGGCGATATCGGAGGCGTCAACTTTGACATAGAAGGCCTTCTGAATATCTGGTTGTACCAAAATGGGAGCCGAGGTAAAAAGATGCTTAAGCCGCCTAAAAGCAGTCTGGGCTGTAGTAGTCCAGTGGAATCGAGACTTGATGCTAGTAAGAATGATAATAGGTGCAATTACTTTAGAAAAGTTGCGTATGAAACACCGATAGAGATTAGCAAACCCCACAAAACGCTGAACCTCTTTAACAGTTGTGGGGGTTGGCCAATCCAGTACTGCGGTAATCTTCCATGGATCCATGGCTATTGCACCAGGTGAAATTACAAAGCCAAGGAATTCGATCCTGGTAGCTTCAAAAACACACTTCTCCAATTTAGCATATAAGGAACTACTCCGGAGGCGTTCCAACACCTGACGTACATGGTTACGATGCTCTGCCAGCAAAGGGGAGAACACAAGAATATCATCCAAATAGACAACAATAAAGTGATCATGTAGGTCCCTGAAGACATCATTAATGAAGTATTGGAAAGTCGCTGGTGCATTACATAACCCGAAGGGCATAACAAAGTATTCAAAATGTCCATACCTGGTGAGAAAGGCGGTCTTCCACTCGTCACCTTGTTTTACCTGTACAGAGTTGTATGCACTACGGAGGTCTGTCTTAGTAAAAACGGTAGCAGTAGTCAATCGTTCTAGCATCTCAGAGATAAGAGGCAGGGGGTGTCTGTTCTTCACCATAATCTTGTTAAGATCATGGTAGTCTATACATGGGCGTAGACCACCATTTTTTTTTTTTTCAAACAAAGAAAATGCCGGCACCTGCCGGGGGAAATTGAGGGTCGGATGAAACGCTTATGAAGGCTATCCATTAAATAGGACCGCAGATGCTGGAGTTCAGGCCCAGACAAGGGGTATATTCTCCCATAGGGTATTGGTGCCCCTGGAAGGAGTTCTACTGGGCAATCGTATGGGCGATCAGGGGTTAATATGTCCGCAACTTACTTGTCGAAGACGTCCGAGAAGTCCTGGTAGGGCGCCGGTACCCGATGTCCATGCGAAGGCACGGTGGCACATAGTAGTGGGATCCGCGCTGGGAAACACTGACTGTGGCAATAAACAGATGTAAAGGACAGAGACCCCAAAGACCAATCAATGGCAGGGTTGTGTTTCCGTAACCATGGTAGGCCCAGGATGACTGGAAAAAGCGGGGAAGGAAGGATACTAAGGCAGAGTGACTCTTCGTGGTAAGGACCACAACGGAGCCGTAGAGTAGCCTCATGGGTGAGAGGACCCAAATGGTGAGGGTGTCCATCAGCCCTCTGAATGTCTAACGGTTGGGACCTTGGTCTAATGGGAATCCGTAGTCGCTCACCAAGGTGGGCATCTAGAAAACATCCGCTGGTGCCGGAGTTCACAATGGCAGGCAGGACACAGGACTGGTCATGCCACTGTAGACAAACAGAAAGAGTAAGATGAGGGGTAATAGAACACCAGAAAGATCCCCAACATCAGAGATGAAACAACTAGCTTACCATCTGAGCTACGCGGTGCCTCGAAGCGAAGAGGACGACTAGGGCAGGATCGAAGTAGATGGCCAGAATTACCACAATAGAGACATAGGTTTTGCGACCGACGACGTGGGTTCCTCTGGCGGCCCTTCGCGAGGTGACACAGACACCGACGGAACAGGAGACAAGGGGGAACCTGTGAGACTTGAGCGTTCCCGCCGACGTTCACGCAGCCGACGGTCTATCTGGATACAGGAAAGGATAAGGTCCTCCAACACCAATGGAACCCCTACCCGTGCCAATTCATCCTTCAGGCTTTCAGATAGACCCAGACGATATGGGTCCACTAGGACTGCCTCATTCCACCCCGTCTCGATTGACAGACGCCAAAATTCAGACACATAGTTTTCCACCGGTCGAGGACCTTGGTTCAGGTGTCGTAGGGAAGATTGGGAAGAAGACCTAAGCAACGAGTCATCATACAAGATATCCATCGCTTGGTGAAAGGCTGACCAGGACTGTAGAAGAGGGCTGTTAGTGTGCAACAGATGGTGTGCCCATGCCTGCAGTTCGCCTGTGAGTAAGGTGATGACTGTACATGTTTTAATAGAATCTGTAGAATAGGTGAGGGGTTGGAGTGAAAAATAGAGTTCACAGGCAGTGATGAACCCTTTGCTACGTTCTCCATGAGACTTGTCAGGCAGCGCGATCCTAGGTTCTGAATCAGAGGGCATAGCAGGATGAGGCTCCACATGACGTTCTTGCAGACACTGCTGTAACACAGCTTGGTTGGCCTGTAGTTCCTGTACGGTGGCTGCCAGTGAGGACAGCTGGTTCCCCAAAGAGGACAGGGCCTCCACCAGGCCTGCGGTATCCATGTTAGGGCTAAGTCTACTGTCGTAACAACCCTAATATGGGATGTGTGTTTGCTGCATGAAACTCTCACTCGGTGTAGAGAGGACCACAGCGAGTATGCGCAGGCAGTAATATGTTCTGATAGTAGGAGAAATAAATTCTACAGACACAAGTAGCATACCCTGATGCAGGACTAAGAGAACCCAGACAATCAACCACAGACCAATATATATATACATGCAAGGAACCATGCATATACATACAGAGAGAGTAACGTGCTGAGTACCTGGGGTCCACAGGGCGAGAAGCTGACTGGAGAGCTCAGGAAGCTGGCACGAAGCAGGAGAATACTCGGACCCAGAGATCAGGGACAGGATAGAGACTGGAGCAGGAACAGAGTAGGCCGCAGGCTCAGAGTCCAGGAACAGGCAGGGTCAATATCAGGCTGGCAAGCGAGGTACAGAATCAGTTAAACAGGCTCAGAGTCCAAGAACAGGCAGGGTCAATATCAGGCTGGCAAGCCTGGTACAGAATCAGTTAAACAGGCTCAGAGTCCAGGAACAGTCAGGGTCAATATCAGGCTGGCAAGCGAGGTACAGAATTCAGGTAAGCAGGCTCAGAGTCCAGGAACAGGCAGGGTCAATATCAGGCTGGCAAGCGAGGTACAGAATTCAGGTAAGCAGGCTCAGAGTCCAGGAACAGGCAGGGTCAATATCAGGCTGGAAAGCGAGGTACAGAATTCAGGTAAGCAGGCTCAGAGTCCAGGAACAGGCAGGGTCAATATCAGGCTGGAAAGCGAGGTACAGAATTCAGGTAAGCAGACTCAGAGTCCAGGAACAGGCAGGGTCAATATCAGGCTGTCAAACAGGAGCACAAGAACTTCCAGGCAGAGATAAACACACCGGAGTAGAAACTCAGACTGAGCACCGGTAGACTCCCAGCGCCGCATTACATACAGCCAGTGGCTGACGTCATTGCAGCCCAACGACCACGTCTGACGCCGCAACGCCGTTGCCTAGCGATGCTATTGTGATTCATCACAGGTTCACTGTTCCATACTATGGTACACGTTGGAGGACTCAAGCATTCACAGGGTTAAAAACCATTTTAAAGAAATGCCAATTTTTATCCACCCCCTATGATGCAACCGGTTTTAGTTTGACCCACAATTGCATTAGTTGTTCTTAGTACATGATCCTCAATGCATACTTATCTCTGCAAAATGAATAGATACATGATGCTTTGATGTACTTAGCTTCTTGTCTCCTTGTTGAATGCTGAAAAATGGGATCTGTCTTTCTGTTTGACTGTAATATGACCTCATGCACAAATCAATAGTAAAATAAATACATAAGTGTGAAAAAGTGGATTATGCTAACATAAGTGCTGAGGGCTGACGTCAGTAAGATTGCATTTCAATTCTAATGGGAACGTGTAAAAGCTACAGACTGGAGGACCGGGCCTTCCGCATTGTAAGTGCTTGAATATCTTCTCATTATAATCTTGTTTTCTATTGGGGATTGATTGCAATAAACAACAAACCCTCTGCTCTATTAAAATACAATGAATGATAGCATTGAGTACAGTTAACCCCTTGCATACTAGAGAGGTCTCTAACAACCATAAAATATAATTGATGGGAACTACCGAAATAAAGGTGTGAACTTTATAACATCCCTTATCAGAACAATGAATAAATCAAGGCATTTTGCTAACTGATTAATATAACATTTGGCCTGATATTCCCAGCAATATCAGTTACTTTCTTGGAACTGTGCAGTGTGTTTCTCTACCAGTATGCAAAAATGACTGGATTGGTTCTAACATGAGGTGCCATATTCAGGAGCTAATAGGCGGCATTCTGGATCAATTAAAAATTCCCCAGAATCTGAATTATTCAAATGTTGCTTTTAACTCGTTTAATGCTGGAGAGGTTTCTAAAGCATTTTGAAGAAGCTGTTTGCCCTGGTGCATTGGTTACAGGTTTCTTTGTGCTTATTTGTTATTGGGGAAATGTATTTTATGTGCAAACACAGACAGAAAGACAAATCTGCCCTGTGTTGGGCATATATAATATATATAATATTTCTTAGTAAATAAGTAAAATTTTGGTTTCACAGATTGTCCAAGTTGTGGGTAAGCTTGCCACCCTGTCATGGTATCTCACTTTAAGGCAAGTCCTACTCTAAAACACCTATAAAGCCCTATATAGATCAAATTAAAATCAAAGCCTGAAGAGATGTTCTAATAAATAATTGATAATCAATTACTCCTCACATGACCTGTGGTGGTGGGGGTGGGGTGGTTGATAAAAAGATTTCATTTATGGAGAGGACGGTTGGATCCACAGTCCTCCTATACCCACATAATGCAGGCCCATTGGGATCTGTTGTATCAGGTAAGTCCTCTATTTACATCTTTTTTATTACAATGTATGTCCTCTGTTTTTAATTGCATCACACTGAGACCCACAGATACTACAAAGAGCATATTTAAAGGGTCCCCTGCTCTCCAACATGTTTATTATAACATATCTTCAGGGATTTTTTATTTTATTTTTTTATTTTAATTTTATCTAGATAAGGCTTTAAAGGTGTATTAGAGTAGGATTTGCCTTAAATGAGATACCTTGACGTTGTGGCAAGCTTACCCACAACTTGGCCAATCTGTGAAACCAAAACTTCACTTAGTTACTAAGAAATATTAGATATGCCCAACACAAGGCACACACTTGTTCTTTATATAGAGGAGAGCAGGTTTGTCTTTCTGTCTGTTTGCACTTTAGGTTTTTGGCCTAATGTCTGGGGTACTGGAGAACCCTGTCATTCCTTGCTGCCTTCTATATATCTATCGTTATATTCACATTAAATTTGTATTTATTATATGGATACGTTATGGTGAGTTGGCGCTCTGAGCTTTTCTTCTCTCTGTTTTTGGTATTTGCACTTCTCCTTTGGTCACCTTAGCAGCCTTTCGCCTATCCTATTTAATCACTTATGTAATGCACAAAGATTATCTCACTCCTACCTATTTCCTTTTCTCTTTTATGGCCTTTAATCCCCTAATGACCCTTGATGGTCATAGTACGTCAAGGGTCGATTTGACTTAACGACTGATGATGTACTATGACCGCCATCGAATTCCCCGGTCCTTAAAGGGATAGTAATACTTCGTTTTAACTTTATTTTATTTTGTAGGCATTAAACAAACATGAAGAATGATACAAGTCTTATCTCTCAAACCTTTATGGTTTAAGAGATATTCACAAGCAAAGTTTCCCCCTCCCGCCCCTTTTACCTAGTGTAAGCTATCTCTTTTCAGATGTGGAATGCAGTCTTTCCCTTATCTTAATTGAAGATTGTCCCTCTCTGCAGTCTACCTGGGCACCTTCCTTCTGCTCTAGCTGAACAGTGTGACATCAGTAAAAGGGGCGGGAGGGGGACACTTTGCTTGTGAATATCTCTTAAACCATAAAGGTTTGAGAGATAAGACTTATATCATTCTTCATGTTTTTTTAATGCCTTCAAAATAAAATAAAGTTAAAACAAAGTATTACTATCCCTTTAAGGGGTTAAGGTCTAAACCTCTGTCTGTTTGTAATCAATTACTCCTCACATGACCTGTGGGGGGGGGTTTGATAAAAAAGGTTTCATTTATGGAGAGGAATGTTGGATCCACAGTCCTCCTATACCCACATAATGCAGGCCCATTGGGGTCTGTTGTATCAGGTAAGTCCTCTATTTGCATAATTTTATTACAATGTATGCCCTCTGTTTTTAATTGCATCACACTGAGACCCACAGATACTACAAAGAGCATATTTAAAGGGTCCCCTGCTCTCCAACGCATTTATTATAACATTTCTTCAGGGATTTTTTATTTTAATTTTATCTAGATAGGGATTTATAGGTGTATTAGAGTAGAACTTGCCTTAAAGTGATATACCTTGATGTTGTGGCAAGCTTACCCACAACTTGGCCAATCTGTGAAACCAAAACTTCACTTATTTACTAAGAAATATTATATATGCCCAACACAAGGCACACATTTGTATATAAAGAGGAGTGCAGGTTTGTCTTTCTTTCTGTGTTTGCACTTTGGCCTAATGTCTGGAGAACTGGAGAACCCTCTCATCCCTTGCTGCCTTCTATATATCTACCTTTATATTCATATTAAATTTGTATTTATTATATGGATATGTTATGGTGAGTTGGAGCTGTAAGTTTTTCTTCTGTCTGTTTCTGAAATGTATTTTATGTATCTGGCAACAGTCAATGGAGCTAAGGGTGTCTTGGGTGTTTTTGCCTGGGGCACCTGAGATATAAAAAATAATACCAAACAGGTTGGGCACTCATGAAAATGTATACCTAGGGAGAAAACCATGTATATTATACATAGGGTGCCATCATGTCCTAAACAATCCAGGAAAAACAAAGAACAAGCAGAGGACATATAAAGAGGCACTCATCTCCTCAAAGTAAATCAAAAATATACCAGAATAAATACACAAAATAAACACAATTCAAATAATAAATATAATTTAATGTGATGTACTCCAGGGGTGTGGAAACAAGCGGAGACAGAGTCGCCCCCCAACGAAGACCCCCCACCAATAATCCCCACACTACACCTGAACAATTAAAACAAAAACCTATAACTAGATGCCGGCATCTATACAAAATAAATACAAAAAAAGGAGAGAAAACACTCTCCAAATATATCCGGTAGCTCGGAGGGAGGAAAAAGCAGAGTAAGGAGATGATAATAAGTCCCAGCTGAATCTCAAAATAAACGGCTCAAGGATATGATAGTAACAGCTCTATTTTTCACCACACTTAGACCAGCAATACAAAGTTATCTCGTGTACTCACATATCCTCTATAGCGATCTCACATAGCTGTCGCAAGACACTATTCATTCTTCAGAGTACAAACAGAGAATAAACATGTGCATACTTGTTGCAGTTACGCGGAGCTCTCTCACTGCTCCCGCTACACACTGTTCTCTCATCAGACTGTATGCCGGAAGTCATTAGTAAGCGGTCTCTTCAGTGGCTACTATGTAGAAACATCCTTACTTGATACCAAGTATCCCGCTGTTCAGTACGTCCTTCTCCATACACGTGCAAAACACAGAGCAGTAACAAAGTTACTATTAAGAGTCCCTCCGGCAATCAAGCAGTCATGCCATGCATAGGTAGTATAGGATCACAAAAGATCGATCACATAAAGTGATCCGAGCTACCGGATATATTTGGAGAGTGTTTTCTCTCCTTTTTTTGTATTTATTTTGTATAGATGCCGGCATCTAGTTATAGGTTTTTGTTTTAATTGTTCAGGTGTAGTGTGGGGATTATTGGTGGGGGGTCTTCGTTGGGGGGCGACTCTGTCTCCGCTTGTTTCCACACCCCTGGAGTACATCACATTAAATTATATTTATTATTTGAATTGTGTTTATTTTGTGTATTTATTCTGGTATATTTTTGATTTACTTTGAGGAGATGAGTGCCTCTTTATATGTCCTCTGCTTGTTCTTTGTTGCACCTGAGATATAAACCTGGCCTTGGTTAGTACTAGTACTGGTGCTCTTTTTTCCCTTCTTTCTTAATTTGTGATTCAAACCCAATGCACCATAAGTGTAATATGAACAATGACATTGATTTAAATGGGGCTTTTAACCCCTTGAGTTTTTAGATCTCTCTAGTGTTCAAGGGGTTAAAAGTTACATTTAAAGGATAGTAGCACTTAATATGTTAATATATATATTATAGGGTTTATACTCCTGACCATAACAAGAGTACACCTACTGCTGAGAGGTGTTTTATTCAAAAGTTATTGCAGTTCAAACTTTCATTTTTTTAGGTGCAATAGCTCAATGGTCTGAAATTGTACTGTGGCTCTGTTACTACACCATCCTTTGGACAGCTCTGGTTAGTTGACCATCAATCCCCATAGGATGGTGTAGTAACAGCGCTACTGTAACATTTCAGGTCATTGATAAATGATACCTAAAGCATTCAAGTTTGAGCTGCAACAACTTTCAATAAAACACCTCACAGAAGTGGGAGCATCCTTGTTTTACTCAGGAAGATAAACCCTAATTTATATATACGTACACATACATGCAAATGTCTTAGGCAGGTGTGAAAAAATACTGTAAAGTAAAAATGCTTTATAAAGAGACATGTTAAAGGGATAGTAATACTTCGTTTTATCTTTATTTTATTTTGTAAAACAACTTTCAATAAAACACCTCACAGAAGTGGGAGCATCCTTGTTTTACTCAGGAAGATAAACCCTAATTTATATATATATATATATATATATATATATATATATACACACATACATGCAAAAGTCTTAGGCAGGTGTGAAAAAAGACTGTAACGTAAAAATGCTTTATAAAGAGACATGTTAAAGGGATAGTAATACTTCGTTTTATCTTTATTTTATTTTGTAGGCATTAAAAAAACATGAAGAACGATATAAGTCTTATCTCTCAAACCTTTATGGTTTGAGAGATATTCACAAGCAAATTTCCCCTCCCGCCCCTTATACCTAGTGTAAGCCATCTCTTCTCAGATGTGGAATCCAGTCCATAGACCAGACAGATAGGGGACAATCTTCTTCCTATTAGAACAATGAAAACCCTGCCCCCCTTGACAAGTTTTTCAGGTTTTTCCCTTATCTTAATTGAAGATTGTCCCTCTCTGTAATCTACCTGGGCACCTCCCTTCTGCTCTGGCTGAACAGTGTTACATCAGTAAAAGGGGCGGGAGGCGGATACTTCGGAATTGAATTACTCTTGAACTACAACTCTGACAGTACTGAAATGATTATCATGAAACATTACTATCCCTTTAATAGTTTATTTTATTTTTATCAGTTAACAAAATGCATAGTTACTGAACAGAAGAAAAATCTAAATCAAATCAATATTTGGTGTGACCACCCTTTTCCTTCAAAACAGCATCAATTCTTCTAGGCACACTTGCACACAGTTTGTTATGGAACTCGGCAGGTAGGTTATTCCAAACATCTTGGAGAACTAACCACAGATCTTCTGTGGATTTAGGCAGCCTCAGTTGCTTCTCTGTCTTCATGTAATCCCAGGCAGACTCAATGATGTTGAGATCAGGGCTGTGTGGAGACCATACCATCACTTTAAGCACTCCTTTTTCTTCTTTATGCTGAAGATAGTTCTTAATGACTTTGGCTGTATGCTTGGGGTTGTTGTCAGCTGCAAAAGAAATTTGGAGCCAATCAAATGCCTCCCTGATGATATTGCATGATGGATAAGTATCTACATGTACTTCTCAGCATTGAGGAGACCATTAATTCTGACCAAATCCTCAACTCCATTTGCAGAAATGCAGCCCTAATCTCACAAGGAACCTCCGCCATGCTTCACTGTTGCCTGCAGACACTAATTATTGTACCACTTTCTAGCCCTTTGGTGAACAAACTGCCTTCTGCTACAGCCAAATATTTTGACTCATCAGTCCAGAACACCTGCTGTCATATTTCTGCACTGCAGGTCCTGTGTTTTGGTGCATAATTGAGTCGCTTGGCCTTGTTTACACGTTGGAGCTATAGTTTTTTAGCCGCAAGTCTTCCATGAAGACCACTTCTGACCAGACTTCTCCCGACAGTAGAGGGATGCACCAGGATTCCACTGACCCTACTGTTTTCTGGCAATTCTGAGCTGATTGCACTACTGGACATCTTCCAATTGTGAAGGGAAGTAAGCATGGTGTGTCTTTTATCTGCTGCACCTTGGCCGACCACTGCATCTGGCCAACTACATCTGGGCGACGACTGCCTATTTCTTTGTGTTTCTTCAGAAGAGCTTGGACAGCACATTTGGAAAGCTTTGCCTTGAAATCTCTGCCTTGGAGAGACCTTGCTGATGCACAATATATACCCTGTGTCTTGTTGTTGTGCTCAGTCTTGCCATGGTATATGACTTTTCACATTGATCTGATTTCTGCAAACTCACCTTGTTAGCTGAGTTTGGCTATTCATCTCCCAGTTTTATTCCTACAACACAGCTGTTCCTATTTCAGTTAATGATTGTGTTTCAACCCACATATTAAATTGGTGATCATTAGCACCTGTTTGGTATAATTTTTTAATCATACACCTGACTAAGTGCTTACAAAATCCCTGGCTTTGTACAAGTGTACCTAGCAGAATTGATGCTGTTTTGAAGGCAAATCGTGGTCACACCAAATAATATGTGCTAATCTATTTGTACCGGGGCACAATCCGGCTTGCCAAAAAAAATAAAAAGACACAAAGTATGAAAGTAGTGATATAAAACCTATGTCGTCGTGGAAAAAATTACCACTATTCTGCAAATAATGAACACTACTTCAGAACAAAAAATGATTGCCCAGTATTTTACCAGCCCTGAAAGGGGCCTTTGATTTAAATTTTTTTTCTTCTGTTCACTAACTATGCATTTTGTTAAAAGGATAGTAATCCTTAACATTTAAAAATAGATATGCTGTACGGTCTATCCCCCTGAGTAAAACAAGAGCGCTCCCACTGCTGAAATGTCTTAGTCAAAAGTTATAACAGCTCAAACTTGAATTTTACACGTGCATTATCACAGTGACCTGAAATTGTGCAGTTGCACTGTTGCTACACAAACCTACGGACAGCTCTAGTCATTTGACCATAAATCTCCATAGGATGGTGTAGCAGCAGCGCCACTGTACAATTTCAGGTCACTGTGATACTGCACCTAAAAAAATTCAAGTTTGAGCTGTAATAACATTTCAATAGAACACCTTTCAGCAGTGGATGTACTCTTGTTTTACTCATGTGATACACCCTACAAAGTATTTTTTTTTTTTTTCATTTTAAGAATTACTGTCCCTTTAATTGATAAAAATAAACTATTAACGTCTATTTTTGAAAGCATTCTTAGTTCACAGTATTTTTTGACACATGCATAAGACTTTTGCATAGTACTTTATGTATATATATTATATATATACAGTTTCATTTTTTTTTTTTTTTTATACATATTAATCGTTACTATCCCTTTAAGTCAGTGGGAATGTTAGGGATGTTTATTTGTATCCTATGTTGTATTGGATTTACTCCAGAATTTCTTTTAGAACTGAACCTTACATTTACAACAAACCTACTTTTGTACATGTACACAAATACAATATTTATGCAATGACTGTGCAGTATTTCTGGATTCTTTTCAACTAATAATTACATTTTTGTTATTAAGTACTTAAGAACAAGAGTCATTGTTATAGTTGTATCTAACAAACAAAATGTTATAGTAAGTGTATTTGCCAGCATGCATCATAATCATATTTATGAGACAGAATTTGTACTTTACTATTTTATTTTTGTACAAATCTAATTACTTTGGTTTACAGAGAACATCAATAAATTCAATTTTTATGTGTATGCAGCATGACAGTTGAATATTTCATATGCTAGGAATATAATCATAATTTAATTTTATGTTGTTTTTCAAAAGACTAATTTGAAGTGGTTTAATGCAATTTGCATACAGCTAATACAATTCTGCATCTGGTCTGCTCCTTTATGGTTTTTCAGATCCTAAGTTTGGTACCCAAAACACTGCAGTGAAAATAATAAATATTAGGCTTACATTATACAGTTAATAAAAATAAAATGGCATTTAAAACATTATAATATAAATAATTTGTAACCCTTTTGACACATTCCACAAATTTAAAGATAATTAAAGAGTAATTTAAGATTACCAAAAAAAGAAGGCATATAACAAGTGCAAAAGTGTACGTTTATTACGGTGTTTTGGCCATGCTAGACTGGCCTTCCTCAAGACAGGTTGACAGTGCTTATAGTGGCTCCTTGAACACCCCTAAGGGAAACTAGCTCCCAAATTAGAGCCCTAGTGCAATACGTATGTCAGTAAGAGTGAATCACTAGTGTAACAATCGTATATAATAATTCGCTAAAATGTGCTTAACGCCTCAGTCATGAGCAGTAGAGACTGCTGCACGTGCTGCTGTCATACGCAGTAGAGACTGCCCGTGCCCTGGCTGATACACAGCGGGTGCTCTGAAGGCACGGGCAGTCTCTTCTGCGCATGACTGCCTTGCGACCGGCTGCCAGTGGCACTGTGGCCAATGTAATGGGCTCTTCAACTAGTATAATTAGAAAAACATAATGTGGTAGAAGGAATCAAGGGGTGCCTAAACTGTGCATACCGTGCAGCAGATTCCCAACCAGTCCCTGACACATTGAAAGCACGGTTATCTCAGGGCCCAGGCAAGTTCAAAAATGTAAAAAAAAAAAAAGATTACAAAACAGAAAATAAACATTACGTTTTTCTCATAAGGCAGAGAACACAGATGAGTGAGAGCTATGGATTCACATGACAGGTGTAAAAGCTGGCACTTCACAAAGCCCTCTGTTAATTATCAAGGCAAAAGTGAACTAACTGTATATCACACACTCACTAAGAGGGACATTCTATTTATATACATACTACCATTTCAGAAGCACACCCACAGATATGTATTTACGTCAGGTGCAAATAGTGCTATGTCTCGGATAGCTACATACAGCCTTGACAATGTACATGAAGTAAATGCATTTATTATTTTAGGAACAGTTCCTCATCTCTAATTCTGATCACTTAATTTATCTTTTAATCTGTTTTTGTGAACTGACCTATGTGGAAAGGACTACAAGAGTACTAAGGGTCAAAGAATAGATTCTGGGATCATAGGAGACATATCTTTACAACGCGTTGTAATGGAGAAGCATCCAAAATGAAGGTTATGGGCACTAAACAGATTTCGGAGACATACTCTAGATCGGTGGTTCTCAGCTTGTGCCCTCAGGGCACAGAAGCGAGTCCAGGACTTGTGGAGTTAATCAAATGCTCAGTTCTCAAGACTGTTACTGGGCCCTGAATGCAGAAGCTAAGAACCACTGATCTAGAGGAAATAGATTTAGGAAACACTATGGAGACAAAGCTGCTGCTATCCTCCAAAGCCAATGGCTGCACTTAAGGCTATGAGCTGCACTGTGTGACTTCTTTAGTACATACCAGTACATGCACACCGTCATTGTTAAAATCTGACAGACATCAAACCACTTTTACCTTCTCTATAGCATTAGAAAAAAGAATCATAAAATTAAACCCTTTCCTCTGTGACTTGTGTAACACATCCCACTAAACAAGTAGAGAAGAGGGAAGGAACTCCCTGAAAACTACCACATTTCTTTCCCCTTCGGGCAAGAGACATTAGCTCTTTGAGTGCCAGAGGTGTATGCAATGCATTGTAGAGCAATGCACTGCATGCCCTTCTGGAACTCAAAGGGTTAAGGGAAGAATTTTCATTTAAGTTGCCTAGTAAACTGGGTTAGGAAAGAGTAGATAAAGAAAATTGATTCCACCTTTGTGCAGTTGTGTTCATACATGTCCCCCCCCCCAGAGGACTCTCAGGTCTTCTCAAAATGCCACGTGCCATTTACTGTCAATGTGTACAACACATTTTTCCTCAGGACACCAAACAAACCACCATTACCCCATAGATACCTAATTTTAAAATAACACCAAAACTTGGGTGAGTCATATCATCTGTAACAACATCACGCCCCATGAACTATGCAATGAATTAAAAGGAAAGAGCTAAACTCTAACCACTAAGGCCAAAACAAAGAAAACCTAAGATTATCTAACCAATTAGTGGCATCACATATGTGAAGTAGCATGAAAAAATAAAGAGAAAGTGAACTTAGCATGACAATGACAGAATGTCCCATCATTCGGTAAAAAGTAAAACGTATATATGTACACTATCAGTCAAAAGCTTTAGAACACCCCCATTTTTCCAGTTTTTATTGAAATGTATTTAGTTCAAGTCCAGAGAATAACCTGAAATGGAGCAAAAGCAAGCGGTAAATTGACAGAGGTGAAAAAAAAAGTTTTGGTTAACAAAAACTGAAAAATAATGTACATTTCAGAGTTATAGAAAAAGGCTTTTTCAGGGAAGAAGTAATGGGTTAATAACAACTCACAGTAAGTAAATTAATCCTTGAAAGTTCATGCTAACAATGCTTATAGGCTTACAGGTGTCCCAACTTTTGTTGATTACTTACAAGCCCTCTGTCCGTTTAAAAGCAGTGTTGGAACAGACCCTCTTAAGCAATATTTGGACAGTATTGTCCTGCAGGATGTAGTTTAATGCTCTCAAAATGGCAAAAAAGGCAATTAACAACGGAAAACAGACAGACCATTATAACGCTTAAAAGTGTAGGTCTTTCCTTTAGAGAAATTGCAAAGAAAGCCAAGGTGTTAGTGAATACATTTTCTTACACCATCAAAAGGCACTTGGAAACTGGAGGAAACTGACAGGAAGAGGTCTGGCAGACCCAAAGCCACAAAAGAATAAGATGACAAGTTTCTGAGAGTCAACAGGTTGCATGACAGGCTGCTCACAGCACAACAGCTTCAAGCACAGCTTAACACAGATCAAAGTAAGCAAGTGTCAGTTTCAACTGTGAAGAGAAAACTTCAAGCTGCGGGTTTGAATGTTCGAGTGGCAGTAAGAAAGCCAATGCTAAGATGGCATAATAAGAAAAAGAGGCTTGTCTGGGACTGGAAGAAGGTCTTATGGACCGATGAATCAAAATTTGTATTCCGTCGAGTAGGCGAAAGGATGGTTTCTCAGTGTGCGACACCAACTGTCAAACATGGAGGAGGAAGCATGATGGTCTGGGGATCTTTTGTGGGATCCAGAGTCGGCGACTTGCACAGAGTGGCACCCTGAACCAAAACTCCTACCACAGCATTTTGCAGCGCCATGCAATACCCTCTGGTACATGCCTAGTTGGTCAGGGATTCATCTTACAGCAACATAATGACCCAAAACATACCTCCAGGCTGTGTCAGAACTAACTTAGAAGAAAAGAACAAGACAGTAAGCTTCAAATCATGTAATGGCCAGCACAGTCTCCAGACTTAAACCCCATCGAGCTGGTTTGGCATGAACTGGGCAGAATGGTGAAAGCAAAGCAACCTACAAGTGCAACACATTTGTGGCAACTTCTTCAACAGTGCTGGGTAGAACTTTCAGAACAATATTTGATTTCCATTGTGGAAAGAATGCCATGAGTGTGTTTGGCAGTTATATGTGCAAAAGGAGGCTACATTGATGAGTCAAACATTTAGATCAATGTCCAGTTCTTTATTTGTTCTATGCTTCATCTTCAGAGTACAATGAGACATTAAACTGAGTACATTTCAATAAAAACTATATCAGAAACCAGATCTCAAGACAAAAAGTTTAGCTTTGAATCTTCAAAGTGGCAGAAAAAAGAAAAACCAAAACAGCACAAACTTAAAAAACTACCTCTGCATTGCAGAGCATGATGGCATCCATTACCACACAAACCTCAACACGTATCCCTGGTTGGATGGGGTAAACTAGTAGATATTGAGACAAGGATACTATATAGTGTGAGAATATGAAGCCAGCTAGGGTTCCCAGGTTAAAATAGATACATAGGAAAGTAGAAGAATAAAAAGGTTGATGAAAAGCACTGGTCTAACATTTGAACGGGAGGATAAAAGAAAGAATATAACACAAAGGGAGACATCGGAAACTGAGCAATAAAATAAAAAAGGCAACAAAGATGCTGGCCACAGACACCCCTAGCATTGCCAGGAGAAAAAGCCCTAGAGGCCAATAGGTCATACAGAGAAGCGGCATGCAGGGATTTCCTCAATAAAGGTTCCTATAGTTACTATAGAACAAGTAACTCAATAGCAATAAAATAGAGGGATCATAGATACCACTTTCTACAGCTAGGCGAGACACGGAGACTATCCATGCTGCAAAGCAGGATGCTCAAACCCTATCAAACACTACCAAAATGAGATGCATCACACAGTCCCATACAGTTCATATGCTTCTTCATGGTATATAATGTGCACATGTTGTCAAGAGGAAGTATAAGCCCCAACCACATAGCACCCTGGAATCTGCTCAGAAGAACTAACCACACAGTGGTGGAAGCTCTATAGGCAGAGTTCACTTCCCAGTGTATGATTCACTTTATTCCTCTTCTTCACCATAGACAATGCAATAATGGGGAAAACTAACTAAACTAAGGTGCACAAATTAAACATTTCACAGTAACCTACAGTTGTTGATGAGATTGAAAAAAGGCATGCGTCCATCAGGTTCAACCTTTGTCATATCACCATGTTTTTCTTTATCCAGAAGAAGGAAAAAAAAGCTACTGATGGCCCAAATGGGTAAATTCTTCCTTCCCAACAGCAGTTGGGTATCTCCTTGGATTAATATTTGGGACTGATTTTTACCCAGATCATGGCAGGTCATTGCCCTGGTACCTTTTTTAACTGGTAATACATGCCAGATAAAACATTAGCGCAGGTTAATCATTTGTTGGATCTCCATCTATTGAGGATTACAACTCCCATCATTCCCAAACATTCAACATTGTAGCCCCCAACAGCTGGCAGTCATACAATTGACTAACCCTTCATTATAGAATGAGGTGAGCTGATAACTTTATATTTAAAAAATCACCGCTAATCAATATCCTATTTGCATGGAAACCAACATTTATCTCAGTCAGGGTTATGTAGTTAGTAGAATTCCATTTAAACAAAGATTTTAACCCCTTGAATACTAGGGTGGTTTCCAGTGCTTTGAGAAGTAATGTCCTGGGGACCTTTCTAGAATTCAATGGGTTACCAAGCCTCATTTAACCCCTTTGATTGCCAGTGGGGTATGATACCCCTGTGGTGCGCAAAAGGGTTAAATCCATGGGGATTTTGTATATTTGTATTTGTTTACTGTGGTGCCAGTTGATTTGTCCCCAAATTGGTCCAGTTTGCTTTTTTACATAAGGCCAATTGTTTGGAATTTCCAGTCTTGTGTGTTTGTATTGTACTATCAGTTCTGTGTGTTCCATAAAAAAAGATACATACATACTGTGCACACATACACACAATGATAAATCATTCAGAGGCTCATGGACCAATGTAAAATTACAGCAATTATATGTCAAAGCAACTGGACCATTTGTATTGAAGAAGAACTAACACCTCTTAGTAATTGCAACCCAATTACCTTATTATGAAAACCTTAATGGCCCTTATGAATTTTCTCTATGTCCATTTGCTCAAGAGGGGTGTACGAATCTGTCAGTGCAACTTCACTGGTGCTAGCCAGTAATTGCAATAGAGTATATGAGTGCTGTAGGGCATACTGCACTAGAGTGTATGAGTGCTGTAGGGCATACTGCACTAGAGTGTATGAGTGCTGTAGGGCATACTGCACTAGAGTGTATGAGCGCTGTAGTGCGTACAGCACTAGAGTGTATGAGTGCTGTAGGGCATACTGCACTAGAGTGTATGAGCACTGTAGTGCATACAGCACTAGAGTGTATGAGAGCTGTAGGGCATGCTGCACTAGAGTGTATGAGCGCCGTAGGGCATACTGCACTAGAGTGTATGAGAGCTGTAGGACATACTGCACTAGAGGGTGTGAGCGCTGTATGACATACTGCACTAGAGTTTATGAGCGCTGTAGGACATACTGCAGTAGAGTGTATGAGTGCTGTAGGGCATACTGCACTAGAGTGTATGAGTGCTGTAGGGCATACTGTACTAGAGTGTATGAGTGCTGTAGGGCATACTGCACTAGAGTGTATGAGCTCTGTAGGGCATACTGCACTAGAGTGTATGAGCTCTGTAGGACATACTGCACTAGAGTGTATGAGAGATGTAGGACATACTGCACTAGAGAGTATGAGAGGTGTAGGACATACTGCACTAGAGTGTATGAGAGCTGTAGGACATACTGCACTAGAGTGTATGAGTGCTGTAGGGCATACTGTACTAGAGTGTATGAGAGCTGTAGGGCATACTGTACTAGAGTGTATGAGCTCTGTAGGACATACTGCACTAGAGTGTATGAGTGCTGTAGGGCATACTGTACTAGAGTGTATGAGTGCTGTAGGGCATACTGTACTAGAGTGTATGAGAGCTGTAGGACATACTGCACTAGAGTGTATGAGAGCTGTAGGACATACTGCACTAGAGTGTATGAGTGCTGTAGGGCATACTGTACTAGAGTGTATGAGAGCTGTAGGGCATACTGTACTAGAGTGTATGAGCTCTGTAGGACATACTGCACTAGAGTGTATGAGTGCTGTAGGGCATACTGTACTAGAGTGTATGAGTGCTGTAGGGCATACTGTACTAGAGTGTATGAGAGCTGTAGGACATACTGCACTAGAGTGTATGAGTGCTGTAGGGCATACTGTACTAGAGTGTATGAGAGCTGTAGGGCATACTGTACTAGAGTGTATGAGCTCTGTAGGACATACTGCACTAGAGTGTATGAGTGCTGTAGGGCATACTGTACTAGAGTGTATGAGAGCTGTAGGACATACTGCACTAGAGTGTATGAGCACTGTAGGGCATACTGTACTAGAGTGTATGAGTGCTGTAGGGCATACTGCACTAGAGTGTATGAGAGCTGTAGGACATACTGCACTAGAGTGTATGAGAGCTGTAGGACATACTGCACTAGAGTGTATGAGAGCTGTAGGACATACTGCACTAGAGTGTATGAGAGCTGTAGGGCATACTGCACTAGAGTGTATGAGCACTGTAGGACATACTGTACTAGAGTGTATGAGTGCTGTAGGGCATACTGCACTAGAGTGTATGAGCACTGTAGGGCATACTGCACTAGAGTGTATGAGAGCTGTAGGGCATACTGCACTAGAGTGTATGAGAGCTGTAGGACATACTGCACTAGAGTGTATGAGAGCTGTAGGGCATACTGTACTAGAGTGTATGAGCACTGTAGGACATACTGTACTAGAGTGTATGAGCTCTGTAGGACATACTGCACTAGAGTGTATGAGTGCTGTAGGGCATACTGTACTAGAGTGTATGAGAGCTGTAGGACATACTGCACTAGAGTGTATGAGTGCTGTAGGGCATACTGTACTAGAGTGTATGAGCTCTGTAGGACATACTGCACTAGAGTGTATGAGTGCTGTAGGGCATACTGTACTAGAGTGTATGAGAGCTGTAGGACATACTGCACTAGAGTGTATGAGCACTGTAGGACATACTGTACTAGAGTGTATGAGTGCTGTAGGGCATACTGCACTAGAGTGTATGAGCACTGTAGGGCATACTGCACTAGAGTGTATGAGAGCTGTAGGGCATACTGCACTAGAGTGTATGAGCGCTGTAGGACATACTGCACTAGAGTGTATGAGCACTGTAGGACATACTGTACTAGAGTGTATGAGAGCTGTAGGACATACTGCACTAGAGTGTATGAGTGCTGTAGGACATACTGCACTAGAGTGTATGAGTGCTGTAGGACATACTGTACTAGAGTGTATGAGAGCTGTAGGACATACTGCACTAGAGTGTATGAGCACTGTAGGGCATACTGCACTAGAGTGTATGAGAGCTGTAGGGCATACTGCACTAGAGTGTATGAGCACTGTAGGACATACTGTACTAGAGTGTATGAGTGCTGTAGGGCATACTGCACTAGAGTGTATGAGCACTGTAGGGCATACTGCACTAGAGTGTATGAGAGCTGTAGGGCATACTGCACTAGAGTGTATGAGCACTGTAGGACATACTGCACTAGAGTGTATGAGAGCTGTAGGGCATACTGCACTAGAGTGTATGAGAGCTGTAGGACATACTGCACTAGAGTGTATGAGCACTGTAGGACATACTGTACTAGAGTGTATGAGAGCTGTAGGACATACTGCACTAGAGTGTATGAGTGCTGTAGGACATACTGCACTAGAGTGTATGAGAGCTGTAGGGCATACTGCACTAGAGTGTATGAGTGCTGTAGGACATACTGTACTAGAGTGTATGAGCTCTGTAGGGCATACTGCACTAGAGTGTAAGAGCGCTGTAGGGCATACTGTACTAGAGTGTAAGAGCGCTGTAGGACATACTGTACTAGAGTGTATGAGTGCTGTAGGACATACTGCACTAGAGTGTATGAGAGCTGTAGGGCATACTGCACTAGAGTGTATGAGCACTGTAGGACATACTGCACTAGAGTGTATGAGTGCTGTAGGACATACTGTACTAGAGTGTATGAGAGCTGTAGGACATACTGCACTAGAGTGTATGAGAGCTGTAGGACATACTGTACTAGAGTGTATGAGTGCTGTAGGGCATACTGCACTAGAGTGTAAGAGCGCTGTAGGACATACTGTACTAGAGTGTATGAGTGCTGTAGGACATACTGCACTAGAGTGTATGAGTGCTGTAGGACATACTGCACTAGAGTGTATGAGCACTGTAGGACATACTGCACTAGAGTGTATGAGTGCTGTAGGACATACTGCACTAGAGTGTATGAGAGCTGTAGGACATACTGCACTAGAGTGTATGAGCACTGTAGGACATACTGCACTAGAGTGTATGAGTGCTGTAGGGCATACTGTACTAGAGTGTATGAGTGCTGTAGGGCATACTGTACTAGAGTGTATGAGAGCTGTAGGACATACTGCACTAGAGTGTATGAGTGCTGTAGGGCATACTGTACTAGAGTGTATGAGAGCTGTAGGGCATACTGTACTAGAGTGTATGAGCTCTGTAGGACATACTGTACTAGAGTGTATGAGAGCTGTAGGGCATACTGTACTAGAGTGTATGAGCTCTGTAGGACATACTGCACTAGAGTGTATGAGTGCTGTAGGGCATACTGCACTAGAGTGTATGAGAGCTGTAGGGCATACTGCACTAGAGTGTATGAGCACTGTAGGACATACTGTACTAGAGTGTATGAGTGCTGTAGGGCATACTGCACTAGAGTGTATGAGCACTGTAGGGCATACTGCACTAGAGTGTATGAGAGCTGTAGGGCATACTGCACTAGAGTGTATGAGCACTGTAGGACATACTGCACTAGAGTGTATGAGTGCTGTAGGACATACTGCACTAGAGTGTATGAGAGCTGTAGGACATACTGCACTAGAGTGTATGAGCACTGTAGGACATACTGCACTAGAGTGTATGAGTGCTGTAGGGCATACTGTACTAGAGTGTATGAGTGCTGTAGGGCATACTGTACTAGAGTGTATGAGAGCTGTAGGACATACTGTACTAGAGTGTATGAGAGCTGTAGGACATACTGCACTAGAGTGTATGAGTGCTGTAGGGCATACTGTACTAGAGTGTATGAGAGCTGTAGGACATACTGCACTAGAGTGTATGAGTGCTGTAGGGCATACTGTACTAGAGTGTATGAGAGCTGTAGGGCATACTGTACTAGAGTGTATGAGCTCTGTAGGACATACTGCACTAGAGTGTATGAGTGCTGTAGGGCATACTGTACTAGAGTGTATGAGAGCTGTAGGACATACTGCACTAGAGTGTATGAGCACTGTAGGGCATACTGCACTAGAGTGTATGAGAGCTGTAGGGCATACTGCACTAGAGTGTATGAGCACTGTAGGACATACTGTACTAGAGTGTATGAGTGCTGTAGGGCATACTGCACTAGAGTGTATGAGCACTGTAGGGCATACTGCACTAGAGTGTATGAGAGCTGTAGGACATACTGCACTAGAGTGTATGAGAGCTGTAGGGCATACTGCACTAGAGTGTATGAGAGCTGTAGGACATACTGCACTAGAGTGTATGAGTGCTGTAGGACATACTGCACTAGAGTGTATGAGAGCTGTAGGACATACTGTACTAGAGTGTATGAGCTCTGTAGGGCATACTGCACTAGAGTGTAAGAGCGCTGTAGGGCATACTGTACTAGAGTGTATGAGCTCTGTAGGGCATACTGCACTAGAGTGTATGAGCTCTGTAGGGCATACTGCACTAGAGTGTAAGAGCGCTGTAGGGCATACTGTACTAGAGTGTAAGAGCGCTGTAGGACATACTGTACTAGAGTGTATGAGTGCTGTAGGACATACTGCACTAGAGTGTATGAGAGCTGTAGGGCATACTGCACTAGAGTGTATGAGCACTGTAGGACATACTGCACTAGAGTGTATGAGTGCTGTAGGACATACTGCACTAGAGTGTATGAGAGCTGTAGGGCATACTGCACTAGAGTGTATGAGCGCTGTAGGACATACTGCACTAGAGTGTATGAGCACTGTAGGACATACTGCACTAGAGTGTATGAGTGCTGTAGGACATACTGTACTAGAGTGTATGAGAGCTGTAGGACATACTGTACTAGAGTGTATGAGTGCTGTAGGGCATACTGCACTAGAGTGTAAGAGCGCTGTAGGACATACTGTACTAGAGTGTATGAGTGCTGTAGGACATACTGCACTAGAGTGTATGAGAGCTGTAGGGCATACTGCACTAGAGTGTATGAGCACTGTAGGACATACTGCACTAGAGTGTATGAGTGCTGTAGGACATACTGTACTAGAGTGTATGAGAGCTGTAGGACATACTGCACTAGAGTGTATGAGAGCTGTAGGGCATACTGCACTAGAGTGTATGAGCACTGTAGGACATACTGTACTAGAGTGTATGAGTGCTGTAGGGCATACTGCACTAGAGTGTATGAGCACTGTAGGGCATACTGCACTAGAGTGTATGAGAGCTGTAGGGCATACTGCACTAGAGTGTATGAGAGCTGTAGGACATACTGCACTAGAGTGTATGAGAGCTGTAGGGCATACTGTACTAGAGTGTATGAGCACTGTAGGACATACTGTACTAGAGTGTATGAGCTCTGTAGGACATACTGCACTAGAGTGTATGAGTGCTGTAGGGCATACTGTACTAGAGTGTATGAGAGCTGTAGGACATACTGCACTAGAGTGTATGAGTGCTGTAGGGCATACTGTACTAGAGTGTATGAGCTCTGTAGGACATACTGCACTAGAGTGTATGAGTGCTGTAGGGCATACTGTACTA
Organism: Rhinophrynus dorsalis; assembly: GCA_037306005.1. Taxonomy (NCBI): domain Eukaryota; kingdom Metazoa; phylum Chordata; class Amphibia; order Anura; family Rhinophrynidae; genus Rhinophrynus; species Rhinophrynus dorsalis. The sequence goes on along the minus strand of CM074718.1, from coordinate 601,497,203 downwards.
GAGTGTATGAGAGCTGTAGGACATACTGCACTAGAGTGTATGAGCACTGTAGGACATACTGTACTAGAGTGTATGAGTGCTGTAGGGCATACTGCACTAGAGTGTATGAGCACTGTAGGGCATACTGCACTAGAGTGTATGAGAGCTGTAGGGCATACTGCACTAGAGTGTATGAGCGCTGTAGGACATACTGCACTAGAGTGTATGAGCACTGTAGGACATACTGTACTAGAGTGTATGAGAGCTGTAGGACATACTGCACTAGAGTGTATGAGTGCTGTAGGACATACTGCACTAGAGTGTATGAGTGCTGTAGGACATACTGTACTAGAGTGTATGAGAGCTGTAGGACATACTGCACTAGAGTGTATGAGCACTGTAGGGCATACTGCACTAGAGTGTATGAGAGCTGTAGGGCATACTGCACTAGAGTGTATGAGCACTGTAGGACATACTGTACTAGAGTGTATGAGTGCTGTAGGGCATACTGCACTAGAGTGTATGAGCACTGTAGGGCATACTGCACTAGAGTGTATGAGAGCTGTAGGGCATACTGCACTAGAGTGTATGAGCACTGTAGGACATACTGCACTAGAGTGTATGAGAGCTGTAGGGCATACTGCACTAGAGTGTATGAGAGCTGTAGGACATACTGCACTAGAGTGTATGAGCACTGTAGGACATACTGTACTAGAGTGTATGAGAGCTGTAGGACATACTGCACTAGAGTGTATGAGTGCTGTAGGACATACTGCACTAGAGTGTATGAGAGCTGTAGGGCATACTGCACTAGAGTGTATGAGTGCTGTAGGACATACTGTACTAGAGTGTATGAGCTCTGTAGGGCATACTGCACTAGAGTGTAAGAGCGCTGTAGGGCATACTGTACTAGAGTGTAAGAGCGCTGTAGGACATACTGTACTAGAGTGTATGAGTGCTGTAGGACATACTGCACTAGAGTGTATGAGAGCTGTAGGGCATACTGCACTAGAGTGTATGAGCACTGTAGGACATACTGCACTAGAGTGTATGAGTGCTGTAGGACATACTGTACTAGAGTGTATGAGAGCTGTAGGACATACTGCACTAGAGTGTATGAGAGCTGTAGGACATACTGTACTAGAGTGTATGAGTGCTGTAGGGCATACTGCACTAGAGTGTAAGAGCGCTGTAGGACATACTGTACTAGAGTGTATGAGTGCTGTAGGACATACTGCACTAGAGTGTATGAGTGCTGTAGGACATACTGCACTAGAGTGTATGAGCACTGTAGGACATACTGCACTAGAGTGTATGAGTGCTGTAGGACATACTGCACTAGAGTGTATGAGAGCTGTAGGACATACTGCACTAGAGTGTATGAGCACTGTAGGACATACTGCACTAGAGTGTATGAGTGCTGTAGGGCATACTGTACTAGAGTGTATGAGTGCTGTAGGGCATACTGTACTAGAGTGTATGAGAGCTGTAGGACATACTGCACTAGAGTGTATGAGTGCTGTAGGGCATACTGTACTAGAGTGTATGAGAGCTGTAGGGCATACTGTACTAGAGTGTATGAGCTCTGTAGGACATACTGTACTAGAGTGTATGAGAGCTGTAGGGCATACTGTACTAGAGTGTATGAGCTCTGTAGGACATACTGCACTAGAGTGTATGAGTGCTGTAGGGCATACTGCACTAGAGTGTATGAGAGCTGTAGGGCATACTGCACTAGAGTGTATGAGCACTGTAGGACATACTGTACTAGAGTGTATGAGTGCTGTAGGGCATACTGCACTAGAGTGTATGAGCACTGTAGGGCATACTGCACTAGAGTGTATGAGAGCTGTAGGGCATACTGCACTAGAGTGTATGAGCACTGTAGGACATACTGCACTAGAGTGTATGAGTGCTGTAGGACATACTGCACTAGAGTGTATGAGAGCTGTAGGACATACTGCACTAGAGTGTATGAGCACTGTAGGACATACTGCACTAGAGTGTATGAGTGCTGTAGGGCATACTGTACTAGAGTGTATGAGTGCTGTAGGGCATACTGTACTAGAGTGTATGAGAGCTGTAGGACATACTGTACTAGAGTGTATGAGAGCTGTAGGACATACTGCACTAGAGTGTATGAGTGCTGTAGGGCATACTGTACTAGAGTGTATGAGAGCTGTAGGACATACTGCACTAGAGTGTATGAGTGCTGTAGGGCATACTGTACTAGAGTGTATGAGAGCTGTAGGGCATACTGTACTAGAGTGTATGAGCTCTGTAGGACATACTGCACTAGAGTGTATGAGTGCTGTAGGGCATACTGTACTAGAGTGTATGAGAGCTGTAGGACATACTGCACTAGAGTGTATGAGCACTGTAGGGCATACTGCACTAGAGTGTATGAGAGCTGTAGGGCATACTGCACTAGAGTGTATGAGCACTGTAGGACATACTGTACTAGAGTGTATGAGTGCTGTAGGGCATACTGCACTAGAGTGTATGAGCACTGTAGGGCATACTGCACTAGAGTGTATGAGAGCTGTAGGACATACTGCACTAGAGTGTATGAGAGCTGTAGGGCATACTGCACTAGAGTGTATGAGAGCTGTAGGACATACTGCACTAGAGTGTATGAGTGCTGTAGGACATACTGCACTAGAGTGTATGAGAGCTGTAGGACATACTGTACTAGAGTGTATGAGCTCTGTAGGGCATACTGCACTAGAGTGTAAGAGCGCTGTAGGGCATACTGTACTAGAGTGTATGAGCTCTGTAGGGCATACTGCACTAGAGTGTATGAGCTCTGTAGGGCATACTGCACTAGAGTGTAAGAGCGCTGTAGGGCATACTGTACTAGAGTGTAAGAGCGCTGTAGGACATACTGTACTAGAGTGTATGAGTGCTGTAGGACATACTGCACTAGAGTGTATGAGAGCTGTAGGGCATACTGCACTAGAGTGTATGAGCACTGTAGGACATACTGCACTAGAGTGTATGAGTGCTGTAGGACATACTGCACTAGAGTGTATGAGAGCTGTAGGGCATACTGCACTAGAGTGTATGAGCGCTGTAGGACATACTGCACTAGAGTGTATGAGCACTGTAGGACATACTGCACTAGAGTGTATGAGTGCTGTAGGACATACTGTACTAGAGTGTATGAGAGCTGTAGGACATACTGTACTAGAGTGTATGAGTGCTGTAGGGCATACTGCACTAGAGTGTAAGAGCGCTGTAGGACATACTGTACTAGAGTGTATGAGTGCTGTAGGACATACTGCACTAGAGTGTATGAGAGCTGTAGGGCATACTGCACTAGAGTGTATGAGCACTGTAGGACATACTGCACTAGAGTGTATGAGTGCTGTAGGACATACTGTACTAGAGTGTATGAGAGCTGTAGGACATACTGCACTAGAGTGTATGAGAGCTGTAGGGCATACTGCACTAGAGTGTATGAGAGCTGTAGGACATACTGCACTAGAGTGTATGAGCACTGTAGGGCATACTGTACTAGAGTGTATGAGTGCTGTAGGGCATACTGCACTAGAGTGTATGAGCGCCGTAGGGCATACTTCATTAGAGTGTATGAGCGCTGTAGGGCATACTGCACTAGAGTGTATGAGCGCCGTAGGGCATACTTCATTAGAGTGTATGAGCGCCGTAGGGCATTCTGCACTAGAGTGTATGAGCGCCGTAGGGCATACTTCATTAGAGTGTATGAGCGCTGTAGGGCATGGTGGCCGACAATCTCCTCCATTGTTAGAGCTTTAATACAATCAAGTTTCGTACTCCTGCCCCATAGCATTTACAGGGGAAATGGTGTAAAATCATGTAATTTCCTTTATACTCTATTTAATACATGCATTAACCAATATGTGCTATATCATCCTCCTTTTTCTTCATGTGGTGTTAAAGGGAAGAATGTTACCATGTGTAAGTTAGTAAACTGACATTAGGCAAGCGTAGGGTCAAAAAATCTATTCCAGAACTTGATTTAGCTCAGAATCATTGTTGAACGTTTGCCTCAATGTCTTCAGTCCACACTTAACATTACTGTATGTCACTGGGAGCAGACATAACACTAGCTAGCAGGACCACAGTCCCTTAAACTCTGCTATATTCACATGACAATTGTAATCCCTTAACCCTCTGTGTGCCAGAGGGGTACCCAACACATTGCTTTGCAAAGCGTTGTGTACCCCTCTGGCACTCAAAGGGTTAAGGAAAAGAAGGATTAAATCAATGAGAATTGCAGGAATTTATGTTTTGCCCCTGTGATGCAGTTGGTTTGCCTCAGAAATTTAAGCTTCCCAAAACTACACCATTATTTTGCACCAAAGGGGTTAAGAATTTCTTCTAAAGCTAAAAAATAAAGTTTATTATCTTTTGCTATATTTTTTAAAATATGAAACTTTTACCCCTGCATGTTATTGATTTTACCCTTCAAAGAAAATGCCAGGGGTCCCCAGCACCCAGCTGAAATAATGTTCCTGTTTGTCCAATTGAAGAGCTGATGTAGTGAAATTTCTTTTTAATGAAATCTTTTTCATGTACTAAAAGTGCTTTTATGTTGTACATTATAATCTGATGGTTCATTTCCTTTAAAGCTGCAGCTGAACTTCTTGGCATTTTAAAAGCATTTTACTAATTGCAGCACAACACCATGCATACACGGGAGGTGACATCTGTCACAGTGAGACTTATCCAGAACTGGAGTCATTCTGGACCAACCCAAATGCACCAGAGAGGTCAAATGGGATTTTATGTGGGCTTTCAACCCTTTGAACACTTACAATGCATTGGGGTCCACTTTAGCTTTAAAGCCCCATTTAAATCATTTAATTGGCTATTTATCCTCTATGTTGCAGTTACATTGCTCTACAATTATTGAATTTCTTTTTAGTGGTAGCCTCCTGGATTTATAAATATCCACATTTACACTTAGACATTGTTCTGGTGTTTATAGTGTTACCCCCAGTCAAACCTACAGAATGTGTTTGGAGTTTATGTGAACTATAGCTAAGTATGAAGAAACGCAAGCTTTTTGAAATATCCTTAAACTTGGGAGAAAATGCCAATATCCACTATGGGTCAATTCTGCTTGGATTGGTTCCCTAAAATACATTTTTAATTGTAATGTATATGTGTCCTCACACTCCACCAACTGTAGTGTTCTTTGAAAGTCTTCAGTAGGAGGGGTTTGTGGTCTTGTGATTGTGTCTGCTGTGGTCGGTCTTTGTTACACCTGTGTGACACAAATACACTAAATGGGAAATTACATGGGTAGTCCTCTTTAGAGAGATTTAGGAGAACTGATAGACAATATATTTCACAACAGCATGCTGTTCTATCATTCTCAGCATGAAGGTACTATCACCTATCTATATATATAAAAGAATAAGCCTCATTGCATAATTTATGGTACCCCACACACAGAACATAATTTATGTCTCCTCAGAAAAGAAACTCGCATTGAACAGAATGTCTAATTACATAATTTATGTCTCATTAGGAGACACAACTCCTATTGGGTGATTGAATGGGGACTTTACTGCTCTCATTGGGTAATTCAATTGGGGCGTGTTTATCATACAGGGAGTTGGCCCGCCCTCTCCAGCCCGCCCACCAGTATCCAACTGACAAAAAAAATATATATAACTGCCACTTGCTCCTGAGGTAGGGATATCAGTAAGTTCTCCCGGTCCACTCACACTCTCACTCAGGATCATGACCCCACAAACACACTGTTTCACCTCCCACAGATAACTGTAACCCTCCATACACTCTGTTTCAGTATGAGGGTGTAATGTTCCCATAAAATACAAACTTAATAGCAACTCTTATTTAACTCATCATCTCTTCAGTCACCTCACAGTCTCAACTGTCACTCCTCCACTTCCTGCTTCCTGATTCCCACCCTTTCTCCTTAAAGGGAGAGAGATGCTTTGCTGTATGTTACAGAGGGCAAGCCTCAAACACCACTTTCTATTTGATACCTCAGCATATTGCTACATTGCCTCAACTGAAGAGCCACCGTGTGTTATATTGCTATGTTAGCTCAACTTAACCCTTTGAGTGCCAGAGGGGTAAGCAACGCATTGCAAAGCACACATTCTGTCTCACACTCTCAGACAGTCATACCTCCCAAGTGTCCCTTTTTAGGAGGGACAGACCATCTTTTAGACCCAAATCCCTCTGTCCCTCACAGTCTCACAGTCCCTCACACTCTCAGTCTCACACTCTCACACAGTCCCTCACACTCTCACAGTCCCTCACACTCTCAGTCTCACACTCTCACAGTCTCACACAGACTCTCTCACAGTCTTACACACTCTCAGTCTTACACACTCTCAGTCTCACACACTCTCAGTCTCACACTCTCACAGTCTCTCACAGTCTCTCTCGCAGTCTCACACAGTCTCTCTCGCAGTCTCAGTCTCTCACAGTCTCACACAGTCACACAGACTCACACTTTCACACAGTCTCACACTTTCACACAGTCTCACACTCTCACAATCTCACACAGTCTCTCTCGCAGTCTCACACAGTCTCTCACACTCTCACAGTCCCTCACACTCTCACAGTCTCTTACACTCTCACACTCTCTCACACACCGTCTCACACAGTCTCTCACACAGTCACAGTCTCACACAGTCTCACACTCTCGCAGTCTCACACTCTCACAGTCTCTCACAGTCTCTCTCGCAGTCTCACACAGTCTCTCTCGCAGTCTCACACAGTCCCTCACACTCTCACAGTCTATTACACTCTCACACACTCTCACACACTCTCACACTCTCTCACACACTGTCTCACAGTCTCACACAGTCACAGTCTCACAGTCACAGTCTCACACAGTCTCACACAGTTTCACACTCTCAGTGTCTCTCACGGTCTCTCTCAGTCTCTCAGTCTCACACAGTCTCACACAGTCCCTCACACTGACACAGTCTCTCACAGTTTCTCACACTCTCTCACACACACACAGTCTCACACTCACACACAGTCTCACACTCACACACAGTCTCACACAGTCTCACACTCTCTCACTCTCACAGTCTCTCACTCTCACACTCTCTCACAGTCTCACACACAGTCTCACACTCTCACACACAGTCTCACACTCTCTCTCACACTCTCTGTCTCACTCTCACACAGTCTCACACTCTCACACAGTCTCACACTCTCACACAGTCACACTCTCACAGTCTCTCTCTCACACACAGTCTCACACACAGTCTCACAGTCTCTCTCACACACAGTCTCACAGTCTCACACAGTTTCACACTCTCACACACAGTCTCACACTCTCACACAGTCTCACACTCTCTCTCACACTCTCTCAGTCTCACACTCTCTCTCACACTCTCACAGTCTCTCACTCTCTCACAGTCTCACACTCTCACACAGTCTCACACTCTCTCTCACACTCTCTCAGTCTCACACTCTCTCTCACACTCTCACAGTCTCTCACTCTCTCACAGTCTCACACTCTCTCACAGTCTCACACTCTCAGTCTCACACACAGTCTCACACACAGTCTCACACACAGTCTCACACACAGTCTCACACTCATACAGTCTCACAGTCTCTCTCTCTCTCTCTCTCACTCAGTCTCACAGTCTCTCTCTCACACTCTCACACAGTCTCACACTCTCACACACAGTCTCACAGTCTCACACACAGTCTCACACACAGTCTCACACACAGTCTCACACTCTCACACACAGTCTCACACTCTCACACACAGTCTCACACTCACACAGTCTCACACTCACACAGTCTCACACTCACACAGTCTCACACTCTCACACACAGTCTCACACTGTCTCACAGTCTCACACTCACACAGTCGCACACTCACACAGTCTCACACTCTCACACACAGTCTCACACTGTCTCACAGTCTCACACTCACACAGTCTCACACTCTCACACACAGTCTCACAGTCTCACACTCACACAGTCTCACACTCACACACAGTCTCACACTCACACACAGTCTCACACTCTCACACACAGTCTCACACAGTCTCACAGTCTCACACTCACACAGTCTCACACTCTCACACACAGTCTCACACTTTCTCACAGTCTCACACTCACACAGTCTCACACTCACACAGTCTCACACTCTCACACACAGTCTCACACTGTCTCACAGTCTCACACTCACACAGTCTCACACTCTCACACACAGTCTCACACTCACACAGTCTCACACTCACACACAGTCTCACACTCTCACACACAGTCTCACACAGTCTCACACAGTCACAGTCTCACACACTCTCACACACAGTCTCACACACAGTCTCACACTCTCACACACAGTCTCACTCTCACACACAGTCTCACTCTCAAACACAGTATCACACTCACACAGGCTCACACTGTCTCACAGTCTCACACTGTCTCACAGTCTCTTACTCTCAGTCTCTCTCTCTCACAGTCTCTCTCTCTCACTCTCACAGTCTCTCTCTCTCACTCTCACACTTTCACACAGTCTCACACTGTCTCACAGTCTCTTACTCTCAGTCTCTCTCTCTCACAGTCTCTCTCTCTCACTCTCACAGTCTCTCTCTCTCACTCTCATACTTTCACACAGTCTCACACAGTCTTACACTCTCTCACACTCTCTCACACACTCTCAGTCTCTCACACTCTCAGTCTCACACACTCTCAGTCTCACAGTCTCTCTCTCTCACTCTCACACTGTCTCACTCAGTCTCACACTCACAGTCTCGCACTCACAGTCTCGCACTCACAGTCTCACACTCACATTCTCGCACTCACATTCTCGCACTCACAGTCTCGCACTCACAGTCTCGCACAGTCTCTCACACTCACAGTCTCTCACACTCACACAGTCTCTCACACACACAGTCTCACACTCACACACAGTCTCACACTCACACACAGTCTCACACTCACACAGTCTCACACTCACACACAGTCTCACACAGTCTCACACAGTCTCACAGTCTCACACAGTCTCACTCTCACAGTCTCTCACTCTCACACTCTCTCACAGTCTCTCACTCTCTCACAGTCTCTCACTCTCACACTCTCTCACAGTCTCACACACAGTCTCACACTCTCACACACAGTCTCACACTCTCTCAGTCTCACTCTCACACAGTCTCACACACTCACAGGCTCACACTCTCACACACAGTCTCACACTCTCTCACTCTCACACACAGTCTCACACACAGTCTCAGTCTCACACTCACAGTCTCACACTCACAGTCTCACACTCACAGTCTCTCTCTCACACTCTCACAGTCTCACACTCACACAGTCTCACACTCACACAGTCTCACACTCACACAGTCTCACACTCTCACACACAGTCTCACACAGTCTCACACAGTCACAGTCTCACACACTCTCACACACAGTCTCACACACAGTCTCACACTCTCACACACAGTCTCACTCTCACACACAGTCTCACTCTCAAACACAGTATCACACTCACACAGGCTCACACTGTCTCACAGTCTCACACTGTCTCACAGTCTCTTACTCTCAGTCTCTCTCTCTCACAGTCTCTCTGTCTCACTCTCACAGTCTCTCTCTCTCACTCTCACACTTTCACACAGTCTCACACTGTCTCACAGTCTCTTACTCTCAGTCTCTCTCTCTCACAGTCTCTCTCTCTCACTCTCACAGTCTCTCTCTCTCACTCTCATACTTTCACACAGTCTCACACAGTCTTACACTCTCTCACACTCTCTCACACACTCTCAGTCTCTCACACTCTCAGTCTCACACACTCTCAGTCTCACAGTCTCTCTCTCTCACTCTCACACTGTCTCACTCAGTCTCACACTCACAGTCTCGCACTCACAGTCTCGCACTCACAGTCTCACACTCACATTCTCGCACTCACATTCTCGCACTCACAGTCTCACACTCACAGTCTCGCACAGTCTCTCACACTCACAGTCTCTCACACTCACACAGTCTCTCACACACACAGTCTCACACTCACACACAGTCTCACACTCACACACAGTCTCACACTCACACAGTCTCACACTCACACACAGTCTCACACAGTCTCACACAGTCTCACAGTCTCACACAGTCTCACTCTCACAGTCTCTCACTCTCACACTCTCTCACAGTCTCTCACTCTCTCACAGTCTCTCACTCTCACACTCTCTCACAGTCTCACACACAGTCTCACACTCTCACACACAGTCTCACACTCTCTCAGTCTCACTCTCAAACAGTCTCACACACTCACAGGCTCACACTCTCACACACAGTCTCACACTCTCTCACTCTCACACACAGTCTCACACACAGTCTCAGTCTCACACTCACAGTCTCACACTCACAGTCTCACACTCACAGTCTCTCTCTCACACTCTCACAGTCTCACACTCACACAGTCTCACACTCACACAGTCTCACACTCTCACACACAGTCTCACACTGTCTCACAGTCTCACACTCACACAGTCGCACACTCACACAGTCTCACACTCTCACACACAGTCTCACACTGTCTCACAGTCTCACACTCACACAGTCTCACACTCTCACACACAGTCTCACAGTCTCACACTCACACAGTCTCACACTCACACACAGTCTCACACTCACACACAGTCTCACACTCTCACACACAGTCTCACACAGTCTCACAGTCTCACACTCACACAGTCTCACACTCTCACACACAGTCTCACACTTTCTCACAGTCTCACACTCACACAGTCTCACACTCACACAGTCTCACACTCTCACACACAGTCTCACACTGTCTCACAGTCTCACACTCACACAGTCTCACACTCTCACACACAGTCTCACACTCACACAGTCTCACACTCACACACAGTCTCACACTCTCACACACAGTCTCACACAGTCTCACACAGTCACAGTCTCACACACTCTCACACACAGTCTCACACACAGTCTCACACTCTCACACACAGTCTCACTCTCACACACAGTCTCACTCTCAAACACAGTATCACACTCACACAGGCTCACACTGTCTCACAGTCTCACACTGTCTCACAGTCTCTTACTCTCAGTCTCTCTCTCTCACAGTCTCTCTCTCTCACTCTCACAGTCTCTCTCTCTCACTCTCACACTTTCACACAGTCTCACACTGTCTCACAGTCTCTTACTCTCAGTCTCTCTCTCTCACAGTCTCTCTCTCTCACTCTCACAGTCTCTCTCTCTCACTCTCATACTTTCACACAGTCTCACACAGTCTTACACTCTCTCACACTCTCTCACACACTCTCAGTCTCTCACACTCTCAGTCTCACACACTCTCAGTCTCACAGTCTCTCTCTCTCACTCTCACACTGTCTCACTCAGTCTCACACTCACAGTCTCGCACTCACAGTCTCGCACTCACAGTCTCACACTCACATTCTCGCACTCACATTCTCGCACTCACAGTCTCGCACTCACAGTCTCGCACAGTCTCTCACACTCACAGTCTCTCACACTCACACAGTCTCTCACACACACAGTCTCACACTCACACACAGTCTCACACTCACACACAGTCTCACACTCACACAGTCTCACACTCACACACAGTCTCACACAGTCTCACACAGTCTCACAGTCTCACACAGTCTCACTCTCACAGTCTCTCACTCTCACACTCTCTCACAGTCTCTCACTCTCTCACAGTCTCTCACTCTCACACTCTCTCACAGTCTCACACACAGTCTCACACTCTCACACACAGTCTCACACTCTCTCAGTCTCACTCTCACACAGTCTCACACACTCACAGGCTCACACTCTCACACACAGTCTCACACTCTCTCACTCTCACACACAGTCTCACACACAGTCTCAGTCTCACACTCACAGTCTCACACTCACAGTCTCACACTCACAGTCTCTCTCTCACACTCTCACAGTCTCACACTCACACAGTCACACTCACACAGTCTCACACTCTCACACACAGTCTCACACTGTCTCACAGTCTCACACTCACACAGTCTCACACTCTCACACACAGTCTCACACTGTCTCACAGTCTCACACTCACACAGTCTCACACTCACACACAGTCTCACACTCACACACAGTCTCACACTCTCACACACAGTCTCACACTCACACAGTCTCACACTCTCACACACAGTCTCACACCGTCTCACACTCACACAGTCTCACACTCTCACACACAGTCTCACACTGTCTCACAGTCTCACACTCACACAGTCTCACACTCTCACACACAGTCTCACACTGTCTCACACTCACACAGTCTCACACTCACACTCACACACAGTCTCACACTCACACACAGTCTCACACTCTCACACACAGTCTCACACAGTCTCACACTCACACAGTCTCACACTCTCACACACAGTCTCACACTGTCTCACACTCACACAGTCTCACACTCACACACACAGTCTCACACTGTCTCACACTCACACAGTCTCACACTCACACTCACACACAATCTCACACTCTCACACACAGTCTCACACAGTCTCACACTCTCACACACAGTCTCACACTGTCTCACAGTCTCACACTCACACAGTCTCACACTCACACTCACACACAGTCTCACACTCACACACAGTCTCACACAGTCTCACACTCACACAGTCTCACACTCTCACACACAGTCTCACACTGTCTCACAGTCTCACACTCACACAGTCTCACACTCACACAGTCTCACACTCTCACACACAGTCTCACACTGTCTCACAGTCTCACACTCTCACACACAGTCTCACACTGTCTCACAGTCTCACACTCACACAGTCTCACACTCACACTCACACACAGTCTCACACTCACACACAGTCTCACACTCACACACAGTCTCACACAGTCACAGTCTCACACACTCTCACACAGTCTCACACACTCTCACACACAGTCTCACACTCTCACACACAGTCTCACTCTCACACACAGTCTCACTCTCAAACACAGTCTCACACTCACACAGTCTCACACTGTCTCACAGTCTCACACTGTCTCACAGTCTCTTACTCTCAGTCTCTCTCTCTCACAGTCTCTCTCTCTCACTCTCACAGTCTCTCACTCTCACACTTTCACACAGTCTCACACAGTCTTACACTCTCTCACACTCTCTCACACACTCTCAGTCTCTCACACTCTCAGTCTCTCACACTCTCAGTCTCACACACTCTCAGTCTCACAGTCTCTCTCTCTCACTCTCACACTGTCTCACTCAGTCTCGCACTCACAGTCTCGCACTCACAGTCTTGCACTCACAGTCTCGCACTCACAGTCTCACACTCACATTCTCGCACTCACATTCTCTCACTCACAGTCTCGCACTCACAGTCTCGCACAGTCTCTCACACTCACAGTCTCTCACACTCACACAGTCTCTCACACACACAGTCTCACACTCACACACAGTCTCACACTCACACACAGTCTCACACAGTCTCACACAGTCTCACTCTCACAGTCTCTCACTCTCACACTCTCTCACAGTCTCTCACTCTCTCACAGTCTCTCACTCTCACACTCTCTCACAGTCTCACACACAGTCTCACACTCTCACACACAGTCTCACACTCTCTCAGTCTCACTCTCACACAGTCTCACACACTCACAGGCTCACACTCTCACACACAGTCTCACAGTCTCTCACTCTCACACACAGTCTCACACACAGTCTCAGTCTCACACTCACAGTCACACACAGTCTCACACTCACACACAGTCTCACACTCTCACACACAGTCTCTCACAGTCTCACACTCACACAGTCTCACACTCTCACACACAGTCTCACACTGTCTCACAGTCTCACACTCACACAGTCTCACACTCACACAGTCTCACACGCAGTCTCACACTGTCTCACAGTCTCACACTCACACAGTCTCACACTCTCACACACAGTCTCACACTGTCTCACAGTCTCACACTCACACAGTCTCACACTCACACTCACACACAGTCTCACACTCACACACAGTCTCACACTCTCACACACAGTCTCACACAGTCTCACACAGTCACAGTCTCACACACTCTCACACACAGTCTCACACTCTCACACACAGTCTCACTCTCACACACAGTCTCACTCTCACACACAGTCTCACTCTCAAACACAGTCTCACTCTCACACAGTCTCACACTCACACAGTCTCACACTGTCTCACAGTCTCTTACTCTCAGTCTCTCTCTCTCACAGTCTCTCTCTCTCTCACTCTCACAGTCTCTCTCTCTCACTCTCACACTTTCACACAGTCTCACACAGTCTCACAGTCTCACACTGTCTCACAGTCTCTTACTCTCAGTCTCTCTCTCTCACAGTCTCTCTCTCTCTCACTCTCACAGTCTCTCTCTCTCACTCTCACACTTTCACACAGTCTCACACAGTCTTACACTCTCTCACACTCTCTCACACACTCTCAGTCTCTCACACTCTCAGTCTCTCACACTCTCAGTCTCACAGTCTCTCTCTCTCTCACTCTCACACTGTCTCACTCAGTCTCACACTCACAGTCTTGCACTCACAGTCTCGCACTCACAGTCTCACACTCACATTCTCGCACTCACATTCTCACACTCACAGTCTCACACTCACATTCTCGCACTCACAGTCTCGCACTCACAGTCTCGCACAGTCTCTCACACTCTCTCACACTCACACAGTCTCTCACACACACAGTCTCACACTCACACACAGTCTCACACTCACACACAGTCTCACACTCACACAGTCTCACACACAGTCTCACACAGTCTCACACAGTCTCACAGTCTCACTCTCACAGTCTCTCACTCTCACACTCTCTCACAGTCTCTCACTCTCTCACAGTCTCTCACTCTCACACTCTCTCACAGTCTCACACACAGTCTCACACTCTCACACACAGTCTCACACTCTCTCAGTCTCACTCTCACACAGTCTCACACAGTCTCACACACTCACAGGCTCACACTCTCACACACAGTCTCACAGTCTCTCACTCTCACACACAGTCTCACACACAGTCTCACAGTCTCACACTCACAGTCTCATACTCACAGTCTCTCTCTCACACTCTCACAGTCTCACACTCACACAGTCTCACACTCACAGTCTCACACTCTCACACACAGTCTCACACTGTCTCACAGTCTCACACTCACACAGTCTCACACTCACACACAGTCTCACACTCTCACACACAGTCTCACACTCACACAGTCTCACACTCACACACAGTCTCACACTGTCTCACAGTCTCACACTCACACAGTCTCACACTCTCACACACAGTCTCACACTGTCTCACAGTCTCACACTCACACAGTCTCACACTCTCACACACAGTCTCACACTCTCTCACAGTCTCTCACTCTCTCACAGTCTCTCACACTCTCTCACAGTCTCACACACAGTCTCACACTCTCACACACAGTCTCACACTCTCTCAGTCTCACTCTCACACAGTCTCACACAGTCTCACACACTCACAGGCTCACACTCTCACACACAGTCTCACAGTCTCTCACTCTCACACACAGTCTCACACACAGTCTCAGTCTCACAGTCTCACACTCACAGTCTCATACTCACAGTCTCTCTCTCACACTCTCACACTCTCACAGTCTCACACTCACACAGTCTCACACTCACACAGTCTCACACTCTCACACACAGTCTCACACTGTCTCACAGTCTCACACTCACACAGTCTCACACTCACACTCACACACAGTCTCACACTCTCACACACAGTCTCACACTCACACAGTCTCACACTCACACACAGTCTCACACTGTCTCACAGTCTCACACTCACACAGTCTCACACTCTCACACACAGTCTCACACTGTCTCACAGTCTCACACTCACACAGTCTCACACTCTCACACACAGTCTCACACTGTCTCACAGTCTCACACTCACACAGTCTCACACTCACACACAGTCTCACACTCACACAGAGTCTCACACTCTCACACACAGTCTCACACTCACACAGTCTCACACTCTCACACACAGTCTCACACTGTCTCACAGTCTCACACTCACACAGTCTCACACTCTCACACACAGTCTCACACTGTCTCACAGTCTCACACTCACACAGTCTCACACTCACACACACAGTCTCACACTGTCTCACACTCACACAGTCTCACACTCACACTCACACACAGTCTCACACTCACACACAGTCTCACACTCTCACACACAGTCTCACACAGTCTCACACTCACACAGTCTCACACTCTCACACACAGTCTCACACTGTCTCACAGTCTCACACTCACACAGTCTCACACTCTCACACACAGTCTCACACTGTCTCACAGTCTCACACTCACACTCACACACAGTCTCACACTCACACACAGTCTCACACTCACACACAGTCTCACACAGTCTCACACTCACACAGTCTCACACTCTCACACACTGTCTCACAGTCTCACACTCACACAGTCTCACACACACACAGTCTCACACTCTCACACACAGTCTCACACTGTCTCACAGTCTCACACTCACACAGTCTCACACTCACACACAGTCTCACACTCACACACAGTCTCACACTCACACACAGTCTCACACTCACACACAGTCTCACACAGTCACAGTCTCACACACTCTCACACACAGTCTCACACACTCTCACACACAGTCTCACACAGTCTCACACTCTCTCACACACTCTCAGTCTCTCACACTCTCAGTCTCTCACACTCTCAGTCTCACACACTCTCAGTCTCACAGTCTCTCTCTCTCACTCTCACACTGTCTCACTCAGTCTCGCACTCACAGTCTCGCACTCACAGTCTTGCACTCACAGTCTCGCACTCACAGTCTCACACTCACATTCTCGCACTCACATTCTCTCATTCATAGTCTCGCACTCACAGTCTCGCACAGTCTCTCACACTCACAGTCTCTCACACTCACACAGTCTCTCACACACACAGTCTCACACTCACACACAGTCTCACACACAGTCTCACACTCACACAGTCTCACACTCACACACAGTCTCACTCTCACACTCTCTCACTCTCACACTCTCTCACAGTCTCTCACTCTCTCACAGTCTCTCACTCTCTCACAGTCTCTCACTCTCACACTATCTCACAGTCTCACACACAGTCTCACACTCTCACACACAGTCTCACACTCTCTCAGTCTCACTCTCACACAGTCTCACACACTCACAGGCTCACACTCTCACACACAGTCTCACAGTCTCTCACTCTCACACACAGTCTCACACACAGTCTCACACACAGTCTCAGTCTCACACTCACAGTCTCACACTCACAGTCTCTCTCTCACACTCTCACAGTCTCTCTCTCTCACTCTCACATAGTCTCTCACTCTCACATAGTCTCTCTGTCTCACTCTCACACAGTCTCACAGTCTCTTACTCTCACAGTCTCTCTCTCACTCTCACAGTCTATCTCTCTCACTCTCACAGTCTCACTCTCACACTCTCACATAGTCCCTCTCTCTCACTCTCATTCTCACACTCTCACACAGTCTCACTCTCACACTCTCACACAGTCTCACTCTCTCACTCTCACACACTCAAATACTCTCAGTCTCGCACTCTCTGTCTCGCGCTCTCTGTCTCACACTCACACAGTCTCACACACAGTCTCACACACAGTCTCACACACAGTCTCACACACAGTCCCACACACAGTCTCTCTCACACACACACTCTCTCACACACACACTCTCACACACACACACTCTCTCAGTCTCGCACACTCGCACTCTCTCAGTCTCGCACGCTCTCAGTCTCACACGCTCTCACAGTCTCACACTCTCACTCTCACAGTCTCTCTCTCTCACTCTCACAGTCTCTCACTCATTCACACTCTCAGTCTCACACGCTCTCACAGTCTCACACTCTCACAGTCTCACTCTCTCACTCTCACAGTCTCTCTCTCTCACTCTCACACTGTCTCACTCATCCACACTCTCAGTCTCACTCATCCACACTCTCAGTCTCTCTCATTCGCACTCTCAGTCTCACACAGTCGCACTCTCTCAGTCTCGTACTCTCTCAGTCTCACATGCTCTCACACTCTCACACGCTCTCACACTCTCAGTCTCACACACACACAGTCTCTCTCACACTCTCTCTCACACTCTCTCACAGTCTCACACTCTCTCACACTCTCACAGTCTCACACTCACAGTCTCACATTCACAGTATCACACTCACAGTCTCTCTCGCAGTCTCACACAGTCTCTCTCGCAGTCTCACACAGTCTCTCTCGCAGTCTCACAGTCTCACACAGTCTCACACTTTCACACAGTCTCACACTTTCACACAGTCTCACACTCTCAGTCTCACACTCTCACAGTCTCACACAGTCTCTCTCGCAGTCTCACACACTCTCAGTCTCACACACTCTCAGTCTCACACTCTCACAGTCTCTCACAGTCTCTCTCGTAGTCTCACACAGTCTCTCTTGCAGTCAGTCTCTCACACTCTCACAGTCTCACACAGTCACACAGACTCACACTTTCACACAGTCTCACACTTTCGCACAGTCTCACAATCTCACACAGTCTCTCTTGCAGTCTCACACAGTCTCTCACACTCTCACAGTCCCTCACACTCTCACAGTCTCTTACACTCTCACACTCTCTCACACACCGTCTCACACAGTCTCTCACACAGTCACAGTCTCACACAGTCTCACACTCTCGCAGTCTCACACTCTCGCAGTCTCACACAGTCTCAGTCTCACACTCTCACAGTCTCTCACAGTCTCTCTCGCAGTCTCACACAGTCTCTCTCGCAGTCTCACACAGTCCCTCACACTCTCACAGTCTATTACACTCTCACACACTCTCTCACACTCTCTCACACACTGTCTCACAGTCTCACACAGTCTCTCACACAGTCACAGTCTCATAGTCACAGTCTCACACAGTTTCACACTCTCAGTGTCTCTCACAGTCTCTCTCAGTCTCACACAGTCCCTCACACTGACACAGTCTCTCACACTCTCACAGTCTCTCACACTCTCTCACACACACAGTCTCACACACACACACAGTCTCACACTCACACACAGTCTCACACTCACACACAGTCTCACACAGTCTCACACTCTCTCACTCTCACAGTCTCTCACTCTCACAGTCTCACACACAGTCTCACACTCTCTCTCACACTCTCTGTCTCACTCTCACACAGTCTCACACTCTCACACAGTCTCACACTCTCACACAGTCGCACTCTCACACAGTCACACTCTCACAGTCTCTCTCTCACACACAGTCTCACACACAGTCTCACAGTCTCTCTCACACTCTCAGTCACACAGTCTCACACTCTCACACACAGTCTCACACTCTCACACAGTCTCACACTCTCTCACTCTCAGTCTCACACACAGTCTCACACACAGTCTCACACACAGTCTCACACTCACACAGTCTCACACTCACACAGTCTCACAGTCTCTCTCACTCAGTCTCACAGTCTCTCTCTCACACTCTCACACAGTCTCACTCTCACACAGTCTCACACTCTCACACACAGTCTCACAGTCTCACACACAGTCTCACACACGGTCTCACACACAGTCTCACACACAGTCTGACACTCACACAGTCTGACACTCACACAGTCTCACACTCTCATACACAGTCTCACACTGTCTCACAGTCTCACACTCACACAGTCTCACACTGTCTCACAGTCTCACACTGTCTCACAGTCTCACACTCACACAGTCTCACACTCTCACACACAGTCTCACACTGTCTCACAGTCTCACACTCACACTCACACACAGTCTCACACTCACACACAGTCTCACACTCTCACACACAGTCTCACACAGTCACAGTCTCACACACTCTCACACACAGTCTCACACACTCTCACACACAGTCTCACACTCTCACACACAGTCTCACTCTCACACACAGTCTCACCCTCACACACAGTCTCACTCTCAAACACAGTCTCACTCTCAAACACAGTCTCACACTCACACAGTCTCACACTGTCTCACAGTCTCACACTGTCTCACAGTCTCTTACTCTCAGTCTCTCTCTCTCACAGTCTCTCACTCTCACAGTCTCTCACTCTCACACTTTCACACAGTCTCACACAGTCTCACACTCTCTCACACACTCTCAGTCTCTCACACTCTCAGTCTCTCACACTCTCAGTCTCTCACACTCTCAGTCTCACACACTCTCAGTCTCACAGTCTCTCTCTCTCACTCTCACACTGTCTCACTCAGTCTCGCACTCACAGTCTTGCACTCACAGTCTCGCACTCACATTCTCTCACTCACAGTCTCGCACTCACAGTCTCGCACAGTCTCTCACACTCACAGTCTCTCACACTCACACAGTCTCTCACACACACAGTCTCACACTCACACACAGTCTCACACTCACACAGTCTCGCACTCACACACAGTCTCACACTCACACACAGTCTCACACAGTCTCACAGTCTCACACAGTCTCACTATCACAGTCTCTCACTCTCACACTCTCTCACAGTCTCTCACTCTCTCACAGTCTCTCACTCTCACACTCTCTCACAGTCTCACACACAGTCTCACACTCTCACACACAGTCTCACACTCTCTCAGTCTCACTCTCACACAGTCTCACACACTCACAGGCTCACACTCTCACACACAGTCTCACAGTCTCTCACTCTCATACACAGTCTCACACTCACAGTCTCACACTCACAGTCTCTCTCTCACACTCTCACAGTCTCTCTCACACTCTCACAGTCTCTCTCTCTCACTCTCACATAGTCTCTCACTCTCACATAGTCTCTCTCTCTCACTCTCACACAGTCTCACAGTCTTTTACTCTCACAGTCTCTCTCTCACTCTCACAGTCTATCTCTCTCACTCTCACAGTCTATCTCTCTCAATCTCACAGTCTATCTCTCTCACTCTCACAGTCTATCTCTCTCACTCTCACATAGTCTCTCTCTCTCACTCTCATTCTCACACTCTCACACAGTCTCACTCTCACAGTCTCACTCTCACACAGTCTCACTCTCACACACTCACATACTCTCAGTCTCGCACTCTCTGTCTCGCACTCTCTGTCTTACACTCACAGTCTCACACAGTCTCACACACAGTCTCACACACAGTCTCTCTCACACACACACTCTCTCACACACACACACACTCTCTCAGTCTCGCACACTCGCACTCTCTCAGTCTCGCATGCTCTCAGTCTCGCACGCTCTCAGTCTCACATGCTCTCACACTCTCACTCTCACAGTCTCTCACTCATTCACACTCTCAGTCTCACACGCTCTCACACTCTCACAGTCTCACACTCTCACAATCTCACTCTCACAGTCTCTCACTCTCACACTGTCTCACTCATCCACACTCTCAGTCTCACTCATCCACACTCTCAGTCTCACTCATTCACAATCTCAGTCTCACACACTCGCACTCTCTCAGTCTCGTACTCTCTCAGTCTCACATGCTCTCACACGCTCTCACACTCTCAGTCTCACACACACACAGTCTCTCTCACACTCTCTCTCACACTCTCTCACAGTCTCACACTCTCTCACACTCTCACAGTCTCACACTCACAGTCTCACATTCACAGTATCACACTCACAGTCTCTCTCGCAGTCTCACACAGTCTCTCTCGCAGTCTCACACAGTCTCTCTCGCAGTCTCACAGTCTCACACAGTCTCACACTTTCACACAGTCTCACACTTTCACACAGTCTCACACTCTCAGTCTCACACTCTCACAGTCTCACACAGTCTCTCTCGCAGTCTCACACACTCTCAGTCTCACACACTCTCAGTCTCACACTCTCACAGTCTCTCACAGTCTCTCTCGTAGTCTCACACAGTCTCTCTCGCAGTCAGTCTCTCACACTCTCACAGTCTCACACAGTCACACAGACTCACACTTTCACACAGTCTCACACTTTCACACAGTCTCACAATCTCACACAGTCTCTCTTGCAGTCTCACACAGTCTCTCACACTCTCACAGTCCCTCACACTCTCACAGTCTCTTACACTCTCACACTCTCTCACACACCGTCTCACACAGTCTCTCACACAGTCACAGTCTCACACAGTCTCACACTCTCGCAGTCTCACACTCTCGCAGTCTCACACAGTCTCAGTCTCACACTCTCACAGTCTCTCACAGTCTCTCTCGCAGTCTCACACAGTCTCTCTCGCAGTCTCACACAGTCCCTCACACTCTCACAGTCTATTACACTCTCACACACTCTCACACTCTCTCACACACTGTCTCACAGTCTCACACAGTCTCTCACACAGTCACAGTCTCACAGTCACAGTCTCACACAGTTTCACACTCTCAGTGTCTCTCACAGTCTCTCTCAGTCTCACACAGTCCCTCACACTGACACAGTCTCTCACACTCTCACAGTCTCTCACACTCTCTCACACACACAGTCTCACACACACACACAGTCTCACACTCACACACAGTCTCACACTCACACACAGTCTCACACAGTCTCACACTCTCACAGTCTCTCACTCTCACAGTCTCACACACAGTCTCACACTCTCTCTCACACTCTCTGTCTCACTCTCACACAGTCTCACACTCTCACACAGTCTCACACTCTCACACAGTCGCACTCTCACACAGTCACACTCTCACAGTCTCTCTCTCACACACAGTCTCACACACAGTCTCACAGTCTCTCTCACACTCTCAGTCACACAGTCTCACACTCTCACACACAGTCTCACACTCTCACACAGTCTCACACTCTCTCACTCTCAGTCTCACACACAGTCTCACACACAGTCTCACACACAGTCTCACACTCACACAGTCTCACACTCACACAGTCTCACAGTCTCTCTCACTCAGTCTCACAGTCTCTCTCTCACACTCTCACACAGTCTCACTCTCACACAGTCTCACACTCTCACACACAGTCTCACACTCTCACACACAGTCTCACACACGGTCTCACACACAGTCTCACACACAGTCTCACACTGTCTCACAGTCTCACACTCACACAGTCTCACAGTCTCACACACAGTCTCACACTGTCTCACAGTCTCACACTCACACAGTCTCACACTCACACAGTCTCACACTCTCACACACAGTCTCACACTGTCTCACAGTCTCACACTCACACAGTCTCACACTCACACAGTCTCACACTCTCATACACAGTCTCACACTGTCTCACAGTCTCACACTCACACAGTCTCACACTGTCTCACAGTCTCACACTGTCTCACAGTCTCACACTCACACAGTCTCACACTCTCACACACAGTCTCACACTGTCTCACAGTCTCACACTCACACTCACACACAGTCTCACACTCACACACAGTCTCACACTCTCACACACAGTCTCACACATTCACAGTCTCACACACTCTCACACACAGTCTCACACACTCTCACACACAGTCTCACACTCTCACACACAGTCTCACTCTCACACACAGTCTCACCCTCACACACAGTCTCACTCTCAAACACAGTCTCACTCTCAAACACAGTCTCACACTCACACAGTCTCACACTGTCTCACAGTCTCACACTGTCTCACAGTCTCTTACTCTCAGTCTCTCTCTCTCACAGTCTCTCACTCTCACAGTCTCTCACTCTCACACTTTCACACAGTCTCACACAGTCTCACACTCTCTCACACACTCTCAGTCTCTCACACTCTCAGTCTCTCACACTCTCAGTCTCTCACACTCTCAGTCTCACACACTCTCAGTCTCACAGTCTCTCTCTCTCACTCTCACACTGTCTCACTCAGTCTCGCACTCACAGTCTTGCACTCACAGTCTCGCACTCACATTCTCTCACTCACAGTCTCGCACTCACAGTCTCGCACAGTCTCTCACACTCACAGTCTCTCACACTCACACAGTCTCTCACACACACAGTCTCACACTCACACACAGTCTCACACTCACACAGTCTCACACTCACACACAGTCTCACACTCACACACAGTCTCACACAGTCTCACAGTCTCACACAGTCTCACTATCACAGTCTCTCACTCTCACAGTCTCTCACTCTCTCACAGTCTCTCACTCTCACACTCTCTCACAGTCTCACACACAGTCTCACACTCTCACACACAGTCTCACACTCTCTCAGTCTCACTCTCACACAGTCTCACACACTCACAGGCTCACACTCTCACACACAGTCTCACAGTCTCTCACTCTCATACACAGTCTCACACTCACAGTCTCACACTCACAGTCTCTCTCTCACACTCTCACAGTCTCTCTCACACTCTCACAGTCTCTCTCTCTCACTCTCACATAGTCTCTCACTCTCACATAGTCTCTCTCTCTCACTCTCACACAGTCTCACAGTCTTTTACTCTCACAGTCTCTCTCTCACTCTCACAGTCTATCTCTCTCACTCTCACAGTCTATCTCTCTCAATCTCACAGTCTATCTCTCTCACTCTCACAGTCTATCTCTCTCACTCTCACATAGTCTCTCTCTCTCACTCTCATTCTCACACTCTCACACAGTCTCACTCTCACAGTCTCACTCTCACACAGTCTCACTCTCACACACTCACATACTCTCAGTCTCGCACTCTCTGTCTCGCACTCTCTGTCTCGCACTCTCTGTCTTACACTCACAGTCTCACACAGTCTCACACACAGTCTCACACACAGTCTCTCTCACACACACACTCTCTCACACACACACTCTCACACACACACACTCTCTCAGTCTCGCACACTCGCACTCTCTCAGTCTCGCATGCTCTCAGTCTCGCACGCTCTCAGTCTCACATGCTCTCACACTCTCACTCTCACAGTCTCTCACTCATTCACACTCTCAGTCTCACACGCTCTCACACTCTCACAGTCTCACACTCTCACAATCTCACTCTCACAGTCTCTCACTCTCACACTGTCTCACTCATCCACACTCTCAGTCTCACTCATCCACACTCTCAGTCTCACTCATTCACACTCTCAGTCTCACACACTCGCACTCTCTCAGTCTCGCACTCTCTCAGTCTCACACGCTCTCACACTCTCACACGCTCTCACAGTCTCACACACACACAGTCTCACACACACAGTCTCTCTCACACTCTCTCTCACACTTTCTCACAGTCTCACACTCTCTCACACTCTCACAGTCTCACACTCTCTCAGTCTCACACTCTCTCACACTCTCACAGTCTCTCTCACAGTCTCAGTCTCACAGTCTCACACAGTCTTACAGTCTCTCACACTCTCAGTCTCACAGTCTCAGTCTCTCACACTCTCAGTCTTAGTCTCTCACACTCTCAGTCTCACAGTCTCTCACACTCTCTCTCACACTCTCACAGTCTCTCACACTCTCACAGTCTCACACACTCTCACAGTCTCACACACTCTCTCACACTCACATTCTCACACTCTCAGTCTCACACGGTCTCTCTCACTCTCTCAGTCTCACACCCAATCACTCACACACTCAATCACACTCACACAGTCTCACTCAATCACACTCTCACAGTCTCATTCAATCACACTCACACACTCTCACTCTCAATCACACTCTCACAGTCTCACTCAATCACACACACTCTCACACAGTCTCACTCTCACACTCAATCACACTCTCACAGTCTCACACTCAATCACACTCTCACACTTACAGTCTCGCAGTCACACTCAATCACACTCTCACACTCAATCACACTCACACTCA
This sequence comes from Rhinophrynus dorsalis, assembly GCA_037306005.1. Taxonomy (NCBI): domain Eukaryota; kingdom Metazoa; phylum Chordata; class Amphibia; order Anura; family Rhinophrynidae; genus Rhinophrynus; species Rhinophrynus dorsalis. The sequence goes on along the minus strand of CM074718.1, from coordinate 601,471,489 downwards.
ATCACACTCTCACCCTCAATCACACTGTCACCCTCAATCACTCACACCCTCAATCACTCACACCCTCTCACTATCATACACACTCTCACTCACACATTCTTACTCAATCACACACACTCACTAACACACTCACTCAATCACACACACTCACTAACACACTCAATCACTCACACGCAATCACTCAATCTCGCACTCAAACACAATCACTCACACGTAATCACACCCCGGGAGCCAGCACGATCCACCTTCCACCATAGTATGTGCAATTACCACACGCATTTCAATTACATGAATGAATGCCAGTCACTCACATCCCGGGAGCCAGCACGATCCACCTTCCACCATAGTATGTGCAATTACCACATGCATTTCAACTATATGAATGAATGCCACAGTGGAGGCATAAGTACAAACACAAACTCATTACAATGACACATAAGTCAACCCCTTATGACTCACTTCTGTGTGTGTGTGTGTCTGTGTGTGTGTGTGTCTCTGTGTGTGCCTGTGTGTTTCTCACTGTGTGTGTTGCATGTCTGTATCACACTCTATGTGTCTGCATGTATGTGTGTATGACTGTCGCTCTTTAAGCATATCAGTGCATGCGTGTGCATTTGCGTGTGTGTGTCTCTGTGTTTGTCTCGCATCCGTGTGTGTGCATTAATTCCCTATATATCCTGACGGGCAACGCCGTCCCACATTGCTAGTATATATATAAAAAAGAAAGCATTATGTGACTGAAAAACTTGTCCAAAGCCTAACACACTGAGGGGTGGCAGTAAGGAGGAGCTTTCATGTCTCCTCCCTGCTGCAAGTCCTGGAGATATGGCGTGAATTTGACAGGAGTGGGCAGGGCTCTGCAAGGCGTTAGCCCTCCCTCAACTTCCTCTTCAACAACAACAAAAAAACCCATGGCTGACAAACACACACACATACATACATACATACATGTGTGTAGCCCCCTGGATATTTTCTATTTTGGGTCTACCAGGGATTTAAAATGACTTACTAGACTGTTTAGAACCGTGTAGTTGTGCTCAGGATTTGAAAAGGAGGCTTGGATTTCAAGGAACCGAATGAACATGCTCACAACATGATAAATAGCCTTGGAATATGAGGAACTCAATGAGCATTGTCAGAACATGAAAAAAAGGCTTGTAATACAAGAAGCTTACTGGAGAGATGCAGAACAGACACAGGTATGCACACACAGCCCTCACCTGAGCCTCCTCTATGCCCAAATGTCCTCCTGTTCCACATACACACTTAATGCCCTCACCTGCACTTCTCCTGTTAACCCTTTCAGTGCCAGAGGAGTACACAATACATTCTTTGCCATGTGTTGCAAATCAGTCTGGCACTCAAAGGGTAAAACCTTTATAGACTTTTAACTTGCAGGGAAGTAATGTACAAGGGAGGGATGTCAGACGTCTATGCTACTCAAACGGTTAACCCTTGGAGAGCCTTGGAGATAGGGGTATGCAAAACATTGCTTTGCAATGCGTTGAGGAAGCCCTCTGCCACTCAAAGGGTTAAAGGGATAGTTATACTTCTTTTAAAGTTTAGCTCCAAGTCGTCTTGATTTTTTTTTTTTTACATGTAGAGCTATATTTAAAGGGATAGAAATGTTTCAAAATAAAAGCAGCTCCAATTAATCTTCATTGTATTTGGACCTTGGAGAGTGTTATTTCAACATTGTTAGAATTGTAGTTCAAGAGTAATTGAATGATAAAGTATCCCCCTCCCGCCCCTTTTACCTAGTATAAGCCACCTCCCCTCAGATGTGGAATCTGGTCTTAAGACCAGACAGCTCACAGCAAGGGACAATGTTCTCACTGTGAGAACAATGAAAACCCTGCCCCCTTGAGAAGTTTTTCAGGTTTTCCCCTTATGGTAATTGAAGATTGTCCCTCTCTGCAAGCCATCTGGACACCACCTTTCTGTTCTGTTACATCAGTAAAAGGGGCAGGAGGGGGAAACTTTTTCATTCAATTACTCTTGAACTACAACTCCGACAGAATTGAAATAACACTCTTCATGGCCCAAATATATGAAGATTAATTGGAGCTGCTTTTATTTTGAAACATTACTATCCCTTTAATTACTTATGGTGTTGTAGTTCAAATGCTCTTCAAGCCAAAAGGATCCCCACCTGCCCCTTTCCTGTGTCGCTCAGCCTCTCAGTGTGGTCCAGATGGAGAGCGGCGAGAGAAAATCTTCAGTAAGCAAAAGGAAAATCCTGCTCTTCTACCTCAACTGGGGCAGGGCTTTCCTTAAACTTACCGAATGAAGACTGTCCCTTGCTGCATCCATCTGGTCCCAACCGGATTCCAAATCTAATGGAAGGTTGCCAGAAGGGGCGGGAGGGGGATCCTTTCAGCTTCAATAGAGTTTGAACTACAACACTGTATTTAATTAAATATAGTGTGGTTTTGGAGCCCTTTTTTTTTGACATAGATAGTGGATGCCCAGGATCCCTGGTCTTTCCTCAACTCACAGACACCCAGTACAGCCTCTCCATTGCTGATACCCCTGCCAGCCCCTAGGCTCGGGCCTGCTCCCTCAGAATCAACAGCGGCTTCTTCCTCCCTCACTGGATCTGGACATTGTGAGCCACATTGTGGGGGAAAAGAGTGCCTCCGCTGTACCGGGGACATTAACGTGGGGCACTGAATCTATGTTATTTATGTCAGTGGGACATCTGTATATATTAAAAGCACTCTGTTTAACCATTTGAGTGCCAGAGAGGTAACTAATGCATTGCCCCTCAAAGAATTGGATGCATTTCCAGCACTCAAATGGTTAACTGACATGACAAACCTCTGTATACTGCATGCCATTCTATGGCTTAACATGCTGGTATAAGTCTCTCTCATATAATCTCCTTTTATTTTCTGCATAATACTGCAATTCTGCTGAAAGTAAAGGAAATAACAAATACCACTGATTTAATGATTTCAGGACCAGACATGCAACATGTTGTGAAGCAACGTCCTCTGGTCCTTAGAGGGCTACATTTGGCTTCTAACTCTCTGAATACTGCATATATTCACTTCAATGCAAGATTGTTACCTACACAGCACTGTAAAGCTCCTACACTAATCCCAGGGTGGCCACAGCCCACACTTCTACATTCAGAACCTACAGATCAGGGGAACTTCCACGCACGGGTGGGCAGCTATCAGAGTGCTAGTGTCCCCTCTGTGTATGTGTATGTTTATTGCGTGTGTGTGTGTGCATGTCTTTTACATGTGTCTATACAACTTTTGCGTGTATGTATGTCTGTTGCGTGTGTGTGCATGCATGTCTGTTGCCTATGTGTGTGTGACCATGTCTGTTACTCGCATGTGTGTCTGCACATGTCTGTTGCATGTGTGTGTACATCTGTTACATGTGTGTTTACATGTGTGCATCTCCACTGTCTGAGTGTGTGTATATGCATGTCTTTTGCATGTTTCTGCCACACATTATGTGTATGTGTCTGCCTGTGTGTTGCATATGTCTGTGTTTATCAGTGTGTCTGCATTTCAGACGTACTCCCAATGGTCATAACATGACGGGCAACGCCATCCCATATTGCTAGTATATATATAAAATGGTATAAATGCATGGGATGGGAATATAATGCTTCCTCTGAAGAAATCCTTGGTAAGGCCCTACATAGTATATGGAGTACAGTTTTGGGGAAGTGTTTTAAAAAAATACATTGTTGAACCAGAAAAATAGAATTGAGGATGCCTTTAATAATCTTCCACTAATAACTCACTCACGCATTGGATTTTTCTTCAGAGTGGCAACTAGACTGCTCCCTTTATTTATAATACCAGGGCACACTAACAGATATTGGTGGCTGGAAACTTGCCAGCAGCCTGATTATTAACTGCTGTTACACAGACATGAGTATGCTTCTTCTCGGCCTGGAACAACTCAACTCACTGCTTATAGCACATGGAGAGAGAGAGAACTTTCTTCCAGCAGTGTTGAGGAGAAGGTGGGAAGCATCTGCTGGTTGATCAACAACAGCATAACAGCCTGAAACGTGTCTTCAATCAGATATCAAAGATTGTGCTGACCACACCCATAAATCAACATATTGGGCATAGCAAGCACATTTGTTACTGCTCTCACAATCAGGCTACCCAAGGATCTTGCCTAATATGCCTAATGGGAAATCTGAAACCTGCACTATTCTATCAATTTCATAATAAAAAATGTAATTAATCATGCTCTGTACTCCATTATCTCTGTAATATAGATGAGATGTATCACTGTTATGTATGTCTTTCTGTAAGGTAGGGGTTAATACGTGCTCTGCAAGTCTTTCTCTTTCAAAGAAGGTGCTAATCGCTGCCATTTAAGGTTTCTTTAGCATAATAGGAGCTAATCAGGGCTCTGTGGGTAGTTTTGCAGGCAGAGTAGGTAATCAGTATCCCGCAGTTCTGTCTTTGACATTAGAATAAGAAGGGGTTTGTAACTAAATATGTTTTTTTCTAGTTCAGAAAGTATATTAACCCCTTGAGTTGTAGAGAGGTCTAAACTATTCATTGCAGTCCTCTCTAGCATACGTGGGGTTAATCAGTGAAATGCAGATCAGTCTGCATCCAGTAAAGAGGATGAGCTACTGATATGTCACTGTCTGTTTGGGGTTGATGTGAACTATAGTCCCCAGCTGTTGAAGAGCCAAAGGTTGCCCACCTATGACTTAGACAGTACATATTTTGGGTTATCCCTTATTATACGCATGATACAATCAAGATAAATAATCTAATTATTGTGAAACCTGTGCAAAATAAAGATATCCCCAAGATATGTACATCCCTTTAGTAATGCAACTTTGTGTCTGTCCTAAAACATTATGGCCTCTATTCAAATATTTCCACTAAACACGCGGTACGGCAAAATTAGCTACCTGACGACAAAACAAAGTGTCTAAGTTAGGATCCAACTGTCCTACCAACTGAAAGCACAACAGTCGTTGGGCCCCAGAAATTGACTTGGTGCCAAAAGTCCATTTTGTGTGTTAAGTTCCCAAAACGCACTCTAAATAGTTTGAATAATGGGAACATCAAAGGAAAAGAGCTATCAGTGCCTGACATATTGTCAAGCACTGACCATTAGCTTAAACACACAGTCACCCTCCCAAACACTAACCCTACACTACTGCTAACAGTGAAGTGCAACAATTCTAGCCCTAACACTATCCTAACACCCAGATCTGTGTAACACTTACCTGTCATCCACTGTCCATCTTCTTCATTATCTTCTCTTCTTGTTTCTGTAATAATCCATCTTCTTTCTTCTCTCTTCTTTCCAATCTGTAGATGAAATAGAAACAAAGGTCAATGCAAGACGTTTTTTTAAAACAAAAATGCCCAATTTATGCCTGACTTAACCCTTCACGTGCTGGAGGGGTATCCACTGGTGACTTTGGCTTTTTTTCCAGGTTTAATTCCTGCATCAGCATTTTTGAGATGCTTTAAGGGACTCTGCTCTCAGAAAAACTGGGTGCAGATTTTCACACATTAAATTGCAGTTTTGCTGAGTGTCAATGGGTGCAAATGGCTGCAAGATTAGCGCCCGAGGTCGTTTTATTTTAGACAGTTTTTCTTCATAGCAAAGGTAATTGCGTTGCTGTTTTTTTTTTTTGTCATCTGAGGCATTTGGATTGAGCCCTTTATCCCCAATTTTTCTCTCTGTTAGCAGAAGAAGTGGAAAACTCAGGGCTTCGTGTCTCTGACTAAGCATGATTTTCACCTGCATTTGTACAAGTGTACTGCAATCATGCAGTAGCACATTAGATTCACACAACTTTGGAGATAACCAACTTCAGTGTTTCAGGGCAAATTAAAATTCCCTTTGATTTAATGGGGGTTAAAGCCCTTGAATTCTAGAGATGTCTCCAATACATTGCTTTGCATTGTATTAGAGACCTCTCTATCATTCAAGTGGTAAAAAAAAGTATATTAAAATGAAGGAGAATTTACTGACGACATTTCACTCCTATGGTATTGTTGGTTTGCTCCAGAATTACACCCGTTCAAAAAGGCATAAAATGTGTTATAGTTATTGCTATTGCTAGAATGCATGGTGTAAATACACTTCTGTAAAGCCTGTACCTGTGATTTGTTCCAAACATAGAGAGGCCATATTAGGCCTATTAAGAAAGAAGATAGTCAAGGATCCTGCCCTAAAGAATACAGAGACGTCTGAATGTATATATGATTTTCTGTGGGTGATTCACTGATCAGAGTAGAAGTTTCAGATTTACAGTTAATAATTAATACAGTTATAATTAATTATACCACAAAATTCGGTATATAGTTCAAAACAAATTAACCAAGAACTAGAGAGAAATTTAGGTGAACATAGGGATAAGGGGAGTGAGGGATTGTGGGAGTAGGGGAGGTGAGCCTAATTTTGAAGTTGGAAATCTTTCATTCAGGGTTATATACATAAAGTCAAAGAGGAACAATTCTGAGGTGAATCAGTTGAACCATAGGGAACAAATAAACAGTCCCACTGAATTAAATGTGCCTTTTAACCACTTGAATGAAAGATAGTTCTCTAATGGAATGTGAAGAATTCAAGGGGTTAAGACCTCCTTTAAAATCTTCCTTCTTCTCTCATCCTCTGGTCCTTCTGTCTTCTATCTCCTCCTCATGTACATGTAAAAAATTTAAACATTATAAATAAATGTTCCATAAAAAGAACTCCCACATATATGCATACTTTTAACCCCTTGAGTGCCAGAGGGTATGGAACACATTGCATAGTAATTCGTTGCGTACCTCTCTGGGTCTCAAAGGGTTAAATAATGTTTAGATGTACGGCTAATAGTTTATAAAATTCCCAAAGTCTAAAAAAAATTGTCCCCATGAATTATAAAATGCCAAAAGCTTTTTTAATAAAAATATTTTGCCTTTTTTCATTTCTCCACTGCTTTGTACAGTGGTGGCGAGAATGTAAGTAGCAGCACACCCTTCCCCCTTTGTACCTTACGGATGATGCCCGTTCTGCCTTGAGGGAATTTGAACAGAGACTGTCTTTATATATGTGAAATCTCTTTTCAAATGGACTCATAGCCATTGGCTGGGAAGTGAGCTTAAACACATCCCAGACTATCAGCTTTGAGTGGGGGTGATTGAAACTAATTGGCTGGGAGGTGTGTAAGCTCACATCAAATCCAGTGGATCTGAGTCCTTTTGAACAGAGACAAAGTACAGTGAAATTTAATGTATTAAGCACCCCTCTGACACTCAAAGGGTTAATCTTAGTGATTTGCCTGTGCCTGCAGTGGCTCTGCAGACCATGTCAATTACCAGTATGTACAATATAATTTACATTTTTAACCGGAAATATTTCAGACTGTACAAGTACATTGTGCAATATATATGATCATGCAACTGACGGAATAAGAGAGCTAGATGTGTAACTTTTACTTTAAATTCTTACATTATAAATGCATGTAGCTGGTTATATAGTGATAAAGTGTAATAAAATATATACTCAAAATAACAGAGATATTTAACAAATTATTCTGAATGTAGTGCCATAACCTTGACAAAGACCTCAGTGAGGGTTGAAACACTGGTTAATAAAGAGCACATATTGTGATTCTACATGTCCTGTGAGTAGGGGTAGGTGAAAGTTGTCGCCGTGTTCCCACGAGAAATTCTGCGAAAACAATGTTGTTGTCTGCTTTTTCACAGAAAAATCTGCTTTAAAACTAGTGATTAAAATGTTCACATTTTTCACCCATTGGACAAAATTTTGCGCCATTTTTTCTATGGCTAGAAAGTTTCCACCCATTGATTTATGTGGTTTTCTCCTTTTTGCTATAAAAACGTGACATATTTGTATGTCAAACACAATAAAAGCAGCTACAGGGCGAGTTAGACATGCTGTGCTGTTCTGCTGTGATCTTTTGGAAAAATTGAGACATGAGAGGCACATAGTGACTGCTATCACTATGAGCAGGTTTAAAACTGATAAAAGGAGGAGCTGGAAGGGTACCCTTATGTGTCCACTGAGTCTGAGGAGGAGGAGGAAGTGAGCACTAATGAACCAGTGCTGTCCAGTTCCCCCAAATCAAAGGCTCTTGGGGAATTTAATGGGAAGGGAGGGAGAAAAGGGTAGTACTAGTGAGAGCAGGACAGGTCAGCTGCCTGTGCGTGCTGCTAGACGTGCTGCCTCTGTTTCCACCATTGCTGTCCCTGCTGTCACTAGTGCTGTGTCTGCTGTCAGATGTGCTGCCCCTGTTGGAATCAGTACTGTGCCAGATGCCAGTGCTGAACTTGCTGCCACCAATACTGTGCCTGCTGTCAGATGTGGTGCCCCTGTTGCCAGTGCCACCAGTGCTGTGCCTGCTGCCAGTGTTGAAACTGATGCCACCAGTGCTGAAGCTGGTAGTGGGTCTTGTAATACTCAGGAGGGTGAGAAGGAGAAGATGATGCCAAGTGTGACAGCAGGGGACCCTAAGTCACACTTTCCATCCCCAAGGTGTCCCGCCAGTGCTAGTGCTACTACTACTACTACTACTAAGAAGGTCCAGCAGCTTGTTAGTGTTAGGAGTGAGGGAGGGGGTAATCATCCTATTACTAATGACTGTGAGGAGGAAGCCGGTGGAACTAGTGTTAAGGGAGTGGTGGGGAAGCATTTGAGAGCATCCAGACTACCTGTCAAGGGAGCCCACACCATTCTTCTGGCTCTGGGAGTCCTCCTCCCCTTCCCTTCATTACAGTGTTCAAGTGGAACATGGTCCTGAAGAGGCCAGAACTGGTGTTGGAGAAGAGCAGGTGCAGAATTAATACCACCAGCAGGAGCAGAGATCAGCTGCCTGTGCCTGCTGCTACTGTTGCCAGTCTGCCTCCTTATTCAGGTCAAAAGGAAATGCCAAGTGAGACATTGCTCATCATCTCCTCCAAGCAGCAGTGAGATGTCTGAAATAGAGCAGCAGCAGCATGTAGGGAATAGTGGTGGTAGTGAATGCGATGATGGTGGAGCAGCTGGGGTGGAAGAGACATTGATGGCCTTTTTAGCCCAAACTGAGAAGGAATGGGAGACTGGGATGAGGATGGGCATCACCACCACCACTAGCAATGGGCTTTTGGAATTTGCAGAATGTGCAACTGCTCTAATTCCTTCTGCTGCTGAGTTGCAAGGGCAGCAGGATGCTTAGGAGCAAGCTAGTGTGCCACAGACCACTGTGGACACAGTGGGAATTGGGTCAACAAGTGATGCAGGACTAGGGCAGGTTCCACTTGCCAGCAGTAGCAATACTCCTGGTCCTAGTTGCAGTACTGATTCTGTGGCAGTAGCAGCAAAAGCAGCAACATAATCCATTGCCACAGACAGTGACGAGGAACGTGGAGGAGAAGAAAGAGGCCATTCTTCTCCACCTGTTCCCTATTCCTATCCCCTGAAGTCATGGGTGTTGGACTATTTTACTCTTGCAGCAGGCACAATGCAGTCATCACCAATTTGTGACAGTCAGTGAGAAGGGGGAAGGAGGGAACATACCTTGGCACAACCTCCCTGATATCACACATGAAACACACACACCATGGCATTTATGTCAAACATGTTAAAGACAAACACCCATCATAGAAATCAAGCACTGCTGTTACTATACCCCCTGACTCTCCACAAAGGCAACAAGAGGTGAGGCAAAGATCAAAGAGGAGGAAAAATAGAGAGACCCATGCAGAGACTGGATGTTCCATGATGAGCGAAACAACCAGCTCACCATCACCTTCTTCCTGTAGTGTAACAACTACATCTTCTGCCAGTCCACCTTGTTCATCATTATCGCCCCCTCCAAATGATAACCACTCTGTTGATGTTAGGATGTGGCAGTTCATCTCCACCCATTGCACACTGTGTGGTGCACTGACCACAAATGCCAGTGTGGTGGAGAAGAATCGCAAGCAGGGTTTCAAGCGGCATCTGCAGATATTCCATTCCCAAGAATATACTACGATGCTGGCAGGGAGGGTTCATCATTACTATTAAACTGTCAGCAAGTTGTCATGTGTCCTTAGCGGGGTCTGGACAAGGGGTATACTGACAGCGGCAATACTTGGGTACTCAAGGTAAAAATTTCTATTCTAATAACAACAAACCAATGATTTTGGAGGAGGGGCAGGCGGAGAAGAATTATTGACCAACTTCTTCTTTTCTCCACATAGACTGGGGGCTACTTATTGTGCTGCTACTGCCTCAGGTGCATTACTGGAGCTAGTCGTGGGTGGCATGTGGAACTTTAATCATCCATCAACCATGTTACTGCTGTTTTTGATCCCATTCCCTTTCAGCTGCCTAAACATCCTGCTGCTTAAACAACTCAGCAGCAGCAGTAAGAACATCAGTTGAAAGTTCTGCATCTTTATCAGGGCATTTGACAACGGCCAGTGGCCACTGACCAACAGGACATCACCTGCTGGCGCTAGGCTTGTGCTTTAAAAAAAAAAAAAAATAAATAAATAAAAACATAGTCCTACAAAAAAAAAAAAAGTCATGTATCAGTCCACCCCAGTGACAACTTATGTCAGGGGGTTGCTGTCTCTATCACTTTACATATACATTTCTTATTTTATTTTATTGATTTATTTTTTTATTAACTGTCCCCCCAATATCAGTCAAGAAACCCAACAAAACAAATTCCTTGTTCAACTGATTAATTCCCCAGACTCCACCCACCAACACAAGCACCCTCCTTTTATATCATGCCTTATAGGGTATTTTATTTGTATTTAGGATTTATTTTCTATTAACTGCCCCCCAATCCCAGTAAACAAATCCCCCCCAAAAAATTCCCTGTTCAACTGATTCTTTCTCCACACCCCATCAACACAGGCACCTTTATGCCCCGTTTATACTATGCCTTTGGGAAATAAAATAATATTTGCTATGTGTTGTGTGTAACTTTTATGTTCCCATTGATTTCAATGGAATAAGCTAGGCGAAAAAAAAACAGAAAATCAGCACTTCGTCAAGCAGGAAGTGCCATTATTCGCCAGTTTCAGTTTGAGGTGAAATTTTTCACCCATCCCTACCTGTGAGTGTTGCCGTTTTTTCGAGATAACTATATATATATGCATGTGTGTGTGTGTGTGTGTGTATATATATATATATATATATATATATATATATATATATATATATATAATAATTCACTAGGATGTTTGACAAAAGCCGTCATGTGCAGTAGAGACTGTGTGAGCTGCAGTCATGTGCAGTAGAGACTGCCCGTACTACAATCATGAGCAGTACAGACTGCCTGAACGCACAGCGGCTGATAAAGAGCAGGGTGCTCAGAATTCAGACCGGAGTCCTCTCTGCTCACCTTCCTGGGACTGCTTGGTCCCAGGAAGGTGCATTGAGAGGACTACGGTTCAAATTTGGAGCACCCCGCTCTGTATCAGCTGCGGCGCGTTCGGGCAGTCTGTACTGCTCATGACTTCAGCACAGGCAGTGAACAGAGAGGCTCCGGGCACCAGCCGAGTCTATTGAGTAGCACTGTGGCCTGTGTACACAGGCTTTTAAACTAGTATTTATATATATATATATATATATATATATATATATATATATAATATATATATCACATTATTTGTTTTTAATTAAGACCGTGATGGTCCAAATATATTGTGGCATGATAAAAATAATCCCCTATCTCTCCATAGAGTGTTAATTAATAATATGGCGCCTTATATTATTTATTTTGGGGTACAATGACCCTTTTTTTTTCTGTATTAAAAAATAAAATAAGCCAAACCATCAACAAGCTTATATTGTACATATGCACTTAATTCACTTACGGTTTGTGTACAGTTACATGTCTAAAATAGGTTACATGATCTGCCTCTAAGAAGGAAATTTTACAGCCGTTCTCCTGTATTACTAGAATTCATTGCAGCAACATGCAAAAGAGACCAGTGCAGTAATTTTAAATTCCAAACTCATAAATATATGTGATTCCTTAGCTTATGCTTGCTGATTTCACAGCTTGTTCCATTCATCACTGGTTGGAAATGCATAAGCCATTTCAAGCTACCTACAGGCATCTATTAAGTTGGTGCTACATTCAGCAGACACAAAGCTAGCTTTCAAGGAACGTGGTACAAGCCATTTCTCTGTCGCCTGCAGTACTTTATTTATACACATCAGTAGCTCTGTGGGATTGTCTTTCAAAGCTCAACATGCAGCAACTCTGCTAATGACCTTTAGTACTGTTGACCACTTGCTGCTGCTGCTGCATGCTGTGGCCCACTGATGGAAAAGATACCAAGTAAACAGTGACTGTCACATAGTCTACACTGTGGCTGCTTGTCCACATATCTGTGGTCAGCTGAACATTCTTTCTGTATGATGTTTCCAGTCCTTTGTACACCATATTAAACACTTGCTAGTACAATTCTGGTACAGCCATCCTTAACTAATAGCTGTAGCTTGAGATATGCCAGCAGGGACAACACATGATTTAAATTCTTTAAAATACCTGTTTTCTACAAAACCATACGGGAGCATACAAACCTAATTGTGGGTTTGCAGTGCTGTGTAAAACTGGAAGCCCTGAGAGTGCTTTTTTGACCATATTGGAACACACACATACATATATATATATATATATATATATATTTTTTTTTTTTTTTTTTTTTTTTTTAATTATTATTTATTTATTTGTTTTTTCTTTTTATTCCATCTTCCCCCAGCCTCTCTCTCTCTCTCTCTCTCTCTCTCTCTCTCTCTCTCTCTCTCTCTCTCTCTCTCTCTTTCTGAGCTTTTTCACACCTCTCTCTCCAACTCCATCCCCTACTCTTTGCTTCATCCTCTTTCCCCTTCTCTCTCCGCTATTATTGTTGATCTTTTCTCTCAGCAGTATTCCAGATGAATCCATATAATTAATATATAGCTTAGAAGAGCATCTCAGAAAGCCTTCTTTTTTAACTTTCTTTGTATTTGTTATTAAATACAGACCATCTTTCCTCATACCAATATTGAGTTTATATTCCTCTATTTATGAACTATATGAATGAATCCAGAATACTGCTGACCAAATGAGAGCAGTCCTGGAATCCTCTCAAGCGATAAGACCACACAATAATCTTTTGACGGACTGCTCAAATTCTGTGAGTATCCAAGATTTTTGTCACACTGAGGTTAATACCAAGAGCACAGCCAAGCAGAGACAGCTATAAAATACCCCCCCAGCTAAATCATGTAAGATGGCAATGCATGAATTCCACCTTTTTCCCCAACCCCTCAATCAAGAAAACCTCATGCACAATAACTCCAATAAAAACACAACCAGCAAAATAAACATAGGACACAAAATTAAGGTGGCAACTAAATAGGTCACAGCTTTATTATCATTTGTGATTTACCTATTTTCCCTTGGTGGCTCCTCATCCATCTAATGTGGGACCCTCAGGCAAATATTCAGAATGCAACAGTGGAAACAGCCACTCCAACCCAAAGCTGAAACAAGTTAGCAACCACGGAAAGTAATCACTGTATAGACAAATAATCACCTCCAATTAATGCAATACAAACATATTATGGTAGATAACACATATATATCCAGGATACAACAGCATATTGACTTAAAATCATCAGTTCTTTATTGAGTGTTGACATTAAACATACGGACAGTACCTCATTCCATCAGACAAATGTAAGGGAGGTTTAGTGGGCACATCTCTGCAGAAATCTCTACTCCCCAAGCAAACACCCAGCCCAAACCCTATGCCCAGGGACCTGGCTATGTTATTTTGGCAGCATGGGCCCCCTCCCAGCTGCCTGCCATCTGAGGTATGTAGGGGATTCTTAGGTCTCATAGCCTACCCTGAACCTCCACAATGACACCATTCCTTCACCCTCCATGAGGGCCAGTGGATGACAGCTCTCACTTCCATCTCCCCAGACCCTCCCCTTTACTTCAGTGCCCCCATGGGTATTAGAACATCCTACCAGGCAGAACTCGCCAAGCAGCCAAGTCCCACCTTTATTTCTGGCAACAGTAACCTTTGCAGGTGGTACCTGGCTCCCCGTCAGCAGGGCCCTCCTGGATACCATAACATTCTCAGGCTAAACTGCACTGAGGTGCCTGGGGACACCATATTGTAGGCCTATTGTGACCTTCACCTGTCTGGGATGTCCTTTTGATCTAAGCGTGACTTTATGTAGACTTCACTATGGCTCTGTCCATCCATGGTAACAGAGGCAGATCTTCTTGGGTTTGGGAGGGAGGGAAAGAAACAAAAGTTATTAATAACTCAATTAAAACAGCCTACTTTCTCCTCCCCCCTTCCCACCCCTCATCATGCACCACTCCCTTTCCCTCTTGTGACTGGCCGCCCACTGTCCCCCAGTAACCCAATGGGTGCAGGGAAGGCAGGAAGCTCACCACACAGGGGGAAAAAGCCATTCTTGCCTGCCATCTTAATTGGCTTCAGGGACAAAGAGTTCCTGCCTCCATTTAAGATGGTAATGCATGATTTTCACCTTTTTCCCCAAGCCCCCAATCTAGAAACCTGCATTCACAATAACTCCAGTAAAACACAGCCAGTAAAATAAACACAGGACATAAAATTAAGGTGGCAATTATAGAGGTCATATCTGTATTGACATTTGGGATTCATCTATTTACCTTTGGTGGCCACCCCCCTCTAATGTGGCACCCCAGGCCCATAGCCAGCCAGAATCATGTGCCTGAGCACCTGGCTATGTTACTGTGGCAGCATGGGCCCACATCCAGATGCCTGCCACCCAAGGTATGTATGGGATTCTCAGGTCTCATAGCATACCCTGGACCTCTGTAATAGCATAATTGCTTCACTGTCTATGAGGTCCAGTGGATAGCCCTCCCTTTACCTCAGCACCCTTATTCGTATACCCTGCCCTACCAGGCAGGACTCGCCATGTAGCCAAGACCCTCCTTACTTTCTGGCAACTGCAACCTTCACTGATGAGACTCAGCTTCCTGTCAGCTCGGCCCTCCTAGATACCATAACCTTCTGAGGCTAAACCATTCTGAGGCACCTGGGGGAACTGCATACTGCTACCTAAAGAAGGCACTCTAAGATACGCCCTTTATGCCCTTTCCCTTTAGATCTGACCCTAAACTTTCCTACAGCACTTTTAAACAAATCTAATCCTGACTCAGTCAGGTCAACACCATCTCCACTGTACAGTCTCCCTTCAATTGTAGGTATCGTTATGCTTAAGGGTGCACCCCCCACAGGAAGGCAAAGACCTGGAAATTGCAAGGTTCACCTTATGCCTGGGCACAATTTATGACCAAAGCAGCCCAATCCTGGAGCAGGTGTGCCTGATCTTTACACAAATATTCCTTATGACATAAATATATATATATATTGGAAAAACTATCACAATGCTTAAGGATCGCATCAGCAATCACTGAACAGCAATTAAAAAAGCATTAGAAGGGTTTATGGACAGCAAAGAAAAAATTAACCAACCAGTTGCAAGACATTTCGAACTGGCTAATCACACTATTCAAGACTTTAAATTGTTTGCCCATTTTACAAATAAAAAGAACCCCTAGGGGTGGAGACAAGCATAAAATGCTTCTACAATGATGGGAAGCCAGATTTATGTATGAATATGGAACATTGGCACCATAAGGGTTAAATCATGAGTTTCAGTTAGCTTGTTTTCTTTAAGTCTTAATATGCTTTAGTTAGCTTATTCCTATAACCTGACTTTTCCATCTATATGTCCTTCATTATGTGCCAGTTATATATGTTTATATTTTTTTATATTTTTATTTACTTTTTTGTTTCATACTGTATTCTTTGAAAAATATTTAATTAATGTAGCCTCCCCTGGAGACAATAGTGTGGCTTATGTCATACATGGACTACTTTAGGTATTTTATGGCATCCATATGTCAGATGCTACAAGTCTTTTCCTGACCTTCTAGTCATATCTTCAATTTAGCATATCCCATAAAGAAATGAGTACCATTTGGAAATATACATACGATTAGTGATGATCGAGCACCCCAATGCTCGGGTGTTCGGGTGCTCTGGCCGAGCGCCCCCGGAGGCTCGAGTGCTCGGCCGAGCACCCGAGCCCCATTGAAGTCAATGGGAGGACTCGAGCATTACACCAGGCACCCCCTGCTCTGATGAGGGGAGGGTGCCTGGTTCATAGGAAAAGGTCAGAAAATGATGGAAACACCACAGAAATGGTTCAGGGACAGCATAGGGAGGATGTCTGGATGCATCTTGGACTCCAACGTCGCTGCTGGGAACGATGTTTCGTCCGTAGTACGCCATTTTTAAAATATTAGGGGCGAGGGCATGCCGCTAAGCTGACCATCTAAAACATTAGGAATGAGGGTCTGCTGCTGAGCCGACCATCTAAAACATTATGGGTGAGGGTCTGCTGCGGAGCTGACCATCCTAAACATTATATGCGAAGGCCCGCTAGTGAGCTGACGCTATAAAACATTATATGAGAGGGCCCGCTAGAGAGCTGACCCAATAAAACATTATATGAGAAGGCCCGCTGGTGAGCTGACCTATACAAAAATTGTCAAACAGGGCCCGCTGGTGAGCTGGCCCTATATAAAAATTATATCACAGGGCCCGCTGGTGAGCTGGCCCTATATAAAAATTATATCACTGGGCATATGGAAGAGGAGGAGGAGGATGAGAATATTAAGAGTCAACCATATACCCGTTTATTTGGGTGGAAGGGGTGAATGGGAATACAGAGTATTCCCATCATTGTAAATAACATATCTAAAGTGACTTTATGTTCACCCGGGGCTTTCCTCCAGTGGAGTGGAGAAGTCAGGGGAAATCCAGGCCTTGTTCATTTTTATAAGTGTCAACCTATCAGCATTTTCGGTGGAAAGGCGGATACGCTTATCTGTTATGATGCCACCAGCAGCACTAAATACCCGCTCAGACAGAACGCTGGCGGCAGGGCAGGCCAGCACCTCCAAGGCGTAGAGTGCCAGTTCATACCACGTGTCCAGCTTGGACACCCAGTAGTTGTAAGGCACAGAGGGATCATTGAGGACGCTGACACGGTCTGCTACGTACTCCTTCACCATCTTCCAAAACTTTTCCCTCCTTGTGACACTAGGCTGCGCATCAGGGTGAGGGTGCTGGCGGGGTGTCATGAAGGTGTCCCACGCCTTGGAGAGTGTTGCCCTGCCTTTCTCGGAACTGCTGTGTGCTCCCCTTTTCTCCCCTTCTCGGTTGGCCAAGGTAGCACGTACTCTGCCGCCAGCGTTGTCAGATGGAAAATTTTGGAGCAATTTTTCAACAAGAACCTTCTGGTATTGCACCATTTTGCTTGTCCTCTCCACCAGAGGAATGAGAGATGAGAAATTCTCTTTGTAGCGGGGGTCCAGAAGGGTGAACACCCAGTAATCCGTGTTGTCTAAAATGCGTATAACGCGTGGGTCACGGGAAAGGCAGCCTAACATAAAGTCAGCCATGTGTGCCAGAGTACCAACAGGCAAGATTTCGCTGTCCTCACCAGGAGGATGACTCTCAATCTCCTCATCCTCTTCCTCCTCTTCTGCCCACCCACGCTGAAGAGATGGAACTAAAGTTCCATGGCTACCCTCTGTAGCGGAGGCAACCGTGTCTTCCTCCTCCTCCTCCTCCGCCTCCTCCAATTGTCGCTGAGAAGACGAAGTGAGGGTGCTCTGGCTATCACCTTGTGTAAGCTCTTCCTCCCGCATTTCCACCTCTTCCACATGCAAAGCGTCGGTTTTAATTGTGAGCAGCGAGCGTTTCAGTAGACACAGAAGTGGGATGGTTACACTGATAATAGCGTTATCGCCGCTCACCATCTGTGTCGATTCCTCAAAATTGCGTAAAACCTCACAGAGGTCTGACATCCATTCCCACTCCTCACTTCTGATTACAGGAAGTTGAACGGAGAGGCGACGACCGTGTAACAGCTGGTACTCCACTACTGCCCTCTGCTGCTCACAAAGCCGGGCCAACATGTGGAAGGTGGAGTTCCAGCGCGTGCTCACGTCACACAGCAGCCGGTGAGCTGGCAATTGTAAGCGCTGCTGCAGCTTCAACAGGCCGGCCGAAGCTGTAGATGACTTACGGAAATGTGCACACACGCGGCTCACCTTCGTCAAGAGATCATGCAAATTGGGGTAGGTTTTTAGAAATCGCTGAACCACTAAATTAAATACATGCGCTAGGCATGGTACGTGTGTGAGCTTGCCGAGCTCCAAAGCCGCCACCAAGTTACGCCCATTATCACACACAACCATGCCTGGTTGCAGGTTGAGTGGCGAGAGCCACTGCTCGGTCTGGTGACTAATCCCCTGCAACAGCTCTGAGGCCGTGTGCTGTTTGTCCCCAAGGCAGATCAGCTTCAGCATGGCCTGTTGACGCTTCCCCACTGCAGTGCTACACTGCTTCCAGCTACCGGCTGATGGGTGAGTGGCGCTGCGCGCAGAGAATTCGGAGGTGGAAACGGAGGAGGAGGAGGAGGAGCCAATAACGTAGGTGCTGGCGGAAACCCTGATGGAGGTAGGGCCCGCAATCCTCGGCGTGGGTAGCACCTGTGCCATCCCAGGGTCCGAGTCGCTCCCAGCCTCCACGACATTCACCCAGTGTGCCGTCAGGGAAATGTAGCGTCCCTGGCCACAAGCACTTGTCCATGTGTCAGTCGTTAAGTGGACCTTCCCAGTAACTGCGTTGGTCAGGGCACGGGTGATGTTAAGGGACACATGGTGGTGTAAGGCGGGGACGGCACACCGGGAAAAGTAGTGGCGGCTGGGGACTGCGTACCGAGGGACAGCTGCTGCCATCAGGCTGCGGAAGGACTCAGTCTCCACAAGCCTAAATGGCAGCATTTCGATGGCCAGTAATTTGGAAAGGTGTGAGGTTAGTGCTATGGCCTGAGGGTGGGTGGCTGGGTATTTTCGCTTGCGCTCAAATGCCTGGGGTAACAACATTTGGACGCTGCGCTGGGACAGGGAAGTGGATGTGGTCGCTGATGGTGCTTCAGATGGTACAGGTGCAGGGCGGGAGGTATGCGGGCCTGCGCCTTCGACAGGCGATTGGCCGGCACCGAAAACAGGGGAAGAGGAGGCAGTGGTGTGGCCTGCAGACACAGATTGGCGATCCGGGCGTTCCTCCCACTTATTACGGTGCTTGGATGCCATGTGTCGGATCATGCTGGTGGTGGTGAGGTTGCTAGTGTTCATGCCTCGGCTCATTCTGGTGTGGCACAGGTTGCAAACTACAATTCTTTTGTCGTCCGCACTTTCCTTAAAAAAACGCCATACCGCGGAACACCTAGCCCTTGGCAAGGGAGATTTACGCAAGGGGGTGCTCCGTGGAACATTTGCGGGCCGGTTTGGTGCGGTCCGCCTTCTTTCTTTAGCCACACCACTGCCTCTTCCAGCCTGTTGCGGTGCTGCAGATGGCTCACCCTCAGGACTGCTGTCATCGCTCGGCTCTCCACGTTCCCAGGTGGGGTCAGTGACCTCATCGTCCACCAAGTCCTCCTCCACTTCCTCACTCTGATCATCCTCCTCATTTCTTGATCCCACCACATACTCAGTCATTGACAACTGTGTATCATCCTCCTCATCAAGGTCTTGAGACAGTAATAGTGGTTGATTTGATGGCAACTGTGTCTCATCATCATCATCATCCACTTCCTTTGACCTTAAATGCCGTTCCCCTCTGTCATCTTCTTGTGATTGGGTACCCTCTAGAGGTTGTGAATCAGGGCACAAGATCTCATGTTCCTCTGCAAGCGTGCTTGGAGAGAGGTTCAAATGAAGGATTGGTGATGAGACGAGCTCCTCACTATATCCCAGTGTGGGATCACTTCTTTGGCCAGACCCTCTATGGTGGGAGGAAGGATGATCAGGGTGAGGATTATGTTGACCAGACTCTTGGCTACTGAGAGTGGACTTGGTGGAAGACAGGGTGGTGCTTAACCGACTGGAAGCAGTATCAGCTGAAATCCAACCGACCACCTGTTCGCAGTGGTCTGACCTCGAGAGTGATGTCCTGCGACGCCCTGTAAACTGAGACATGAAGCTAGGTATGGTGGATGTCTTTCTGTCTTGTGCTCTGGCACCAGGCACAGTTTCTACACGTCCTGACCCGCGCCCTGAACTATCAGGATCACGTCCACTTCCCCGTCCCTTTTTACCCACCTTCTTCATATTACACGGAGTATATGCCGCTAATCTGCGGCTAGGCACACTAAACAGAATGTGACGCTAATCTGCGGCTATTTTCAGTGAACGGAATATGTGACGTTAATTTTAAAATTTGCACACTAAACAGAATGTGAAAATAATCTGCGGCTAGGCACACTAAACAGAATGTGACGCTAATCTGCGGCTAGGCACAGTGAACGGAATATGTGACGTTAATTTTAATATTTGCACACTAAACAGAATGTGAAAATAATCTGCGGCTAGGCACTCTAAACAGAATGTGACGCTAATCTGCGGCTAGGCACAGTGAACGGAATATGTGACGTTAATTTTAAAATTTGCACACTAAACAGAATGTGAAAATAATCTGCGGCTAGGTACACTGAACAGAATGTGATGCTAATCTGCGGCTAGGCACAGTGAACGGAATATGTGACGTTAATTTTAATATTTGCACACTAAACAGAATGTGAAAATAATCTGCGGCTAGGCACACTGAACAGAATGTGACGCTAATCTGCGGCTAGGCACAGTGAACGGAATATGTGACGTTAATTTTAATATTTGCACACTAAACAGAATGTGAAAATAATCTGCGGCTAGGCACACTAAACAGAATGTGACGCTAATCTGCGGCTATTTTCAGTGAATGGAATATGTGACGTTAATTTTAATATTTGCACACTAAACAGAATGTGAAAATAATCTGCGGCTAGGCACACTGAACAGAATGTGACGCTAATCTGCGGCTAGGCACAGTGAACGGAATATGTGACGTTAATTTTAATATTTGTACACTAAACAGAATGTGAAAATAATCTGCGGCTAGGCACACTAAACAGAATGTGACGCTAATCTGCGGCTAGGCACAGTGAACGGAATATGTGACGTTAATTTTAAAATTTGCACACTAAACAGAATGTGAAAATAATCTGCGGCTAGGCACACTGAACAGAATGTGACGCTAATCTGCGGCTAGGCACAGTGAACGGAATATGTGACGTTAATTTTAATATTTGCACACTAA
Source organism: Rhinophrynus dorsalis (assembly GCA_037306005.1). Classification (NCBI taxonomy): domain Eukaryota; kingdom Metazoa; phylum Chordata; class Amphibia; order Anura; family Rhinophrynidae; genus Rhinophrynus; species Rhinophrynus dorsalis. The sequence goes on along the minus strand of CM074718.1, from coordinate 601,450,268 downwards.
ACAGAATGTGAAAATAATCTGCGGCTAGGCACACTAAACAGAACGTGACGCTAATCTGCGGCTAGGCACAGTGAACGGAATATGTGACGTTAATTTTAAAATTTGCACACTAAACAGAATGTGAAAATAATCTGCGGCTAGGCACACTAAACAGAATGTGACGCTAATCTGCGGCTAGGCACAGTGAACGGAATATGTGACGTTAATTTTAAAATTTGCACACTAAACAGAATGTGAAAATAATCTGCGGCTAGGCACACTGAACAGAATGTGACGCTAATCTGCGGCTATTTTCAGTGAACGGAATATGTGACGTTAATTTTAATATTTGCACACTAAACAGAATGTGAAAATAATCTGCGGCTAGGCACACTGAACAGAATGTGACGCTAATCTGCGGCTAGGCACAGTGAACGGAATATGTGACGTTAATTTTAATATTTGCACGCTAAACAGAATGTGAAAATAATCTGCGGCTAGGCACACTAAACAGAATGTGACGCTAATCTGCGGCTAGGCACAGTGAACGGAATATGTGACGTTAATTTTAAAATTTGCACACTAAACAGAATGTGAAAATAATCTGCGGCTAGGCACACTAAACAGAATGTGACGCTAATCTGCGGCTAGGCACAGTGAATGGAATATGTGACATTAATTTTAATATTTGCACACTAAACAGAATGTGAAAATAATCTGCGGCTAGGCACACTGAACAGAATGTGACGCTAATCTGCGGCTATTTTCAGTGAACGGAATATGTGACGTTAATTTTAAAATTTGCACACTAAACAGAATGTGAAAATAATCTGCGGCTAGGCACACTAAACAGAATGTGACGCTAATCTGCGGCTAGGCACAGTGAACGGAATATGTGACGTTAATTTTAAAATTTGCACACTAAACAGAATGTGAAAATAATCTGCGGCTAGGCACACTATTAAAATGGCCCTTTTTGTCGCTGCGTTGTACACTATTTGTCCCTGTGCACCTAGTACAATGTCACCTAAATATCCCCCCCCACAAAAAAAAATGAAATTGTGCCCCCCAAACAAAATATAAATGCTGCCCCCACACACAACAGTCCTAAAAAGGACTTTTGGGTCTTGATATAGTGTTCCAACACTTTTATTCTCCCTACACTGACTTTCCCTTCCTATCCTCATCTCTCCCTGGCTAAGACTGAGCCGAACTCGCTGGTCGGGTGCTATACAGCACCCGATCACGGGTTCTGGCCAGCCAATCAGTGTAATGCCAGCAGCCAACATGGCTGCTGGCATTACACTGATGTCAGAGCCTCCCCGCACGTTTATTGGCTGCGCAGCAGCCGCGAAACGTGCGGGGAGGAGACCCGAACATGGCGGGCGAGCACATGCGGTACTCGTACGAGTACCGCCATGTGCCGAGCAGAGCGATGCTCGAGCCGAACCGAGCTTCGGCCGAGCATGCTCGCTCATCACTACATACGATCACTATCATGCAACAAGGATTCATATTCTTGGACCTGCAGAGCAAATGGGATGAATTAATCCAGGTGTATGTAATATGGACCCTACCTGTGGGAAGTCCCATGGAGGGTAATTCCTAATACACCCAGGAACCCATATAGGCACTATAAAGTGCAGAAAATATTGTACTCCATCTTTGAAGACTAAAAGGTTCTTATAAACCAGAAACATGTAATCTACATGATCGTGGAACTATTCATTGATCTCAATGTTAATTGGTCTGCAGAGATCCCATTGTTAAGACTTTCAACCAATTTGGTTATAAACCAGGATTTATATGTCATAGAGGGTAAGTGATCGCATTAATCCATTTATACACATCTACTGACGTATATTTGAACCTTCAAGTAAACCTTCCACTCAGTGCATTTAACAATTTGGGACTTAATGGAGCACCCTTTTTGGTCTTCATCTATGGGTGAACTGATGCTGGGTATACTATGACAATTTGTAAGAATAGTTTGAAGTATATTTTGAACACTGTTGCATATAGTGGAGGAAATTTCAGTATGGATACTTGACTTTTGGTGTATACTGCACTTTATTTTTAATTGGTGAAATTGCGGTGAAATTATAATATTGCTGCCGGATGATCATTTGTTACAGTATATCATATACAGAGACTTAATAACACACACAATTTCTCCCTGTGATCCGGAATATTCAACACTCATCTAGATGTCACGATATTTGTCCATGTCTGATCTAATCTACACTATAGCACCTTTAGAGGTGCATTTCTTTCTCCTTGGGGGCATAGGCAGGTTAATTGCTCCTGCTTTCAGCCGGCAGGGGCAATTTGGCAATAGTGTGTTTATGTCGTTGCTTACCCCGTGGGTACCGAACGACGCTGCTGTGTTTTTGGCACCTAAGGACCACGAGGTTGAGGGGGTAAGCATTTTTTTCTATTTGTGTATATATATACAAGTGTGCTGTGTTGTGTTAAGCCATTTGCTCTGAGGAAGGTCCTGAGAGGACCGAAGGCGTTTGGCTTTATATGGATGCAGTAAGTAACCTTTTTTGCATACTTCCACGAGTGCTGTCTCTTACAACGTTGGGACATCCCCTGGCTGAGTATATCTAAAGATTATATATATATATATATATATATATATATATATATATGTTTCTTAAACTTCCATCATCCCCCAGCCTCTCTCTCTCTTTCAGCTTTTTCCTAACTCTCTCTCATTCCCCCCACTCTCTTCTTCATCCTCTTTCTCCTTCTCTCTCTCCCCCCTTTTACCCCTCTCTGCTGTTATTGTTTGTCCTCTCTCTCTCTGTCTCTCTCTCTCGCTCTCTCTCTAACTAACCCCTTTTTTTCCTCTCAGCAGTATTCCAGATTAATCCAGATAATTCGTAGATAGTTTACAAGAGCATCCCTGAGAGCCTTCTTTTTAACTTTTTTATTTGATTTCATTCTTTGTATGTGTTATTAAACAAAAAACTAATTTCATCATAACAATATTGGGTTTATAATCCTCTGTTTATGAATGATATATGAATTCATCTGGAATACTGCTGACCAAGTAGTAGAAGTCTTTCAATCCTCTCAAGCTATTTCACCGCACAATAATCTTGTGATGGGCTGTTCAAATTCTGTGAGTATCCAAAATTTTTATCACACTGAGGATAATATGGTATACCAAGAGTTCAGCCAAGTCAAGGCAGCTATAAAATATCCCCACAAGCTGAAGCATGTTCTTTAGTTACTGTCCAGACAGAGTTTTCATTGCGAGGCTCCTTTTGATATCCTCTGTTTAAGTGTATTTTTATCTCTTTGTTTACAGCTATACAAAGTGAACCATTTTTCATCATTTCTACATCCAGTTATATGAAAACTAGAGAAGTTCATTCATGACTATAGATAGATGCATCTATCTGTGCTTCTATTTATCTACCTATTAATGAATCTATCTAGCTGTGTGTCCATCTATGTAGTTTTTAATTTTAAACATTGGTTTTACAGTTTTAAACTCTGGTGTATATTTATTTTCTCTTTTATGAATTTAATTTGTGATACATTAGAGAGTCATCTTCAGATATCACAATGAGTTCTATTTTATTTATTTTTTTTTCTCCTTATTCATCTACTTCTTCATTTTGCTTGTGCTCATATATTTCACAAGGTCACATGAGTTTTTTGTATTATTTTTATATTTTAGTCACATTGTTATGATTGATGTATAATATATGGTTTGAACAGCGTAGATGTAATGATAATATTTATCACCCCCCCCCCACACACACACACACACACACACACTTTTTTTCGATGTGTTGCTTAGTCAACAATAGTGTGTGATTGGCGGGGTTGGACTTGGAAGTGGTGACACTGATGATGATGACCGAGATGACAATTGTGTATTGCTAACGTTTCCAGAGTCAGATTTTCCAGTTGATTTCTCAAAGAAAGAGTTTATAAACAGACATAGTGCTCATTTTCAGCTAATATTTGGCCATGTTATCATTGGTCTCACTCTCTATTTCAAGTCTATCAGAAGCAGGAGAGGAAGTGAAGGGATATATTTTACACCATCATCATCATCATCACCAATAATTAGGTAATCATCAGATTTATCTGATTCCTCCCATTATTTTCATATTCTTCCAGGCTTTTTGAAATCTGAACAAGTTTCTCTTTACTTTTCCTCTTGGGGGATCTATAGAACACTGACCACTACAGTGCAGGGTGTTACTGTCACTGTCTGAAGCAGCAGTGGGTCTCACTGCTAAGTCCTCCTCTATGGCAACAATACTAGAAAGAGATGACTCATCATCTTTAGTGTTGTCAAAAGATTTAGCAATAAAACTGGTGTTGGTGGAAATGTATGTCAGTTTTACAACTAGCCTGTCTGACTCATCCAAATATATATAATTATTATTCTTTATTTATATAGTGCCAACTTATTCTGCAGCACTGTATCTATATCTATATATATATATATACATATGTTCATAAGTGGAAGCACTACACATATAGTGATATAGTGCCTGGGTGCTGGAGCTAGGCTACTAATATAAGTAATAATAATAATAATAATAGGTCCTGAGGAAGGTCAGCTGAGCCTGGACAAAACATTGAGCAGTTATATAATAAATTAACCCTTTAAGAAAGTCCTGTGTGCGCTGCAGAGCCTTTATTACACATATATATATATATATATATATATATATATATATATATATATAAAATCTAATTTAAACATTTCAGCAATTGCTTTCTCTCCCAAACAGACTACTGTGTTCATTTTTACAATACAGTACAGAATATGCAAATAATAAAGAAAAAGAAACCCTGTATATAAAGCACACGTCTAAATCACCAACTTCACCTCCCCCTAATGGAATCACATGATCATGGAAAGAACAATAAAATGTAACGTTTATTGTTGCTAATTAAAACCAGCGAATTTTAAAAGAAAAAAATATATTCACATTTTTCACTGAGGTTAATCCCTCTAATCAAACACGGATTGCTAGAGGTATATATTTACAAAGAAGCCAAAGCCTCTAATCTTTCTTTTTTTGACACTTAGATCGCTTTTCTCAGCGACTATTGTGTCTGTCATAGTTTCATTATAGATATTTAGTATCTTATATGCTGCACATGTTGTCTCTTATTACCTATTGAGATTTATAGGTCTTTACATTTCTAGTCTACATTTCAGCATTAGAGGCTTTGGCTTCTTTGTAAATATATACCTCTAGCAATCCGTGTTTGATTAGAGGGATTAACCTAAGTGAAAAATGTGAATATATTTTTTTCTTTTAAAATTCGCTGGTTTTAATTAGCAACAATAAACGTTACATTTTATTGTTCTTTCCATGATCATGTGATTCCATTAGGGGGAGGTGAAGTTGGTGATTTAGACGTGTGCTTTATATACAGGGTTTCTTTTTCTTTATTATTTGCATTATCTTTACCCTGTGAGCACCGTTTTCTCCTATTACTGTTGCCCCTTTTGGCATATATATATTTTAGTGTGCACTGGTTCCTCTTTTTTCTATTTACAGTACAGAATATGGATGCACCTGTTTACTTCAGAATGAACAGTCTGCAAGAAAGGATAAAGTGAGCAGCATAGCGACTGTTGCAGGCATGTAGCACCATCAAACCTCAGTACATGCTTTTCTCTCTCTTGCATTTATGGATGTAGGAATGTGAGTAATTGTATAAGTACATAGAGTATACCATGTAAGTTGTTCTTGTCTGTCTCTTGAATGTGTGATAGATTTATCTGTTTGCAGAGTATATATGTCACTCATTACAAGTATACAATTAACAAAAATATTAAGGTTGATATTGGTCCTCTTAAGGCTGTGATGGGAGAATTGATTGGTGAGGATATGGCTATGGCTGATACTTTAAAGTGTTAGTAATGTCTAAAACAAAACTTTTTTGCATTTAGGAGAGCTTAAAAAGCTGATCTAAATGCAAAAAAAGTATCTCTCAAACCACTATGGTTTAAGAGATACGGGCGTTTAAAGTGTGATTTCTCCTACTGACAGCTGTAAAGCTGTCAGCAGGAGATCCATGTCGGTCGACACGCTGACGCTTGAGAAGTGCCAGGATCTCGTTACTTACACGGAATCCCTTCATTGGAATTGTCTAAAACGTGTGCCTGCTTTACAGTTGTCAGTAGGAGAAATCAAACTTTAAACGCCCGTATCTCTTAAACCATAGCGGTTTGAGAAATAAGTTTTTTTGCATTTAGATCAGCTTTCTAAGCTCTTCTGAATGCAAAAAAGTTTTTTTTAGACATTGCTAACACTTTAAACATATTCTTTTCTTCAGGGTTTACAGAGGAAGGAACAATGGCAGGTTATGGGCAAACAGACAAAATCACAGAATTTCCATCATGCACATGGCTTCCTGAGAACAAAGTATTCAATGTCCAAAGCACCTGGACCTTATATCATACACTCAAGGGTACTTCAAAAACTTAGTTCCATAATAAAAAGACCAATATACTTCATATTTATTGATTCACTTTCATCAGGCATAGTGCCCTGTGATTGGAGGAAAGCTGATGTAGTACAATTATTCAAAAAGGGGGTGAGATCTAAACCAGGAAATTATAGACCTGTGAGTTTGACTTCCTTAGTGGATAGGATATTAGAAGTGTTATTAACCGACAGTATTCAGAACTATGTGATAGCCAACAATATTATTAGTAAGAGTCAGTAAGTATGGTTTTATGACGAATAGATCATGTCAAATTAATTTTCTTACATTTTACGAAAGGGTAAGTTGTAATTTGGACAAGAGCATTACTTTTGTTGTATTTTACTTGGATTTATGAATTTATTAATACATAATCCATTCATTTATTAATGATCTAGAAGTGTATATTGAAAGTAATGTCTCAATGTTGAGAATTATGACAATTGGCTTCAAAACAGATAGGATGTTGATACAGGGAAATATCGACTGCTATTTTGAGTCAGGATGGAGTTGTTGATTTTTTACCCATTTGGGGCTTAATTTGGAAATAGCATCCATGTTTGTTTGTTTTTTTTCCCGAGTTCCTCTGTCTCGACAGGAGTGATATAGCATGGGCTGAACTTGATGCACACGTCTTTTTTTCAGTCTCATCAACTATTTTACTATGCTACTCAGTCACAGTAGAGGCTCAGCCAGCTCAGGTAAACTGTCATTTATCTGTCAAAACAATTTTTGCCCTTTTAAATCTCCTTTGTCACTTCACCCTCATCTCCCAACATTCTGTGACTTCAACTTCCTCTCTTTGCCTGTTTGGCTCTAACATAAAAATTCAGCTGCTATCTCTGTCCCAAGCACAGACTGGCAATATGCAGGAAACTCACATGCCCTTTTATATTAGAACAGTAGAAATATACGGTGAAACTCTCCATGTGCATGTGCATGGGAGGGTTGCATTATTATTAAAATGTATTTTAATGCTATGAAAAGGGTGGAAAAAACAGCAGGTTCAGCAATGGCAGCAGTCACAGCACTGGTGGCAGCAGGGGCGGCACTGGCAGCAGGCACAGCACTGGTGGAAGCAGGGGCAGCACAACAGACAGCAGGAACAGCACTAGTGGCAGCAGGGGCAGCACGACTGACAGGAGGCACAGCACTGGTGGAAGCAGGGGCAGCACAACAGACAGCAGGAACAGCACTAGTGGCAGCAGGGGCAGCACAGCTGACAGCAGGAACAGCACTAGTGGCAGCAGGGGCAGCACAACAGACAGCAGGAACAGCACTGGTGGAAGCAGGGGCAGCACAACAGACAGCAGGAACAGCATTGGTGGAAGCAGGGGCAGCACAACTGACAGCAGGAACAGCACTAGTGGCAGCAGGGGCAGCACAACTGACAGGAGGCACAGCACTGGTGGAAGCAGGGGCAGCACAACAGACAGCAGGAACAGCACTAGTGGCAGCAGGGGCAGCACAACTGACAGGAGGCACAGCACTGGTGGAAGCAGGGGCAGCACAACAGACAGCAGGAACAGCACTAGTGGCAGCAGGGGCAGCACGACTGACAGGAGGCACAGCAACTGTTGTGGCAGTAGCAGGGGCAGCATGCCTGACAGCAGGCACAGCACTAGTGGCAGCAAGGGCAACATGTCTGGCAGAAAGTATAGCAATGGGGGCAGAAGTGGCAGCACGTAGGGCAGCAGGCACAGGCAGCTGACTTGTCCTGCTCTCACTTCTACCCTTTTCTTCCTCCCTTGGCATTAATTTCACCAATATCCCTAGGGGTGATTTAGGAGGACTTGACAGTATTGGTTCTGTAGTGCTCACTTCCTCCTCAGACTCAGTGGACACATAAGGGTCTTTCCAGTTCCACCTTTTATTATTTTTAAACCTTCTCATAGTGATAGCAGTCACAATGAGCCTCTCCTGCGTCAATTTTACAAACAAACCACAGCACAACAGCCAGCACATCTACCTCGCTCTGTAGCTTAGCTGCTTCTATTGTGTTTCGCTTCCTGGAATACGTCACGTTTTTATACAGAAAAAGATAAAAAAACACGTAAACTAATGGGCTGAAACTTTCTAGCCATTGAAAGAAGTGGTGAAGAATTTTGACCAATAGGCTTAAAATGCAAGGATTTTAATTGCTGGCTTTAAAGCAGATTTTCCCGCGAAAAAGCAGACAACAACGTGGTTTTAGCGGAATTTCTTGGAGGAACACGGCGAGGGCTTTTGCCCACCCCTAGAACCAAGCAATATTTACTAAAGCCATAATTCAGGGTTTTAGTCTGATGTTTTTTGAATAAAACTGAATTGTTCACAAACAGAAAGCAGCAATGTATTTCTCATGTGCTCCATCCTGTATTTCAATCACAAAATAAATAGAAATTAAGGACACTGTAAAGCAGGGAAAATATCTGACTGCCATTTGGAGTTAGGAAGGATTTTTTTACCCTCTAGGAGCTTAATTGGAAGTGACTTCAACTGTATTTTTTTTCTGCCTTCCTCTGGATCAAAAGGGGTGATTTGGCATGGACTGGACTTAATGGACATATGTCTTTTTTCAGCTTCATCAGCTATGTTACTTTCACACTAAACTTTATGGAATGTAGAACAAAGGGATACAGCTACATGCAATGTGTTGCAGATTTAAAGTTTCAGTTCAGCTAGTGACTTCCTCCCCACCCCCACAATTCACATCCAGATATTTAGAATGTTGGCATGTGTAAAGTAGACAGCAACCTATCTGCTTCCCTCATATTCAAAGGCAGCAATAACTTATCTTTCTGCAACAGGATGTTGGATGCCTGACAGAACAATGCACCCACAGAAACAGAAAGCCATTTATGGTATGGCTAGAGGAGGGAGAAATAAATACAAAACCTGCAACTTCTGTTTCACCTATTTCCACCTCTCTTTAAAGTTTTCCCATGTAGAAAACTTATCTTTTTCCATCAGACTTGTTCCTTCCTTCTCAGGTCTCTATACTCCTACCTCCAGTCTCCTTCCTTCATCTAACTTCTCAAACACCCCTTTCTTTCATCCTCCTCCATGTATACTCTTTTTCCTAGGAGAGTCATAGTGAGATGGCAGGTAGAGGAATGGAGGCTGGAGGGATGGGGAGAGGTGCAGTAGAGGAGAAAAGAGAGCAGGAGATCCCTGGTCATGGAAGGAGGGGGAGAAGGAGACCGGTTAGGCAGAGGGATACCCAAGAACAGTCAGGTACACAGTGGCTAGGGACCGGAGGGGATGTGCGACAGGGACATACACATCCAGGGACAGCGCAGGCATGGTCTGACCACCAGACTTCCTCCTACAGTTCAGATACATCCCAGGACAGACTGCAGGATGCTATGTACTCCCACAAGGAGAACATGGCCCTGATGCAGAGTATACTGGACAGGGAGCACATACTCTTCACCACTGAAAGGGCAAGAGGGATTGGTGCTAGGAAGAAGCTCACCTGGTGTCAGGTCCTCAACAGAGTCAACACAGTGTCCAGGTGTAAAAGAACCAGTAACTAGAGCAAGAAGCACTGGACAGATTACAAGAGCAAAAAACAAGATTGGAGTCCTGGCCCTGCATGCTAGAGGCACCGGAGATGGTCCAGCTAGGAACATCGCCTTCAATGCCTGTGACGAGATGCTCCTAGAGCAACCTTTCCCCAACTGCTGTTGAAGGGACCAAGGCAGCTGTGACACAGGAGATGATTGCACCCTCCAGATTCCCTGTAAGTCCATATGTCCATAACTGTCCACCACACAAAGTCTCTTAGATAATATGGTATAACACAGTGATAGCCTTTAGATGGCCAATTTGATCAACCCAGAGCTGATAGGCTTAAAACAAGGTGAAAATGTTGTAGAGCCAAAACTGAAATGTGATGGGGTAAGCAGACCAAATCATTTCCATGTACAGGTTTAACCCCCCAGCTGCACTGATCAAACATACCTACCTCAAACAAACAATGATTGCCATAAAGTTGCAATTCAAACATTGGTTATGTTCTTCAACAATGTTACACATGGGGATACTCAACGCATTCGTCTACAATGCGGTATATACCCCTCTGGCACTTAAATGGTTAAAAATGGACAAACACACTACACCACAGTTATGTCTACAGGGGTCAGCACACACACACATGACAGTTCAACTAAAACAAACTATTGCATGCTCAACAGATAGGCCATGTGAGCAATAACCGCATGGCCCCAAATCAATTATTTGCACCATTCTCACAACCATGACAACTAAGTTGAAACAATTACACCACCTCAAAGCAAAGCTACACCACAAACACACAATAACAGGGGAGCACAGCAACAAAAGCAGCTGGAGGACACATGTTTCACCCACAAGTAGAATAATAACAAACACACGTCCAAAATGTGATGCTAGAACAAACACTCAAAATGGGTTAGCAACACTGACAAACCAGACCATTCTGAAACCACAACACAAACGTCTTAACAAGCACATGATACATGATTGGGGATAATGGGAATGGTGCACACAATATCTGTGGAGCCACAGCTGATTACCCCTGGCTTCAAATAGATGGGTCTTCCATGTCACATAATACTTACACAACATGTATATGCATACCTCCTTGTCATCCCCACTGTTTAGGATACATATGATAACCAAAGCTCAACCAATGTAGGTTGCTTCCATAATATAAAGGATCTTGTCAGGATATTAAATTCCTGAGTGCCAGGATGGTATCCTATGTATTGCAACGCAATGCGTTTGATACCATTCTGTCAATCAAGAGCTCACATATCGATGTCATAGTCTTGCATCCCTCTTGTCATTTCTCAGGTTACTAATCACACAATATAACTTATCCACACATCATCCATGCCGGCTGCATCAGTGCAGGAGGAAAGTGAGCAGGAGGAGCAGCAAAGTCTAACACCCAGTAACACAGCCCCTGATGAGCCAACACAGTGCATCAGCTGGATGCCACCACCACCACAGTCACTATGTGGGCTACCACAAAAAACAGTCCAAGAGTGGATGCCCCAGGATTCACAAAACTGGATGTAACAGAGGTCGATGCCACCAACAAAACCAGGGCAGTACTGGACACCCTGACCACCACTACTGGATGCTGAGCATGGTGAGCATCCCACAATATGGGTCTTATGGTACCACACCAAGACCACCCCACACAGCTGGATGCAACCCCAGCAAGAGACCAGATTTCAGCCACAACCACGGTGGGAAGGGAACAGATCCCAGTGGCCACAGTATGACCCATGGCCACTCGACTATCAACATCTTTACCTCATAGGTGAGCTACAGAGACTTGAAACACTCACTGACTTCACACCTCAGGCACAGACTGAACCTGTGGAACATGGATCACAAGTCAGCGAGGAGACCATAGTTGTGGTGGGGGCACAATGCTCAACCTCTAATGCATCACACCTATCCACACTTTTGCCTCACCACCAGCTGCAGCATCAAGGGAGGCACACTCAGACCATGAGGGAACCACCGGTCATGGGACTGACACAGAGCAAGGAAGAGAGGCAGCAGAAGTCTCTCCATGTGCACCATCCATGCCATCATCGTGTGCCACAGGAACCTTAACCAGCAGGATGGATGAGAAATACTTCCACATCTGGAGAAGGCTCTTGATGGAGACCAGGTGCTTCTCCAGGAGGTGTTTGCACAAAATGTACAGCCACTGTCAGTGGTATTGAATCTCAGAGAGCCCTCCTATACACAGAAATATGCCAATTTCGACTGAACTCAGTGAATTGTTTGGCCATTTGCTCATTGAAATGCGCAAGCAAATTTAAATCCAGAGGCTGCTGTTGGAGCAACCTTAACAGTCAACTGAGGGGGGCAACTGCAACAACCTCCTCCTCTAGTGTGACACCCACAAAACTCCCAAGACTCGCAAGAATACCCAGACATTAAGTAAGGGCATCCACATTTGTACCCCTTTCCAAACAAAAAAATAAATAAAAAAGCCCCATTTGTCATTTTTTCTCAATTGTGACAGTGATTCCTTCAGGTATTTACCAATCGTGTCTGTGATTCCTTTAGGTACTTAACAAAGTCAGTTGCAGAGATGTCACTAATGCATTGCAAAGCAATACATTGAACACAACTTTTGCACATTTTACTTGGTGGGAACGTGTTTGAGCATTGGAAACCAAACACAGCACATATGTTGTTGTCCAATTTCAACTCACAATAGACTAAGCAAAGCAAAATATATGGAAGCTGTTGTCTGGCCATGATGTGAGTTGAAATTTAATAACAGCTGATGGGAAACATGTCACAATCTGTGTCTGGTCACACATAGTATCGCTGTTAACAAACAGGGACAGTAGCACTCCAAAACAATGGTACACCTCCTTCACATACGATCATGTCAGGCATGTGGCACAGGGATCACACACTGCAAATACACACAAACATATCCTTCAAAGCAACCAGTGTGCATCACCAAGGGTGTGTTTTAATCAGGGGTGTATTTGTGGGCGGTGGAGGGGTCTTAGGGGATTACTGGGATGCCAAACTCCAGGCTGGCTGAACATTTGCAAGATCCACATGTTGTTCTGATGGAAGAACTGTTTGGCAAAAGGTGGTCACACCAAATAATGATTAGATTTAAATTTTTATTCTGTTCACTCACTTTGCATTTTGTTAATTGATAAATATAAACTATTATCATTTTTGAAAACTTTCTTACTTTACAGCATTTTTTCCCACCTGCCTAAAACTTTTGCATAGTATGTACCTCCTGGCCTTCCTCTTCAGGGCTGCCAAACAGATGACCCAACAGCCTTGAACATGTGGCCTGTGCCTTCCCAGATACATATTCCTCTGTGGACTGGAAGGATCCCATTGCCATGAAATGTATGACACACAGCAGCTTCTGCATACCGGATAGGGCATGTTTGGTGCTGAATATTGGGTCAACTTCATCTCTGATTACCTCATATAGGTCTACAATGCTATGTGATGTCAATCTGTAGTGGTCTATTCGCCTTTCCGAAGAGTGTGACCCTTGTGTGGAATATCCAGGTCTTTGAAGCCATCTGTTGTCCCTGTGCTGCTCCTCAGATCCCTATGGCAGCTGTGGGAGCTGTAGGATATCCACTTGTGGCACTTGAGGTGCTGCTGGCTGGTCTGGTCCTCCAGGTGGGGATGTGCTTCTCTTTGTCTCGCCAGATGTAGCAGCCTCAGTTTCAACAGGCGGAAGATGTGCATGTGTATTTGGAGGTTCCTGGGGCTCTGTATCCCTCTCATTCCCCCTTCTCTGATGTCTTCACAGGCGCGCCGTGCGGGGAGCCCGGAATTCCATGACGGTCCAGGACCATCATGGGTCCTTAAGGGTATAACAACTCATAAAGGTCCAGGACCGTCATGGGTCCTTAAGGGGTTAAGACAGTGGTTGGGTGCAGTGCAGGTGCAGTCATCAGGTATGGAGGAGCTAATTGGAACATGCGTTGTCCAGGTAAGTGTATGCCAGTGTGGCTGTTGTTGTTTGAATGTGTTTGCTGGTATTTTTTCTGCCGTTGTGTGCTGTACACCAAAAAAGTAGTTGCAGGGTTAGTGTGAATATTTTTTCATTGTGTGTTGACCCTTACCACACAGGAATGCATTGCAAATGGTTAGAACTTTTCCATTATTCTCAATGGGTGAAATATTGCCAGCTGTTGTAATTTTTTACCACTTGTTAGAGATTCACAGCATGGGTTATTGGATGGCTTACTTTGCTTGCCAAACAACCGTCAACAATTTTTTACATTTTTTTAGCAGTGGATAGTGGATATTGGATCGAGCCCCAGATGTGGCGTGTTGAACACAGCTTGAACACAAAGGCCTCTCCCTTTCTGTAAAACAAATTCACCAAAAACCTATTCCTTTTCTTAATCTGGCTGCAATATCTAAAACTTCCACTTGGTGAAGCTATATGCCACAGCATTAACAGACTTCTCATTCAGTTTCTTTACTGCTTCCAATACAAATGCCCATTGTTGGTCTAATGTTTTAACAGGATGTACTCAGTTTTAATTATGTATAATAACCCCTTGGATTTTTGCTTTTAATGTATCATTGGAGGACTCTTTAATGTGTTGCATACCCCTCTGGCACTCAAAGGGTTAATATTCAATGTGTTACATTTAGTCTGACCAGAAACCTCAGTCAGAAGGCGTATTTTTATGCAGAAACCTTTCAGAAGCCAAAGTATGTGATATTAGAAATCTTTTAATGTCAACTATATAATAGACAGTAGCATAGTGGAGGGCCCCCGACGGATTCTGGGCCCCCCAGAAAGTGTTAGCCATTATGTTCAATTTGGGCTCTTGAGGCCCCCAGACTATGCAGTGTGCTCCGCTTTCTTTGTTTTCAGCACCCCCCCCCCCTTCTGTTCTGTGAGTCTTAGTGCTCACCTGCTCAGCTATGACTGAAGTCTCATGTACAGGCAGGAGGTAGGGCATTGTGATGACACTCAGTCATGCTCCACACTGGCCATCACAAAGCCTGCACAGGCTGCTTAAATTTTACAGACATCAGCTATGCGCACATTTGCATTATCTAGCTGGTGTTGTGCAGCTGCAGCATTATTGTGCTCTTCTCGTGCTCTCTCCTTTTGGCGGACAATCACAGCATTCAACAACTAACAAACTGTTGCTACTGCTCATCATCACAGGTACCCAGTGGTGTAACAATATGGGTTGCACCTGCGACCGGGCCCGTCACTGCAGGGGCCCGGCCTCCCCCTGCGAACCCATCACCACTCGCCCGCAGCCCGTACCAGCAGCAGCTCGGCTGATCTCCCGGCGCTCTAGTAATGCAGAGTGCTGGGAGATGACATCATCTCCCAGCGCTCTGCATTATTGAGAACCACGCGGGAGCGGGTGATGGAGGTAGGAGATGGACATGGGGCAATGTGAAGATGGGGGGAGCTGGGCCCATGGCAATTTCTGCACCAGGGCCCGGTGGCTTCTAGTTACGCCACTGCAGGTACCCTTCCCTTACTACCCAAACAATACTATATTTTTTAAAGAAAAACAAAATATCATATTAAAATATGTGCAACTTTGTGTCTCTATTTAAAGTGCCCTCTCTAAAATTAAACTCTCAAGTGAATAATATTTACTGACTCACAGAGAATTTGATGTATATATGTTCCACTGGTTTATGAGGTTTTGGCGCCTCTGATTTAAGATTTGCATAAGACATAATATTATATGTAACAGTATCACAGCCAGGGTTAGTGTTTAAATATATACAATACTGGTGTTTTTATATTAGCACAGCTTTAAAGTGTTAGTAACATCCCCAAATAAATATTTATCATCTTGTAGTGCTAAATAAGTTGAGCTAAATGCAAAAAAACCCTATCTCTCAAACCGCTATGATTTGAGAGATATTCACTGTGCAAGTTTGAAGTTGTAAAGCTGACAGCAGGAGATCCGTATCGGCCGACACAATGAGGCTTTTCATCAGAGCCGCAATTGCGTTATTTAAAACGAATTACTTCATTGGAATGGTCTAAAAAGTGTGCTTGCAAACCAGGCCTTTCCAGCGAAGTCAATTGTTTTAAATAACATGACCGCGACTCTGCTGCAGAGCCACCAGTTGATCCCCGGACAGGATTCCCCTGCTGTCAGCACAGCACTGATGAAGGGGAGGGAGGGGGAACTTTGAATATGAATATCTCTCAAACCATAGCGTTTTTTTGTTTTGCATTTAGATCAACTTATTTAGCACTACAAGATGATAAATATTTATTTTGGTACTTTACTAACACTTTAAGCATTAACCCTTTCAGTGCCAGAGAGGTATCCAACTCATTGCAAAGGGTTAAACCAGTTTTCACTGCCCATATAATTCTTTGTCTTAAGTTAACCCTTAGCACTCATAGGGTTAAACTTTATCCCAGAAGTCAATGTGAATGTCATATTTTGTCACTATTTAACCACTTGAAGACCAAATGGGTGTACAATGTGCATTGCTTTGTGAGGCATTGTGCACCTCTTGTGGATCAGACATGTGTAAAATGCTTTGTAAAGCAATGCAAATTGTACATCTATTTGGTCTTCAAGGGGTTAAGTAGTGACAAAAGATGGCATTTACATTGACTACTGGGTAAGTATTTAAGCATTTGAGTGCCAGAGGGACATTTATGGGTTGGAAGTCTTAATGGCACTCAAAAGGGTAAAACCGGCTGCGAATGAGCAATATTATGAGTGACCATTCCTGGTCAGCTTTAAACCCAGTACTAAGTAGTCACTTTCAGTATAATGTGACTACCCATCAGTAACCAGCTTTAAACCCACCCAGCAGTCACTTATCTTTTGTTATGTTAACTCCTTGAAGACCAGATGGGCGAACATCATGCAGTGCTGTGTAATGTGTTGTTCACAGCCCCATGGTCATAGCTAGGAACACTCCGGATTTGCCCCCAGAGACTCCAGCTTTTGCTGCTAATTACCGGGTCTCCGGGGCAGAGGCTGATACTCCGGATGTGGGGAGTTTCTGATGAAACTCTGCTCACTTCTGTTCCTTCTCAGTCTGTTCCTACCATTCTCCTCCCACTCCCCGCCCACTTCTCCTTCTTCCCCAGCCTACTTCTCAAACATGTGCTACTTTTTATAAGATCCACCCCCAGTCACGATTAAGTCCTGCCCCTTTTTGATGCGGATCTCGTCTCTGCACAGGACTCCACAAGAAAAAGTTCCCAGGTATGCTCATGAATGATTAACCTTTTGTATCCGAGTGGTGCATAATGACATGAAAAGCAATGCACATTGTACATCCATTTGGTCTTCAAGGTGCGAATTTAAGACAAAAGGTGACATTGACTACTGTCTTTAAGGCTAGCAAGGGATAGGAAATCATACATGAAAACCTCATTTAAGTACAAATATTTTTAAGCCCATCTGGCATTAGATTCTGTTATTTCTTAACTCATTATTGGGGGTTATTCACTAAAGTGTTATAAAGAGGTGATAACATGGAGATAACTTCTCCGGTGATTTCACTTCTCCAGTTCCTATGTTATTCTATGGAGCCTATGCAATCAATTTTGGAGATCTTAGTGCATAGGCCCCATAGAATAACATATGGAATTGGAGAAGTGATATCAATGGAGAAGTAATCTCCACTTTATCACTGTTTATCGCACTTTAGTGAATAATGCCCTGTGAGTGTTTCAGATGCCTTCAACTTGTTTGATATTCTAGTCTACAGGAAAATGTTCCTGTGTACAATTACCTATTTCTGTATTATCCTCTTGGATCAGAGATTTCACATTGCAGACTTCTGTACTATATAAGAGTTAATACAGAAACATGTAATGTATATTTTGTATCTGGTTAACAGGGGAGGGCTGGAAACTTGTGGCCTGGAGGGCAACTGTAATCAAGTGGCCCGATTCTACTCTTGTTCCAGACCACTGTCACAGTCCACCCACTTTTGTTAATTTTATAATTGCCATTAACCCTTTGCATGCCAGAGGGGTATGTCACGCATTGCAAAGCAATGTATGTAGTACCCCACTGGCACTCAAAGGGTTAGTGTTGTGAAGTAAGGCAAGTAATACCACGAAGCTTACAACTGAAATGGGGTTACACTGGTGCAACTACAGATCTCACAATTTAAGTAGAGCTACACTAGTGATACCATCTAATAAAAATATGCTACTAAAATATGCTACTATTGTAGGTCTACTTGGATTGTAGCTCCATTTCAATTGTAAGCTCTGTGGTATCACTGTTGTAGCTACATTTGCAGCATCAAGCGGGAGTGGCCCACCAGCCCAGACATATGACTGGCTCAGGGGGCAATTGCCCCCCTGCCCCCCAGGCCAGCCCTCCCCTGCTGGTTAACCCATTGCACTGCTATGGTTCGCATTCATTTGGAGCAAAGGAAAGGGCAGGGCGGGAAGGTGGTATGGCTGCTGCTCCCTCAGAGCATGTGTAAGACTGGATTTTAGGCCTCTGAAAACAAAATAGCCATTTCTCTGAGTTCAGCAAGGAGCACAGAGAAATGTAAAATGTTGATTGCCAGAGGGATGAGCAGCAGACCGCTTTCCAGCGCATTGCTTACCCCTCTGACACTCAAGGTTGTGTATATGACCCCCAAGCTCATTTTTAGATGCTGTTGTTTCCTTAGCTCCTTGAGGGCTGCAAATGCCTACAACTTGTTTGACATGCCAGTCTACAGAAAAGTATTCTTGTGTAAAATAACACCTTTCTTTATAACCCCTTGGAGGTTAGAGACTTCTCTAGCATCCGATAGTGAATACAGAAAATGTAATACATATTTTGTATCTGTTAACCTCTTGTACTCCTATGATTCACATAAACTGAGTTATTTGTTTGAGTTTAGCATGGAGCACAGGGATATTTACATACCTGGGAACTGCCCCAGAGTCTTTTTAGAGTTAATTACAGAGGCTGATTCTCCAGCGGTGGTGAGTTTCCTGTGAAACTCCACCCACTTCTCCTTACACCCTCTTCCTCCTAATTCCTACCCATTGCTCCTCCTACCCACCTTGTTCCACCCACTTCCTGCCCACTTCACAATACAGTGCTGATAAGTGCTGCCTATCCAATTAAGCCCCAACCCTTTATGACACAAATTGCATAATTTACACACACCCCGGTACAGCACACGAGCTCTATCCAGGGGCTCAAGCGTATGACGTTCCCAGATATGGATATTTGCACCTTTGAGTTCCAGAGGGTGGAGCAATGCATTGTTTGCCTCTATTGTACTCAAAGGGTTAAGTGTATTTGGTCCTATGTTCATTTTTAGATATTGTTTCTTTAACTCCTTGAATTCTGCAAAATGCCTTCAACTGGTTCAGTCCACTGGTCTACAGGACAGTGTTAATGTGTAAAATGACACTTTTTTACTTGAACCCCTTGGAAGCAAGAGACATCTCCTGAATACAAGGGTTAATACAGAAAAAATATAACACTTTCAGTATGTGGTTTACCTCTTGAGGACCAAAGGGGTGTGCAGTGTATTGAATGACAATTATTTGGAGCAATGGAAAGGGGCGGGGATGGCTGCTCCCTCATCACTTACATAAGACAGGATTTTAGGCCACAGAGACCAAATGGAGAAATGTTTTAGATTGTAGCATGCCGTCCAGGATAAATAAGTGTATATGACCCCAGGCACATTCATTTATAAATATTGTTGTCTGTTTAGCTCCCTGAATGCTACAAATGTCTTCAAATTGTAAGAAACACTAGTCTACAAGTAATTATTAATGTGCAAAATTACTTTTCTGCTTTAGACCCTTGTTGATTAGTAAGATCTCTCAGTGACATCTCTAGCATCGAAAGAGTTGATACAGAAACGTGTTAATATGTTTGTATTTGGTTAACCACCAAAGGCATGCACAATGAGTTGACTAACTGACAATCATTTGGAGCACTGGAAAGGGCTGGAATGTCTGTTCCTTGATTTCCATTTTACACTTTTTTAGCTATTTCAGTATACAACAAGATTGTTTGTTTCCAGCTAAGTTAATAGCATTTTGACTTTAGCCATCTCCAGCTTACTTTATGCCAGTTTAGAGTATATGTACCATAAGTCATTTTTTATGAATCTGTGCATAATTGGTATATATGTGTACTAAAAAATCTGGAACTCTTGTTTTCATTTATTATGGTTGTGGAATTTTGTTGAGAGTGGGGCAAAATTAGGTTTGGCATAATTGGGGCTGATCATTAGAGTTTGCAGGGGGAGGTCAGAATTTTGTATTACTAGTCTAATAATAGACAAATACAAGTTATTAAACTACTTAGTTCCTCTCTACAGTTACATGATTATTAAATATGGTCTCATTAAATTTTGTGCAGCTAGGATCCTTGACCACCAGTCTTGTGGTGCCATCTTGTGGAATATTTGGAGAATAGCAGCAACATGTTCAACATATGAGGGTTTGTATCATCACAATTAGCAGAACCATTTGCTGTTTTTTATCTTTAGATCTTTTAAGTAATTTAAAGGGACATTATCACATACAAATGAATAGGGACATTATACTTTTAAATATCATACATACCTATAAAAACCATATCCTGATGCTGTAGGATATATTTCACATCAGTGATAGGAAAGTATCAGCGCACTGAAATATCCTGCATGTGTATAACATCAACTAAATTCTTAAAATGTATAAAAAAAACACAATTACACCTGCAAATAATGCAACAATTAATCACTAAAAATGATAATTAAAAATTTAAAACACAAGTTATTACCCCCACTACTTAACTACTATTACTTCTAATCTGTTGGGGACTCTTAACCACTTGCTCACTCACCTCTTTTCATGCTGGTACTTTCTGGGTGTATTGGCATCCCTCATCCACACTTTCTCTCTTAACCCCTTAGAACACTTTCCTTATTACTGTGTTGGTTGAACTGTCATTTTTCTTTCTCTGCCAGTTGGAATCCTCATCAGATGAGAAAGTGTGTGAGAGTCGACGTTCATCTTAAAAAATAATTAACCATTTTATTTTATTTTTGTGATTGTGTCCCTTGAATATGATGCTTGTAATCCAAATGTCCATTTCTTTTTCAAGTTACAAAATGAACACAGGGCAAAAGAAGATGGAAAGAAAGGAAGGGTAAGGAGCAGGTCATTCATATGCCTCATACATAATTTAGTGCATAGCTGGTTAAGGATAAGGATTTCAGGTCACTCAGGTGCCCCAACTCAACTCAAATTTTATACAATTCATCTTGTTTATGCAAGAATGTGTATACATTTCATATGAAGATAAATCAAGTCTATCTTCTAAGGAACTGCAACAAGAAGAAAGGCACTCACCTAGTCAGTGGTATTCAATGAAATGTATTTATTGTTGAATCAAAATTTCTTGATGCCTAGATACAGGACAGAGTTGTGCTGTGAAAGCGGACGGAATATGTTTCCTGAAACATTCTATGGCCTATCATTTCTGTTCTATATCTATGCATCACAAAATTGTGTTTCTACAAAAAAATCATTTCTGTGAATACCACTGACTGAGTGCCTCTCTTCTTATTGTTGCAATATTGAGATTTAAATCTTGAAAGCAGGTGTTTGGAGGGAGGGCACCCCAATCAACTGTTCTTTAACTTTCCGGAAAATGAATGCATGTCAGTACTTTGGATGCTTCCCCAGTGGGGGGATTAGAAGGTTTTAGAACTATGGGAATAGAGGAGGATGATCTGCATAATCACAACTGTATGAGTAAATTAAGGAGTAGGGAGTACTTATGGATATTTAAATTGGGGACTATGAGCCCAGGGGGCCTAAATAAAGACATTGATGTCCAATGTTTGATTTAATCAACAAGTTGTGTTGCCCTTGTTGTCTGTTTTTAATACATGTTTTCTGGTGACTTGTATGATAGGTATGATCCTCATATGTGTGGTGATAAAGACAGCATATTGCTGTCTGATTCCCATATATATGTGTGGTGATGAAGTAAATGCATCACTATCTCTTGATATTCATACCTATTTTTGACCTTATTGTGCAGAGATACTGCGTGGTATTTATAGTGGATTGTGCATCTTCTGTGTGTGGGATATTTCTACATTGGGCCAATCACATAAATGCCACAATGGTCTGGAGAGCTTACATAGTTGAGCATTTTCTCTAGTCACTCGGGTCTGGTGTGATGGGTGGGTTCATTATAGATATCCTATATAATCCTAATAATAGTTTGTTAAAAGTTTGTAACAACGCTGTCATGTGCAGTAGAGTCTGCCCGTGACATGACTGATATGGACCACAGTCTGAATTCGGAGAGCCCCTCTCCGTGGGCTCGATTCTATTACCCGCGCTAAAACCGGTGTTACAAGAAAAACAAGTAGCGTGAATTTCACAAACATGTGTTATGTCGGTATTCTGTTGCTGAACCATGGTAAAACAAAACTAGCATAAATAGCACTTTTCAGAGTAGTAACAAAACTGGCGCTGTCTGCTTTTTTCCACTTACCTCCTACAAAAAACGTGCAAAATGTCAAAGTCCAAGGAAACAGGCGTACATTTGATGGCAGAAAGATCAAGTTCAGTGTTAGATGTGTTCTCCACATAACAAAATCCGACAGAGTGCCCCCCTCGACATATTAACCCCCCCTTTTAAAAGTCGACTTGCAGTGCTTTCTTCCACCACATTAATCCGACAAATATTGCTCATAGTCGACAATTAACCCTTCCCCTTCCAAATCCGACTTACAGTGCTTTCTTTCACCATATTAATCCAACAAATATTGTACATCCGACATTTTTAGCTGACATTTTTCTTCTTCTATTATATTCAACATGTCCTCGTATTTTGTATTGCAAGATTAACCCTATGCGTACCAGAGAGTTATTGTAATGTGTTTGCTACCCCTTTGGTACTCATAGGGTTAATAGGCAACCTGTATATGTATAAAAAAGGTGTTTGTTTTCATTATATATGTAATTTGTGTGAAAATGTAATTAAATATTTAATTTATGACAATGATTTTCTTTTATTAAATTATATATGTAATTTGTATTAAAAAAGTACTTCAGATCTCAAGAGCGGTATCATGACCCCCAAGGGGGCAATTGTCGCCCCCATGCTAGGGGGGGTGTCATGAGGGGTCATGAGACCCCTCGAGGTCTGAAGTACTTTTTTAATACAAATTACATGTATAATTTAAAAAAAGAAAATCATTGTTACACATAAATTAAATATTTAATTACACTTTCACACAAATTACATATATAATAAAAACAAACACCTTTTTTTATACATATACAGGTTGCCTATTAACCCTGTGAGTACCAGAGGGGTAGCAAACACAGAACAATACCTCTCTGGTACTCATAGGGTTAATCTGGCAATACAAAATACGAGGGCATGTCGAATATAATAGGAGAAGAAAAATGTCAGCTAAAAATGTTGAAAGAAAGCCATGGAAGCACTGTAGTGGGCTTTTCAAGGGGGAGGGAGGGATAAAATGTCGGATGTACAATATTTGTCGGATTAATATGGTGAAAGAAAGCACTGTAAGTCGGATTTGGAAGAGGAAGAGTTAATTGTCGACTATGAACAATATTTGTCAGATTAATGTGGTGGAAGAAAGCACTGTAAGTCGACTTTTAGAAGGGGGGGTTAATATGTTGAGGGGGGGGCACTTTATGTTGGATTTCTATGCTGTATACTGTATTATACACTGCTTTTGTTCGAACAACGATGGTTTTGAAACTGTCGTTATGGCTTCTACACCTCAACCTCTGAGGCGCAAAATTTCTGACTTAAATATAACCACAAAACAGGGGGTAATACTGAGCGTGGGTAATAGGATACTAATTGCACGTTGTTTTTAGTTGTTTCCTATGGGGTTTTTGTTAGACTGGTGGTAAGTATGATTACCGCTGATTTTGTTTTCACAAGTCGGGTAATAGGATAGCAAAAACTGACGTAAAAAAAAACGCCTGTTTTATTTTTAGCGCTGGTAATAGAATCGAACCCCGTATCAGCCGCGTCATGGGCAGTCTCTACTGCACATGACTGCACCACGACTGGCCGGCACTGTTGCCCGTGTACACAGGCTCTTCAACTAGTTTAACTATATTTTGTAACTATGTTGTTGGTATTTTTATTTTATTTTTATTTTTGAATCTTTTATATAGGAATGTTGATACTATATTAGTTATACCGAATGTTTGCCTACTAGAGTGGGGCTCTGTCGGATCTGTTCTCACTGGATCACTTTGATCACCTTGGTTTCAGTTACGAGATGAAAGAGAGGATTGATACTCAAGCCTCAATATGGTTACTATGTATCCAAGAAGTAATAACATCCTTAGGATTAGATACAGGTAGCAATGTGGGCAGTGAATTCAGAGAGGCTATGATTCCCCAATGCAAGTTTTTAGCAGATAGGATGATTGATTATTTATTTAGATAGGCTATGTGGGATTAGATAATATAGTGCTCACAAATATAATATGTGTGTCTCCTGATGAAGTGATGAGTGCATCGCAAAATGTGTAGGGAGGTATTATACTGTTTTTATGATTTTACTTTAATAAGTCTTTTTACCAAGTCCTGAGCCGATATTGTGGATTGTTATGGAGTATGAAAGAGTGTCCATTCCCAAGTCTTATTAGCCTGGGGCATAGCCAGTGCATGCAAGACATATACTTTAAATGGAGTAAGTACCTAGTATTTAGTAAGGTAATTTGCCACTCTCAATATTATTCTTATAGGCAGTTTGTGGTCTAAGAACGGATCACATAAACCTGATTATATCCTAGTAAATCTCACCAGAAGAAGGTAATTTTATGTTGTTTTTAGGTGGAAATGTAGCCACTGTAAACAAATGCCAGATTCCATTTGGACTTGCCATGGAAATGTCTAGAATTTTTGCACATAGAAGGGCATCCCAAAAGTTTCAAGTTTATATTTAAAATGGTATTCCGTGAATCCATGTAAGTAAGCTCTCCCTGTACTGAAACCAGAACCATGTCTCATGTTTGTTGGAACTGTACAATTTTACAGGTATTCTGGTTAACAGTATATAGATTCATTTCTAGACTCTTAAAGTGGATCTTTCACCTTAATTCAAGGTTGCATATTTGAAAACTGCTTTAAAAACTGCCTATGTAGCATGTTATCCAACAGACCAGCAAATGTAGTTAAGGTACACTTGTTACCATATGCTAATATATGCTAATATATGCTAATTGCAGTACATGTGCTGTATCAGTGACATTTCTCATGCTAATTACGCTTTTCAGTGATGTTTCATATGCTAACGAAGCCTTTTTAGTTGTGTTTCATATGCTAATGAAGATTTTAATGGCGTTTCATATGCTAACAAACTTTGAGCCATAACAGGAAATGTTCACTTTCATTTTGCTAAGATATAAAAGTGAGGTGGTACAGACCACCTCTGCAATTAATGCATAAATTATTCCTTTGTTTTTGCAGACCATTAAATCAGATTTCTGGGAATATCACTTCCAAAAGACCCCTCACTGTAATACAAAAATAATTTCATATAATAAATCACTCAGAAATTAGAGAACTGGAACTTGCATAGATATTAAAATGCCTAGTTTTCTTCATGTTATTTAGTATTAAGATATTGCCTTTCCTTATAACAAATGTTGAATTAATTCAACTAAATGGTGGATTCCAAAAGTTCATACAGCATAAGAAAAAAGACAAGAAAGTCTATTTAAATTACATCAACCTCCAAACCATCTAAGAATACATTTCTCCTAGTGTTAAATTATACAACATAGCAAGCCTACTTATGATAGCAATTAAATCTAACACATTTACCTACACAGCATGTCATCAAAGTTTAGCTCTCCCATTACTTATAGCAATTATGTAATGTTCTTCGTTCAAAAATTGCCAAACATGTCAAAAAGAATCTTGTACTCATGGACATCTGTTTGGCATGGCCATAAACTAATCAAAAACTATATGATTCCAAACCAAACTCTATTTATCTACTATTCGCAGGAAACTTTCAAGAAAGAGAACCCCATAGGCATTTTATAGAATGGGTACAGAGAGGCATATGTTGGTGCTGGGAGGGAAACCCAGTGAGCAGTCACAGTCATATAGTCTGTGCTCTGCCCACTTGTCCACATATCTGTTGTCAGGTGGATTTTCTTGCCCCACACACTTTTCAGCCTTTTGCCCACCACACTAACCACCTGCTTGTACAATTTAGGCACAGCCATCCTGAAAAAATTACTGCGGCTTGGGATATGCCAGTGTGGAGCTACACATGACATCTGTTCTCTGAATCCTCGGTTTTCTACAGAATAATACAGCAGCATGTCCTATGCCAACATCTTGGCAACCTCGCCATTCCACAGGGGAACTTTGGGATTGTTTTTGTGAAGTTTTTGACTCCTTCCCAGGAACTCAGTCTTTGTGAGTTGGCAAGACGTGGCAGAAGAACCCTGTAACTTTATTGCTTAAACAAGATGACTAGAGGAGGTGATGGAGGTAGAGGCAGCATGTGTGGGCAGTCTATGACTCTTGCCATCTCCTACAGCAAAGCCAGAGTCATCATATTCCTCTGCAGGATGAGCCATAGGTGTTATATGGAGTGAACTAACTATTGGCAGTAATACACTCTCTGACACATAAATAACTTCACTGTTTCTTTTTTCTCCCTAGAGCCCAGGGAACTTTTTAGAGTGCTTTTGCTGCTGCTAGTTGCAGCACCTTTGGCCTGCTGATAGTGTGTTTCCCAGTCAGACCTGTGGTTGTGCGTCAGGTGGGATCTCATAGAAGAGGTGCCTAGGTGTGAGCCTGCTTTCCCCTGCTCAAGTGCTCTTTGTACAAACAACAGATAGCAACATGCTTATCTTTAGGATCCTGAGTGAAGTATCTCCATACTGTGGACTTCATGGACTGAGGGGTTCCTGAGGTGCTACTACTACTACTACTGGGGCTACTACTAGGTGTCAAATGTGCAGCATTTCCAGCAGCAGCAGAGGCACTCGTCATATCTAACATTGTGGGTGTTAATAACCTGTGTTGCTGTTGTTGCTGCTGGGTACTTAACACAGGAGTGTCTGGTTGAGTGGGACTTGGACTTTGAAGAGGCAATGATGCTGATATTGACTGATAGGGTGACTATGTACCTTTTGAAATATTTGCTTGTCCAGAGTCAGACTTTCCAATAGTTTTCTCATAACGTTTATAGACATGACAGTGCTCCTTTTCAGTGGTGGAAGCTTCAGCCTTTGCCTTTCTGCTAACTTTATAGCCATGTCATCATCCTCACTCTCAACTTCATCTCTATCTGAAAAAGAGAAGGATACTGGAGGAATCTATTCTAGATCTGCATCATCATCAGTCATCATTAGGTCATCCTCACCAGCATCAGCATCACCTGCCAATTTTTTCCCACTACCCTTATATTCCTCTAATCTTTTAGCAGTCTCAAACAATTTATTTTTACTTTTACTGTAGCAAAGTTTGATACTACCTTCAGAATGGGTGTTTTGGTGCTTGTTTATCTCACTATCTGATGCAGCAGATAGTTCAGCTGCTACACCTTCCTCTATTATGCTATTTCCATTATCAACACTTGAATGCTACTTGTTGTCGTCTTCAGTGTTCATCTTATATGTCTTAGTATATGGTTCTTTTTTTTGTACTGGCATTGGTGGTGCTGGAAGTTTTGCTGGGACCTTGACAAACTGCCTTAGAGGAGAGGCATCATCATCATTTATTGCACATGCTGCAGCAACCATTGCTGCAGTCAGTTTTTGAACTACTACTTTACTCTCACGTCCCTGCAGTGCTCCACCTTTCCCCCTCCCCTGTTCCTTGTGCGTTTGCTGAACATTACTCAACCACTCTGTGTGTTTTTACTTTACAGTACACAACACAACTAATGGAGTGTGATGTCTTGCCTTAACCCAGTCAGCAGTCTGTCACCTAATATATTTAGTTGTTTGTTTATTTCTTTCTTTTTTTTTTTTTTTTAAGTTTTCCACCCTGTCTTATCACAGTCTTTACAAAACAAATATATAACAAATATATAACTGAAAAGCAAAATCACCAATTTATTTCAGACTTCCCCACCCAGCACAGGGACAATAACAGTAAGATCAGCAAGCAAATAGGTCCCCAGCTGCCTGTGTCTTGCCAGTCAGTCACATGGAATTTTCAGGTATTTGGGGTCAACCTCCTTCCTCCCTTCTGCTCCCCAGAGTGTCCACAGACTCTCCTAATACATAGAACAAATGTCCTTCCTAAACTAAACTTCGATTTCTCTTTTTTTGGTTTATCTTTTCTGTATCTCAAAAAATGCACTGCTTCTCCTCTCACAAACACAGACTGGCATGCTGTGAGAGCCTGACACCCTTGTATATGGCTGTTAAAAAGCAGAGAAAACTTTCGTGTGATGTGGAAAATGTTTCTTCCCATTGATTTCAATGCAATGAGCTAGGCAAAAAAAAGCAGGAAAAAGTGGAAAAACTTAGCCAACCGGATAGTGGCATTATTCTCCAGTTTTAGTTTGAGACCAATATTTTCACCCATCCCTACCCACAAGACAGACCTGAAATGTTTACCATTAAAGCAAGGAACATATTGACAATACACTAGTGAGGGAAATACATCAATCCTACTATATATATATATATATATATGGACAATAGTACCCTCTTCCCAGAATTCACTGTAGCGGACATCCAACACAATGTTTTTAGGAGATTGAAGGCAAGTGTGCAGCCTCCATCTACATAACATCTCTAGAACTGGACCTTTTCTCACCAGACTACCAAAATTCTAATCCAAACACTCAGTGGTATACTAAGGGGGGGTGATCCGCCCCAGATGCCACTCATTAGGAGGGTGCCACTTAGACTGAGTGTGGGTCTTCCCGATTTTGCCCTTTAACTTCCAAAGCAGGTACTGACGGCATTAGATATGCTTCATCTGAATGCGCATGCGTGTACACCACACACAGGACAAATATATATGAGGGAACAGAAAAAAAAATAGGTGCCAAAGAGCAGTAGCACACAGCATGACGGACAGGAAAGCAGTGGTCCATGGAACTTTGTTGGCTGCAGCTGTGGGGGACATTGACTGTGTGGAGGTGGACAACAATTGTGCAGGTGGGCAATGGCGATGTGAAGGTGGACAGTGGGGGCCAATGTGGATGTGGGCTAATGTGGAGGTTGATTGTGGGGTCCAATGTGAAGGTGGACTGTGGAAAATGTGGACAAATGTGGCACAGTAGGTAGATGCTTAGAGCACCAATGTTTGAGGGGGTGCTCAGGTTTTCTGGCCACTCCCAGTGTGTGAGTGTGGCCAGTGCAATCCTCATGTCCCTGAACCAGACATAGCCACTCATCATTTATTGCTGCAGATTTATTTACTGGTTTATATATGTCTTTACTGATAATTATGTAACCCCTTTGATGAGAGGCCTTTACAGGTAAATCCTTTCTTTCTATTCCACCATACTCTGTAGTTATCCAGCTCAAACCCATAGCCTCAAGAGACTGCTGTGCTCCATGCCTAAAATATGTATGAGTGAAATACTATCCAGATGTTTCTTGAAAGTAAACATTTAAAGAGAAGTTGAACCAAACAAAATATTAATGAAACAGCAGCAGACATAAATTCTAAAGTGATCTGATTTCCATTCACTCAAACGCCTAATACTTTTATCACCCAAGCCAAGCCAAGTTGCCTCTCTGACATTCCAATTCAAAAAGTGTGAGATGAAAACATTTTATTCAGTAAAGCAAGCTTAACCCTTTGAGTTCCAGAGGGGTACACCATGCCTTGCAGAGCAAGGCGTGGTGTACCCCTCTGGCACTCAAAGGTTTAACCAAGCACATCCTAAAAACATCTGAGAACTGGAATCTCAACACTGAACACCCATTCACATAAACAAAATAACTAGCTGTAATACAGGGCCTAATCCTCATAAAATCAGCTACTGTCAAAAACATACAAATCTCTGAACATTCAAACTCATTCAACTGGATCAGTTTTCTGTTAATGTGCATGCACATAGTCTATCCTGCAGATTAACATGATTAGACTGCAAACCACAATTAACCTGCTTGTTTTTTGCTAACTCTTCCCTTTCCTAAGTGCTTCAAAGAAAACCACGATAAAGAAGGCTTTAACCCTTCGAGTGCCAGAGGTATATGCAATGCGTTACGTACCCCCCTGGCACTCAAAGGGATAAAAAAGCAGATCCTCCAAACTGGAGAAACAGACATCTGGTAAAGTCAGAATAACGTCTCAATAAATCTAAAAAGAGTGGACACAGATCATCCAGCAAATAAAACCGGATTAGTTCCCAGAGGTGAAAATGACTAAAATCCCTGGCTGTCCACACTGGGCATCATCTGCTGAAATCTAGTGAACCAAAATGAAACAGTCAGCAACCTAATTTTTACAACCTTTCAATATATTAAAGCTTAATCTGTTGCGGGGGAATAAGCCCCCTACAACTTGTGTACACTGTTTATATATGCTATAACTAGTGTTGAGCGAGCATGCTCGGCCAATGCTCGGATCGGCTCGAGCATCGCTCTGCTCGGCACATGGCGGTACTCGTACGAGTACCGCATGTGCTCGCCCGCCATGTTCGGGTCTCCTCCCCGCACGTTTTGCGGCTGCTGCGCAGCCAATAAACGTGCAGGGAGGCTCTGACATCAGTGTAATGCCAGCAGCCATGTTGGCTGCTGGCATTACACTGATTGGCTGGCCAGAACCCGTGGTCGGGTGCTGTATAGCACCTGACCAGCGAGTTCGGCTCAGTCTTAGCCAGGGAGAGATGAGGATAGGAAGGGAAAGTCAGTGTAGGGAGAAAAAAAGCAAATTTGTGAAAAAAAAAGAACCAAAAGTCCTTTTTAGGACTACTGTGTGTGGGGGCAGCAGGTTATTTTGTGTGGGGGGAAAAAAACAAAAAAAAAAATTTTCATATATTCTGTTTAGTGTGCAAAGTTGCAGATTAGAGCACATTCTGTTTAGTGTGCAAAGTTGCAGATTAGAGCACATTCTGTTTAGTGTGCAAAGTTGCAGATTAGAGCACATTCTGTTTAGTGTGCAAAGTTGCATATTAGAGCACATTCTGTTAAGTCTTCAAACTAAAATATCAAAGTCACATATTCCATTCAGTGTGCGTCGCCGCAGTTTAGCAGCACATTCTGTGTACTGTGCAGAGTTGCAGAATAGGAAGAAATACTGTTAAGTCTGCAAACTAAAATATCAAAGTCACATATTCCATTCAGTGTGCTTCGCCGCAGTTTAGCAGCACATTCTGTTTACTGTGCAGAGTTGCAGAATAGGAAGAAATACTGTTAAGTCTTCAAACTAAAATATCAAAGTCACATATTCCATTCAGTGTGCTTCGCCGCAGTTTAGCAGCACATTCTGTGTACTGTGCAGAGTTGCAGAATAGGAAGAAATACTGTTAAGTCTTCAAACTAAAATATCAAAGTCACATATTCCATTCAGTGTGCTTCGCCGCAGTTTAGCAGCACATTCTGTGTACTGTGCAGAGTTGCAGAATAGGAAGAAATACTGTTAAGTCTTCAAACTCAAATATCAAAGTCACATATTCCATTCAGTGTGCTTCGCCGCAGTTTAGCAGCATATTCTGTGTACTCTGCACAGTTGCAGAATAGGAAGAAATACTGTTAAGTCTTCAAAGTAAAATATCAAAGTCACATATTCCATTCAGTGTGCTTCGCCGCAGTTTAGCAGCCTATTCTGTGTACTCTGCACAGTTGCAGAATAGGAAGAAATACTGTTAAGTCTTCAAAGTAAAATATCAAAGTCACATATTCCATTCAGTGTGCGTCACCGCAGTTTAGCAGCATATTCTGTGTACTCTGCACAGTTGCAGAATAGGAAGAAATACTGTTAAGTCTTCAAAGTAAAATATCAAAGTCACATATTCCATTCAGTGTGCTTCGCCGCAGTTTAGCAGCCTATTCTGTGTACTCTGCACAGTTGCAGAATAGGAAGAAATACTGTTAAGTCTTCAAACTCAAATATCAAAGTCAAATATATTAAATTCAGTGTGCTTCGCCGCAGTTTAGCAGCCTATTCTGTGTACTCTGCACAGTTGCAGAATAGGAAGAAATACTGTTAAGTCTTCAAAGTAAAATATCAAAGTCACATATTCCATTCAGTGTGCTTCGCCGCAGTTTAGCAGCCTATTCTGTGTACTCTGCACAGTTGCAGAATAGGAAGAAATACTGTTAAGTCTTCAAACTCAAATATCAAAGTCAAATATATTAAATTCAGTGTGCTTCGCCGCAGTTTAGCAGCCTATTCTGTGTACTCTGCACAGTTGCAGAATAGGAAGAAATACTGTTAAGTCTTCAAAGTAAAATATCAAAGTCACATATTCCATTCAGTGTGCGTCACCGCAGTTTAGCAGCCTATTCTGTGTACTCTGCACAGTTGCAGAATAGGAAGAAATACTGTTAAGTCTTCAAACTCAAATATCAAAGTCAAATATATTAAATTCAGTGTGCTTCGCCGCAGTTTAGCAGCCTATTCTGTGTACTCTGCACAGTTGCAGAATAGGAAGAAATACTGTTAAGTCTTCAAAGTAAAATATCAAAGTCACATATTCCATTCAGTGTGCTTCGCCGCAGTTTAGCAGCCTATTCTGTGTACTCTGCACAGTTGCAGAATAGGAAGAAATACTGTTAAGTCTTCAAACTCAAATATCAAAGTCAAATATATTAAATTCAGTGTGCTTCGCCGCAGTTTAGCAGCCTATTCTGTGTACTCTGCACAGTTGCAGAATAGGAAGAAATACTGTTAAGTCTTCAAAGTAAAATATCAAAGTCACATATTCCATTCAGTGTGCGTCACCGCAGTTTAGCAGCATATTCTGTGTACTCTGCACAGTTGCAGAATAGGAAGAAATACTGTTAAGTCTTCAAAGTAAAATATCAAAGTCACATATTCCATTCAGTGTGCTTCGCCGCAGTTTAGCAGCCTATTCTGTGTACTCTGCACAGTTGCAGAATAGGAAGAAATACTGTTAAGTCTTCAAACTCAAATATCAAAGTCAAATATATTAAATTCAGTGTGCTTCGCCGCAGTTTAGCAGCCTATTCTGTGTACTCTGCACAGTTGCAGAATAGGAAGAAATACTGTTAAGTCTTCAAAGTAAAATATCAAAGTCACATATTCCATTCAGTGTGCTTCGCCGCAGTTTAGCAGCCTATTCTGTGTACTCTGCACAGTTGCAGAATAGGAAGAAATACTGTTAAGTCTTCAAACTCAAATATCAAAGTCAAATATATTAAATTCAGTGTGCTTTGCCGCAGTTTAGCAGCCTATTCTGTGTACTCTGCACAGTTGAAGAATAGGAAGAAATACTGTTAAGTCTTCAAAGTAAAATATCAAAGTCACATATTCCATTCAATGTGCGTCACCGCAGTTTAGCAGCCTATTCTGTGTACTCTGCACAGTTGCAGAATAGGAAGAAATACTGTTAAGTCTTCAAAGTAAAATATCAAAGTCACATATTCCATTCAGTGTGCTTCGCCGCAGTTTAGCAGCCTATTCTGTGTACTCTGCACAGTTGCAGAATAGGAAGAAATACTGTTAAGTCTTCAAAGTAAAATATCAAAGTCAAATATATTAAATTCAGTGTGCTTCGCCGCAGTTTAGCAGCCTATTCTGTGTACTCTGCACAGTTGCAGAATAGGAAGAAATACTGTTAAGTCTTCAAAGTAAAATATCAAAGTCACATATTCCATTCAGTGTGCTTCGCCGCAGTTTAGCAGCCTATTCTGTGTACTCTGCACAGTTGCAGAATAGGAAGAAATACTGTTAAGTCTTCAAACTCAAATATCAAAGTCAAATATATTAAATTCAGTGTGCTTCGCCGCAGTTTAGCAGCCTATTCTGTGTACTCTGCACAGTTGCAGAATAGGAAGAAATACTGTTAAGTCTTCAAAGTAAAATATCAAAGTCACATATTCCATTCAGTGTGCGTCACCGCAGTTTAGCAGCCTATTCTGTGTACTCTGCACAGTTGCAGAATAGGAAGAAATACTGTTAAGTCTTCAAAGTAAAATATCAAAGTCACATATTCCATTCAGTGTGCGTCACTGCAGTTTAGCAGCATATTCTGTGTACTCTGCACAGTTGCAGAATAGGAAGAAATACTGTTAAGTCTTCAAAGTAAAATATCAAAGTCACATATTCCATTCAGTGTGCTTCGCCGCAGTTTAGCAGCCTATTCTGTGTACTCTGCACAGTTGCAGAATAGGAAGAAATACTGTTAAGTCTTCAAAGTAAAATATCAAAGTCACATATTCCGTGTAAGATGAAGAAGGCGGGTAAAAAGGGACGGGGAAGTGGACGTGATTCTGATAGTTCAGGTCGCGGGTCAGGACGCGGAGAAACTGTGCCTGGTGCCAGAGCACAAGAAAGAAAGACATCCACCATACCTAGCTTCATGTCTAATTTTACAGGGCGTCGCAGGACATCACTCTCGCGGTCCGACCACTGCGAACAGGTGGTCGGTTGGATGTCAGCTGATACTGCTTCCAGTCGGTTAAGCACCACCCTGTCTTCCACCAAGTCCACTCTCAGTAGCCAAGAGTCTGGCCAACATAATCCTCACTCTGATCATCCTTCCTCCCACCATACACGGTCTGGTCAAAGAAGTGATCCCACACTGGGATATAGTGATGAGCTCGTCTCATCACCAATCCTTCATTTGACCCTCTCTCCAAGCACGCTTGCAGAGGAACATGACATCTTATGCCCTGATTCACAACCTCTAGAGGGTACCCAATCACAAGAAGATGACAGATGTGAACGGCATTTAAGGTCAAAGGAAGTAGTGGATGATGATGATGATGATGAGACACAGTTGCCATTAAATCAACCACTATTACTGTCTCAAGACCTTGTTGAGGAGGATGTTATACAGTTGTCAATGACTGAGTATGTGGTGGGATCAAGACATGAGGAGGATGATCAGAGTGAGGAAGTGGAGGAGGACTTGGTGGACGATGAGGTGACTGACCCCACCTGGGAAGGTGTAGAGCCGAGCGATGACAGCAGTCCTGAGGGTGAGCCATCTGCAGCACCGCAACAGGCTGGAAGAGGCAGTGGTGTGGCTACAGAAAGAAGGCGGACCGCACCAAACCGGCCCGCAAATGTTCCACGGAGCACCCCCTTGCGTAAATCTCCCTTGCCAAGGGGTAGGTGTTCCGCGGTATGGCGTTTTTTTAAGGAAAGTGCGGACGACAAAAGAATTGTAGTTTGCAACCTGTGCCACACCAGAATGAGCCGAGGCATGAACACTAGAAACCTCACCACCACCAGCATGATCCGACACATGGCATCCAAGCACCGTAATAAGTGGGAGGAACGCCTGGATCGCCCATCTGTGTCTGCAGGCCACACCACTGCCTCCTCTTCCCCTGTTTTCGGTGCCGGCCAATCGCCTGTCGAAGGCGCAGGCCCGCATACCTCCCGCCCTGCACCTGTACCATCTGAAGCACCATCAGCGACCACATCCACTTCCCTGTCCCAGCACAGCGTCCAAATGTCGTTACCCCAGGCATTTGAGCGCAAGCGAAAATACCCAGCCACCCACCCACAGGCCATAGCACTAACCTCACACCTTTCCAAATTACTGGCCATCGAAATGCTGCCATTTAGGCTTGTGGACACTGAGTCCTTCCGCAGCCTGATGGCAGCAGCTGTCCCTTGGTACGCGGTCCCCAGCCGCCACTACTTTTCCCGGTGTGCCATCCCCGCATTACACCACCATGTGTCCCGTAACATCACCCGTGCCCTGACCAACGCAGTTACTGGGAAGGTCCACTTAACGACTGACACATGGACAAGTGCTTGTGGCCAGGGACGCTACATTTCCCTGACGGCACACTGGGTGAATGTCGTGGAGGCTGGGAGCGACTCGGACCCTGGGATGGCACGGGTGCTACCCACGCCGAGGATTGCGGGCCCTACCTCCATCAGGGTTTCCGCCAGCACCTACGTTATTGGCTCCTCCTCCTCCGTTTCCACCTCCGAATTCTCTACACGCAGCGCCACTCCCCCATCAGCCAGTAGCTGGAAGCAGTGTAGCACTGCAGTGGGGAAGCGTCAACAGGCCGTGCTGAAGCTGATCTGCCTTGGGGACAAACAGCACACGGCCTCAGAGCTGTTGCAGGGGATTAGTCACCAGACCGAGCAGTGGCTCTCGCCACTCAACCTGCAACCAGGCATGGTTGTGTGTGATAATGGGCGTAACTTGGTGGCGGCTTTGGAGCTCGGCAAGCTCACACACGTACCATGCCTAGCGCATGTATTTAATTTAGTGGTTCAGCGATTTCTAAAAACCTACCCCAATGTGCATGATCTCTTGACCAAGGTGCGCCGCGTGTGTGCACATTTCCGTAAGTCATCTACAGCTTCGGCCGGCCTGTTGAAGCTGCAGCAGCGCTTACAATTGCCAGCTCACCGGCTGCTGTGTGACGTGAGCACGCGCTGGAACTCCACCTTCCACATGTTGGCCCGGCTTTGTGAGCAGCAGAGGCCAGTAGTGGAGTACCAGCTGTTACACGGTTGTCGCCTCTCCGTTCAACTTCCTGTAATCAGAAGTGAGGAGTGGGAATGGATGTCAGACCTCTGTGAGGTTTTACGCAATTTTGAGGAATCGACACAGATGGTGAGCGGCGATAACGCTATTATCAGTGTAACCATCCCACTTCTGTGTCTACTGAAACGCTCGCTGCTCACAATTAAAACTGACGCTTTGCATGTGGAAGAGGTGGAAATGCGGGAGGAAGAGCTTACACAAGGTGATAGCCAGAGCACCCTCACTTCGTCTTCTCAGCGACAATTGGAGGAGGCGGAGGAGGAGGAGGAGGAAGACACGGTTGCCTCCGCTACAGAGGGTAGCCATGGAACTTTAGTTCCATCTCTTCAGCGTGGGTGGGCAGAAGAGGAGGAAGAGGATGAGGAGATTGAGAGTCATCCTCCTGGTGAGGACAGCGAAATCTTGCCTGTTGGTACTCTGGCACACATGGCTGACTTTATGTTAGGCTGCCTTTCCCGTGACCCACGCGTTATACGCATTTTAGACAACACGGATTACTGGGTGTTCACCCTTCTGGACCCCCGCTACAAAGAGAATTTCTCATCTCTCATTCCTCCGGTGGAGAGGACAAGCAAAATGGTGCAATACCAGAAGGTTCTTGTTGAAAAATTGCTCCAAAATTTTCCATCTGACAACGCTGGCGGCAGAGTATGTGCTACCTTGGCCAACCGAGAAGGGGAGAAAAGGGGAGCACACAGCAGTTCCGACAAAGGCAGGGCAACACTCTCCAAGGCGTGGGACACCTTCATGACACCCCGCCAGCACCCTCACCCTGATGCGCAGCCTAGTGTCACAAGTAGGGAAAAGTTTTGGAAGATGGTGAAGGAGTACGTAGCAGACCGTGTCAGCGTCCTCAATGATCCCTCTGTGCCTTACAACTACTGGGTGTCCAAGCTGGACACGTGGTATGAACTGGCACTCTACGCCTTGGAGGTGCTGGCCTGCCCTGCCGCCAGCGTTCTGTCTGAGCGGGTATTTAGTGCTGCTGGTGGCATCATAACAGATAAGCGTATCCGCCTTTCCACCGACAATGCTGATAGGTTGACACTTATAAAAATGAACAAGGCCTGGATTTCCCCTGACTTCTCCACTCCACTGGAGGAAAGCCCTGGGGGAACATAAACTCACTTTATATATGTTATTTACAATGATGGGAATACTCTGTATTCCCATTCACCCCTTCCACCCAAAAAACGGGTATATGGTTGACTCTTAATCTTCTCATCCTCCTCCTCCTCTTCCATATACCCTGGGATATAATTTTTATATAGGGCCAGCTCACCAGCGGGCCCTGTTTGACAATTTTTGTATAGGTCAGCTCACCAGCGGGCCTTATCATATAATGTTTTATTGGGTCAGCTCTCTAGCGGGCCCTCTCATATAATGTTTTATTGGGTCAGCTCTCTAGCGGGCCCTCTCATATAATGTTTTATAGCGTCAGCTCACTAGCGGGCCTTCGCATATAATGTTTAGGATGGTCAGCTCCGCAGCAGACCCTCACCCATAATGTTTTAGATGGTCGGCTCAGCGCACGTTTCCCTCTTAATCATGGCCCCAGTTCCGAAAAATCGAGGAAATTTTTGGGAGAATTTGCCTTTGCGCACGTTTCCCTCTTAATCATGGCCTCAGTTCAATAAAATCAAGGACATTTTTGGGAGAATTTGCCTCTGCGCACGTTTCCCTCTTAATCATGGCCTCAGTTCAGAAAAATCAAGGAAATTTTTGGGAGAATTTGCCTCTGCGCACGTTTCCCTCTTAATCATGGCCTCACTTCAGAAAATCGAGGAAATTTTTGGGAGAATTTGCAGATGATATACAAGTAAATATACAGCAAATATTGTTTGGTAACAATTTTTCGCCTAAAGTCGTTTTTATTTTCCTTTTTGTGTGTTTTACGGTCAGTCTGTAAAAATGGCGTACTACGGGCGAAAGATCGTTCCCAGCAGCAAAGTTGGAGTCCAAGATGCATCCAGACATCCTCCCTATGCTGTCCCTGAACCATTTCTGTGGTGTTTCCATAATTTTCTGCCCTTTTCCTATGGACCAGACACCCTCCCCTCATCAGAGCAGGGGGTGCCTGGTGTAATGCTCGAGTCCTCCCATTGACTTCAATGGGGCTCGGGTGCTCGGCCGAGCACTCGAGCCTCCGGGGGTGCTCGGTCAGAGCACCCGAACACCCGAGCATTGGGGTGCTCGCTCATCACTAGCTATAACCCTATTGCATTCTGCATATAGCTATTTTATTCAGCACACAAAGGGTTATTATATACATTTAAATTTTCTTTAGCCATGGCAGAGACAGCTAGTCTACACTTCTTGTTTTAGCTAGATGAGAGCCCGCTAATAAATCACACTCCCCATTTGTCCCAGACATGGTCTATGGTCTTGTGACATGGTCTATATTAAATCACACTCCCCATTTGACCCAGACATGGTCTATGGTCTTGTGACACGGTCTATGGCCTTGTAACCTTCCACGAGTTACATATTCTCCATAGTTCCCACAGATAGGGAAGCATAAATTATCTACTTACACTTTTCACCCTTGGAACCCTAGATAACTTTAGCTATTTTGCCCTAAGCCCCTAGCAATGTGTTTAATAACCAATTGCTATATCTACCTCCAAATATGGTTTTTCCGTGCATGAGCTAAATGCATGTTCCTTTACCCCTCCTTGGCTCATGCTAAGAGAAAAGATATATAATGGGTGACAGGACACATATAGTCAGTGGCGGACAAATCAGGTTATCTGACACTCTCATTGATCGAGGCTGATTGGTATGTGATTATTTTTTGTACTATGGCAAGCAATACTTTATAATTATCTTATACTCTGCTAGTTGGATTTGTAATGTAATGTAACTTGTTTTATTGTGTTATTTGATAAGTTTCTTATTTGCTTTATATTTTCTAGATAGCCAATAAACTTTTACATAATACATACACAGACTCTGTAATCCTCTTTTATATTCCTTATATTACTCGTATAAGGCCTGTCTACAGATATAACTTTGAGATATTACGAACTCATATTTAGAATAGGGAATAATTATATCTCATAACATTCTCTGGGACAAGGGGAAGAACCCTCACTTAGCGCTTTATTAGTGCTCTTGTGATCCTCTTTCACAAATCCAAACACTGCTAAATACTGCAAGGCAAGATAAGTGAAACATTTTTATTACCAAAAGCAATATGGCTGGCAAACTGTTAACTGTCTGAACTACAATAAGTTTATCTCACTGCACGATCATCCTCCCGTTGGCAAAATGTGCTCCCCACAACTCAATGGCCACAACATTTGGAAGCAGTTGGAGCCTAGCAGAAAGCACCACCAGGCATAAAATGTATTAACCTTCTCCTATGGTACACTAAACCTGATGTTCCCTATACTCAGGAAAAGAGGTTGGTCTAATCATCCTTTTGTGAGCCAGTGGTACCCCAACATCCTCTGCTAATTGGCAAATTGGGGCCAAAAGTGCCTCACAAATTTCCGCTCCATTCTCGTTCCCGCTATTGTTAGATACCCAGTCTGGTGCAGACCTGTGGCTCTGGCTGACTACCTGCTCCGTGTATGACCTTGTCATTGTCTGACCATCCTATCTGGTGCTGACCTGTGTCTCTGTCTGACTATCCTCTCCGTATAATCTCTGGTATAGTTGGATATCCAATCTGGTGCACACCTGTGGCTCTGGCTGACTACCTGCTCCGTGTATGACCTAGGCTTGGCTATCCATCCATCCGGTTGCAGACTCGTTGCTTTGGCTGACAACCCACTCCATGCCTTGACCTAGGCTTGTCTCTCTACCCATTCTGGTGCTGACCTATGGCTCTGTCTGACTATTCTCTCCGTGTTGCCCTAATTAGTCAGATACCCTATCTGGTGCAGACATGTGGCTCTGGCAGACTCCTCACATATTCACGTGGGCTCCTAGTCTATGTGAGAGATACCCGGACGCAGTCTCTTACTTCTCATAGGACTATCTTGCTCCGTGGTAGGCTCTTCCTTATCTTATACTTTGTTTATTTTTGAATATCCATTATCTGTTTGCAGCTCTCAATAAAGTGAATTTTTACTCTAAGTACTCGTCCACCAATCTTTTGCAAACCGTGACACCACTGTACAAAAGTTAGGCCCAAAAACAGATGCACAAAGAAATCTCTAGAAACACACACAAAAAGCAGTTGAAGGGTTAATAAATGAATTCAAAGAATTCCCCAGATCAAATATTATCTAAAATAACTTTTCCAGAAACACAATATATTATTCTAGAAATATCAATAATTATATTAACTAATATAGAAAGAAGGCTATATAGATCTAACTGCTATCAACTATTTCTACAATTATCTGAATAAAATAATGAATTAAGTAATTAATACTGATTAATTTCAGAATACAACTAAAGCCAAATATAGATTATATATGTGTTGCTGTAATATAGCTGGCCAGAACAATATTTAGCAAAACTATAAAAAAATCTTTCCTCAAATTTCAAGGAAATATTTATATGATTCTGAAATTTAGCTAAATTAAAATAATGAAAAATATAGTTACTAGATAATCAAAGTGTAGGTTCTTATTCGATTTTCTTTGGGACCTAGCAGGAACACTTCTGAAACAGAACCAGGAAGCCAAGAGACATTTCTCTCCCAAAACCTTACTTTTTAAAGTAAAAATTTCTTATAAAAAATAACACTGCCCAACCTACTGTGGTTGGATAATATGTCATTATACAGTGACATCATCAGTATTATCTGATTGGACACTCTATTACCTAATTTCCATATGAGGCCATGCATCTATTACCTGCATTTTTTGAATTCTTCAAAACACTGCCTCCATTAGTCGTGCAGATGGTGCTCTAATACCATTTTTTACATTTTACCTATCACACCTGGGTCTGGCTTTTCTCCCCAGTGAGAGGGTTATAAGTTCATCAAAAGTCCTATAAACATGCCATACTATCAGACTTTCCCATATGGAAGTATATCTTGTCCCACACTTGTAGTCTACAAGAGAGTCATATATTCCCATAAAAATGTCATTCAGATATTTCCAGCCCCTACCTTGAAGCAAAGGCCCATTGTTTTAACATGAGATCATTTACACACACATCTTAAAACAGACTTTCAGAGAATTTGTCTTAAAAAATGAACCATCCCCTTCCAGTCATGGTAGTGTCTCTGACATAATCCCCCTTTTTAGCATAATTTTTCTAACTTGATTAAAGTTCTAAAATATTATTGCTAAAACTGGAAGAGACTGTCTGTCATCTTCTTCCCGTGGCTGGGATTGTCCCTAAAGTTATCACAGTTCACTTCAGTCCATCAACTAGATTTATTTATTTATTTAGAAAATGTTTTACCAGGAAGAATACATTGAGATTTCTCTCGTTTTCAAGTATGTCCTGGATAGTTTTAAGTAAAGGGTTACATATTTACACTAATTGTGAAACATTATATACAAAAAACATTAATATACACACTTATTAAATAATGAGATTATATACAGTTACACACTGTTTTTAGCTATAAAGAAACATTTGCTTTTAAGGATTTTAGACTGAGAGCAGATGTGATTATTTCCGGCAGATTGTTCCAGATTTTTGGAGCTCTGAAGGAGAAGGCAGATCTTTCCGCTTCTTTCTTGTATTGTGGTATACGCAGTGAGTTGTTAGTAGTGGAGCGGAGGTTATAGTTAGTATGGAGAGCTGGAGTGAGCATACTGCTCAGGTAGTGTGGTAGTTTTCCAGAGAAGTGGTTGTGTACTAAGCAAGAAAGATGAAGGTTACGTTTAATGGCATAGGCTTATTTCCATAAAGTACTTATTGTCCTCTTCAATAGATGAAACAATATCTCCAAATAGAAAAGCAATATACCAAAATGGTTGATAGGTAATGACGTTATGTCTAATACAAATAGTTGCTCGGCCTACTCAAGGATCTCCTTAATATATCAAACTCCCAGTTCTAGAGACTGGTGGTGGAAAATATCAAATTTCTTCTTTGATGATCTTGGAAACATGTTGACAAAACTCCTCTTGGACACAAAATCTTCCCTGTTAGGATGGACTCTGGCATCTCTTGCCCAATGTTTCTTGATGAAGGCACTGGAATTGGCTTTGCCCAGAACTCCTGTCACAGAAGAAGGATGATCCATATCATGGCCTTGGACTGGACGTCCATAGCAACGGCATCTGTCAACCAACCTCAATCTTTTAAGAACTCTTTAGCCTAAAAGAAATGACGCGTAAGTGATCTTATATTGAAGGAATTTTTGCATGCATACATACATTAAAATACAGTTTCAACCAGTATACCTATGATTTTGGTACTATTAAGATTACTGTTCTTTTATTCTTGCAATAGCCTACTTATGTCCCTCGCTAGCCTTAAGCTAAACTATTATAATCTAACACTCTCTGTTTCTGCTCTTCCCCATTATTAGAGGAAGGACCCTCAGCTGTATGCTAAAATAAAAACCTTGTCAAAAGGAAAAATAAAATTAGCATAACAACATTTTTTTGAGAATCATTGAGCAGCAATTCAATTGTTGACGAGGTATGTTAGAGTGTTAGTGGGGAACATACATGTCACACAGACAAAAGAGAGAGCAATGTTTCACTGAAACAAAAGAAGACAATAGGACCAAACATGACAATGTCATTTGGACATCAAGAATACTCATCCATCCAGTGATTGAACTAGGATCCTTGTTCTTCTTCAGCTTCTCCCTCTATGATCTGTAACTGAGATTTAGGGTGACAATCACACAATTGGTTTATATGAACCCACTTTTCTAAAGTTTTACCATGATTAGGGATAGAAACCTTGCAAGCAACTGGAGATAATTTATCAGTGATGATATATGGCCCTCTCCATGAGGGTAAG
Organism: Rhinophrynus dorsalis; assembly: GCA_037306005.1. Classification (NCBI taxonomy): domain Eukaryota; kingdom Metazoa; phylum Chordata; class Amphibia; order Anura; family Rhinophrynidae; genus Rhinophrynus; species Rhinophrynus dorsalis. Next base: position 601,406,789 of record CM074718.1, on the reverse strand, counting down.
AATTTCTTCTCTCTTACCTGGTTTCTTGCAAAATTGTACAGCTAAACATGATCATTTACCTCATACTCCCTTTTGGTGGTACTTAGGTCATAGTAAGTCTTATTACTTACCACTGCTTTTTCCAGATTTTTCTGTGCAAACGCAAAGGCCTGTTGTAAATGCTTGGTCAATTGGTCCATGTACTGGTTTGTTGTGGGGACATTAATTTGATTTTGATCAGACGTACGGTATAGCAGGTATAGCAGGTGCTACGGTAGGACCATCCTTCTACCTGTCATTAATTCAAATGGGGACATTTTCGTGGCTGCACTAGGAGTAGCCCGAATAGCTATAAGAACTAGGTGTAGTTTAAGATCCCAATCCTTACCTGATGCCTTAACAAACTTCTTAAGAATGTTAAAAATGGATTGATTATATTGCTCCACCACTTGACGCAGGACGGTAAGCAATATGTAATTTATGTTTTACCCCCAATAGTTTCCATAGTTTGATCATTACTTCACTGGTGAAATGGCTACCTCTATATCAGCTTCAATCCACTGTTGTAGGCCAAACCTGGAAAACATATGGTTAATTAACAATGCAGCAGCAGTTTCTGCCGTATTATTGTTTGCAGGTAAGCATTTTTCAACCCATTTTGGTGAACAAACAAGTCACAGTTAGCATATATTTGTTCCCCCTTGCTGTCTTGGTAACTGGTCCTATAAAATCTATTTGAATATCTGACCATGGTAATGACATCCCCCTCTTCTGTAGTGGTGCACGATGAGTGGGGCCAGATGGTTGGAATTGGGAAGACACCAAACAACCTTGACAATAGGTTTGTACATCTTTAAAGGGGTAGTAATACTTTAATATTACTAATCCCCATAGTGTAGCTCTTTTTTTTTTTGAGAGAAAACCGTAAGCAAAGTTTCCCCCTCCCTCCTCCTTCCCTGAAGTCAGCGTTGTACTGACTGCAGGGATATCCGGTTTTATTTTTCATCAGGCGGCTCTGCAGCAGAGCTGCGATCGAGTTAGTAAAAAATAATTATTTCACTTAAACAGTCTTCTACGTGTGCTTGCAAACCAAGCACATGTAGAAGACCGTTTCAGTGAAATAATTCTTTTTCACTAACACAATCTCGGCTCAGCTGCAGAGCCGCAAGTCTGTCGTATGACAGATTTCTCCTTCAGTCAGTACAATGCTGACTTCAGGGAAGGGGGAGGGAGGGGATAACCTTGCTTACAGTTTCTCTCAAACCATAAAGGTTTGAAAGATGAACCTGGGGGCAATTGAATTATTTTTTAAAAAGCTACACTAAGGGGATTAGTAATATTAAAGTATTACTATCCCTTTAAGCATATTAGGCCAATATGCATAATCACGGAGAATCTCATACGTGATTTTGTCTCCACAATGACCTGAAGTAGGTGCATCATGAGCATGTTGGAGCTTTAAACCTCTAAATGCAGGTACAACCCATTGCTGTATTCCATTTTTAGAGGTTCTGACTAACAGACCATCTTGAATTTGGAATTGGGCCTTGGATCTCATCCAGATCCTCACGTCTTCCTTTCCCACACTGTCCTCCTCAGAGATTGGGTGGTTTAGGGGGTCTTCTAGATGTTTATAGAATAGCCCTATGATAGTATCCCCCTTCTGACTTGTAATCAAGTATTCACTAGGTGAGTCTTGAATCCACTACACTACTGGGGTGTCTGCTTTGTTACGGGCTTGTTGCCTAGTAACAGCATTTACCTGTATAGGACCCAATAGATGTGATATGTCTAAGGCTTCCTATAATGGAAGCAAGAAGGGACTGTGTCGCCTTCCGCCGTTGTTCTGGGGTTTCTCCCTCTCAACACCAGACTGGCGCCGTTGGATGCACCGGTCAAACAAATGGACAGATTGATCGAACACCGTGGTGTCGAAAACTCCGTGTCGAAGTCGACAAAGTGGTAGCGGCATCGACTTGGTGTCGGAGTCGGAGGACAGCCAGGCGAACCAGGAAAGAGTCAAAGGGACGCACAGCCCGAGCTGGGTCGCAAACTGGTACCACGGGCCGTAGAGAGTGAGGCCTCTACTCCCGGTTGAATGGATAACAGGAAAAGTGTCGCAGGAACCAAAGGAAGGTCGAAGATGGAGTCCACGTCACCGCCTGACAGCATACGAAGTTGAGTCGCAGGAAGCCGGTAGCAGGCAGTCGACGATACAGGATGCTCAGCTAGATGGACATCAGAGTGGCCGCTTTATACCATAGGAACATAAGACACCAGGACTCCTTGTTCACTCAGAATAACTCTCAACTTTATTGGAACAAACCACACATATTTATACAACTCAGCTACAATGGAATACATGGGCCAACCAGATACAATAGGGACATAATTCAATCACAACATGTAAGACAAAGGACCAGCAGCAGATGGTCTAGCAAATACCATGACTCACACACGATTACATTTCAAACACAAAAGTGTTGCTGAACTCAGACAATGGACACAAAGACTTGAGGGGCTTGAATTAATTAACACACAGCAGGGGGTCTTAATACAGTTCACAATACACTGGTTTGAGTGGCTAAAATACACATTGGAGGTAACTTTGCCCAAACTCAAATAATTAACCCTTACTGCCTATTTCCTTAGAAGCAAACCAGCAGTCCATGCCTCAGCATCGCCCTTTTGACTGTGCTATTAATATTGTCCCCGGTTCAATGCCACCTAAGGGTAGAACCTACCCATTGTCCTGTGTGGAAAATCAGGCAATGGAGGAATATAGCTCTGATGCCCTGGCCCGGGGCATAATTCGTAAATCTTCCTCTCCCACGGAGGCTGGATTCTTTTTTGTAAAAAAGATAAATGGGAAACTCAGACCCTTTATCGACTATAGGGGTCTGAATAAGATAATGATCAAGAATGCCTACCCTATTCCACTCATAACAGAATTGTTTGATCAACTCAAGGACCCTTCCATTTTCACCAAACTCGACCTAAGGGCGGCATACAATTTAGTCAGAATAAAAGAAGGTGACGAGTGGAAATCCGCCTTTAACACCTGGACAGGGCAGTACGAGTATTTAGTGATGCCCTTTGGGCTATGCAATGCCCCGGCAGTGTTCCAAGAGTTTATCAACGACGTCCTTAGGGACATGTTACAGTCCTGCGTAGTGTTCTACCTGGACGATATTCTGATTTATTCCGCTGACCAGGAGACACACCGGGAACATGTTAAAGCTGTACTGCAGAAGCTGAGAGAAAATAAGTTATTTTGCAAGCTGGATAAGTGTGAATTCCATAGAATCAAGGTACCATTCCTAGGCTACGTGATTGGCAATGATGGCATTGCCATGGACAAAGACAAACTCTCTGCTGTGTTGCAGTGGCCACGTACCATTGGTCTTAAGCCCCTGCTTCATGGGCTTTACAAATTATTATAGAAAATTTATTTGTGACTACTCTATGATTGTAAAACCACTGACTGATATGACGCACAAGGGTGCTAATGCTGCAGTGTGGTCCCCTGAAGCAGTAAAGGCATTTGATTCCTTAAAGTCTGCATTCTCCTCAGCACCAGTTCTGTCGCATCCTATACCTGGTCTGCCATTTACTCTGGAAGTGGATGCCTCCGAGACTGGTGTAGGAGCAGTACTGTCACAGAGACCGGGTCCTGGGAAGACCTTAATGCCATGTGGATTTAAAAAAAAAAAAAAAAATGACTAAGGCTCAGAGTATCTATGATATTGGGGATCGCGGATTACTGGCAATCATTTTGGCACTTCGTGAGTGTCGCCATCCGTTAGAGGGCACTAGGGCGCCGATTCTAATTCTCACAGACCACAAAAACCTTACCTACCTCTCGGAGGCTAAAAGGTTATCCCCTAGACAAGCCAGATGGGCCTTGTTCCTGTCACGTTTCAATTTCATTGTGTCATACTTACCGGACACTAAGAATATTAAGGTGGACGCCTTATCCAGACAATTTGGTACAGATCCGGAGTCCGAGTCGGATCTGTGCCTATTATACCTCCATATCATATCCTTGCCACACTACGCACCATTATCACATCCCCATTGGGTCAAGAGATTTTGGCAGCCCAGGCCAATGCTCCTCCAGAGAAACCCATGGGAAAGTGCTTTGTGGCTGAACCCTTTCGGGCTAAGCTAATGGAGGCTTATCACTCATCCCGTGCTGCCGGCCATGTAGGCAACAATCAGTTAATATGGTCATTGTCCCGAATGTTCTGGTGGCCTACGCTAAGGGCGGATTGTGCAGCATTTACGGCAGCTTGTACAGTTTGTGCTCGCTCCAAGTCTCCAAGGCATCTCCCTTTGGAGCTCTTGCAAGCTGTTCCTAATGGTGAGCGCCCATGGTCACATGTGTCAATCGATTTTATTGGCGAACTGCCTGCTTCTAATTGTTACACAGTAATTCTTATGGTGGTCGACAGGTTTTCAAAGATGGCTCACTTTGTGCCACTCCCCGGCTTACCCTCGGCTAAGACATTGGCCACGGTTTTTGCTAGAGAGGTGTTTCGGCTCCATGGGGTACCCAAGGTCATTGTTTCCAATCGTGGGAGACAATTTGTATCCAGGTTTTGGAGGGCATTCTGTGACCAAATGGGCATCCAGTTGTCATTTTCTTCTGCATATCACCCTCAGACAAATGGGGCCGCTGAACGCTCCAACCAGGGTTTGGAGCGGTTTTTGCAATGTTTTATCTCCAACCATCACGATGACTGGGCTGACTTGTTGCCATGGGGGGAGTTCGCCAGAAACTGTGCCGTGTGCTCTGCCTCAGGGAGCTCACACTTTCTCATCAACTATGGGTTCCAACCCTGCTTGCTTCCAGACACATTTCAAGCACAGCAGATTCTGGCTCTAGATGAGCACATTAGGCAACTCCACGCCTTTGGGCACAAGTCCAGAGTTCTCTCAGTAACTTGTTTCGAGGAGTTCAGCGGCATGCCAATTATAGATGACTGCCGGCTCCAGTGTTCCAAGTGGGGGACCGGGTGTGGTTGTCCTCCAGAAACCTAAAGTTGCAAGTTCCATGTGGCAAGTTGGCCCCCCGATTTGTGGGTTCATTCCAGGTGCTCCGCAAAATTAACCCTGTTGCTATGCCTTGGATTTGCCTTCTTCTATGAGGATTCATAATGTGTTCCATGTCTCCCTCCTCAAACCCCTAGTGTGTAACCGCTATACCACCTCTACGGCAGTTCCAGCTCCAGTGCGTATTGAGGATCACGATGAATATGAGGTGCAGAGTTTTATAGACTCACGTAGATTCCATGGACAGATCCAATACTTGGTGCACTGGAAGGGATATGGCCCAGAGGAACACTCATGGGTGAACCACTCTGACATCCATGCTCCACTATTGTTGCGCAGATTCCATGCTAAGTTTCCAGCTAAGTCTAGACCCCCCTTAAGACGGGGGGGGGTCATTGAGAGGGGGGTACTATCACGGTGCCTGTGATTCTGCCTGAGTGACACTGTTACTTCCGGGTTTACCCTGACTGCATTCTTATTGGCTCTGTGTTGTTAACTCCTCCCAGGGCTTGCCTCCTGTCATTCTACCAGTGCCCTTTTGTGGTGTACCCGTATCTTGCGACTAGTAGCTCTTGTTCCTGTTTCGTGTATGACCCGGTTCGCCTGACTACGATTAGTTCCTGACTCTCCTGTGATCCGCTTCCGTTGCTGACCTTGGACTGGCTGACTAACTCCTTGTGTACCGAACTGGCTTGGCTGAGTATCTGATTCCGTTACCAACTAAGGACTGGCTGACTAACTGTCACGGTTTGTTAAGACTCTCAGACACAGAGGGCTCGATCCAAATGTTGGAGTTAAAACTAGCGTGAAGAAAAAAACTGCCTTCGCGAGTTAACCAAGACTGGGTAACGTGAGATTCAAATCTTCCATACCCAGAAAGGCTAATGAGCGAAGACCAACAAAATACACGTTCACCTGAAACCTGCGTTGCATAGAAAATCTTCCCTAAAAACACACAATAAAAATGTTACCTAGCACCACAGCCAATCACAGCACTCCATAGTAGAAAGTTCAGTCAGAAAATCCGAAACCAGCGTCGACAGTTTTGAACAGCATTCTCTGTGCTTCCCTACCCAGCCAGTAGGGGAACACAGAGATGGCTTTCAGCACCATGGACAGCTTTGAATGCCATAAGGATGTGCACTTCTCACCCCTGTGGCATTCAAAGGGTTACAATCAATAAAACTAGTACACCAAGCACTACACAATGCCCCCTTCCACATCCCCCCCTTAGTATGTCACATATATTGCATATATGTGACATACTACCCCATCCACATCCACCTCATGGACTTCCATGTAGTGGACAAATCTGTCTTTTATTCCACAATTAACCCTATGAGTACCAGAGAGGTAGGAAAGCATTGCTTAGCATGTTTCCTACCCCTCTGGTACCCAAAGGGTTAATAGGCAAGATATGCCTGTATGTGTGTGTGTGTGTGTTTTATACATTTTATTATTAAAATGCTATTATTAAACGTATATTGACTTAGATTCATTTATTTGTAATGCCCTACCTCCCGTGTCCCATTGCTGTTATCATTTTTGCTCCACTCTCCTTCAAATGGAGATTGGAGCAAAAACACTAATAACAATGGGACACAGTAAGTAGGACATTATTAATGAATGAATTAATTACTCATTTGTAATGCCCTACCTCCTGTGTCCCATTGCTATCATTATTTTTGCTCCACTCTCCTTCAAATGGAGAGTGGAGCAAAAACACTTATAACAATGGGACACAGTAAGTAGGACATTATTAAAAATGAATGAGAGCTAATTTAAACTATGTTTAATAGCACTCAAAGGGTTAATAATGTCCTACTTACTGTGTCCCATTGTTATTAGTGTTTTTGCTCCACTCTCCATTTGAAGGAGAGTGGAGCAAAAATAATGATAGCAATGGGACACAGGAGGTAGGGCATTACAAATGAGTAATTAATTCATTCATTAATAATGTCCTACTTACTGTGTCCCATTGTTATTAGTGTTTTTGCTCCAATCTCCATTTGAAGGAGAGTGGAGCAAAAGTACTAATAGCAATGGGACACAGGAAGTAGGGCATTAAAAATGAATGAGATCTAATTTAAACTATGTTTAATAGTCTTTTAATAAAAAAAAGTTTAAAACAGGCAAGGTATGTAGTCCATACCTTGCCTATTAACCCTTGGGTACCAGAGGGGTAGGAAACATGCTAAGCAATGCTTTCCTACCTCTCTGGTAGTCAAAGGGTTAATTGTCAAATAAAAGACAGGTTCCACTACTATATGAGTCAATAAGGTGAATATGGGATGGAGTTAGTATGTTGAATATATGCAATATATGTCTACATACTAAGGGGGGGATGTCGAGGGGGGGGACATTGTGTAGTGCTTGGTGTACTATTTCTGTTTCAACATTCGAATGCCACAGGGTTGAGCATTGCACATCCCTATGGCATTCAGTGCTGTCCATGGTGCTGAAAGCCTTCTCTGTGTTCCCCTACTGGCTGGGTAGGGAAGCACAGACTCATGTTATCCCTAACTCTCTGTTTTATTTCCCTTGACGGTGGTTTTCTACTCTGAGTTGTGTGATGTTCGACAAAAAAAATAGGCGTTAGATTTCTGGAGTGAAATGTTGCAATTGAACTCGCGTTAGCCCTAACTCCAACATTTGAATGGCTTTTGGCGTTGCTTGTACATTATCCTCTATGGGTGAGATCTTTCTGTTCTGGCGACAGGCGACGTGTGTTTCAGAACTGTGTTTGCATTGCTCAGTTGACGTTAAAACCAGCGTCGCCATTTTTTTCTGCCGACGACAACATTTGACTCGAGCCAAGAGTTAGGTAAAAACACAACTTTATTGAAAAGTTTAAGATAACCCTATTGGGTAGCATACACATATAACATAGCGATTTACAAAGTAGCATAAGTAGTGGTTCAAAGAATGAGACATAGGCTCTACCAGCCTTGCCAATACCGGGTAAGGCAACCTTAGGTGGCACAAGATGGAAAAGGTTCTACCGGCCTTACCAATATACCGGGCAAGGCAGCCTGGAGGCTAGTACAGCGAATAGTGTAGGCTCTACTGGCCTTGCCAATATACCGGGCAAGGCAGCCTGGAGACTGGTACAGTGAAAAGGCTGGGCTCACCGGCCTTGCCAATATACTGGGCAAGGCAGCCTGGAGACTGGTACAACAAATAGTATAGGCTCTACCGGCCCTGCCAATATACCGGGCAAGGCAGCCTTGAGACTGAGACAGCAACAACAGAGGCTTTACCGGCCTTACCAATACCGGGTAAGGCAACCCAAAGTTGGTATAAAGAGGAATAGGTTCTACCGGCCTTACCAATATACCGGGCAAGGCAGCCTGGACTGCAGGACAGGATGGCAGCAACTATGGCCTCGGTGACTGGCTAGGTGGATAGACCAGTCACATAGGATGATAGACTGAGGCCAACAGGATAGTCAGTAGTGCAGGAGCAAACCAGTATACGTGCAGCGGAGACACAGTCTCGACCGGAGCTGATAGAACTTACAAACAAGCAACCAGTAAATACAAGGAGCGAACCAGTACCCACGTACTGGGGAAAACAACCAATATACTGGTGCTGTCTAGGACTGAACAGCAACCAGTTATACATGGAGCGAACCAATACCTGCATACTGGAGTGACAGGAGGATCTCCGGAGCTGTCTAGGACTGAACAGCAGCCGGTCATACACGGAGCGAACCTGTACCCGCGTACTGGAGTAACTCAACCAGCACCGGTGCTATAGGTGACAATGAACAGCCGGTATATAAACTGCTCAAAAAAATAAAGGGAACACTTAAACAACACAATGTAACTCGAAGTCAGTCACACTTCTGTGAAATCACACTGTCCACTCAGGAAGCAACACTGACTGACAATCAATTCCACATGCTGTTGTGCAAATGGAACGGACAACAAGTGGAAATTATAGGCAATTAGCAAGACACCCCCAATAAAGGAGTGGTTCTGCAGGTGGTGACCACAGACCACTTCTCAGTTCCTATGCTTCCTGGCTGATGTTTTGGTCACTTTTGAATGCTGGCAGTGCTTTCACTCTAGTGGTAGCATGAGACGGAGTCTACAACCCACACAAGTGGCTCAGGTAGTGCAGCTCATCCAGGATGGCACATCAATGAGAGCTGTGGCAAGAAGGTTTGCTGTGTCTGTCAGCGTAGTGTCCAGAGGATGAAGGCGCTACCAGGAGACAGGCCAGTACATCAGGAGACGTGGAGGATGCCGTAGGAGGGCAACAACCCAGCAGCAAGACCGCTATCTCCGCCTTTGTGCAAGGAGGAGCAGGAGGAGCACTGCCAGAGCCCTGCAAAATGACCTCCAGCAGGCCACAAATGTGCATGTGTCTACTCAAACAGTCAGAAACAGACTCCATGAGGGTGGTATGAGGGCCTGACGTCCACAGGTGGGGGTTGTGCTTACAGCCCAACACCGTGCAGGACGTTTGGCATTTGCCAGAGAACACCAAGATTGGCAAATACACCACTGGCGCCCTGTGCTCTTCACAGATGAAAGCAGGTTCACACTGAGCACATGTGACAGACGTGACAGAGTCTGGAGACGCCGTGGAGAACGTTCTGCTGCCTGCAACATCCTCCAGCATGACCGGTTTGGCAGTGGGTCAGTAATGGTGTGGGGTGGCATTTCTTTCGGGGGCCGCACAGCCCTCCATGTGATTGCCAGAGGTAGCCTGACTGCCATTAGGTACCGAGATGAGGTCCTCAGACCCCTTGTGGTGCGGTTGGCCCTGGGTTCCTCCTAATGCAAGACAATGCTAGACCTCATGTGGCTGGAGTGTGTCAGCAGTTCCTGCAAGAGGAAGGCATTGATGCTATGGACTGGCCCGCTCGTTCCCCAGACCTGAATCCGACTGAGCACATCTGGGACATCATGTCTCGCTCCATCCACCAACGCCACGTTGCACCACAGACTGTCCAGGAGTTGGCGGATGCTTTAGTCCAGGTCTGGGAGGACATCCCTCAGGAGACCATCCGCAACCTCATCAGGAGCATGCCCAGGCATTGTAGGGAGGTCATACGGGCACGTTGAGGCCACACACACTACCGAGCCTCATTTTGACTTGTTTTAAGGACATTACATCAAAGTTGGATCAGCCTGTAGTGTGGTTTTCCATTTTGATTTTGAGTGTGACTCCATATCCAGACCTCCATGGGTTGATAAATTTGATTTACATTGAGAATTTTTGTGTGATTTTGTTGCCAGTTCATTCATTCAGATGTGTAATCTTAGTGTTCCCTTTATTTTTTGGAGCAGTGGGATGTGTAATCTTAGTGTTCCCTTTATTTTTTTGAGCAGTGTATGTGAAGCGAACCAGTACCCGCATACTGAAGTACCCCAGATCTCTACCGGTGAGACAGCATCCGGTAATGTGGAGCGAACCAGTACCCGCGTACTGGAGAAACCAAGCTCTCTACCGGTGTACAGCCGGTTGTCTGAGGAGCGAACCAGCACCCGCGTACTGGAGAAACCAAGATAACTACCGGTGCAACAGCAGCCGGTTGGCAGTGGAGCGAACCAGTACCCGCGTACTGGAATAAGCAAGATCTCTACCGGTGCGACAGCAGCCGGTTGTATGGAGCGAACCAGTACCCGCGTACTAGAATAACCAAGATCTCTACCGGTGCGACAGCAGCCGGTTGTATGTGGAGTGAACCAGTACCCGCGTACTGGTGAGAGGAATAAGTGAATGAAAATGTTGCCAGGACGACTGAAGGAGACAAGCACACTGCAGGCGATCCATGAGCAGGAACCCAGCGAGGATGGACAGGAAACAGATCTATGGGCAGTCAACCGGATCAGGAACGGTAGCAGGAAACAGCAGCAGGGACAGCAACCCCAACCAGATCAGGAACGGATGCAGGAACCAGGGAACTGGTAAGCAGGAACTCTGGCGGTCACAGACAAGCAGGAACAGAGAAATGGCCCAGGAAGCTCAGGAACTCAATGCAGGAGCAAGCAGCATAGAGACAACACGAAAGGGCAACCAAAGGGTGCCCAAGCTCAGTCTAAATAGGCAATGCAGGGCGGGCTGAAGGCAGACAGCCAATGGAGAGCCCCCTTCAGGTAACTGACAAAGAAAGGCAGCAATCACAGGCACCGTGATTCTAACTCCTTGTGTACCGAGCTGGCTTGGCTAAGTATCTGATTCCGTTACTGACTAAGGACTGGCTGACTAACTCCTTGTGTACCGAACTGGCTTGGCTGAGTATCTGATTCCATTACTGACTAAGGACTGGCTGACTACTCTGTGGCACCGATCTGGCTGGCCTAGTGTCTGGTGGTCCATCTGACTGGCTGCATATTCCGTGTGTGCCGACCTGGTTGAGCTTCTGGTTCCGTCGCTCACGGGACTGGCTGATTAACTTTGTGTACCAATCAGGGTGACACCGGTTACGGACCGGTTACATTACGTACCTTCCTCTCTCCCACTCTCTGACCGAGTAGCGCCTGTTAGGCCTAACCGCTCCAACAGTCTCCTGGAGCTTGTGGGAGTCCTATTACTCAACATTGTCTGTGTTGCCTCCAGTAACCCTTTATTAGAAGGGTCCAGTCTAAACCAGACTTCTGCCTGTGTTGCCTACGCTCACCCTAGTAGTCTAGGGTCCGTTTACTGCTAGTATCTGGTGTCTGTTGCCTCCGTTAACCCTAGTGTGCTAGGGTCTAGTCGCTGCCAGAGTCCTGTCTGTGTTGCCTCCGTTAACCCTAGCATTCTAGGGTCAAGCCACTGCCAGAGTCGTCTCTGTGTTGCCTCCGTTAACCCTAGCGTTCTAGGGTCAAGCCGCTGCCAGAGTACTGTCTGTGTTGCCTCAGTTAACCCTAGCATTCTAGGGTTCAGTCACTGTTCCTGTCCGTATTGCCTCCGTTTACCCTAAAACCCTAGGGTCAGTTCTCTGTCAGAGTCTTGCCTGTGTTGCCTCAGTTCACCCTAGAAGTCTAGGGTCAAGTGCCTACCTGTACACTATCTGTGCTGCCTCCGACATCCCTAGTCCACTAGGGGAATTGCCCTTCAGTTACCCATCACTTGTGTCACCTATTGCGGTGTGGGGCTGTTGAGGATATTCTTCTTCCTGAATCTATCTACAAGTCCAAGTTCTCCGCATTTATCTTGTATTATTATTACTGTGTGTGTTCTCACCCTGACCCGAGTCAGATTTGGAAAGTACTTGGTACGGACCTCATCTGGACCAGAGTGGGGCAATTGTTCATTATTTTCAATAAAGCTTTTAACCTTACCTGTCTGGGCGTTCTTTACAAACCGTGACAGAGGTATTCTACAAAGCTATGGTGAAGACAATTAGAATCAGTTATAATGACAAATTCCTTAATGTTATGCTCAATAGCTAATAGGACTGTCTTATAGACTGCACAGAGTTCTGCCACTTGGCTACTCTGTGGTCCTAAGCTATACCCTTTAGATATTATAGGGCACTCACCTGTCCGGGTAATCCCTATACCTGCCACCAGTTTCCTTTCTGTACCAGTCATGACATGGTATGAGCAACCATCAATGTAAGCGGTTGGCAAGGTTGTACAATAATTCTTGACAAATGCCTTATAGGAGGAAAGTAATTGTTTCTCAAGGTAATCGTCTCCACTGGTATCAGTCTCCAGGGGAGGTGATGAACAATCATGGAGCTCGGCTACATTGTGATCTACAGGATTCTTCCTCTTTTGCTTATATATAATCTCCAATGGCCATCCCTGTAGGGATAAGGTCCAAGCAGTGATCCTACTGTTGGAGAGGTGTCCTTCCTTTATCCTATCACTTTGTAAATACTGCAAAGGCTGATGCGGGGTTTCAGTTTTTCTGATTTTCTCACCCTGAATAAAACTATGAAATTTCTGTAGTGCCCAAACAGTAGCCAGTAAAGCTTTCTCACAGTCATTGCTTTTGATATAAAACCTAACTGAGACTAAGATTAGTGAATCTCGTCTCAAGGTAAAATGGCTTACCTCCTTTTGGATAGGCCAGACAAGGAGCCTGGGTAAGCTTACTCTTGAGCTCAGACACAGCTTGTTCCTGAGCTTCACCCCATATCCATGGTTGATCTTTCTTCAATAATAACAACAATGGTTTGGTTATCCCAGAATAATTATCAATAAACTTCCAGGAATAATTCATCATGCCTAGGAAGGATCTCAATTCATTGAGATTAGTGGGTGTTTTGGATTTGACTATCGCCACGACCTTCTTTCTTTACGGGTTTAACCCTTCAGTGGTCACTTCATGACCAAGAAAGTTAACTTTGGTGCGGCACATCTGTGCCTTTTTGAGCTACAGTTTAACACCTGCTTCCTTTAGCTGATTACATACATATTTCATCTCTGTATCCACATAGCAGAGAGTCCCCCTTACCATAGCATCAGGCATAGCCTTGTGCATAAATAAGGCAAATTCATGACCTGAGTTAATATAACCAAAAGCCATTTTAACCCAGGCATATTGTACTCCTCCAAAGGTGAAAGTTAGTTTATATTGGTCTTCCTCACTGACTTTAATGGTACAGTACCTAGACCCCTGCATCTGAACCAAACATTGATCTATATACAGCACTGGCTAGCCGGACATAGATACATGTTTGTTCGGTTGCCTTAAGTCAGCATACAGATGCCATTGACCTTTGGGTTTAAGGATTCTCAAGATGGGGTTATTATATGAGCTGTGCACCGCCCGTATAATGCCTCTCTCCTTGAGGTTCCTTATCATCTCTACCAATGAGTCATAGGACACAAGTGGAAGACGATACTGTTTGACATATACAGGAGGTAATTTATGGTCAGTCTGTTTGTGGGTGACATGTATGTTGGTTAAACCACAATCATATGAATCCTTAGCAAACAGTTCTTGGAATTCCATAAGGATTTCCCTTAGCTGTTGGAATTCAGAGTCATCAGAGCATGCATCGGCTAGAGAAATTTGCTCTTATACTAGATCACTGAACCCTGGAAATGCTTCAGGCCTACCTAACTCATAGGTTTCCTCAAGCTGTGTAGATAAATCATGAGCATTTACTCTTACCTTATCCACAGCCTCTCATGACTCTTGTTCCTCCATCTGGTGTTCAAATACCAGAGAGGATTCTTCAATCCTGCATGTATGTGTATAAGGGCTATATGGATACACAGATTGAATGGAAAACAGTCCCTCTGGGAGGGAGTAAAACATTTGCTCAACTAGTTGCTCTTCAGACAGATAATTATCAGGTAGTAGGCTAATTACTTGATTCTGAAACCCAAATGTATAATATTCTGTATCCAGTGCATAACCTATTACAGTTCCCTTCTCTAAGGTAATACTGTGTGGGGTTATGTGATTTACCACAATGTGTGACACAGAAACTCCTAATTGGTGAATCTTATTTGAGAGGTATATTAATGCATCAGGATTCTCAAGGTTCTGACCACTACGAACCTGCAAGGACATGGGGACTTGACTTGCCCCACCAGGTATAGTGACCTCATTAGCTACCTGTAACTTCACTGCATATGGCAACAGTTGGCATGACTTCAGGGCTTTTAAGTCATCCTGAAATCCACTGGGGTTCCCTTCTACCCTAGTCCACAGGTTATTATTCACCAGATCAATCTGGGCGGCAAAACGATGTATTAAATCGTTTCCTATATAGATCTGGTGTTGGGGTGCCTCCGCTGCAAGAAAAACATGTTTAGCATTCCTATCACCTATTGATATAGAAAATAGACATCTACCAACATCACTGTAACCTGTAGTATCATCATCTAGGTCATGTACCCAATTATCATGTGGCGCAGATACTTAATATGCATAGGATCTCTTACCTCCATCAGTAGACTGTTACTAATGTAACTGTGTTCCAGTTTTAGATTCAGTTTAACCTGTTTGATCCTCCTCAAGTCTTGAACCTGTAAGGAAACAAACAACTCACCCCCCTGTATTGTCAATAGACGTCAGATATTGAGAATGATCCTCTGGATCTGTTGGCTCAGAGGGTGATCTGTGAAGAGAGATGGTTAAGACATAACCTTCTAGCTTCACATTCTGAATCTGTTCTGGGAACGCCTTGATGGAGCGGTTACCTTCCATATTTTCAGCATTTGTGTTAGGCATCTGTAAAACAGTGAGGTTAGGGTTTTGGCTATTGACAAAATGGATTTCAACAGTATCCCTAGTTTCCTCTACCACATGGTCATTTCTATGGGGGCGTTGTAATGCCCACTCATATCTAATTGGGGTTTTAACCTGTAACCAGATGACATTATTCACACAGTCTATAATGGGACTTAATTGGCGTAGCAGATCAGCACCTATAATTAACCTGTTATAGGGAACTTCAACTACTATGATTTTATGTGTGAATGATTTATTACCAATTTTAAATTTTAACCATGTGGTTCCCAATATGTTTAAGGGTTTACCTCCTACGCTTATTAGGGATCCATCAAATGCTTTCAACACTGACTTTAAAGCAGCACTCTCCAAAATTTGATAATAATGGGAGCTAGGCAGTATGGTAGCTTGAGACCTGGTGTCTAGGAGGCTGGAAATAATTTGGTCATCAAGCTCCTGCAAGGTGACATCTATAAAATATCTCCCTTCATATTCATGCATTTCACATAAATAATTGTGATGTAAATCATCTTAGAATCCCTCCGCTGTCTGCAAGGGTTAACTCCTGAATTTGCAGGAGAAGACTTGCTGACCATTTGGTCAGGTTGTACAGCTGCAGCATCCCCCTTCACTCCTCTTCCTTCTTCAACCTATTCTGAAGACATACATGGAAAAGAAGTTACATCATCAGGGGTGGACTTAGGTGTACCTGGCTGTGGGTGATATGCAACATATTTGCATCCTGTAAAGAAAAGGAGTTAGCATTACTGTTGGTTAAAACATTATTGGTTGTTGTAGGACTTACATAGCGCAAAACTGCAGTTCTCACATTTTAAGTTAAACAGATCAGCACTGAGAACAGAATGCTGTGCTTTTGTAGACGACAACTTCTCCAGATTATCTTGACACCTGCTCTCTAGCCCATTTATCTAGCGCCAGAGAGACTGATTTTCCTCATCCTGTGTTCTTATCAATTTGTGATAATCACGTACCTCTTTCTCTAACTCAGAGATTTTTTCAATCTTAGCCTTCAGTGCTTGTTTTATTGTCTCCTTACCTTCTCGCCTATCATCTAGTTTGTTTCGCTGGCATGCGAGAATTTGTAATAGTTCTGGGACGAGGAGTAGAATTTGTATATCTCTCTCCTTTGGATTGGTTTGTTCTAGGTATTTATTTAAAGTTCTACAATAGAAGCTATTGGGTTGTCAAATTTTATCAAATTGAGATTCTACCCTTAACTTTATATCATCACTCCTTTGTTGTACATCACTTTTAAATTTTAGGTGAAAATGGACTGCATAAATTAGCCTGCCTTCTACAGCCCATTTCATGTCTTCTTCTGAGATCTGTTCCCTTAGATCAGATACAGAAGAACCTGATTGAGACATGTTTATGCGCAAATATATCTGCCAATAAAATTATTTGACAAATGTGTCAACCCTGTGTATAGCTCTCAGCAGTGTATCCAATTATGTTGAAGATAATATAGGAAGGGGTTAAACAGTAGACCCAGTTAGGTTGTATATCTTCACATAAATAGATAAAAAATAATATTAAATTAATTTGAGAACTTTACACAATACTAGGTATTGACACGCTACTTCACAGTAAAGAATTGATTAATATAATCAATTAAACATATTTGTGCAAAAAAAAAATATATAATTTATTTAAGTAAAATATGCTATATATAGAAAGTGTAATCAACAGTGATATAAATGAGTGAACACTAATTTCAAATAGATATACAATAACTCAAACCAATATTACAATTATTATTACCAGCAATTAAATCGTTAACCACACATAGGCATATTCAGAGGTATTAAATAACAATAATTGAACCCAGCAACATAGAAAAGGATAATTGATCCTTACAATTAATTAAAATACAGTTGACAGCAGCATATATGAATTACCTCTCCCCCAGAAACTGCATAAACTATGCTAATTGAGGTTTAAGGTATGTTGTCAGATGAGACGTCTTTAATATTAAGCCAGGTCCTCTGAGAATCTCTTTGTACCATATGCAATAGCAAAATTTGGAGAAACTGAAATAAAATCCCAGATTTAGATAACTATAATTTAATTATATACTGATTTCAACATTGCCTTCTGAATAAAACATATAAATTGCATTTATCAATGTCAAAGATAGATTATACCAAGAACATACTCAGAATTTAAATCTAATAAAATATGTCATAAAGTACCACAAAACTTCATGCAACATATACCATAAACATGACAATGGCAATCCTATGTACACCTATAGAGTACTTCAAGGGTTAATCCACAGCAATAAGTATATGGCGCCCCACCCAAGATGGTGGCTTCTTTTGTCTAGTGAGAGGTTTAAATAAACTTCCCACTGTACAAAAGTTAGGCCCAAAAACACATGCACAAAGAAATCTCTATAAGTGCCTCCTCTTTTGGGAACAAGCCGATGCCATTAAGTAGTTGATGAACTGAAGCGAACTGTATTAACTTCAGAGACGATCCCAGTCACAGGAAGAAGATGACAACAGTCTCCTCCAGTTTAGCAATAATATTTTAGAACTTTTATCAAGTTAGAAAATTTTTTGCTAAAAGGGGGATTATGTCAGAGACTTTGTCCTGGGGGAGCATATAGGGAGGAGATGTTCAAATTACCTCATGTTTGAACAATGGGCCATTGGTCCAAGGTAGGGAGTGAAAATAACTGAATGTCAGTTTAATGGCAGATTGATATTCAGTTGGAGACAAAATGGCTGAGAAAAATGTAATTCTATGTGAGAAAGGCTGGTAGAATGACATGTTTATGGGGTCACTGATAACCTTATGATCTCTCTCAGTCTTGACGAAAGCCATCTGATCTGCCACATGTAAAATTCTAATATAGAGTAATAGCGCCACCTGCAGCCTTTATATTTTAAAATACTCATAATGTTTTTGTTTATATTTGATTAGCATAAGATATGAGTATCCAATCGGGTCAGACTGGTGATTTCACTGTATAATGAGATGGATCTTTGTCCAATCATTAGAAAGAGGTGGGGATTACTGATAAGGCAAAATTTGCCAATATAATGCCAGAATACTCTGAGTTCAGGACTTCATTTCCTGAAAAAGAAAAGGTTCACCTCCTGAAAAAGAAAGGTCCTTCACTTCCTGAAAGAAAACTCTGGGTTCCTGGACTCTCTTGGCTGCTGATTAAATTCCTGATCCTGCCATCTCACAGAGAAATACAAAGAAACTTTGATTGGTAACTATATCATTTATTCATTTAGATTAATTTAATCCAGAATTTCATAATTTTTCTTCTGTTTGAAGAAACTTAAATAGTCTTATAATTGTCTTAAGTGGACTAGCCAACCATTTGGGATAAATTATAATAAGCTAGATTTCGCTATTAAATTATATATATATATATATATATATATATATATATATATAATTATTGGGAATTTAGATATTTTGCCAATCAGTGTAATACAGTATATAGCGTGGGTTATCTATATTAGCTAATATAAGTCTTGGTATTCCTAGAGTAATATTTTGTGGTTCTCGGAAGATTATAATAGTTAATATTTGATATAGGAAATTCTTTGAATCCAGTTATTAACCCTTTAACCGCTGTTTGTCTGTTGTTAGGGGTGTTTTCTTTGGAATTCTCTGTATATGTGCTAGGCTTATATTTTGTAAATTGGAGGTATTAACTCAATAGACAAAATAACTTCTGGGTGTGGCATCTATTTTAAACGAGTGGATTAACCCTTGGAGTGCCTATAGGTTTTATATATGTTGCTGTAGTCAAAATTATGATAAATGTTGCATGAAGTAATTTCAAGTAGATTACTTGTGTGATTTTGATTGACTATATTAATTGCAATTTATATATTTTATTCAGAGGTATTCAATACTGAATTCAGTAGATAATTAAATTATAGTGATTTAAATCTGGGATTCTATTCCAGTTATTCCCTAAATTTGATTATTATTGATATATGATACATGGAATTGTTAGAGGAATTATTTAATTCATCTCACAATACCCCTTACATCATAATTGGCATGGTCTATACAGTTTCTGGGGCAGAGGTATTAAGAGACACTGCGGCCAACTGTATTATATTAATTGTAGAATCAATTAACCTGTTCCATGCTACTGAATGCAATTATTGTTATTATACCTCTGAATATACCTATGTGTGGTTAACCCTTGCACCGCTGGTAATCCTTATGGTAATAAGTGTGGTTTGATTTTCCATGTACCTATTATAATTGCTAGTCGCTTATATATTTCATTGTTGCTGATACTTGTATATATATTGTATTTTAATAAAATATATATTTTTGCACAAATATGAAGGATTGATTCTTGTGATCAATTCGTTACTGTGGAGTAGCGTGTCAATACATATTAAAGATAAAGTTCTCAAATTATTTTATATTGTCATTTGCCTATTTAAGTGAAGAAATCCGCTTGAGTGGTTCTCTGTTTAACCCTTTGGATACCTTCATATAAATAGCCCGACAAAACACACACCAAAATAGACAAATAGCAGTTGAAGGGTTAATAAACTAATTCAAAGAATTCCCCAGATCAAATATTAGCTAAAATAGCTTTTCCAGAAACACAATATATTATTGTAGAAATATTAATTATATTATCTAATGTAGAAACAGGGCTATATAGATCTAACTGCTTTCAACTGTCTCTGACAATATGCATCTTTTAGGGGGATAAGAATGGCTCCAGTTTTTCTTTATACATATTCATCAAGAGGCCACAGGCACTACAAGAGTAAATTTTGTTGTAACACCAGCTTCTGACTTATGAACTGCTGCTCTGCTGAGATATCCATGCAGCTCCGAAAGAAGATCAGCCTGTGACCAAAAGTTTGGATGCAAACGGATTTATCACTGAAATACGTATAGCACTTTAAAGGAGTAGTATATCCTATATAATAATAATGTTTGTCCGATGCAGTCATGCGCATGAGAGACTGCCCGACTGCACTGAATGTTTGGAGCATTCTGTGAGTTTGGGCAGCAGCTACAGCACATGACTGCATCACGTTTGCTGCCAATGAGGCGGCAGCAGTATGCAGAGCAGGACCAGCTTCTTAACTCTTTGAGTGCCGGAGAGGTACGCAACGCATTGCGTACCCCTCTGGCACTCAAGGGTTAACATCACCCGGACCTTGGCCCGTGTACACGGGCTTTTACACTCGTTTTATTATATAAGCCTATATGTTATAGAGCAGTGATTCTCAGCTCAGATCCTTGAGCCACAACAACAGGTAAGGTTTTAAGGATATTCCGGATTAAGCATAGGTGGAATGATTCCAATCACTGAGCCACTGAATATACAACAGCAGAGATATCTTGAAAATGTGCATTGTGGGTGTACCTTGAGGAGTAATGTTAAGAAACAGTGACTTACCTCTGCCCTACGGCTCAACTGAACTGAAACAAATTTTAAAAAAGTACCATTGGTAGTGTCAAGACACAGTCAAGTATGCAATTACTAGCACTGAGACACACTACTGAATGAAAAAATGCACTACACATGGTAAGTTTGCGCCCATTGGACGAAATGACAAAGCAGTTGAA
Source organism: Rhinophrynus dorsalis (assembly GCA_037306005.1). NCBI lineage: Eukaryota > Metazoa > Chordata > Amphibia > Anura > Rhinophrynidae > Rhinophrynus > Rhinophrynus dorsalis. Next base: position 601,386,023 of record CM074718.1, on the reverse strand, counting down.
TTTTAAATTCAATTACATGTTGTGGCTAGTAACACACGTTAAGGGACTCACTTTTATATTCAAACATTACTGGCTAGAAAATTTGGTGTTGAGTCCCCTATCGAGTGGGTAAATGTAAAAAATATTAACCTTTTGAGTGCCAATGTGGAATGCAACAAAATGCACAGTGCTGCATACCCCACTGGTACTCAAGGGGTTAATCCCCCAAAATCTAAAACCATCCAAGTAAACTTTGACCTGTAAATCTGATGTCCAGAGGGGTCTCCTGCACCCTCGACTTCCTCTTCAATACTTCTTCTGTAAGTTATATCTCCTTCTTCTTCATCTGTCATCTTCTTTCCTCTTTTCTTTATTCTTCTTCTTTAAACTTGGTGGGGGGTTTTTGTTGTTTTTTTATTAATATGAATTCTGTTCTTAAGGGTATGCAAAAATCTTCCCTCCTTGTATCTTTCAGGCCGTTGCCCAATCAGCACTGAGGGAAATTTGAATAGGGACTTCCTTTTATATGGTCATTCCCTATTCAAAATGTTTCCCACTCTCCTATTGGCTGGAATGTGGGGTTACAGGACGTGCCCTGCAGTAACAACACCTCCCAGCTCATCATCTTCTAGCATGTGGAGTCATCCCTCCCGCTAGAAGCTGATTGGCTAGGAGGTTTGATTACTGCATAACCCCATACTCCAGCCAATGGGAGCGTGGGAAACATTTTGAATAGTGACTGGCCATATAAAAGGGACAGAAAGGACTCAGGGCCGGATTTAAATCTCAGGAGCCTGTAGGCACAGAAATCTGAAGTGCCCCCCCCCATTGGCCATTTCCACAATGCTCCAAATCTTCACATTACCCCCCATCAGCTCCACATTGCCCCATCAGCTCCACATTGCCCCCATCAGCTGCCCCCATCAGCTCCACATTGCCCCCATCAGCTCCACATTGCCCTCATATTGCCTCATCAGCTCTACATTGCCATCAGCTCCACGTTGCTTGTCCACCATCATCCCCATATTGTCCTCACATTGCCCCCATCATCTCTATATTAAGCCTCACATTTCCTATCTCCCTGGTGGTCCAGCGGCAGAAGAAATCTGTGTTTCTGCACAGACCTGTAGCTGCTGGAGCTCCCGTGTGGTCTTCTCTTTAGTAATGCATGATGATGTCATCTCCCAGCGCTCTGTATTACTTAAGACCCGGGGGACCTCAGCAGCTACAGGTCTGCACCAAAGCACATGCGGCGCAGCACGCCACTTAAAAAAAAAATTGATTTCTATGGCAGGCACCCCTCTGTAGGGTGCACCTATAGGCAGATGCCTACTCTGCCTTATGGAAAATCCGGCCCTGCGAAAGGTACAAAGAGGAAGTTTCATGCTCTTTTTATCTGCTGCCGCCGCCAGTGGTTGCGTACCTTTAAGAACAGATGTAATTTTAATTACAGCTGGGAGTTTTTTTACAGCGTAAACACTACTTTAAAAGAAGAAGATGAGCACAGATGAAGAATAGAAGAAAGAAGAAGATGTTAGATGAAGATAACAGATAAAGAAGAAAGAAAAAGAGGATGACAGATGAAGAAGAAGATGGAAGCTTACAGAAGAAGAATTAAAGAGGAAGATCAGGGTGCAGAAGACCCTGTTGGACATCAGTATTACAGGTAAGTGTTCCATCTATGGGTGATAGGATAGTGTTAGGGCTGGAATTGGTCCACTTTATTGTTAATGCTAGGAGTAGTGTAGGGCCAAGGGGTGGGTTAACGGTTGGAAGGCTCACTGTGTTTGTAGCTCACGCTCTCTGTTTGACACTGTGTTTCCTTTGACCTTCCCATTTATCACACTATTTAGTGTGAGTTATAGGAATAAAACAACCACAGCAAATGTTGGCCCAAAAGTCAGGCTCTATGTATAAATATGTTTATTATATATAGTGCCACAAGAGTACGCAGAGCTTTACAATTTAAGGGTTTAAACAATACAGGGTTACAGATGCTTTGTAGAGTGAAACATTGGGTGGGAGGTCCCTGCCCGAAAGCTTACAATCTAAATGTACCAATGCTTGTCGTGGTTCATGGTGATAGGACAATTGAATTCCGATGGTACCACTGTGTGTGTGCCGTTCAGTGTTCATTTTTGCCCTATCGTGGGTTTTACAGGTGACAAAAGGATCAAACCCTTAAAATGCAATAGAATAACTGTCTAAACCATCTGAACTAGAGAAGAACTTTCTGGCCACTAGAGGACACTGTTACTGTAATAACAGTATTGAGTGAACCTTTGACTTACTCAGTGGGAAAAGTCCTTCAGTATATGTTTTTTTATTCAAAAGTTTACATGTCTTTAAATGGCAAGTGAAGGCATTTACCAAAATAGCGTAGGTCTCATCACACACACACACACACACACACACACAGAGACAATGGATCTTACACACAAGAGGAAAGAAGAACAAACCAAATGAAAACATCTCTAGCATCTAATACAAGGGTGGGCAACCTGAGGCCTTCCAGCTGTTGAGGACTACAATCCTGGCTGAGAATGATGGGAGTAATAGTGTCCAACAGCTGGAAGGACTCAGGTTGCTCAGTCCTGATCTAAGGAGTTAATATAGACACATCAGGATGACTACTGACAAAAATTAAGCCCTGTACAATGTACCTTACCTACTAGCACTGGGATGGACAACATAAGAACTTTGTCCTCTTGAGTCCCCAGAGAGGGCTCATGTGCTGTGACCAAGGGGATGTAAATAACGTGAAACGTGTTGTTATTGGGGTGTTGCTTATTTGGGTGGGCATGGCTTATCATCCTTGTGACATAAAGTGGGTGGAAGTGAGCAGAGCATGGTGGGAAGGAGAAATGGGTAGAAAGTTGGAGGAACATGGTGAGAAGGAGGAAAAGTAGGCAGGGGAAACTCACCACTGCCAGAGAATCAGTCTCTGTCTCTGGAGACCCAGTAATTTACTCTAAAAAGCGGAGCTTCTGTGGCAGTTATGGAGAGTTCCCAGGTATGAACATGTGGACCACCTGTGGTGTCAAACAAGTCCCATCATTGGCTATCAGGGGATGATGACAGTTGTAGTCTGGAAGCAGATGGAGGGTCTCACTTTGTCCATCCCTGTACTAGAAGCTGTGGGCTGCTACCACTAAATTCAACATTTAAACACAAACCATACAAAAAAAAAATAAAGAGTAGTCTGACTAGATCTCCCTCTGTCACACTGTATTTTTTCTCTTTTGCCCTCTCTGTATTTACACATCAGCATATGAATATCAAGTTGTTTTTCCAGTGTGGCTGCCTTTTGCACAGAATCCAAAGCAAAGAGTCAGCCCTAGAGGTAAAAGTGGGATGGGCTATGTCTCTTTAAAGGAACACTAGAAGTTGAAAATATAATCAAGTTACATACACTCATATACCCTGTATTCTCTGCTAGCATGTGTAAAAAATTATATTTGCTTTCTGAGTCCTGAAATATAGTTTTATATCTGTTCCATGGGAGCTTCCATTATTGCATCTTGCAGAGCTCTTTCCCATAAACACTGCAATCTTGATAGGCATGTGAGAAGGGATAGGTACAAGCCTTTTTAAATAGAAGAACTATGGATACTAATCTTGATAAATGAACTGCCTTAGCTCTTATCTCTTTTTACAACAGCACAAATAAAATTATCCAATTAATGTCTCAATAGAACAATCTACTATGCATTACAAAAGCTAAATTAAGATAATATTTAGGGAGCGAACATAAAACAAACATAACAAAGAATAGCTCAGTAAGTTAACCCTTTGAAAGCCAGTGGGGTACCCAATTCATTCCTTTACAATGTGTTGGATATCACTCTGGCACTCAAAGAGGTAATTATCAGATTCTGAAGCCAAGACACTGGTTGTAAAGGTGTGAATCCTGACTTAACTTCCATATCAAAACTTATCTACCCGGAGATGGCTCGTGTGCTGCAAACGTTGGATGTAAATTACGTGACTCAGGTCATAAACGGGTGAGACTTAATTTGGTGACCAGGGCTTATCTTCTTTTTTTCATAAAATGGCCAGAAATAGGCAGAACAGGGAGGGAAGGAGGAGAAGTGGACGGGAAGTGGGAGGAACAGGATGAGAAGGAGGAGAAGTATGAGAGATATGGAAGGAAGAGGGTGAGAAGGAGGAGAAGTGAGCAGAATTTCAGAGGAAACACCACCACCAGAGAATCGGCCACTGGCCCCGTAGACCAAGTAATGAAATCTAAAAAAAAGAGTCTCCTGGGAAGATCCTGAGAGTTCCCATGTATGTTTATCACAACTTAGTGCATCTCCCACCTTGTGAGCTTAGACAAGTCATTTTATGTCCCTGTGCCTCAGGAACCAAAAACTTTGACTCTAAGCTCTGCAGGGAATGAAATCAATGCTTATCTCCCAACATTTCAAATGGCTTGTATGAGCAAACAATAGTCAACTGGACATGCACAGAAAGGGAACATTTTTTAGGGCTCATACACTAAAGACATATGTTTTACAAATGTAAGCTAAGTAACTTATAATATTTAACTCCCTGGAGGAGAGAATCTTCTCCAATGCATTGAGAAGCAATGGTGTTACAACCACACTCCATTTTTAGGTGAGACTGTTCCTTTAATAGAACATTATCACTGATAATGAGCATGGTTCATAATAATTAAGGTATCAGGTTCTCTAAAAGCTTAACTGACATGTCCTAAAATCTGTCAGTAGTACTCTTCAGATGACTGCGTAAATTGCTACATGTGGTCATGTTTCATAGTCAGATAAAAAATGACAAAATGTAATGATAATTGCTCTGAGATTGCAGCCTTCTTATTTTATTTACTATGAGATGCATCTTGTTTTATTCAGTTTACCTCAATTATCACATTCTCTGCACTTATGCCTCACAGGAAGGTGTCGCAAGCAAGCATGTGTTACATTTCTTATGGGGAATATGCAATACATTGTGCATTGCTTTTGCCCTAAAAGGATTAAAGCGATAGTAATACTTAAAATGTAAAAAAAATATGTTGTAAGGTGTATCCCTCCTGAGTAAAACAAGGGTACTCCCACTGCTGAAAAGTGTTTTATTCAAAAGTTATTACAGTTCAAACATTAATTTAAGGTGCAGTGTCACAGTGTCCTGAAACTGTAGAGTGGTGCTCTTGCTATACCATCCTATGGCAATTTATGGTCAACTGACCAGAGTTTTCCATAGGATGCTATAGAAACAGCGCCACTGGGCAATTTCAGGCCACTGTGATACTGCACCAAAAAAAATCATGTATGAGCTGTAATAACTTTTGAATAACATCCAATTATTGTCATAGAACCACACTTTTATATAAATATATTGACTCCAGACCTGATACGATAGCATATAGGTACTTGAAACTCTTGAAATAAATTATAGAGATATTCAGATCGAGTCCGTCATTATTTCTTTAGAGTAACTACTCATATCAATATTACCCAATGTTTGACAATGATCGTATTGAAGGTAAAATGGATTAATCTCACCCACTGACTGTATCCACTAGGTACCTTTACTCTTTAAGGGTATTTTAAGGGTATTGATGTTCATGTGTTTTAACAATAAATAAATATTTTTATATTGCTCCTCCGACTTCAGACCTGTTTGGATTTGTTACATATTTGGATTTCTATGATATCGATCATCAGAATGGATCAATAAGATGTGAATGACGAATGGTGAACCGGAGGTGTTCCAGTCCACAGACTCGGACCTGAGTAAAGGTACCTAGTGGATACAGTCAGTGGGTGAGATTAATCCATTTTACCTTCAATACGATCATTGTCAAACATTGGGTAATATTGATATGAGTAGTTACTCTAAAGAAATAATGACGGACTCCATCTGAATATCTCTAGAATTTATTTCAAGAGTTTCAAGTACCTATAACTTTTGAATAAAACACCTTTCAGCAGTGGGAGTACCCTTGTTTTACTCGGGGGATTAAACCCTACACCATATATTTGTTTACATTTTAAGTATTTCTATCCCTTTAAAAACAGTTGGAACACTTTTCAGACACTTTCACCAGAAACTGAAAACATTTCATATCTATAAGAATATCATGTACACCTAGGAAACATTTTGAAAAAAAAAAAACAGTTAATTCCACACATTAGAAGGATTCAGAAGGTGGCATGGGTCAGATGGCGGTGCATGATTGCCTGCACGCCCATAAAAATAAGATCACACCACAGACTGTAGGAATTATGTTCTAATGCCATTTTTGTTTGTGTGTTTGTTTTTTAATTGAACATTTTTCAGACAGTATCAGCAGACATTAAAACATTTCATATTTATTTGAATATAATGCAATACAAGCTGACATTTGCCCAAAACCTATGAATGCTGCAGGAGCCATACATTTGGTCAGTTATACTCTTTCTATGAATATGGAGGCTGCGTCACTGGAACTAAAAAGAAAAGAAATAAAAACCCCAGAGACTCATATCTCCTGTCAGTTTACATAAATTACATGAATCAGTGCTTCTCAACCAGGGTGCCTCGGACATCCACTTAGGGTGCCAAGATCTTCTTATAAAGATGTTGACAAATATGTGAGTGATGGATTAAGGCTCCATAGGGCCCTAGGCAAGGTACCAGTTTGGAGCCCCACTGATCTTTATCCGGTGCTTCTGACAAACAGTGCTATTAGCAGGTACTGGTTATGTGGCATCAGTGAAAGTTGGAGCAACTGAAAGATTCAGGTCTCTTTCAACCATCTGACAGAGGATGTCAGAGCAAGCAACAGGAGGGCCTATGTTTGTGACCCATCATTTGCAGTCAGGGCCCCTCATATTGCCATGGGCCCTAGGCAGTAGCCTAGGTTGCCCTAATGGGTGATCCGGCTCTGGATGCATTTCAAACATAAGAATAGCTATATATTTGTATATCTGTATTCTTCATTGGACCTTTGACCAATAAAATAAAATTGTTAGGGGCACTGCAAAAAAATCCAGACTGAATCTTAAGGGTGCCTTGAGCAAAAAAAAAAAAAAAGTTAAGAACCACTGTCCTTAACCCTTTGAGTGCCAGAGGGGTACGCAACGCATTGCTCTGCAATGCGTTGCATACCCCTCTGGCACTCAAAGGGTTAAATCATGACATCACCAGTCACTCATTAGAACAGTGGTTCTCAACCAGGGTGCTGGGAAGGCATTATGTACAATATACTTGTTTTTTTGTCTCTCTCATTGTGAAACCTATGAATAACTAAATATTTTGTGTTTGTACACTTTATTATTCCCTTTCCAGATGACCTCTAAACGTTAGCTTTGAGAATACCAGACTGTGGTTTTTTTTTTTTGGGGGGGGGGTGCTCTGAGCCAAAAAACAGAATCTTTGCAATAAAAGGTTTCAAATAGTAACAGAGGTCAAATGGTCATATGATGGCCTTCATATGCGAGTCATGCACTTTTTTTAACTGAACAAATGTTGAGTCATTCAAGATATTTAACTCTGGGATGCTATAGGTCTCCAACACACCTTGGGTTTAACTCTTTGAATGCCATAGAGAAGTCCACACGTTATGTCAGCCCACCAGTACTCAAAGGCGTTTATTTTTCAGATGTCTGAACTTGAAAAATACCATAAAAATAGCACTTTCTCTGATGGGGTTTCAATTATCATACTTATCATTAAAATGTGTTTGATACCTCTCTGTCACCCAAAGGGTTAAGAAGCCTATTCAGGCACAAACCAAGCCAGAGTTTCCAATTTGTAGAAAAAACAAGTTTCCCCATCAGATCAGAAATGGACATTTTTCTTCTGGAATAAAACCAGGAAACTCCATCGTTTAATTCAAAACGTATTACGGTTTATACATCTTACATTAACCTGCAACTTCTCTTGTGGTCACCAGGTGGTGATGTTGCTGAGATTTACTATGGGGCATGTATGATTCAAGTTCTTCGACAGAGAAGGTAAGAACGGGTTAACTGCTTGGATACTAGAGAAATAGCTAATCCTTCGCTGGTATAATTCTTTCTTAGATTCTTAGTAAATAAATCCCATAAGAGTTAACCCCTTCGATGCTAAAGATTTCTGCGGTTCATTGCTAGTATGGCTCTTTCTCCTGTGCCTAGTGCCTAAACCCACACGGGAATGACTCATTGCTGGTATGTCACGTTCTCCGATTCTTAGTAAATAGAGGCCAAATGGGTTAACTCCATTCACTGCTAAAAATACTCGAGCACATCGCTGTTACGCCACTTTCACTGTGCATGTTAATACACTCAGAACGGTTTAACCATTTGGTTGCTGGAAACATCTCCAACTCATTGCTGCTCCCTGCTTAGTAAATAAACTGCACATGGGAAAACTGGAGTTATTCTGGAGTAAACCAACTGCACCATAGGGAACAAAGTAAAGACTCCTAAATTCCCATGCGCTTGAATAGAGCTTCTTAACCCCTGGTCTCCAGTGCATTGCTTCGCAATGCATTGGAGACCTCGCTAGCATTCAATAGGTTAAAAACTAAACTGTACAGGAATTTTAAATTGTCCCCATGTTGCAGTTGTTTTACTCAACAATAACACCAGTTTGCTTTTAGAAATATGGGCCCATGTACCTACATTCTCTAAATACTTTAATCGTTGGAAGAGATTGCCTGTTTAGTTGGTGCTGTCACTTTAAGGGTAGAACTGGTCGTTTAAAGCTGGAGGCTGTGCAGGGAACGATCAGCACGTCAGAGAGAGAGGTAGGGGCAGCAGATTACAGCTCAAGGGGAAGCAAGGGAAGAAGAATCAGCCGGGCACTATCCTCTGAACACAATCAACACAGACAGTAGCACCTAGGAACGAAGTACCCCTTGCCAAGGTGAGTAATGGCGGTGGACAATCCCTGCATATGAGCAGTTGGCATCACACTGGCACGATGGACAATAGCTACCCACAGTCTTCGTGCATCGTCAATTCTATACTGGCATCTTCTTGTCAACCCCTCCTTCCGAATATGATATTAGGAGGCACCGGGGGAGGCATTTTTGGTTGATATTACGTGTATATTATCTGTATGACATGGGGGTGAGCAGTATGCGACCCCAGCTGTTGTTTGTGCGCAACAACCATTATCCTCATTTAGGCCAACTGTGGATGATGGGGATTGTAGTCCAACAACAACTGGGAGAGCTACGCCTCCCACCCATGCAAGGCTTATTCAAACTGAATGTGTTCTTATTGTTTTCACATTATTTGAGATATGATTTAACCCTTTTATGCCTGAGCTCGCTCCTCTGACACCCAAAGGGTTAAACTTTTTTATGAACTGGCTTTCATTGTGGATCAGGTCTAGTTTTATTGTCTACGAGCCGCTGCTTTGTGCAATACAGCATATTTGGAGCAATGATGATTGTGTTTAGTAGTCATATTATATAGAAATAATGATGATTTATCCATCTACCACTGTTTCCAGTAGAAAATACATGATTCACGTCTGACTGTTGCAGTTTTATGTGTCCTTTGTTGTGATACATTATCATTGCACACAGACAATGTGTGATTCCATTGTTTGGGATGTATACAATAACAATTTTATCATATTAATCATTGAGTGTTCCTCTGTGCCCTCAGTAGGATTTGTTATATATTAGATTTTGTATTTTTGGTGGGTTGTATGTAATTCGTAACATGTAGGTTCGTTCTGCAATATACATGTAGAGGCAATTGTTGGTAAAGTTAGTTTATTTACCAAGGCCTCTATTTCTGTAGAGCAGCAACAATTTTTTTGTTTTTCAGTGGCGTCACCTGGGGAATAAAGGGGAAAAAATTAAATGCATTGGGATATTTATCCAGTTGAGTGCATTGCACACTTCTTTGGCACTTAAAGGGTCAAATTGATATTATGATTGTATTGTTTTCTTTAACCCTTTGAGTGCCAGAGGGGTGTCCAACACAATGCTTCGCACTGCATTGCGCACCCCTTTGGCATACAAAGGGTTAAGGTTTTACATCAATAAAATAGCACCACTTTCAGGTGTTATTTGCGTGCAAATAGACAAAATTGAAATTAACTCTTTTTGTGTCAGAGGGGTAGGCAACGCATTGCTTTGCAATGCGTTGCCTACCCCTCTGACACTCAATGGGTTAATATTTACTGTATGTTCAAGTAAGCACATGATATGTTCCTCTGGATTATAGCAAAGTGAAAGGTGTGTTAACTCTTTGAGTGACAGAGTGGTGCCCATTGTTGCGCAATGCATTGGACATTCCCCAGTAGTCAGAATTATTATTATTATTCTGTATTTATATAGCGCCAACTAATTCCGCAGCTCTGTAGTTAGAAATAAGTCTGTCAACAAATAGGTCCATATGCACAAAGAAAAGAGGAGCAATACTGGGGAAGAACAACGGCACCATAGGAGATAAATAAAAATCCTCATTGATTTAAAATGGGTCATTTAACTAATTGGATGCTAAAGATATATCCAGTTCACTGGAACACTAGCACTCAAGGGGTTAAAAAACCCAGTTAAATGGGAATTTAGGGAATTGAATTTGTTTGCTATGGAGCAGTTAGTTTGCTCCATAATTTCTTTTTGTTTGTTTGTTCATACTGCCTATAGTATCTTCTACCATTCGCTGTCTTTTCGCATATCAGAATGGTTACAGGTTGGCTTGCTGATAAAGGAACTTGCAGCCCAGTGATTTCTCAACTTTAGGCCTCACATATAGGTCAGGTCTTCAGGATATTCCAGCATGTTCTCAGGTGAGTAGTCAGTGGCTTAGTCATTGTGATTGATCTTCCTGTGCTTAAAGCGGAACTTCCACCCTCATAACATTGCTCCCGAATCCATTACTAATATAGCAATAGGTAAAGCCATATTTGTATTACGCTCAATAAGTCCACGGTATTCAAGAAAATAAACACAGAGCAGCTGTGTGCGCCTGCACCGTCAGCAACTTCCATTAACTTAAGGTAATGGAAGTAAGTCACCACCAATCCGGCTAGTGCACGGGACACACAGCACAGACTCAGAGGTACGTTACCTCTAAGATGTCTGCGTTGTTGTCCGCTGGTGGCTGCAAAAGAAGTTTATTTTCTTGAATACCACGGACATATTGAGCATAATATAAGTATGGCTTTACCTGTCGCTATATTAGTAATTCATTCGGAGGCAATATTATGAGGTTGAAAGTTCCGCTTTAAGTAAAAATATCCTGGAAACCTGACCTAATGGTACATCCTGAGGACTGGAGTTGAGAATCACCTTTGCAGCCCAACAAATATGGAAGCCACAGATTACCAACCCAGGACAGATAAGGGGTAACAAACCTGTAACTGAAAATATAGCCCCACTACAGCTGGTGGGCTGCAGGTTGTCCTATCTGACGTTGATAGAGTAGAAGCAAGCTTTAATTATGGGACAGTCAGTCCCTTCTACAGATTCTCACAATGATTAATCATTTTCACAGGAGAAATAGCTGCTTGATCGAAAGATTGTGCTATCCTATATAATAATTCACTAAAACGTGTGTAACGACACAGCCATGCGCAGTAGAGACTGCCCGCGCCGAGGCTGATACAGAGGGAGCGTCCAGCTCTGTATCAGCCACGGTGCGGGCAGTCTCTACTGCGCATGACTGCCCCACGACCGCCTGCCAGTGGCACTGTGGCCCGTGTAAGGGTCTCTTCAACTAGTTAATATATAAATATTTAGAGATAGCAATAAACATTACCTGAGTGATCTGTGTTCTGAGTTAACTACCTAGGTTTGAGGTGCTCAACCTCTGATCCTAAAGGATGCCTCAACAGTTAGGATTTAACCATTTTAGTGCCATAGGGGTATTGAATGCATAGGACACCCCTCTGGCACTCAGAAGGTTAATGGCCATATTTAGAAAGCTAAAGAGGTGCAATTCTTGGACAACTAAACTTCCCCATAGGGGCCAAATAGGACTTTTAACCCTTTGAGTGCCAGAGGGGTACGCAATACATTCTCTGCAATGCTTTGTGTGCCCATCTGGCACTCAAAGGGTTAACCCCTGGAATGCTAGAAAGGTCCATGTTACATGCTATAGATTCAGGGAGTTAAGAACCCACTTTAAATCAATGTGGATTTTCATTTGCCCAAATGATGCAGCTGGTTTGCATAATAACTGCACAGGTGTGGTCGTCCAGATATCAGTGTCGCTTATTAACTCACCTGTGCATAACCACTCAAGGGGCAGGTGCTCTGCAATGCATAGCTTCACACCCCTCTAATTCTCAATGGAGTAAGTCATTCTTAAAAAGTACAGGTAATTTAACTTACATTATGCTCTTGCAGAGTATGTGAAGTCAAAAAGGAGGTTGACTGTCACTTTAACTCTTAAAGGGATACTAATGCCTCATTAAAATATTTTATCCGAGTCTTCTGTATATTAATAGAAGCGCAACGTGCTATGTCAAATATCATACTTCTTTGTAGTTCAAAAGTTATTCAGCTCTAAAGATCCTCCACTCGCCCCTTTCTGGCATCCTCCCTCTGATTCTCAGATCGGGTCGTGTGACTCTACGGCTGCCATCCTTTGCTTATTGAAGTTTGTCCCTCACTGCAGCCATCCTCACCAGCCTGCATCTTCTGAGTGACATCGTAAGAAGGGGTGGGTGGGGGATCTTTATCACTGAATAACTTTTGAACTACAAAGAAGTAAGATGTTTGACATAGCGCATTGTTACTATTATTATACAGAAGACCCGGATAAAGTATTTTAATGAGGCATTACTAACACTTTAAAGTGGAACTACTACCATAGGTAAAGTCCTCCTGCAGTAATTAGGCAGGTGGCGACTAGCTTGCTAATAGTTATATTACCTCTCACAACGACACGATTCTACAGAAATCCTTAATCTTCTGAGACCGGAAGCCAGACATCTTGTCTGCGCACCTGTGCTGTCAGTCTTGGTCTGTATTAAAAAGCATTGTACTGTCCAGAAAGGCACCGGAAGGGACTATTGGCACAGGCACGCAGACAGCACTAACCTGGCCTTCAGTATCAGAAGATTAAGGATTTCTATAGAAACATGTCGTTGTGAGAGGTAATATAACTATTATTAAAGTGATAGTAATACTTAAAATGTAAAAAAAAATATGTTGTAGGGTTTATCCCCCTGAGTAAAACAAGAGTACTCCCACTGCTGAGAGGTGTTTTATTCAAAAGTTATTAATTTTCAAAGTTGAATTTTTTAGGTGCAATATCACAGTGGCCTGAAATTGTAGAGTGGCGCTGTTGCTACACGATCCTATGGACAACTCTGGTCAGTTGACCATAAATCTCCATAGGATGGTGTAGCAACAGCACCACTGTACAATTTAAGGCCACTGTGATATTGCACCTAAAAAATTCAACTTTGAAAATTAATAACTTTTGAATGAAAGACCTCTCAGCAGTGGGAGTTCTCTTGTTTTACTCAGGGGGATAAACCCTACAACATATTTTTTTTTACATTTTAAGTATAACTATCCCTTTAAGCTAGTTGCCACCTGCCTAATTATTGCAGGGTGACTTTACCTATGGTGGTAGTTCCGCTTTAACAGGGGAGATGTATAAGGCCTAGCTCACATAGGGTTGCCACCGAGCCGGTATTTTACCGGGAGGCCGGTAAAAAATTTGCTTCTGTCCAATGTTAAGTCTATGGAGGGAATGCCATGGCCGGTATTTTTTTGAAGAAAAGGTGGCAACCCTAAGCTCACATGGGTGACAGAATAGATAACATTGGCCCACAATTCTAAAAGTAAATTGAGTAAATCAACTGCACCATAGAGGACAAATAAAAATGTCCATTGGGTTTTTACTCCCTTGAATACTAGAGAGGTCTCCGATATTGCTTTTTAATGCACTGGAGACTTCTCTAGCATGCAAGTTCTATTCAAATGCACAGGAATTTAGGGATTTTTATTTGCCCCTATGGTGCGAATGGTTTACTCCAGATTAACTCCAGTTTGATTCTATAAATATGGACTACTGGATCTTATGCATAAAAGCAATATGGTGCAATTCTGGAGCAAACCAATCTCACCTTAGGGGTCATATAGTAATTCCCCAAATTCCCATTGATTTAGGTAGGGATTTGCAGTGCTTTGTATACCCCTCTGGCACTCAAAGGGTTAAAAGCCCTATCTTGATCAATGGAGGTTTTTATTTGTCTAAATTTCTCTAAACTGGCATTGTTTTGCTTTTAGACCCAAAGGGGACGATGAATGAAAGTGGAGTTATAAACAAAATGTTTGTAAATGTGTCTCAAAGCGACATCCTCCTATATAATAATTGTTATGTTTTGTGACAGTTTTAACCCTTTGAGGTCCAGAGGGGTACGGAGCAGTGCATTGCAGACCTCTCTAGCACCTAAAAGGTTAAGATCTTTTTTGTCCCTAATTTACTCTCTGCCATCTCTGTGGTTTAGTCTCAGTACTGCCAGTCTATGTAAAAGATAGGCATAAAATGTCACCATGCTGGAAAAAGTTCACTCATGTCACAGTAAAGATGCTTTATTGCACTTGGTATGCATGTAACCCATGCAGATGTCTTCATACATATCATCTAGTGCATTTGCACTCAAGAACACATTATTCCTTTTGCTTTAGATCCATTTATTTATACATGTCATTCATTATGTCCAGGGTGACCATTTTGCACATTTAACCCCTTAAGGATCAGGGGTGGGTGGCTCTAGAGAACCAAGGCACGTTTTTTTATCTCAGTGCATTCTGGGATGGCAGCATGGTGTGCAGTCACCTCCGGACCGGCGTGATAGTCCTGGAATGTCACAGGATGTTAAGTGGTTAACACAAGACATTCTGTAGAGCTACTGCTCTGGGATCCAGTGAACCCCATGTAAGTTAATGACAATTGTTTATCTGATCAAAATGGCTTAACTATGGCCTGAAAATTGTAATGGCCCCTATGAATTTTGCCTTTGTTCAAAGGGAAACCTCTTCAATCAGTGCTTGATGTCACACTAACAGAAGTAACACCTCCTAATAATAACCCCACACTTACCTTAATATGGTCAGAAAATCCTAATGGCCTCTTGTGCTTTTGTTCAAGAGATAATATCTCCAATCAGCCCAGAATGTCACTTTCTTGAGGAGAACATGACTATTGTTAGTTGGACCACAGGACACAAGCTCCTCCCAGTGAACATGCAGTGCTCTGTCTGCACACCCCTCTAGTCCATAAAGAGCTAAGAAGGCCCATTCACTGTGTGTGCTTCAGATTGCAAAAACTGCCAGCAACTGTCATGTCCATCTCCATGGATGTAAGAAATTACAAAAGAAAAGTTCTCACCAGCTAAATAAAGAGTATCCACATATATAACTAAAGTAGTGTTGGTGCACTCATAGACTCAAACAGCAAGGAAACCACCTCAGTATAAGAAACCAAAGTGGTAACTACCGAAAAACAAAGTCTATAAGGCAGAGGCACACAAATGATACAGAAAAGTAAACTTAATTTAGATTGGGTAATGGCAGTAATTAGGACTCTGTCTTCACTAATACTCATAGTCTGTGTTCTTATTTAGCTCATCCACTCAAATAAAGTAGACATTTTGATACACTATATGGTAATTTTTGTTATGATGAGTTTATGAATGTTGATATACTGTGTGGTATTTTTTGATATGAGGGTTCCTAAGGAGTTCTCTATATACATTTTATTTGCCGGAGCTCTGTTTGCACTTAGACTACATTTTATAAGGTAATCAGCAATACTATGAATTGGAGATTGTTAGGATAACTTTGGTTTGTCGGCATGTTTGTTCCATGCTGGCATTCTTAGTCCGTATGGATAGCCGCTTGCTAATTGTCTTTTAATTGACTTTGTAAGCGATCGCCGTGATGTGTTAGTGCACCATCCCTGTTCATAGCCATTCAATTATTTTTTTTGATTGGCTGTGCCGGAGTATATATAGATGACCCTGCCAGTATTTTTCCATAACCCCGGACAAAGCCAGTTGTGGCGATACACGTTGGGTTTGGGTCACCTTGACTTGCCGTTCTATCTTTTACTTCCCTTAAGGTGTCATTTGTATACTCTTGCTGTGACATAAGTATATTGCTTGTTAATGGGTTTATTGTATTTTGTCTTAGCCCTTTCCTTGGGGGGATCATTAGCAGTTGCACTTTATTGTCTTTTTTTGTGTATTTCACTTTATATGAATACACCTTGGATTTGTAGGATGTTATCTTTACCCAAGCGGTATTGCTTAGCATTACATTTATATAGGTTTTTCGCAACATTTTACTTTTTTTTTACATAGGGCAGGGCTGTACAAGTTCAGTCCTCAAGGGCCCCAACAGGTCAGGATGTAAGGATTTCCCTGATTAAGAATAGGTGAGTTAATCAGTGGATCATTCATTGTGATTGACTCACCTGTGCTTAATCATGGAAATCCTTACATCCTGGCCTGTTGGTGGCCCTTGAGGACTGAACTTGGACAACCCTGACATAGAGGATAGATTTGTTATATTTACTACTGCATATCTATCTATCTATCTATCTATCTATCTATCTATCTATCTAATATATACTTCTTATTTTCTGCAGCATATTGATTATATTTATGGTACTGGCTTATCTGATATGCTTTTAATTGTTTTAATGCTATCAATAAATATATATATTTTATATATATATATATATATATATATATATATGTCGGCCACACATTCATGCTGTGAACCTCCCATTCCACCACATCCCAGTGGTGCTCTATTACATTGAAACTGGGGACTGTGCAGGCCATTGGACTAAACTGAAATCACTGCCACGTCAGTGGTACCAGCTTGACATGATGCATGCTTTCTGATATGGAGCATTACCATGCTGGGAGCACCCACCTGAAAATGGATAGAATATGACCTTAAAAGAATGGTTATGATCAGCAACAATGCTTAGGTACACTGTGGCATTCAAATGATTGGTTTGATATTAAGGAACCTAATGTGTGCCAAGAAAACATTGCCCCACACCATTACACCACCTCTACCAGCTTATACCAATGACACATGGCAGGATGGATCCATGGAATTATGCAGTTAACACCAGGTTCTGACTCAACGTGGCTATCTGCATGTTGCAGCAGAAATCAAGTTTCAAACAAAGAAGAAACATATCAGATATAGGTGTTCATACTATTTCAACTTCAGTTGCTTATAACTCTATTATACTCATCATCTTATATCTGATAAAGAGACCAGTTCAGTGCTCCATCAGTGTGTAGCTAGAGAGGAAACATTAAAACTTAGTCCGGTATTAGTCTTTAATTTATACCAGATTAAAATAAAATAACAATACACCCAATATTAGTAAGGATTTGTTAGATCAGGTGACATTTAATTTGTCCAGTTTTTGTGCCCACTGTCTTCCTGTTCTTAACTGACAGGAGTGGAGTGGAACCCGGCATGGTTTTTGCTTTTGTAGCCCACCCACTGCAAGGTTCAACAGTGCATTCAGAAATGCCCTTCTACAATGCACACCAGTGTTGTAAAGAGAGGTTATTTCGGTATGCGTGGCCTGTCTGTCAGCTTGAATAAGTCTAGCCATTCTCCTCTGACCTCTTCATTAACAAGGTGCTTTTGCCCACAGAACTGCAGATCACTGGATGTTTTTTGTGTATCGCACCATTCTCTTTACACTTTAGAGTCTGTAGTTAGTGAAAATACCTCGCCTCTCTGGCACACAAAGTCTGTATATATGGGATCATAGTGCCAAAGAAATGTATTTGATTTAAATGAACACATTTTTATACATTCTCTAAACATAAACTTGTTTATTTTATATTTTATTATATATACTGTTTTTTTGGTGATAATTAATTCACCTTTTTGTTGTAAATTGAAATGCAGGAGTACACCCCTGAACTCCTTTAGACAGTATGCTTTCCAGCGTTTCTTTTGTTGGTGGGTGTGCTTTCTTGCTGATCTGCTAGTAAGGTCACATTAGTTTATTGTTATTTAAAACTGCCTATTTCAGCACTAGTGTCTGTGTATATCTTTGTCATTGGAATTATCATCAACCCAGATACAATGGGACTTCGTAGAATTAGTGGAGCGGCATATCAGTCTAACTTCAGCCTGTTGTCCACGCATGGCCTGCTGTCCTGCTACTGTTGGGTCTACAGTATCCAACCATTTGAAAGAGTGATGTTTTTATTCTGTTATTCACATCATATAAAGCCCCATTGCCTCTAATCATTTTCAGTCCCAAGCTCTTTGTGCCCAGCAGTCAAAATTGTCGCCATAAAATTGAGTAGGGAATATAGGGCCAATAAAAGACCCTTTTAACACCTTAAGAACCCATGATGGTCCTGGCACGTCATGGGTCCAAGATGTGCCAGGACTGTCATGGATTTCAGGGCTCCCCGCGCAACTGCACTCCATTTGGGAAGCCCTGAACCGGATCGCATTTAAAAAAAAAAAATGGTCAGTGGTCCTTAAGTGCCGGCCTCATGTGCTCGCGGACGGTCCTTAAGGGGTTAAACCCTGGTTATGCCCTCAGAGCTATGGGAACATTTTTTCTATAGCATATAACTCCAGTTCACTACTGATTTGCTGTGCAGATCACAGAGATCTGCACGGCTGGGTGACTTCAAAGCCTTACTCAGTGCATATAGAAACTTCACTTCTTCACATAGAAGCCCATCGATGGCAGATTCCCTGACACAGTGCTTCTATGGGGAGTGAAGTTCCCATGAGCAACAAATAAGCAGCTAATGTCATCCAGCTGTGCAGCTCTGTGTAATCTGCATCACAAACCAGGAGAGAACTGTTGTGTTATGAGTTATGGGAACTAAGGGTTTAAAAGTGTCTTTTATTGACACTATATTGTTCCCTTAAATTAAAATTTTGAAAAAATATTTTTGTATTGTTTTCATTATAACATCTCATAGCAGGGAGAATAGTCTTATTTGACCCAGAATGAAAAGTCCTAAAATATGTATAGTTTTTTTTAATATATATATATATATATATAATTTGATTTGTATTATTTATTTTCTATAAGAAACTATATATTGAACAAATAAAAGTACATAACTAAAGTTTCTACTATTTTAAAAGGGAAGTAACACCTCCTAATAAGAATAACTCCCACTTTCTTCATGGTGATAATCATAATGGCTTCTCTGAACTTTTTTGTTGCTCCTTGACACAAGAGACAATGGTCAGACTCATCCCATTGTACATAATAATTGTAACCATTTACAGTTCAGAGGGGTATGCTTGGCTATACTTTGTACTCCTTCTGGTCCCTAAAAAAAGTGGGTTCATGCACTCTTCCTGATTCGGTCTGAAATAACTGCCAGCAACTCTCATGTCTGCCTCCTCTGACATGACATCCAGGACTGATTGAAGATGTTTTAGATTGAACAGTTTTCTTTCCATGATAAGGTAAGTGGAGGGTTATCATTAGGAGGTGTAATTTCCCCTTTTAACGACCTTGAGTACAATGATGGTATGTATACATTTATATATTTTATATACATTGAGTGCAGGTTCCACAGCAGGGATAGGCAGCATAAATCCCTACATGTTGTTGCTGAACTACAACTTCACTTTTAGTCCAGCAACAACTGGAGGTCTTCAAATTACTTAACCCTGTTTTACACTGACCAGTTTGCCAGGGGATAATTTTTTCAGCTTGGTCTACATTACAGCGGTTTCAAGACAAACTACCCCATAATATCTTTAAAAATATCAAACAATACATTTCCTAAAATTAGACATTGTAGTGACTTCAAACTGGGCAAAAATTGTAATGTAAAACATTATTAATCCAAACAGTTTTTTATTAAAAAAAAAAGTGGTATCTTACATCACACTGCCTTGCTTCCTTCTTCCCGACAGTTTCTCCTCAGTGCTAGAGATCTTCCACATCTGTTTTTTGTGTCTGTATATAACCCCATTTTGGAAGCAGGTCATACAGGTTGTCAGTAGGATCCTACACATCTCTCTCCCATTTGATCCCCTCTTATGTCTCTTCCTCTACATCACCTAGCCTTCAATCTCCCTTCAAAATCGTGACACCTTCTATCAATCTTATTGAACGCAGCCAAATTTTTAATACCTGTACTTTAAAATGCAAAAGACCCTCCTTCTGTCTCTCTTTGGTTGGAGAGGGTGGATGGATTGTTCTCTATGGAATGATGCCATGCTGTTGCTACAGCGTCCCTCCCACATTTTACAGACCTTTGTTTCAAGTGGTCTCATTTTCGCCAGCCACTCTAGGTTGTCTTTTAGTCTCAAACAGTATAATTCAGGAAATCTCCCCAGTAACAGAAAATGATGAGGCCCTGGGTATGATTGTTTGTTTATTACTCAGTATTGTTATAGACTAGGATCATCACAAGATTGTGTGGTGGAGCTTCTCATGGTATTCCCCCGCCCCGGGACTCCTGATCTCACACAATTTGGACTCCGCTTTATATGGGCATACTTACTTCTCTGTTTTTCCCCTCCCTGTCCTATCCTTCCCCTAACTAGGGTTGCCACCCGGCCGGTATTTTACCGGCACAGCCGGTAATTAGCACTGCTGAGCCGGTGCCGGTATAACCTCTATACCGGCCATTGAAAAGCCGGTATTACTGCTTTGCCCGGTTGCCCCGCTTCCCAGACCACTTTGCCAGCCTTTAATGATGTTGCCGAAAAGGGCTGCAACAACTAATCGATTCGTTGAGCACCGATTAGTTGTGCAGCCCCACAGCCGCCGGATACTGCTGTCTTCCTGCACTGATGACATCCGGAGCGCAACCACTACAAATGCGGAGACGCCGCGTGGAGCGTGCAGGTATTTTCTTCCTCTGTTCTGAGGCCAGTTTAAAACTGGCGCCCAGACAGAGGAAGAAAACCCCTGCACACTCCATGCGGCGTCTCCGCGTTTGGAGTGGTTGCGCTCCGGATGTCATCAGTGCAGGAAAGTGAAAGAGGTACGGGGGAGAGAGAGAGAGAGGGGCACAAGGGGAGAAAGAGAGATAAGTACATGGGGGTGAAAGAGGCACAAGGGGGAGAGAGATAAGTACATGGGGGTGAAAGAGGCACAAGGGGGAGAGAGAGATAAGTACATGGGGGTGAAAGAGGCACAAGGGGGAGAGAGAGATAAGTACATGGGGGTGAAAGAGGCACAAGGGGGAGAGAGATAAGTACATGGGGGTGAAAGAGGCACAAGGGGGAGAGAGAGAGAGAAGTACATGGGGGAGAAAGAGGCAAAAGGGGGAGAGAGAGAGAAGTACATGTGGGAGAAAGAGGCAAAAGGGGGAGAGAGAGAGAGAAGTACATGGGGGAGAAAGAGGCAAAAGGGGGAGAGAGAGAGAGAGAAGTACATGGGGGAGAAAGAGGCAAAAGGGGGAGAGAGAGAGAGAAGTACATGGGGGAGAAAGAGGCAAAAGGGGGAGAGAGAGAGAGAAGTACATGGGGGAGAAAGAGGCAAAAGGGGGAGAGAGAGAGAGAAGTACATGGGGGAGAAAGAGGCAAAAGGGGGAGAGAGAGAGAGAAGTACATGGGGGAGAAAGAGGCAAAAGGGGGAGAGAGAGAGAGAAGTACATGGGGGAGAAAGAGGCAAAAGGGGGAGAGAGAGAGAGAAGTACATGGGGGAGAAAGAGGCAAAAGGGGGAGAGAGAGAGAGAAGTACATGGGGGAGAAAGAGGCAAAAGGGGGAGAGAGAGAGAGAAGTACATGGGGGAGAAAGAGGCAAAAGGGGGAGAGAGAGAGAGAAGTACATGGGGGAGAAAGAGGCACAAGGGGGAGAGAGAGAAGTACATGGTGTGAAAGAGGCACAAGGGGGAGTGAGAAGTACATGGGGTGAAAGAGGCACAAGGGGGAGAGAGAAGTACATGGGGGAGAGAGAGGCACAAGGGGGAGAGAGAGAAGTACATGGGGGAGAGAGAAGTACATGGGGGAGAGAGAGAAGTACATGGGGGGGAGAGGCACAAGGGGGAGAGAGAGATGTACATGGGGGAGAGAGAGGCACAAGGGGGAGAGAGAGAAGTACATGGGGGAGAGAGAAGTACATGGGGGAGAGAGCGGCACATGGGGGAGAGAGCGGCACATGGGGGAGAGAGAGAAGTACATGGGGGAGAGAGAGGCAAAAGGGGGAGAGAGAGAAGTACATGGGGGGGGAGAGGCACAAGGGGGAGAGAGAGATGTACATGGGGGAGAGAGAGGCACAAGGGGGAGAGAAGTATTTACTCAGTAGGAAATACTCTTGTGGGTTCTTCTTTGGTTCTAGGGCATCTGCCAGCCTTTATGACATTATTACAAAGGGATTCTGCATTAACCTCCTTGGGAACCAGAGAGGTTAATGTTTGGAAATGTGTTTCATTCCCATCTAGGCCTCAAAGGCTTAACTGTGAGGTCTGATCACCTTTGTGTGTAGGGGATCCTTCACCACACTGGTCTGGGAGAGCATAGTCTGAGAGAGAGAGAGTGTGTGAGTGCTTAGTCTGAGAGAGAGTGTGTGAGTGCTTAGTCTGAGAGAGAGTGTGTGAGTGCTTAGTCTGAGAGAGAGTGTGAGTGCTTAGTCTGAGAGAGAGATTGCTTAGTCTGAGAGAGAGAGAGTATGTGTGCTTAGTCAGAGAGAGTGTGTGTATGTGCTTAGTCTGAGAGAGAGACTGCTTAGTCTGAGAGTGGTCATGCAACATTCTGCCCCTTTTGTGGCTCCTCCCTTTTGTAGCTCCTCCCTTTTGTGACTCCGCCCTCACCGACCCACAGCTATGGCCGGTATTTTTTTTAGGAAAAGGTGGCAACCCTACCCCTAACCCTCTTTTCAGATGGTTACGATCTTTCTACATATATAGAACAGAAATATTTCAGCCCTCCCGAATTTTAAGCATCTCAGCTTCTGGTTGGCTCATATCCTAGAAGTTTGAGTATCATCTTTCTATTCAAAACCTTTAATAAGATAGTAATACTTTACTGAAATGTACAGATTTGATTCTGTTTTATTGTCTCTTTACACAGTCTGATTGTACCCTCATTTATTTTTAATAAAGCTATTATATTAAAAATAAATACATAAATAAATAAAAATGTACTTCCTATAAATAGAGAATTAGACAAACAAAATGAAACACTAAATATGAAAGTTGCATACATACCTCCCAACATTTCAAATTGCCAAAGAGGGACAATTTTTGTTTTAGATGGTGTTTATGGGGTGGCTGGTGGACGGAGCAATACTGAGAATTTTTAGGTTATTTGAAGACCCATTGACATCTGTTTGTGTAAGTAAATAAATTATCTACAGCAAGACTAAATTATTTTATTGACACAGACTAATTTACAAACATATATACTGAAGATTAACTACACATTTATGTGAGTTTTATTGATACTCATCCTGATCTCCAGAAAAGAGGGTCAAAAGGGTAGAAAAGAGGGACCGAAGGCTAGGTTTAGGCAGGTGTGAAAAAATGCTGTAAAGTAAGAATGCTTTCAAAAATAGACATGTTAAAAGGACAGTGTTGTCCCATAAATAATTCTTCTTGTTTTGTACAGTTTAAAAAAAAATTGTGGCAAAAATCCTATCTCTCAAACCTTTATAGTGTGACAGATATTCACATCTGAAGTTTCCCTTTTCCTGATGTAAGCTGTAAAGTTTATTTTTATCAATTAACAAAATGCAAAGTGAATGAATAGAAGAAAAATTGAAATCCAATCAATATTTGGTGTGACTACCCTTTGCCTTCAAAACAGCATCAATTCTTCTAAGTTTACTTCCACAAAGTCAGGGATTTTGTAGGCATATAGTCCGGTGTATGATTAAACAATTATATCAAACAGGTGCTAATGATCATCAATTTAATATGTATGTTGAAACACAATCATTAACTGAAAGAGAAATAGCTGTGTAGGAGGAACAAAACAGGAACAAAACAGGGTGAGGAACAGCCAAATTCTGCTAACAAGGTGTGGGTGCTGAAGACACTTTAATGTCAAAAGTCATACACCATGGCCAGACTGAGTACAGCAACAAGACACAAGGTAGTTAAACTACATCAGCAAGGTCTCTCCCTGGCAGAAATGTCAAGACAGATAGGATTTTCCAGATGTGTAGTCCAAGCTCTTTTGAAGAAACTGTTATGCCCCTCTAGCTCCTACCTCCATGTCTCAGCCATCCGCCGCTGCTGGGGGCTTCCCGGATGCTCTGCGATCGCAGAGTAGGCCGAAGTCACGGCCTCAAGTAGCGGTGTCTACCCGCTATCATGATGGCGCGGTAGGCCTAAACCATGGCCTAAAGTTGGAGGAGTCTCCAGGGAACATATCCAGAGGGTGCCCAGATCAAACCATGGTGTAGTACACCTGTAGGGGGGAGGTGAAGCCTGCCTCTCTCATCAACTGTCCACCAATAGTGTGCCTCCAGGTAAACAGTGAGGCAGGTGCTGTGGTTGCACACCCTTCTGTTGGCCAATCCAGTGAGAGGTTTGTTCAACAGAGGGGAGGGGTGGAAACCCATGACGCTATAAAAACCCCTCAGGCTGTGTCCACTTTGCTTCAGTGTTTCAGAACTTTGGTTCCTGGGTGCTCTAAGCTTCCAGTGTTCAGTGCCTCCTTCCTTGCTTTGCTACAGACCCTCTGCTGGATTTCCCATTGCCTGACCTTCTGCTTGCCTTCTGGACTTCCCTGCTTGCCTGTTTCCTGACCTTGGCTAGTTACCGATTCTGCTTGATTGCCGCCTGCCCTGATCTTCTGAACTGTTCCTGACTATGCTTTGCTTAACCCTTGCACTCCCATGCTGTCATTCTTACCTAGGTGTTCTACTTGTATCCCTCCGTGGATCACCTGGTAAGGGTGTCTGGCAAGAGATAGCATGCCTTGCTCCTACGCTCCAACCATAACAAGTCTGACAGAAGCACAAAGAAACAGGCAACGTTGAGGACAGTAGACGCAGTGTTCGGCCAAGGAAACTTAGTGCAGCAGATGAATGACACATCATGCTTTCACAATCGGAACATGTCCAGTGGTGCCATCGGCTCAGAACTGGCAGAAAGCAGTGGTACCCTGGTACACCCATCTACTGTCTGGAGAAGTCTGGTCAGAAGTGGTCATCATGGAAGACTTGCAGGCAAAAAATCCATACCTTTGACATGGAAAGAAGGCCAATCAACTCACCTATGCATGAAAACACAGGAACTGGGCTTGAACCCAAGGGATTTATGTCACATTATCCCTCAAAATAAAAATATTTTTGGTCCCTTTGAATGCCAGAGTCTCATTGTAAGCGAAGGTTTGTGCACCCCTCTAGAATTTGGAGAGTTAACACGTACATTCTTTAGGCTTAACTATCCCCGGCCAAATTCACTGGAGAGTGAAACAGGTAATTAATCTTGATTGCATTTTCTATTCCACTTCAAAGAGACTTTACTAGAGCCTGGAATATAGACTTGAAAATGAAAACAAGATTGATTACCTTTTTTAAGAGCTCCAGTGAAATAACCGGAGATAGCTTGGCCCAGAGAATGTGTATGGGCTATCCCTCCAAACGCTAGAGGGGTGCACAACCCATTGCTTGCAAAGAGGTATGCAGCCCCCTAGCATACAGACGGACCAAAAATATACCTACTCCTCTTTCTCTACTAACAAAATAATGGGGGCTCCAGACCCCATATTAGTTTTATTATTATTAAGAAAAAATGAGATGTGTAAACCCCATATATTTCTTTATACTCTCCACCCAGGATAAAGAGACGGAGCACCATTCATTTTCAGCTATTTATTTTAAAGATTAACCCATCTGTGGCCAGTGTGGCTAATTCTAGCCACAATGGAGAGGTTAATTAATTAAATCTTTAACTTACATGTTGACTAATCCCTTTTGTTGTAGTGAAATTGCTGCATTCTGGCAACAGAGGCTTTTGCTTCTTGGGCCATGATCTGGAATAATTTTGGAGCACTTTTCATTGTCTCGCAAAACAATATAATCTATTGCAAAATACAAAAAGAAGGACACAATGCAGATTTTCCCCATAAGACCTCAAACTGCTTGCGGCACATGGTAATTTTAACCCTTTAAGGTCCCATGATGTGCAAGGGCCGTCACATTGTGACAGTCCTGGCATGTCATGGAATTCTGGCATAGCAGCACGACTGCACACCTCTCTTCCATCTCAGAATAATTTGCTGAAAAAATGAAAGCTCTGTGGTCCTTAACGGCTGGCTGCGTGCTGGATCAGGCAGTTGTTAAGATTTAAAGACCTAAGGTGTGTGCAACACATTGAATATATGGCATACCCTGCTGGTTCATAAAGGGTTAATTAGGTTCATACACTCTGGTTCACACACTCAGCAACTGTTATGTCTGCCTTTTCCATGGGCATGACATCCTGGACTGATTGGAAAGGTTACCTCTTAACCATATGGCCTAGATGCACTAACAGTCGACACAGTGTCAATAGCATATTGTTGATGTGTTCGAATCACTCCAACAATTCGATCTGCACACACATCGACATATTCACCAAAATTGTTGGATGGAAGGGGAGGGTTGAAGAAGGTCCCTATTAGCATACAGTATTTTCGAAGTGTTGTCTGTGTGGAAGGGATCTCTTCCCCTCACACATCACCAACACTACGATTCTGAACAGCATTCACTGTGCTTCCGTACCCAGCCATTAGGGGAATAAAGAGAAGGCTTTCAGCACCATGGACAGTATTGAATGCCATAGGGATGTGCATTGCTTACCCCTGTGGCATTCAAAGGGTAAACAAAACTAGTATACCAAGCAATACACAATGCCCCCCCCTTCGACATATACCCCCCCCTTAGTATGTTGACATATATTGCATATATTCAACATACTAACTCCATTCGACTTTATATTCAACAGAACCTGTCCTTCATTCAGCACTTAACCCTTTGAATACCAGAGATGTAGGAAGGCATTGCTTAGCAATGTGTTTCCTAACCCTCTGGTACTCAAAGGGTTAATAGGTTAGTTATGCGGCTGCATACCTTGCCAGTATATGTGTAAAACATGTAATGTGTAAAACATTTAATGTAATATAACAAGTTTAGCATGAGGGCGACAATTGCACATTTATTAAATAATGCGCATATAACCTATGTTTCACAAAGGTTATATGCACTTTTTATAATTAAATAAAACTTTCAGACCTCCAGGGCAGCACCAGGACCCCTCCTGATAGCCCCCCTATCATTTTCTGCCTTCTTGATAATGCCAGCGGCTGTATAAGCCAACGCAGTATCAAGAGCTTGTTGAATGAATGAACCCTGTCACCGGGTTCATTCATATAATGCGCAGCGATGCGCTCTCATCATTGAATCAGTCAACAGGGTCAGACTTGTGACAGGGTTCATTCATTCAACAAGCGCTTGATACTGCATTGGCTTATATAGCCGCTGGCATTATCAAGAAGACAGAAAATGCCTTTGGGGTCACCCCATGGATCATCTATCCTTTAGGATAGATGATCCATGATAGGGGGGCTATCAGGAGGGGTCCTGGTGTCCCCCTGAAGGTCTGAAAGTTTTATTTCATTATAAAACGTTCATATAACCTATGTGAAAATAGGTTATATGCTCATTATTTAATAAACGGCAATTGTCACCCCCATGCTAGGGGGGTGTCATGAGGGGTCATGATACCCCCATTGAAGTCTGATGTTTTGTTTCATCACATTCATCACATTAAACATGTTATATTAAACTTAGAATTAAATGTTTTATACATTACATGTTTTACACATATACGGGCCAGATA
The DNA here is from genome assembly GCA_037306005.1 of Rhinophrynus dorsalis. Lineage (NCBI taxonomy): Eukaryota > Metazoa > Chordata > Amphibia > Anura > Rhinophrynidae > Rhinophrynus > Rhinophrynus dorsalis. The sequence goes on along the minus strand of CM074718.1, from coordinate 601,358,315 downwards.
TGCAGCCTCATACCTTGCCTATTAACCCTTTGAGTACCAGAGAGATAGGAAACACATTGCTACATAATGTCTTCCTACCTCTCTGGTACTCAAAGGGTTAAGTGTCGAATGAAGGACAGGTTTTGTCGAACATATGGCAGTTCCTGTCCAATGAAGAGGTGAAAGACGAATGGAGTTAGTATGTCGACTATATGCAATATATGTCGACATACTAAGGGGGGGATATGTCGAAGGGATGACATTGTGTAGTGCTTGGTGTACTAGTTCTGTTATATTAACCCTTTGAATGCCAAAGGGGTGAGCAATGCACATCCCTATGGCATTCAGTACTGTCCTTGGTGCTGAAAGCCTTCTCTTTATTCCCCTACTGGCTAGGTATGGAAGCACAGAAAATGCTGTTCAGAATTGTCATAGCTCTCCCTGCTGTTACTCAATACAAAAGTACAACTACGACAGCCTGAGTTAGGTGAAGTGGAGACTGTGAACTCCAACAGCAGAGGCTGCTATCGGAGTTTACTGAATGAGTCGAATGTCACATTATCATATCAACACACCCCCTTGCATATGAATTTGTCTCATTATTCAGCATTTCCATATGGAAATTAGTCATTATGCTTCATTATCATATGGAAATAGGCCATTGTCGATGAGATGAATGAAAATTTGTAAACCTGTCGGATTGATGTCCATGTGGGCATCTTTTTGTCGGAGTGCAGGTGATGTAATGTAGTAGACAGCGTGGTGAATACCGTGGATGTGCCTACGACATTGCTCCGACAGGACCTCAACATTTTTAGCCCTCTATAAATTTTTGTGCATCTAGGCCTTTGAGTGCCAGACGGTGTATGCAATGCACTGCGAAACAATGTGTTGCATACACCGATGGCATGCATCAGGGGACAGTATTCTTCCTATGAGGACAATGAAATCCCTTCCCCCCTTGACACGTTTTTCAGGTTTTCCCTTATCTTAATTGAAGATTGTCCCTCTCTGCAGTCTACCTGGGCACCTCCCTTCTGCTCTGTCTGAGCAGTGTTACATCAGTAAAAGGGATGGGAAGGGGATACTTTGTCATTGAATTACTCTTGAACTACAACTCTGACAGAATTGAAATAACACTCTCCAAAGTCCAAATACTATGATGATTAATTAGAGCTGCTTTGATTATGAAACATTACTATCCCTTTAAGTACATTTTGTAAACAATTAAAGAGCCATTCATTCCTAGGGTATAGTTCCATTGTAAGGCTAAGAACAACGAAAAAGACACAAAAAAGTAGTAACAGACAAGTAAAAGTAAATGTATTAGGGCACTGGTTTAAAACAACAAAAAGGAACTGGGAAGGCTAGAAATGTTTGGACTTACATGATTGTCCTTATGGCAGTAAATCACAAACAGTGGGCTTCCTTTACAAAGGAAGAGTGTCCCTTTATCTTGTTATAGTGGATATGACAACACTAAATCTCCCCCAATTCTGTGTAGTGGGATTTACCTAAATGGATTTAATTTAGGACGAACACATGCAAAGAGTTCACAGATATGTCCCCTGGAGGGAAACCTGTTAGTAATTTGACCCATCTTTTGCTTGGGAGCTACATATGGTGAGATCCAGGGTACTGGTTAAAGGGGCTAAAGCTCCAGATCTCATTTTAACCCATGGAAAGCTGTATTATCCTTTATGATGTAGTTGGTTTGCTCCAGAATTGTACCTATTTATCTTTCTGATTACGGCCCATAATGCTTTCACTGTAAGAGTTCTTGTAGGTACATATGTAACCACTTTTTAGAAGAACAGTGTCTTGTTCATCTGTCTTCCTGAATCCTGAGAGTCTGTGAAAACTGAGAACAGTGAGGCCTTCAGTACTTCTGTGGTGCCTCAGCTGAAGGGGGCCGTCTAGGGTTTGCCTGGTCATTCCTTTTAAAATGGAATGATTATGAAAAATGCATACTGCAGTGTTCAGTGCAAGGCTGCAATGATTGTTTTGCAAGACTCCAGAGATGAACTGGCGACTCTAGGTCAGTCTGAAGCAGGCTGACTGGTTCCCATGGGGATCCAAAATGCTAAGAATGAACACACTAAGGGCTATATGCCATAAGCTAAAGAGGTGCAATTCTAGAGAAAAAAAAACAAAAGAAGAAAAATAAAAATTCCTTAAATTTCCATTAATGTAAATGGGAATTTTAACTGGTTGCCAAGAGGTTTCATGCCCCATTTAGAATAAAAAGTAAACAAAAAAAGTCTATGTGTCAAATCCTGATCTTTATTGATAAATAACTTGTGTCTAAGTATGGATAATAAACAGTGAGGGCTAGTATTCAACTGCCTAGAGTCCAAGTTTTGAGGGGCCCCTTAGCTGTGCTGGCCACACCCACAATGCAGAACATGGGTGTAGCCAGCACAGCTAAGTGGCTTCTCAAAACTTGGAGCAATCTCAATGTCTCTACGCCGGTTTTATGCTCCTTGACAAACTATTATTTTAACTCTTGGATTCTAGAGAGATCTCTCTAAAAACCAGGGGGTTAACCCTTTGAGTACCAGAGGGGTACGCAACGCATTGCAGAGCAATGCATTGTGTACCCCCTCTGGCACTCAAAGGGTTAAGGCCTTCTATTGGCATTGCTTGTTATAGGCCAAGGGTTTTTTCTTTGTCAGGAAAAAAGTGGATGGGACTGGGGCCACGTGAGGAACAGGGGTGTGGTCATGGGCAGAGCTAAGGGCACCTAGAGTGCCCTGCCTGGGGAGTAGGGACACCCGGGATGTAAATTCAGCCCTGTACATGATTGCGGACAAAGCTATATTAGGCTCTGTTTATGGTTGTGAACCGGATACAATGTTGTATATCCACCTTATCTATACTTTTTTTTAATTTGCTTTCTCCTCAATAAAAAAAGACATGTTAAGCTTCCCTACCCCATCCCAGTACCTCAGGTAGGCAGTGTCTATTCCTACCCTATGTGCGGACGGATTGCGAATCTTAAGTTTATTCAATACAGTCATAAGGCTTCTGTTTTTAAATGAAAAGCGGAGTGGTATTAGGGTTTTTTTGTGTTTATTTTATTTTGTGAGAAGATGCAGGAACACCATGGCTTAGAGAACACCGCTGAACCTCTGACATCACGGTAAAATGTGGGGAGGGAAGTATGAAATTTGCATGCTGCATTTTCAGTGCAAAGAGGAAGCTAAATAGAAAGCTCAGTGGCTTAACACTTTGAGTGTCAGAATGGTATCTAATTCATTGCACCCAAATGTGTGAAATTGCAGATACAATGCAAAAAATAAATAGATGCATATACCTGACTACTCCATAAGATATGCTTATTCCTATGGACTGGATCCCCTTAACCCCTTAAGGACCAGTGGTCCTGGGGTGTGTGGTTCTTTAAGGACCTCATAGGAAAGTGTGACGTGCCATCCCACGTGACTGATCACGTGTGCCGGCACGCTGAACAAGGGACTAAAAGAGATCACTCCGGTCTTCGAGCGATCAATTTCAGTTCCTGTTATTACTCACAGCGCTCCTGCAGGAGCGCTGCGAGTAAATAGTACGTGATACGCCAGGACCGTCACTGGTCCTTAAGTGCCGGACAGCCGTGACGGTCCAGGCACGTAAATGGACACAACGGGGTTAAAGCCCATTATATGTTGAGGAAAAAAAGCTTATTTTGAAAGGTTAATACATTTGCACTTACACATACACAATACATTCACAAATACACACAAACAGTTGATTTATTCACACTAGTTCCCATATATATTATTAACATAGTTGACTAGGTCAAAATAAGACATGCACCCTCCAGCACAGTTACACACATCAGGCATGTGCATATTAAACTTTAAATAACCTCAAACTTACAAACAGAGATAAAATGGCCACAGGTTTTTGATTAGTGATGCCTCTTGTGATAATTTATATCGCCCAAAACCATCCAAACAAAGCCAATTACTGCTAGCTGTCAGCCTGTAGTTCTGATGAGCATGTCCCAGTGCCCGTTGTTGCAAGAAGAACCTGTGCCATTAGATACCATGAGGCCAAACAGTTTCTTGGCTTTCTACACAAATTGTTAGGTCAGTCATGTAGCACTTGCTAGGAACAACACATTGCTCACCAGCCATAACACTTTTATTAGAACAACTTCATAATAACAATAAGAACATGCTAGCAATACATAGACGTACTAACTAAAACCGTGCTCAGTGGTTTCCATCCGTGCTCAGTGGTTTTTTGTGATCAAGGCACTTCTAATACACAGTATAGGATTTTCTGGACACCCCTACCATGTTATACATCAATTATAAAGGCGTATTGAAAGGTACAAATACAGGAATATATAGTTAATTTTAGGTTTCTCAGTCAGAATAACAAAATTAAACATGCTGTGCATAATTTCCATAAATCTACTCCTGAAACTCAACATTCACATTTTTGTTATAGTCTTTATAGAAAAAAGGAGCACCCTAGCTGAAAACCAACTGACCTAGCTAAACTAAATAACACGGACAACATATAATAAAATACAATATATATAACATCCTAGCGATATACTAGAGAGGCTATCCATACATTATACAGATACATTTTAGAAGCTAGCAATAATTATGAAGCATGCAAATTAAAACAAGTCACGAAAGTTCCTGTAGTATAACCTCTAAAACACAATAACGGTTAATGCAAGAAAATAAACAGTAAGGGTGAGTGAGAGACGAATGCTACTCTGCTTAACTGGAAGGGCAAAGGAGCCAAACTTTCTGCTTCAGACTTGTTTATGCCTATACTATCTGGTGAACCCCTCCCCTAGTAACCTACAATCTGACCAATAGAAACCCAGTCCATACATCTAAAGCACTCATTCCCTGTTGGCTTAAACCCTTCAGATCTTTTTGGGTCCCTTTTATTATATGGATCATTCCTTTTAAGACTGTGATTTTTTTTTCCTTTATTTTAAAAGAATGCGTCTCCTCCTTTATATAGAGCAAATCAAGCAAATAATGCCGTAATAAGCAATTTTGAAAACTCTGAATTGAACTATTTTGACATTTATGCCCTGAACAGATCTAGATTTTCTCTCTGATACTATTCCTAGAAGCATGTTAGATATCGTATTTAAATCTGTTCCATGGCCACAGGGCATACAGAAAGTACTGTGAAAAAGCCCCTCCTTAGTGAAAACATTATATCTTAACGTATAATCTAAAGGTGGAATGCAGAAATGGATAGATCCATGCCTGAGAAAATGTGGTGGATAACATAAATAAATATACTTGCCACTGAAATTATCATACTTAAATGGCATGCACTTAACACATTCTCTCAGGAAAAAAACCCTACACCAGGGATAGTCAATGGCTGGCTGGAAATTCTGGGAGATCAAATAATTTACAACAGTTAGAGGTTCAACAGTTGACTACCCCTGCCCTGCACCAGTGTGTTAGGATATATTTATAGACTGGGCCAGGGCTGCCCAAGTTAAGTCCTCAAGGGCCACCAACAGGCCAGGATGTAAGGATTTCCCTGATTAAAGGAGCAGTAAACGTTTTTTATGAAAAAATATATATTGTATGGCGCTTCATGTTGAGTAAAATAAGGGTACTCTCACTGCTGAGAGATGCATATTTACTGAGTTATGTGGGTTTTATTTACATCAGCAGTGCCCTCTGGTACATTCTAATGGAGAGGAAAGTTAGAATGTGATAGAAACTGCTGAGTCACTTCCTGTCCATTAGAACAATCAGGAAGTAAACAGTAAATTCACTCCCTGATTATTTGAACTGTTATAAAGTTTGAGTAAAACAACTGACAGCGGTGGAAGTGACCTTGTTTTACTCAGCAGAAAAGTCCTATAACATGTAGGTTTTCATACAAAAAAGTTTCCTGCTCCTTTATTATATAAATTCAAGTTGCCTATAATTTTTGTTATCATTTTTTAATCTTCACCTATTTTTTTTACACCTTTATGTCTCTGACAAGAACTATCTGAATTTGTTTTCAGAGAGCGTTCTGTTTGAGACTGTGAAACAGAGAGAGTGCAACAGTGTTTGTTATAAAGACAGAATGTAAAAAAGACAGTGAAAAAAGCTTTCCACTACTGCATACAGATCACTCAAGACTACAACAATGTATAAAGATCTGTTCTCTCACTGTCCCAGACTGAAAACTCTTTGGAAACAAACACCCAGGGAGCTCAATGTCGGGGAAAAGAAAGTGTGAAAAGAAAATAAATAGGTGAAGATAAAATAAAATATATGCAGATTGACCACATATTATTCACTTGCTGAATATGTAAAGTCATTTTAGGTATATTCTGATGCTGTGTACATTTGCATATGTGGTAGAATCTAAGCTTACACTTTGGTAAATGTTTTTTGTGTGAGAGAGAGAGATTCGGAGAGTATCATAGTAAAGTGTATCCAGGGTTGAATTTCCCATTAGACGGAACAGGTAACCATCTTGGGCAGGGGTGCAAGGCTGTGTTTCAGCACAAGTCATCTGCATTGCTATACAACAAAGCATTATCCATGTTGCTGAAAAGCTATCATAGAAAACAGGCAGAATCTGATTCAAATAACATTTGTAAACAGCACACACATAAAAACAAAATAAAAAAAAACAAGAAGGTGCCAATGGTACATATCACACAAAATAAACAATCAATGTATAAAATATTGCACTCAAATTTGTATGTGATTGGAAGGTACATATATGTTACCTCATAACAAACAGGCGTGCGGGGAATTTAAACTGGTCTCTGCTCTGGTGATCCAGTTCATAACTCCTGATAAGAAGCCGCTCCTATGATGAATTAAATATTTTATCAAAAAGTTAAAATCACACTACGCAATTCGCAGTTTACACCGCTGCTTTACCAAGTGTGTAGCATGTGTAATGAGATTATTTCTTTACAAAATATTTCTATAACTAAATGTAAATTAATAATATAAAAGCAAATTACAATTATAAAATGTATTTCATAGGTGGCTTGGGGGGAATTGTGTGTGTGTTTGTATAAATATTATACTTTGCAGTATACTGGAATGTAAAACCAGGCATATGACACAATTCTGTGAGAGGTGGCTTTCTGTGGAGTTGATTTGTAACCCAGATTTGTAACATAAAGAGAAGTGCTCTCAGGGAGGATTGCTGCTGTAATGTAGGTCAGTAGATGCCTGTTGACATGAGGCGGATAAAACGGATTACATTATTTACCATGAGATTAACTGTGGGAATGTTGTCAAAAGAAGAAGAATATTTTACAACAGTAATCAGGCATAGTGATATATGTGTCGCTAAATACATATTGATACGTTGATTAATTGTTTGACTCTTTGAGTCCCAGAGAGATATGCAGTGAATTGTGTATCAATGTGTTGCCTAAGCTTTAACGGTACTCTGAGCTGACTCCTGCCAGGCCAGAGAGTTTGCCAACAAACTGACATTTTTATTCCTAGTTTCACAGTAGGGCAGATGTATTAAAACAGTTCTGTGCTAAAACAGGTACTAGAATCAGTTTACTAGTGCTGTGCCTGTCTATCATCTATTTACTGACCTTGTATGACTGAAAGGGTCAGATGACAGTGATACAACTGTACTCCATTTTCCTGTGCATGATAAAGGGGACGCATGGGGCTTACTCCCATGAAAGCCATAATGATGGCAGTGTGTTCCGCTGGTATGAATGAATGTGATTAAACGCTCTATTGCATACCTCAGGGTACAACAGAGACAAACATCTGAGTGCAGAAAATAAACTGTGCTGGCAGATTCATATACTTCCACCCCAATATGTGTCTACTTCTTAGCTCTGAATTTTGTTTGGGACAAGTAAAAACTAATATTGGTATAAATGTGTGATATATTTCTTTCACAAGGCTAGAAAATTTATTTGAGTTCCAGAGAAGTATCCAACTTGGATAACTCTCTGTCACTCAAAGGGTAAAAAATTTTAGTAGTAGACGTAAAACCCATACTATCCACAAGAAGATTAATGTTCAGATGTTGTCCCCTACATGTTCGTTTATTAACAACAGGTTTTTTTTGTTGTTCATTTACAATGGTTTCCTGTGTTACACAGAATTGCTGTTGTGAATGTCTGGAGTTGCCATGCCAACTGCGTAGATGGGACTGGGCTCTGGGGAGACATGCATTTTTTAAGAGCCCATGCTTTCGTAAACACAACATCAGAGTAAAATAAAATGTTATATAAGAGAGGACATCTGTCAATGTCTGCTCATCAAAGATTGATTATAAAAACAATAATGCATGGTTTTCAGTCTAAAGCATGTTTTTGCAATCTCTTCATCTCAAAACTAATCTACTGATTCACAATAGCAGTACTGTAGTAAAATAATACACTTAACCCTTTGAGTGCCAGATCGATGTGCCATGTATTGCAGTCCCCTCTGGTATGCAAAGGGTTAATTTTACTCTAAAAAAGCATAAGGAGCCTGCTGTAAGACCTGGAAAAATTCTGTGGAAAACCAACAGCACCATAGGGGTAAGTAAAAGTCCCTGTTGAGTTAAGTGCAGCTGTTAAGCCTGCGTAGGAGACCTCTCTGGCATCCAAGGTGTTAAAGCCACATTTAAATCTTTGGGATTATGAATTTTATTTGTCTCATATGGTGCAGTTGGGGTGTCAAAGTGACGACTCTACAGTCTGATTCCACTGGCGCTACCCTCCAGTAGAAAGGTCCAGTAGAAAATTAAAATTATATACAGTTACACACTGTTTTTAGATATAAAGAAGCATTTACTTTTAAGGATTTTAGACTGGGAGCAGATCTGATTATTTCAGGCAGAGTGTTGCAGGCCTTTGGAACTCTGAAGGAGAAGGCAGATCGTCCTGCTTCTTTCTTGTATTGTGGTATACGTAGCGAGTTGTTAGCAGTGGAGCAAAGGTTATAGTTAGTATGGAGAGCAGGAGTGAGCATAGTGCTCAGGTAGTCTTATAGTTTTCCAGTGTGGTGGTTGTGTACTAAGAAAGAACGGTGAAGGCTACGTCTAGATTTGAGTGTTAGCCAATTATATGAAGACATATCACATTGGTTAAAATAAAAAAAGAACTGGAGGAAAACACTCACAAAACCAAATGTAGGGTTGTAGACGTAGGAGGGAACTGCAATGCAGAGATAGGCAATAGTCCCATAGGAGAGCATAGCCTATGATGCTCGGGTGAGAGGTTTGAGTGTGAGGCTGTGAGATGTAGATGACCATAAACCAAACCATGGTGCAGCCCAAGAAAGTAAAGTTGTAGGCCACAATGCTGAATTACTGATGCCCAGTTGAGCCAGACCCTGTACAGGATAATCAGGCTTATTAGTCGATTTGCTAAAATAGGAATACCTGGGTTGGAAAGCTACTAAAAGAAAAAGGGAATTTGCCTTTGAGGGAGGAAATCTGCAGAGAGAGGTATACCAGGGTAAGCACAAATACTGGGAAATGTACAGAGAGAAGGGAAGGTAACCATTTGGCAACAGATAGCCACCAAAAAGGGAAGAAGGGAGGTTAATATTTGTATGTGGAGTGAGAGTTGGTGGTCTAAAGTGCATTGGAGAAAGGGATGGTGGTTGGTCTGGCTAAATGTAAGGGGTGGATGGGTTGGCTAATAGGAAGCAGTGAAATGGATGGTGAGATGAAAGGAACCAAGAGCATATATTGAGTACTGAGAAAAAGGGAGGGATGGTGAAACTTGTGGAGGTGGGGTTATAGAAGGTCTGGCAACATTCTGTAGTGGGCTAAAGTGATGATTTGGACTGGAGTGGCCAGGGGGACTTTGCCATCATGACCACTTGTCCAGATCCACTCCCCAATGAAACTGTCTGCATTGATTTTGACAGAAATGACCATAGAAATGAACACATATACCTCCTACCCTCTGCAACTTCTTGCAGATCTTTTGACAGGAGTGGCCAGGGTGGATTGGCCTCCTGGACACTCTCGCTTGTAGCCCTCTATACCTCTATTATAGATATAGATTTTAAGGGTTTGTAGGGATCTGTAATACCTTTTTTTTTTTTTTTTTGCTAAATGAAAATTACTTTTAGTATAAGTGAACTTTTTTCACTTAACCCTTTGAGTGCCAGAGAGGTATTGCTACATCTCTGACACTCAAAGGGTTAGCTATGCCAGTGCTACCATAATATGTCCAAATTGAAGTAAAAACCCGGCATTTGTAAGCTTTATCAGAAATAATTATTTCTGTGTGTCTATCTCAGGTGAGCAAATAAAATATATTGCCTGGGTACAAGCAGAATCACAGATGTCTAATAGTGGTCTCTTTGCCTGCCCTGTACTTGCTTCATAAATTCTTCTTAAAGAGGCTGGTATTTCAGGAATCTAGACATCTTAAATGAAAGAATGCACCCACATCTGTTAGGCATTTGTCATAAAATGTGCTCTGCCATCATATGGTACCAACAATCAGGAACGCCTTACTTTTCTATCAGGAGACTGGTGGAGTAAAAGTGATACATTTATTGCCTAACTGAGTGGCTCTACGATTAAGCAATGGGTTGTGCACCCCTCTGGCGCTCTGTGGGTTAACTCTTTCATTCTGTAGAAGTGGGCATCTTTGGCTAAAGATTAAACTCCTTGAATAATCAAAAAGGTAATACATTTTATACCACTTACCCATCTACAGAGTCTACTGGAGACTGTGGAAAGAATTATATAGACAATACTGATAATACATTCACTGCCATTGGAATTTAAATGTTAAAACAATTTGCATGAGTATATAATCTGTCATGTATTTTGTGTTCAGCCTGCATTTTTAATATGCCTGAGGAAGAGACCTAGGGCACAAATGGATTCCAAATGTTACACATACAGTGTTACAGTAGGAATCCAATTGCCCTACCAACAGGAATTATGACGAATGTTGGGAGGAGAAAGACTAATGCTCTGTGTTTGACACACACACCCAAAAACAATCACCCTCCCAAACACTAACTCTACACTACCCCTAACAATAAAGTAAAATTATACTAGCCCTAACACCTCCTAACACCCAGAGATGTAACACTTACCTTTCATCCACTGCAATCCTTTATCTGTAATCTTCTCTCTTCCGTCAAGTAAAAATCCCCCCAAAGATACCTCTTGGGCCGTTGCCACACTGAGGACTGGCTTTTATATGGCCAATCTCTGTTCAAAATGGTTCCCAGCAACAATTGGCTGGGATGTGGGGCTACTCAACTCCCAGCCAGTTAGCTTCTAGCGGGTTAATCATCCCTACTGCTAGAAGCTGATTGGCTGAGAGATGCTTAACCCCACATCCCAGCCAATTGTAGCATGGGAGCCATTTTGAACAGATACTGACCATATAAAAGCATGGAATTGAATCAGAAATGCAATATTTTTATTATTGCTCCCTATGGGTGCAAATTTAGCTCCCAACGTGTTTTTTTCCTTCTGTAGTATGTCACAGCACAGGTATTTGAATGGCTTACTGTTCTTGAAAAAATATCGTAGAGCCACTCAGTTAGCCAGTAAAAGTATCACTGTTACTCTACCAGTCTCCTGCATTGTCTATGGCTAACACTTTTACCTACATTGTTATCATTTAACTAAAAACGGCATTTAGCACTTGCATCTCTACAGCACCCTATTTCCATTATTTCATAGCATTCAGCATTTCAGAAAGGTTTTCTAGGGACACTTTAATGTGCTAGATCTGGAGTGAGCAACCTAAGGCCCTCCAGGTGAGGATGTCTGCAGCTCCCATCATTCTCAGCCAGCCAAATGCTTTCACATATGGAAGACATTCATTTACCCATTCCTGCACTATGCAGTGATGTTGAAGACATCATTATATGTTCATAGTACCACATACTGTGAGCATCCCTGGGATCTTTCTTGTCTGTAGGCCTTGGAGTAAAAAGATGGGCTGGGGATTGGAATGTCCAAATTATGTATTTGGCATCATAATGTGGGTGGGTCTAAATCAGAACAGCAGGACTAGGACAAGGAAAGGTGGAGTTTGACCCAGACATGGGGAGGGAGTGAGTGAAATGGGTGGAGGAGTGAATTGGGATACCTGGGAAACGCACCGAGCTGTAGAATCACCCTCGTTCCACTGGAGTCTCTGGGGCAGATCCAGAGAGTTCTCAGGTATGTGAGACGTAAGACCTTTTAGAATAGAACTAGGGCTGTAGAACAGACACTGGGGGAAATTGTATTCAAGTATGAGCTGTTTTTAAAAGGGACAATGAAGAGTAACTGTTGATATTCTTTTTTTCTTTACAAACAATTTAAAAAGTCCTCTCAACTAACCAGATATCACTTTTTACTAATTGTGATCCAGTGGTAGAAGACAGTAAAAAAAAAAAAGTGTGGGGCCACACTGTGCATTCCCAAAATGGTGCATGTCAATGATTTGGAGGGGCACAATGAAGACATTTTGGCTCAAATCAACAGACTTCTTCGGTTGTGTGTGCAGCCCCATAAACTTCTAGAACTGGGTGAAGAAACATGTCCCTAAGAGTCTACCTGTGCTAGTAACAAGGCTGAAAGCTTGAGGAAGCAGCTTCCATTAACTGTGTCATATGGATACCTGATTCTCGTAGGCAGTATATGAAGGCCTTTATATCATACTGCCTCTGTTATTATAGACCAAATAGAATTTGCTTTTCTGGATCTGGTTACTAAAATGTTGAGTAGCAATAACACATTGTGTGTGAACCCTCTGTCATAGAGCTCAGTCTTTTACAGGATGCCAGATTGCAATAAGAGGCCTTTCAGCTTTTGAGAACCACAATTCCCATTATCTACAGGTAGCCGTTAGCTTCCCATGGATGATAGGAAGTATGTTCCTGAACAGCTGCAGGGCTTCAAGTTGCCCTCCCAGGACTATTAATCTTGTATATGCATCAGTATTATCACACAGACCAACACGCATACCAGAGAACTCTCCGGAACTGCCCCAGAAACTCAAGGGGGTAGATTCACTAAGCTGTGATAAAGAGGTGATATAGTGGAGATGACTTAGATAGAAACATAGAAATTGCCCATTTCCCTACCGTAAAAAGCTTTTTTCGGTCCTTCGTCTTTTGTTCAGGACAGCCTTATGCCTATCCCATGCATGCTTAAATTTTATCACTGTATTAACTTCTACTACTTCTGCTGGTAGGCTATTCCGCTTATCTACTACCCTCTCAGTGAAGTAAAACTTTCTTACATTACATCTAAACCTGTGTCCCTCTAGTTTTAGACTATGACCTATTGTCCTAAAATTTTTACTCCTTTGTACTTCCATCCTGCACTTTGTTGAATCCCTTCATGTAGTTGAATGTTTCTATCATATCCCCTCTCTCTCTTTTCTCCACCAAGCTATGTCGCAAGTGCATTATTTTACATTTATCAACATTAAACTGCAGCTGCCAAACTCTTGTCTATTCTTCTAATTTACCTAAATCATTTGTCACTTGGCTTATTCCCCCTGGAATGTCTACCCTGTTGCAGATCTTTGTATCATCTGCAAAAAAGCATACCTTACCTTGAAGACCTTTTGCAATATCACTAGTAAAAATATTAAAAATAATGGGCCCCAGTACAGATCCCTGAGGTACCCCACTAGTAATACTCCTTTCTTTCGATTATTCTCCATTGACTACCACCCTCTGTATCCTGTCTTATCCATTTAACTATTTTTACATCCAGACCCAAATACTGCAATTTATTAATGAGTCTTCTATGAGGGACAGTGTCAAATGCTTTACTGAAATCTAGATATTTACTGCTCCTCCTTGGTCTATTATTTTAGTTACCCAGTCAAAAAATCTATGAGGTTAGTTTGACAAAATCTCCCTGCTGTAAACCCATGCTGTTTGGTATCTTGCAAGCCATTCAAATTCAGATATTCAACAATTCTTTCCTTTAGCATAGTCTCCATTAATTTTCCCACTACTGAAGTAAGACTTACTGGTCTGTAGTTACCAGACTCTCCCCTGCTTCCTTTCTTTGTGAAGCGGTACTACATTTGCTATCTTCCAGTCTTCTGTAACTACTCCTGTCCATAACGGCTGAATAATTCTGTTAAAGGTTTTGCCAGAACACACTTAAGTTGTGTCCTATCTGGCCCCATTGTTTTATCTGTTTTTAACTTAGAAAGTTGAAGTAGAACTTCTTCCTCTGTAAACATGCATGTTTCCCATGTCTTGCCATTTCTTTTTTCTAACAGAGGTCCCTGTCCTTCATCTTCTTCTGTAAAAACTGAACAAAAATATTAATTGAGACAGTCAGCTAGCCCTTTATTCTCATCTACATAGTTTCCATTTTTTGTTTTCAGTCTAACTGTTCCTTGTTTCATTTTCCTCCTTTCACTTTTATATCTATAAATGTTTTATCCCCCTTTTTTGTATTGACTGGGCAATTTTTTCCTATGTGTGTGCTTTGGCACATCTAATAATGCATTTGGTCTCCTTCAGCCTGGTTTTGTAGTGATACCTATCTTCTTCCTTCGGCATCTGCTTATATTTCTTAAATGCTTCTTTTTTCTCCTTTACTATATTTGCCACTTCTGCGGAGTACCACAGTGGTTTTCTTTTTTCTTTTACTTTTGTTGACATGCCTAATGCAATTCTCTATTGTGTTTAGTAAAACTCATTTCAGATAATCCCATTTCTCCTGGACTCCATCTAAAGATCTCCAAGTTGTTGTGGTTAAAAAAAAAACTTCACACAAGAATGGCACGTTAGGAGAACCACTTCCCTAATACGGAGTGTGTCAGAATTGGGATACAAAACCACCTAGTTTATAAGCAAGGCTGTTAAACAATTGAGCATACTAACATGTCTGGCATTGTTAGAAAGAGTTTAGACTTTGAAAGGCATGTAGAAAGCAGTTAATAAATGATATGATTTAAGCTTATTAATTATACGTTATGGATGAGCTGAGAAAATGGAATTGGTAATATTCCCCAACCCTAAATATTGACAAGATGACCACTATAATTAATCATGATACATCTACATCAACAAACATACAGATTGCCTCAAAGGAATCAACAGTTTAGTCTGGTTCAGAGAGCTATGAAAAGTCCAATTTATATTAACCACTATTATCTATCATGTAACTGAAAAGTGTTATTAGTAGATATATGAATCTGCACTGGTTAACAGCTACAATGAAGGTTCTTTATTCACATAGAAACTCTCTGATCAAAATACTACTACAGAATTATACTGTAACATAATAACTGAGCAGTTCTGTAATGCTCCCATCATATAAACTGTGAGCATAGCGATAGTTTGCTGGGCTATCAAGAGGCTCTCATATACTGGCCTCATTAGCCTATAGCATCCGGTCACTGGATTTTACCTCAGAGACTCATATACTACACATTAATTAGAAGCTAAAAGTGGTAATACATATTGTTTGAGAGCAAAAATGGTAGCAGCCATTCAAAAAATAAATTAAAAAAACCCTATTCAAGGGAATCACATAACTATATAAATAGTGTTTCTTGAACCCTATTCAAGGGAATCAAATCACTATATTTCTAGCATATTCATTCTTCTAGTGTATTCATTCTAACATGTTTCACCTGTATATGCAGGCTTCATCAGAGACAATGTTGCTGTTTAAAAAGGCTATAACTCCCACCCTCTTGCAGATAGCACTCAATCAAAAAACGTCTACATTGGTTACAAGATATGAAGCAAATTGAAAAAGATTGACCAATTGTAGGGTGACCACATGTCCCTGATTGCCCAGGACAGTCCCTGATTTAAAATATGTGTCCCTTGTCCCTGGCAGGCCTCTACTGGTACAATACAAAGTCCCAGAATGAAGACTCCAGACCACAGCGTTCTAAACACTAGAAGGAGAACTGCCCTTTGCCTAATATAACAAGAAGTGGTGTCTCTGCTGGGCTACAAGAAAATGGCTTCCAGATGTTGTTGCCAAAACTTAACTATGAATATTAATCTGTCAATTAATATTCAATAATTAAGTAATAAGTTACAACATTAATATTTGTTACATTTCTTAGTATTATGGTCAAATATGTGGATAGAAAATACACGAAACATTGTAATATTATATTATAGCAAGTAACATGTTATAATATTATGATAGCAGTAACAATGAAAAAACGAACAAACAATGAACAAACTGCAACATATAAATTACAAATGTCCCCAGCCCTTGGCTGGTTCTAAGGAGAGAGAGAGCTGGTGGTCTACATCCTACGTACAATTAAGAGGAAGCCCTGAATCTCTATTACCTCTCCTTTTTATTCCTAGTGGAATGTTTTATGGGAGGTAACTTCCTTAGAGTAGGCTGGCCTATGATGTCACTGCTAGAAGCACATGGCCTACACACTGCCCCTAGTGGACCCTCCAAAGTATTAACATTATTTTGCTTTATTTATGACATAAATCATTAATTACTAATCAATACACCAGACAGAACTCAAAACACTAGAGAGAGTACTGAGCCTTGATTTTGACATTGGACAGGAGCTGCAGTGCATTTTTGTTGTAGTGTAATGTTAGTCTAAGGAATGATGTACATTATCTCGTACCCCACAACAGGCACTGTTTTCTGTCACAGCAGTCAATGGGCAGTTCTCCCTCTAGTGTCTAGAACTCTCGTCTTTGCAGTGTCCCTGAATGACAGAATGGAAATGTAGTCACCCTACCAATTTCCAAAAGCAAACCTCTACCAAAATCTTACTATCGAATCACAACATGCAAACTATATACACCTCCAGGTACCACTGAGTGTGTTTCTAAAAGAGCAGGTATTACTTTTAAAGGGATATTACCTTAAATAGTAAATTTGACTGTAACTATTTAATAATATTTAATAATGAGAGGTTATTCTAAATTGTCAGAAAAAAATACCTGAATGTAATATATGATTTCCTCTCCCACTTTGAGTTCAGTTGTTTCAGGGAGGCAGCACCAGAAGTAGATCTGGAAGGAAAACCTTCCCAGGAACATCTTTCATAAGCTGCTACCGATGAATAAGTTCCCATGTGCAGCATCTGGTAGAACTTAGTGTTTGGCTTTGCATCAGGAAGCGTGGCAGGAGTTTTTGACCTTAGTAGAAATAATTGGGGATGTGAACTTGTACATGGGAAAGCTGGATGTTTTTTGTGGTGTTGGGTTAGGCTTAGGTAGGAGGACTGTCCTAGTCTTTGGTAGGTCTAAGGATGTCGACATTGGATTTTTTGACACTGCAGACATTAAATGGTTTGCTGATAGTAAACCTAGTTAGTCATATGTTAGATACCTGAACCGCCAGGCATATCAGTTCGGCGGGCCCGCAGTGCAGGTTGGCGACTCGCCAGGTTCTCCAGGCATCTCCCCTCTGTGATCCCTCTGCTGCAGGCTGCATCCTTGGGCCAATCCCCCGCCCGACGTGAGCTGCGGCATCGGGCACTGGGGGTGGTGTGCTGGAGTCCCTGCGAGCCACTGGCCTTGCTCCAGCATTCTACGTAGGGTAGGGGGCTGGTTCAGCCAGCACTTATGCCTGGGGAGGTGTGTCAGGTACTGACAAGTGCCTCTACTTAAACCCAGGCGATTCCTTTGCTCAGGGCTTAGTTGTATTAGCCCTACCCTTCTGAGTACTGCTCTCTGACCCTATTACCAAGTGATATTCATATACCTTCGGTGTTCCTGGACCTTTGCTTCCGATCCTGACCATGCTGCCCATCATAACTCTAGACCTTGGCTTCTGATCCTGAATACTCTGCCTTCTGTAATCCCAAACCCTGGCTTGACCCTGACTATTCTATAACTTCTACATTACAGGTTGCCTCCTACCTCCTCAATTGCTTTTTTTAGTCGAAAATTAGTACTTTCGGCTGGTGAGTGTTCCCTGCATCTGGGCTTCAGTACCCAACAACGTCGCAGAGTGCGACAGCATATGAGTAGGGTAGTGTCTCTGAAAACTCTGAGGGGCCTTTTTTTCTTTTTTTTGTGAGGTGGCGCTATTTCAAACTGCATTTGCACTTGTGTATTTTTGGGTCTTTTTACATCAGTGAGCTTGGTTGCAGTCGCAAACATGAGGCAGGTAGACTAACCAACCAGGACTTTTTGTTGGGACAGGACTGTTTGGTAATCAGGCTTAGGATCTCAAAAACAGATCAGGTGGATAAGGGTGTGTTGATCTCCTTATTTCGGGTGGGTTTGAATGAGTGTTCTTTTGTCCATACGAGGGCTTATTTGGCATCATCAATTAAGTCTTTTTTCTTTTCTGGTTGACTGATAGTTGCAGTTCATTCAGGTGTTTTTAAAAAAGGAAATGCAGAAGGAGCATAGGTTGTTTCTGAGTGTTCATATGCTGGATTTCGGTTTGGACATTTTCCTGGCAGATTTGAGGGATTGTATTAAATGGACCATGTTGAATGTGCCTGGAGGGGCACAGCCAACTTAAGGAGTGAGATACTGAAGTAGATGGAGATGCGTGGTAGAGTGGACAGCTACAAATGGATTCAGAATGAGGGCTAAGATACCTACAACGAGGGTGGATATCAATACCCAGCTGAGCCAAAATACATTTCAGGATGAATGTGAGTGTAACTGGTAGCAGGTAAGGGTATAGTTAAGGACAGGAAATATGTTATATACATCTGCAGAGTTGAGTGATGGCCTGGTGAACTCTGAAGCTTGTCAGATTGAAGAACAGCTTCCTGCTGTTCTGTATGCCAGCAGAATGGAGTGATGGCCTGCTGGACACTGAAGCTTGGAGGATCAAAGTACAGATGATTGCCATTCTGGAAGCCAGTATAGTGGAAATATGGCCTGGCAGACACAGAGGCTTAACAGATAGAGGTACAGATGACCACTGTACTGGATCCCAGCAGAATGGAGCAATGGTATGGAAGATTCTGAAGACTGAAGGATCAAATTACAGCTGGTCTCTGTTCTGTATGCAAGCAGAATACTGTAATTTGAGGTACAGGCAAGGATGATCGAGAAGTCTAACAAAGCCGAGGTTGGTGCAGATGGAAGATGTTCAAAGTCGAAAGATCAATCCAGGGCAGCAACAAATGCAAATTCTCAAACTAAGTCTCAAACAGAAAACTTGATAATCGGGCAAAGCGCAAAGGAGGGAGAAGAGTATGAGAAGGCAAGAGTAACCAATAGGAAACAAAATGTACAGCTGCAGAAGCAGAATATCGTAGCAGACTTGACAGTAGCAAACATTCGAAATTCTAAAATGTAACTGTTATGTAAATGTGTTAATTGTTATTCATTTGTAATAAATGTAATGAATATATGATAACTGTTAAAAATTATTTTAATTCATCTAACAAATAAGAGTATTTAATGGTGGGTAAGAAAGAAGGAAAGTCTGATTTGGGGACTGATTTGACCATGCCCACATCAGGAAGGGGTTTTATAGGTGAGACATGAAACCTTCCTTCTCCTATTGCAGCATATCCATTAGGTAACTGTTATGTAAATGTGTTAATTGTTATTCATTTGTAATAAATGTAATGAATATATGATAACTGTTAAAAATTATTTTAATTCATCTAACAAATAAGAGTATTTAATGGTGGGTAAGAAAGAAGGAAAGTCTGATTTGGGGACTGATTTGACCATGCCCACATCAGGAAGGGGTTTTATAGGTGAGACTTGAAACCTTCCTTCTCCTATTGCAGCATATCCATTAGGTACCACAGCAGTTTGGGGATAACATTTACTGTGGCATATTTCACTACTGTTCTAGGGCAACTTTGTATATAAGAAGTATACCTGGGATATCTCAGAGTTTGACCATGGGACTTGTGATTCTGACCCAAATTTCAGGGTTTCAAGGTGAAGGCTCAAATTCTAAGGGTGAACGAGATCAGGGTATTGTTACATGGTGTGCACCAATTAAATGCTTTGCTATTCAATGAGCTGGAGTCATTTCTAGCACAAAGAGGGAGAAGTCCTGCTTATCATGTGTCTGTTCCAGCAGTGAAACTTCTAAGCTGTAATATGTTAAGAAGAATGATTAGAGCACCTCTAGGTCAGACAAAGTAGGCATCACCTAAGACAGATGTGTCCAAGTTCGATCTTCAAGGGCCACCAACAGGCCAGGATGTAAAGATTTCCCTGATTAAGCACAAGTGATTTAATCAGTGGCTCAAAAAGGGAAAACTTTAAAGGGTAACTGTAACCTTTATTAAATTCAGAGTGATCTCATTGGCAAGAGAGAGATCCGACTCTCATGCTGGATTCCTCCATCTGAGGAGGAGGTGATAACTGGGAACAACTGGGGAGAGGAAGATATGAAGATTTACAGGCTGCGGAGCAAAGCGGTGCCTCAGCCTGTCCTGAACTGGCATCACAGGCTGATTTTTACAAGGTTAAATATTGGGCTATACTTGATTAAATTGAAAAAACATTAAGATGAGAACTTTAATAGAGGTGATAGTTCCCCTTTAAATCCTGCACTGTTGGTAACTCTTGAGGATTGCTGTACACCCCTGACCTAGAACAAGCATTCTTGGGAACTGTAAGGGTTAGTATTCTAAAGATCTCAGGGTAAGCTTAACTCTTTGAGTGTCAGAGTGGTACAGAACGCATTGCTCTGCAATGCGTTCTGTACCCCTCTGGCACTCAAAGGGTTAATCTGAAAGCTCCCGGCTATAACAACACTTGTGTTACCCTTTACAGATATAGAACTCAACAAACTGTATACACATTAAGGCCGATGTACTAAGTAAAAGCAAAAGAACAATCCAAGTGAACCACAGGGACCAAATAAATATTCAGAAAATGTTTCAGTTGATTTCATTGAGTCTTTTAACCTTCTGGCATTCAAAGGGTTAACCCACTGTTTGCTAGCGAGGTCTCCAGTGCACTGAGAAGCAATACATTCTAGAGCTGTCTAGCATTCAAAGGGTTAAAAGCCCCATTGCAATCAATGGAAAAATGTATTTGTCCCCTACGGTGCCATTGGTTTATCACAAAATTGCACCACGTTCTTAGAACACCTGCCTCATTGTTTATATGGGTATCCAGATGATCAAATCAGCCTAAATCCAATGTATTAAAGGGAAATGCTGTATATGTAATTATAGAATTAATACCTCCAAATAGCAAACCCTGACCTACAGTGTTATGGTAAGAAAATCCTTGTGGCCCCAATGCATTTTGCTCTTATGTCTTGGATCAAGAGATAGCATCATCAGTCAGTCCTGAATATCATGTCCATGGAGGTGGACATGACAGTTGCCGTCAGGACTGAAGGACCTAACCTCTGATCACTATATATGGTAATCTTAACCCTTTAAGGACCAGGAGTGTGTGCAGTGCATTGCTGCACAATGCTTTGGACATCCCTCTGGTAGTGTGAAGTAGGCTCATGCATTATGCCTACTTCAAGTTTGAGAAAACTGCCACAGCTTTTATGTTCTCTGATATATAAATCTTGGGAAGAAAGACACAAGAGCAAACATCAAAGGGGCCATTAAGATTTTCTGCCTATGGTAAGGTAAATTGTAGTTATTCCTAGGAAATCTTAGTTCTCCTTTAAGAATATGGCCTAAATGCTTGGTCCATAGTCTATGTAGTGTTAAGCTGTTCGAATAGCATCAATGAAACATTCCATCCTCTGCTAACTCTCTAAAATAACCTTCCCTGTGCTCTGTTCAGGTTGATGTTTCAGTGAAACAAACAGGCCACAGTTTTTCATATTTGTTTTATTTGGACATTCTTTTCCACTTCAATATCCGTTCTGCATGAGTGTTTTTTAATGAGCCTGATTGCTCCAGGCTGCATCCAGTTTGCTCGCTCAGGCAGAATCTTTTTTGTCCAATCGTAGGAAGCCTAGTGAGAAGCACTGCAGATGTGACATGTATTTGACCTGACAGGATTGTAGGCACAAAATACACTTGTCTATACTGTACAGTATAAAATGTCTTTCTAGTTACCAGTAATATGACATAAACATACATAATGTTTCCATAATAACAATAGATCCTATTCAGATTTATCTCCATATTGGAACATATATTTTTCAGTTGGCATATATTTCTCATGATGATCACAACACTTGGAGGAGTCTGTGACTATTACAACATTGCAATCTTATTCAAAATACTACCACTGGTTTTAAGTATAGGTTTTAATGGACAATATATATATATATATATATATATATATATATATATATATATATATATATATATATATATCTCAAACAACAAACATATGGAAATGCACCAGAGCCCACAAGATACAACCAAATACTGCTAAATAATACATTATAAAGAAATTAATATATACTAACAAATAGAGAAGTAGAATTGCTACTATCCTATAGTGGACAGGTCTAAAATAATAATAATGAAAAAGAAGGAGAGTGCTAATAGTCTCTATGCATATAATATACACAGTTTAATAATGAAATACAATGGCGAGCAATCGACTCAGCTAGATAAATATTAACTTGAACTGTAGTCCCATGTAATCTGCAAAATAAAATAATCACCATTCCATGCAGAAGTATCCTCAAGATACAAAACGCCTAGGAGTTTACATAGTGTAGTTCTTTGTTTCAGTACCCCCACTCCATAGTGCTATAAAGCACATTATAGTCCGCACATCTTCAATTCAAGGAGATAGTTTACAGCTAAGAAGGGAGGTATTGTCTACAGGAGAGCAGTTTGTTCCTCTGTCCACAGGTGTGATCCGTGGAGCCAACCAGTGCATACTTTCACCAGTGACATTATATCTGCACCTGTTTTAGGTTAGTCCAAGCACATAGGGCCATTCCAAGCCCACAAGTGCTCACACAAAGCTAAGGCATACTTCCCAAGTGTCCCTCTTTAGGAGAGACAGTCCCCCTTTTAGACCCAAATGCCTCTGTCCCTCTTTCCCACTCTGATGTCCCTCTTTTTAGGAAATCAGACTGTGTGGTGTGTATATAAGTGTATCATACTGCTCTAGAGCAATAAAACTCACATTATTGTTTGTTTAGACGTAACTATATGTGTTTATAACTTAGCCTGTGTAAATAAAACACTTAAGTCTTGTTCTAAATCATGTATTAAGTTACACATGGAGGTGTCAATAGGTAGTGAAATACCCTAAAAATTCTTGGCAATGCCCCCGCACCAGCCATTCCACCAGTGTCTCTCTTTGGCAATTTGAAATGTTGGGAAGTATGGTAAGGATTGGAGAGATCAACAATCCATATTACCTGCCAGCTGATCATCCGGACTTCACACCAGTTGTCTATTGAAAGGTTATGAAAGGACTGGTGGAGATATACATCGTAATTGTGAGCACACTTTTTACATAATTTTTTTCAGTGATATCACTGTTTTTCCACATATTTTTATATGGGACTGTTTTTATAGCGCTTGTTTTTATTTTGCAGAGTACATGGGACTCCAGTTTGAGATTATGTAGCTGAGTTGATTTGCTTGTCATATCTCATTATTAAATTGTGTATATTGTATGCATAGAGATTATTAGTGCTCTCATTTTTACTTTTATATTAAAGTGATAGTAACTGTATATTGTATCCTTTTTATTTTTTATTTATTCTATAAAAGAGGATCATTTTTGGTGTAGACAGTTTAGTATACAGGAGGAGTTAGGCAAGTGCAAAAAAAAAAAATTGTCCTAACGTTTTGTTTTTTATTTTGCTTTTTTTTTAGTTCAAAATCATATTAGGGCACTCAGAGTTGCATTTTTATTACCAATCATTATACAATTTTGCATTTGTTTCTTTATCTGATTCAGGTTATAATTAAGTGAGGGATTGTACTAGAAAATGTGAAATTATCTTTTTGATAAATCCTGCTTTATAGTATGTTGGCCTGGTGTGTGAATGAAGGAAAAAGATAGGGAAAATAAAGTGAGGGCTCAACAAAGCCCACAGTTTCACAATGCAAGTCCTTGAGGTGCATTCACCCACAACATCGGTCCACTGGGTGTGTCCAAATGGTGAGATTCCTGTCACAATATGGCCATGAGATAATAAGGGTGAGTGGGATTGCGATGGAGGAATGTGGTGTTTACCTTTGTAAGTGGTTGGATTTTGGTGGGAAGTGAGCAAAACAGGCAAGAAAGTGGATTGAATTAGCACATATGTCACTAACTTGGATAATCACACTCTGAGACTCGGTTATTAAATCAGAAAAACAAATTTTCCACAGCAGACCTGGAGGGCTTCCAGGTAGGATTCCCATCAGAAATGAACCATCATAAGAGAAAACTGATCCCTTTCCCATTATCCCGAGAATGATCAGATTTGTAATTCATAAACAGCTGGAGGGCTGCATGATTCCTACCCCCTGGTAAATACCTTTGTACCTCTGCTGCGGTAGTCACAAAATGCTAATTATCATCATTGCTCTCTTTGATCACTGGGGTTTCTGGGCAACTGGTTTGCCATTGTCTAACCTGTGACCTTTTTGTTTTTCCAGGCATGGCCTTCCCTGTTGATATTTTGCAAAACTGCAGCCACGAGGAGCTGGAGAGCTTGTCAGAGGATTACTTGTCTGATCTGCGATGTGCTGATCCTACCAACCCAGACTACTTCTCCCTACCTGATCACAGGGAGGTAAGACAGAGAGGGATGCTAACCTTTTATTCTGACTTTACATATTCTGCACGTGTGTAATATGTTAAAGGGATAGTAACACTTAATATGTAAAAAAAGATATTTATATTGTAGGGTTTATCCTCCTGAGTAAAACAAAGGTACTGGCACTACTGAGAGGTGTTTTATTTAATAGCTATTGCAGCTCAAACTTGAATTTTTTACATGCAGCTTCACAGTGGCCTGAAACTGTACAGTGGCGCTGTTGCTACACCATCCTATGAACTGCCCTGGTCCATTGATTATGAACCTCCATAGGATGGTGTAGCCACAGCGCCACTATACAGTTTCAGGCCAGTGTAATGCTGCATCTAAAAAAATCAAGTTTGAGCTGCAATGTCTATTAAATAAAACACCTCTCAGCAGTGGGAGTACCATTTTTTACACAGAAGCATCAACCCTACAATATATTTATATTTACCTATATTTTTTAGTTCATCTTCACCTATTTTTTTTACATGATTTTTCTCCTTGACAGTGAGCTGCCTGGATCTCTGTGTCCAAAGAGAGTTCTGGTCCGTTTACAATCAAAGTATGACAATGATAAAATGTAATATTATCCCGGCAGCACTGAGTGTTCCATTTGATGTATGCTAAAAAATGTTACATTCTATCCATCTTTTCCTGCTTTCACAGTCCCTGACAGAAAGCTCATTGGAAACAGACCCAGGGAGCTCAATGGCAGGAAAGTAAAGTGACAATAAAAAAATGAATAAATAAAAGTTAGAAGCAAATTGCTATTACAGAATAAATGTAAATGTAAAGGCTGCTTAACACTTTGAGTCCCAGACTGGGTTTTAGCCCTTTTGAGTGCTAGACAAGAGTCCAACGCATTGCTTTGAAATGCATCAGACAGTCCTCAGGCAGTAGAATGGTTAAACCTTTGGATGTTAGAGTGCTCTTGGATACATAGAGACTAACATACAAAAAAGCAGTGGAACAGTTCTGTGGCAAATCAATTGCAACGTAGGGGACGTTTACAATTTCCAAAAAATTCCAATGGGATATGGGGTTGCAACTTAACAATGTGTTGTATACCCCTCTGTCGCTCAAAGGGTTAAAACCAGGGACAAAAACAGGAAAACGAAATCCAGAGACAATGAGCCACAACCCTGGAAATGTGGCACAGTTGGTAGAATTGTCATTTGCTGTTATACTTATGCACATTTTGACAATCCAAGGCCTAACAATTTCACATTCACCTACAGTGAATCTTGCAATTAATCTTTAGATAAAGCTTAAATGTTTATTAATAGTCACCCCCTGCAAGTTAAACAGGGATGATGGGATTAGTAGTCCAGCAGCAGCTGGAGGGCCACAAATTGCCAGCACTGTCCTGTGTGGTTACATTCCCCACACAGTTGCTATTTGAAATCTGACCCAGATTCCTCACATACACACAATACTTCTCCCACACCAAAGTGTTAAGTGGGGAAGTCTACAGTACAGTACTAATGGTTATTTTAATGTATTAACCCTTTTGGGTACCAGAGAGGCCTCAACACTGCAATACAATGTGCCAGAGATCTCACTACTAGCAAAAAGGGGCAAAAAGTATCTAAAAAAATTATCTAATTGTATGTAATGTTTTTGTGTTTACATTGTTATTGTTTCTCTATTTTGTGCAACGTTTTTATTTCTTACTGTAAAACCTCTCCAGGACATACTTGAAAACTAAAGAAATTTCAGTGTATTCTTCCTGGTAAAACATTTTGTAAATAAATTTTATGTAAACCCTTCATCTCAAACTCAACCTTAGCAAAACTGAACTAATTAATTTCCCTCCCTCTACAACCAGCCTTACCCCAGACATTACCCTCACTGTTAACAGCACTACCATCAGACCAATCCCTACAACACCCTGACTGGGGGTCACATTGGACTCCGCCTTATCCTTCATTCATCACATCCAGTCAATCTCCAACTCATCCCGCCTCCACGTCCGCAACATCTCTAGAATTCAACCCTTTCTCACCCAAAACACTACTAAAATTCTAATCCAAAACACTACTAAAATTCTAATCCAAACAATCATGTCCCGTCTTGACCACTGCAACTCACCACTAGTTGGCCTTCCTCTGACCCGAATAACCCCACTGCAGTTTGTAATGAACTCTGCTGCAAGACTAATCTTCCTCACTCATCTCTTCTCTAACACCGCTCCCCTTTGCCAGTCCCTACACTGGCTCCCATTAGCATACAGAATTAAATTCAAAATCCTGGTGCTAACATATAGAGCCCTCACTAACACCTCATCCCCCTATATTTCATCTCTCATTTCCAAATACACTCCAACTTGCCATCTTCGCTTTGCACACGACCTTCTCCACTCTACAGTTCTTATTACATCCTCCCACTCCCGCCTACAGGACTTCTCCCTTGCTGCCCCTGAGCTCTGGAACTCCCTCCCCCACCCTGTCAGACTCTCCCCTAGCCTTCAGATCTTCAGACGCTCCCTGAAAACTCACCTCTTCAGGGAAGCCTATCAACTGCCTCCATAAACATTATCACCAAGAATCACCCCTTCCCTGGATCACTGCTCTCAACAGCACTTCTCACTCCCACCCACTGACCTGCAGTTCATGTGTCAGGAGGCACTTACACCCAATAGCACTTACTCCTTCTGTGTCCAACCTTCCTTCCTCCAGACTGTAAGCTTTCATGAGCAGGGTCCTCTGATCCTTTTGTTCTCCACATTTGATTTGTACTATTTAATATCTCTGTATGTCTAGTCCCAATTGTACAGCGCTGCTGAATTATTTGGCTCTATATAAATAAAGAATTAGAATAAGAAGAATGTGTTGCACACCCTAGTGGTCCTTAAAAGGTTAAATACATGCATTTGCAAATAAATAGAAAGCTAAAGAGGTGCAGTTCTGGAGCATTCCATTGACACCATAGGCCAGGGGTGAGCAACTGTAGGGCTGCCTCCCCAGGGAACCACCTCAAGTCTGGCACAGGGGTTCTAACAATCTAAAAGATCCTGCAGAGTAGCCTAATATATACAGGGCCCCCCAATGAGCTATACATTGAAATCAATAGGGATTTTAATTTGTCCCCTGTGACACAGTTGGTTTGCCCCAGAATTGCACCTTTATGTTCCTGACTATGCCTCATAATCATATCACTATTAAATTACAAAGCACACTTTCGTTAATGTGATCTCTGTCTCTCTCACTCTCTCTGCAGGTCCAGATCAGCCTTTCTACTGTAGGCTTTGTACCACTCTATGGAGGAGACCAGACACACAGAGTTCTTGCTCTTTTTGCACCTGAAGATACACTCACAGGTATTTGTCAACTGTAGTTATTTAGCAAGGATGGCTGCACACATGAAAGAGGAACCACTCTGAAGAAAACCAGCTGTACAACAAGGGAGAAATAAAAATACACATTAATGTAAATTTGAGTTTTAACTCCTTTAATAGGAACATTTATTTGTTCTTTATGAAGCATTTAGTTTGCTCCAGAATTGCTCCAGTTCTTCAAATTCCATCCACCTCATGATTTCCAGTAGGAGTTAAAGCACCATTTAAGAGATAGTAATAGATGAAGTAAACTTCAGTTCAAGGTATTATTTGACATTAAACAGTTTGACAGTCACACAATATTTTTAAGGATTTATTATAATTATATTATTCCCTTTTCTCCCCTTAATGTGATGTCAGACTCTTCTCCTATGATGGGGCTGACACCCTTAACCAACCAGTGGAACTGGGGTTGCTATGGAAACCTTACCAAGCCATCCTATGGAAGAGACATTTCACTTTATGTAAGTGCTTGTGACAGTTACCTGTTCCAGCGACGCTGCCGACGAGGACGCAGGAGGCGTCGATGTGTTGCGGTCGCTTCCTCCCAGATGGTGTTGGATACGCCTGGTTTGAGCGAGCCTGGCGGCATCATTGGCCACCCATGTACTCATGCCAGCTGAATTTGGCTCTAGTTTTGGTGCATGTGCGGGCCACTGGTTTGACGCATTGCGGCGGGATGCGCCATTTAGGGGCTCGAAGCGGCAGATCCCTGTTTTGTACTGCTTGGCTGTATCTCCTCCCATCCACTTCCTGGGCTGGACTTTAAGAGGGAACTGAGCCAATTCTTAGTTGCTCTTGCGTTGTTGTTTTACACAGTTGGGTTTCCTTGGGCTCTGTATATAACCTGGCTTGTCTGACCATCCATCCTGCTGCTGACCTGTGGTTCTGTCTCACTATTCTCCTGCCTACTCCTTGTGTGTAGCGGACACCCAATCTGGTGCAGACCTGTGGCTCTGGCTGACTAACTACCCTGTGTATGACCCGGCTTGTCTGACCATCCATCTTGGTGCTGACCTGTGGCTCTGTTTGACTATTCTCCTACCTACTTCTTTTGTATAGCGGACACCCAATCTGGTGCAGACTTGTGGCTCTGGCCTACTAACAACTCTGTGTATGACCCGGCTTGTCTGACCATCTATTCTGGTGCTGACCTGTGGCTCTGTCTGACTATTCTCCTGCCTACTCCTTGTGTATAGCGGACACCCAATCTGGTTCAGACCTGTGGCTCTGGCTGACTAAATACCCTGTGTATGAACTGGCTTGTCTGACCATCCATCGTGGTGCTGACCTGTGGCTCTGTCTGACTATTCTCCTGCCTACTCCTTGTGTATAGCGGACACCCAATCTGGTGCAGACCTGTGGCTCTGGCCTACTAACTACTCTGTGTATGACCTGGCATGTCTGAACATCCATTCTGGGGCTGACGTGTGGCTCTGTCTGACTATTCTCCTGCCTGCTCCTTGCTCATAGTAGACACCCAATCTGGTGTGGACCTGCGGCTCTGGTTAAAACTAACATTCGATTTAATTTTCCTTGGAACTCACGGCAGGCGTGCATCAGTGTATCTTCCTATCTCTGTCCTTTGGAAGATCCCTCTGACTGCAGTCGTGAGTCAGGTTGTCCCTAGCAGCACTTCATGAGTACCTTCCTGGATACAGAGACTACAGAGGCGCTTGCCTGCCTCTGGTAGAGGTTCCCTCGTTTAGGCAGACTCCTATTGCTGATAGAGTTGCTGAACTCTAGTGGGACCTCTACTGTTCCTTGTGTCTAGTGACTGTGATTACTCCTAATTATTGTTATATTCTGTTTGGATTGTTTTAATAAATATTGTAATTTTTACTATACCGGTTTGACTCCTGAATTATTCTTGGGAAAGCGTGACAGTGCTTTCAACAAGTCATGAGCAGAAATGAAAACACAGGCAGTGCACGGGATTTATTGAATGCATTCAGACAAGTACCATATCTGGATAGGGCTTATGAAGGGAGTCTTCTGTGTCACAGGAGAAGGTACTGCCATAAGGAAAAGGAGTGGAGGTGGCATAATATCAAAAGTTTATAAGAGTGTGACTGATATCAGTTATGTTTTTAAATGTCAAATAATAGCTGTATACAGTATGAAGTTTATGTATACTTTTACTGTCTTATTAAATCAATGGGCATTTTTATTAAATTGTATTTGTCCCCTCTGGGCAGTTAGTTTTTCTCCAGCTTTGTTCCTCTTTTATTTTGTGCATATATCCCTTTAACTTCTTAGATACTGGAACAGGGAACTCCAGGTATACATTCTTCTCTTATTTTCAAATACTTGAGCAGATGGAATGGGATCAGTGACACATATCATATGGAAGGTTTTCTCATAACATCTGTTTAACAGAAATGAATTTTGACTCATGAGGGTTAGGTGCAAAAATGAATAAGTTTAAGACCAAAACAGGGAAATAAATTGGGCAAACTCTGACGTGCACCTGCAAGATACATTCTCACACACGCTAACATGCTCTCAATATAGATGAACAAGGAATGATCAAAAATACTAAGTTTAAAAATAATAATTTATTAGCCATACAGACAGAGTACATATAAAATACCCACAGACAAATGATATCCATGTGCACTGTACAGGGCCATGTGTTTAACCTTCAGAGTGCCAGAGGGGTACAAGCAATGCGTTCCTTACCTTTCTGGCACTCAAAGGCTTAAAAGAAAAGTGGAGGCATTCTGAAGCAAACCACTCTAGGGCAGAAGGAACAATTCCCATTGATTTTAAATTGTGCTTTTAACTGTGTGAATGCTAGACAGGTCTCCAATGCATTGAGAAGCAGATATTGGAGAAATCTCTAGCATTCAAATGGTTAAAATTTCCATTTAAATCAATACTTAAAATCGATGTTTCCCTTGTAGTGCAGTTGGTTTTCCCTGTATTCTTTTGAACATACAGCTTTAATGCTGCTTTTTCCTATATACAAGATTAGTGGTGTTGGCGGTGGTGAGCTATATTTACAGAAGGTTTACATTTGCATGATAAGCCATTATAGTACACATTGTTCAATAAGTCTGTGAGAGGTACTCATTTTCTAATAGTTTTGTCCACCTAGGTGGTCTCCCACCTACAATAAGACATGTTCATTTCTTCCTTTGAAGCTGTGGCACTATATCTTGCTGATCAGTGGTG
This sequence comes from Rhinophrynus dorsalis, assembly GCA_037306005.1. Taxonomy (NCBI): domain Eukaryota; kingdom Metazoa; phylum Chordata; class Amphibia; order Anura; family Rhinophrynidae; genus Rhinophrynus; species Rhinophrynus dorsalis. Next base: position 601,327,273 of record CM074718.1, on the reverse strand, counting down.
GGCAGTCGATGATATTGTGAGGACATCCAACCCATCCAGAGAAGGCCTTCAACAGGTAATGTAATGGACAAGCACAGTGTGTGTGCAATGTGCAGTTTTACATGTTTAACGTTTCTACATAGCTTTTAGAGCAATATCATTATATTGCCCATAAATTAAATGGAAATCAAATGCATTTATTGAAGTAAAAAGTAAATCTTCAAAGTAATATTTACACCAAAAACAAACAATAAAACAACAGCTTAGAGCCTGATTTCATTCTAGATTCCATTGCAGGTGATAAATGTCATTATTGGTCACACACATATTTGCATGGCAGACTATGAGGACATTTGTCCATAAAACAAAAGGTTAAAGGGATAGTAATACTTAAAATGTAAAAAAAATATGTTGTAGGGTTTATCCCCCTGAGTAAAACAAGAGTACCCCCACTGCTGAAAGGTGTTTAATTCAAAAGTTATTAATTTTCAAAGTTGATTTTTTAGGTGCAATATCACAATGGCCTGAAATTGTACAGTGGCGCTGTTGCAACACCATCCTATGGAGATTTATGGTCCCGGGACCAGAGCTGTCCATAGGATCGTGTAGCAACAGCGCCACTGTACAATTTCAGGCCACTGTGGTATTGCACCTAAAAAATTCAACTTTGAAAATTAATAACTTTTGAATGAAATACCTTTCAGCAGTGGGCATACCCTTGTTTTACTCAGGGGGATAAACCCTACAACATATTTTTTTTACATTTTAAGTATTACTATCCCTTTAAGTTATCAACTGCAGTGTAATCCAAATCAATTTAGCTATAGGGGTAAAATAAAAATTCAAAGAATTCTAATTGATTTGAGTAGGGATTATAACTCTTTGACTGACAGAGAGGTCTCCCGTGCTTTGCGAACAACCCGTTGAAGACATCTGACAGACATCTGAAGGATTGTTAAAAAAAAACATTTATTGTTCACTGGTGCATTTAATGTATTCCAGAATTGTTGTAGTTCTACTTATTATTAAATCAGCCTCAATAACAGGATAGTAATATTGCAAAATAAATGGAGCTGCGATTAATCTTTATGCCATGTTCAGTGTAATTTCAGTACGATCTGATTTGTAGTTCAAGAGTAATTGAATGATAAAGTGTCTTCCCCGCCCCTTTTACCTATTGTAAGTCACCTCCCCTCAGATGTGGAATCCTGCCATCGGACAGAGCAGCTCGCAGCGAGGGACAATCTTATGGATGTAAGCATAAGGAAAACCCTGCCTCCCTTACAAAAGAGGGCAGGTTTTTCCTTATGCTCACAGACATTTGTCCCTCGCTGGGCTCCATCCGGATGGTCATGCTGTGCAGAGATATATATATATATGTAGGTAAAAGAGACTTGAGGGGGATATTATATAATTCAATTACTCTTAAACTACACTTCAGACAGTACTGAAATAACACTGAAGTGGCCAAAAAACTATGGAGATTAATCAGAGCTCCATTTATTTTGAAATATTTCTATTGCTTTAAAAGCTGAAGTATTCTTTAGAGTCACTGAATAGACCTTTGTTTAAAGGTATATTCATGCCTGGGAATTTTCTGTTATAGAGTCCCCAGAGTGGACAACTCTGATGCCACTGTAGAATGTAATTGCCACAAATCGCGTTAAAAAAAGGGGTGAGGCTTCTGTGAGTGGGGGCGGGGCCTAACGCACATCACAAAAGTGGGTGGGAAGTGTGTGGAACAGGCTGGGAAGGAGAATAAGTGGGAGGGAAATAGGAGGAACAGGGTGGGAAGGAGCACATGTTGGTAGAGTCTCAGTGGAAAATCCCAACATCTAGAGAATCAGCCTCTGCCCGGAGACCCGGTAATGCAGTATCAAAACAGAAGTCTCCAGGGCAAATCTGGAGAGTTCACAGGTATGGGAATATTCAGTGACGCTAAAGAACAATAACAATTTTCTAAGCATGAGAAAATAAAGTTTAAATGTTTAAAGGGAAAGTAATATCCAATAATAATGTTATATTGTATTGTAGATTTAAAAAAATTATGTGGTGCAAATCCCATCTCTCAAGTCTTTATGATTTGAGGGATATTTGCTTCTAAAGTTCTCCCCTCCCTCCCTTTTCCTGATATCAGCTGTAAAGCTGACAGAAGGAGATCCGTGTTGGCCGATACGAGGTGGCTCTTCAGCAGAGATGAAACAGCGATATTTAAAAATAATTTATTAATTGGAATGGTCTACAAAGTGTGCTTGTAAACCAGGCACACTTTGTAGATAGTTCCAATGAAGTAATTATTTTTAAATATTGCTGCGTCGGCTCTCCTGAAGAGCCGCTGACTGGGTCCAGGACTGGGATCTCCTGCTGTCAGTAGAGCGCTGATGTCATGTGAAGGCAAGGAGGGGAGAACTTTAGATGAGAATGTATCTCAGTCCATAAAGGTTTGAGAGATGAGATTTGTGCCACATAATTTATTTTTTTTAAATCTACAATACAACATAACATTATTATTGGACATTAGTATCCCTTTAATCCTTTGAGCACCAGAGGGGTACGCAACGCGTTGCACCCCTCTCTGGCACTCAAAAGGCTAAGACTCTATGTTAGGTAACCTAGGTTCTTATTCAGTAAGCTAAAGAGGTACAATTCTGGTACAAACAATCAGCCCCAGAGCGGAGAAATTAAGATTCCCATTGATTTAAATTGAGCTGCTAACCTCTTGAAAAAGTTCTCCAACGCATTTCATTGGTGATCTCTCTCTAATAATAAAGGGATAAAAGCACAATTTAAATCAATGAGAATTTTGGTCATCCTTATTAGTCCCTCACATTTAGGCTGACCATATTTCCTTGAGACAAAAATGGGACGTGGTGGGGGGCAGATGGACAGTGGGACTCCGTCACTCCGAGTCCGATCGCAGTAAGCTGCAAGCAGCGAGAACGCATTTGCTCCATCTCTTACTAGCGGTGTTCTATCTCTCTGACCAAAAAGCATGCTCCTGAAGTAAATTGGAACTTCCTCTCATCGTCACTCACACTACTGGTTTTACTGTACGCATTGATTTTTGACTCTTCGTCATATCACTGTCTAAGAGACTCTATGGTAATTTATCATAGACTTGAGAGTCTTAGTTATGAGTCACTCGAGTCATAAGACTCTATGGTAATCAACGTGTACAGTAAAACCACTAGTGTGACGAAAAGAAGTTCCAAGCCGCGTTCAGTTTTTTACAATAAATTAAAAACTATATATAAGTTATATTAAAAAAACGGGACAAAATTGACATTTATATTAAAAAGAATGGGCGGTCTGGAAATATGAAAAAAATGGTACTGAATCTCCAGGCTGGCACATAAGAAAAGCGACACTTGTACCATTGCATCAGAAAACTGAGTGAAATCAGCACTATGTCTGAATTATACATAATTAGTTAACCCCTTTACTGCTGGAGTCGCAATATGTTTGTGGCAGTTGTGTTGACCCATTGCTCCATTTTAAGCATTTTCTGTGAATGCGTTTCAAAAAGTGGGAGTGGCTAAAATGTTTGCGGTTTTATGAGAGGATGAGCGATTGCTCCTAATTCAGCAAAGAAATTAGCATGTATTTTCCTATGTCTGGCTAAGTTTCCCATTAATTTAGTCAATTCACTAAATTTAATTTAGGGGCATTCGCCATATTTGCCATTATTTTAGGAGTATGTACTATTCAGCATCAAGGTGTTAGCATGTTTCTTGCATCAAAATGTGAGCAATTGACAATAGTGTACAAATTTAGGATTTCAAAAATTGTGAATGCGCCACTTTCTTGCATTAGGCCCAATATCTTTTATCTGTTGTAGTGGTCACTATTGTGTTATGTTATCCTTACAGGTTAGGTCTCTCGGAGAAAGAGTGGCTCTGTATGTACTAAATCGAATTATATATCGTAAACAAGAGATGGGGAGGAATGAGGTTCCCTTCCTCTGTCACAGCAGATCGGATTATGCTAAGATTTTGTGGAGGAAAGGGGAGGCTGTTGGATTTTATTCGGTCAAACCCTCAGGTTAGTTGAAAATGTACCTGTGCTATTATCAAGTTCTGAATCTGAAGGTATTTTGTAGGGCTGCCAAAGTCTGCAACCTCCTACAGTCATGTCAGCAATGCCAGGTAGAGGATATTACTGGTACAGCCTCATTCCCAGTGCACCAGACTTCTGCTCTGGGTTTGTGATGGACAGTTTATATATTGCTGCAGTATCCAGTTTATTTTATTTAAAGGGCAACTAACATGAAAAAATAAAGCACATATATATTAAGCCCTAATATTGTACAATAGCAGGATTATTAACTTACTGACATGGTACAGACCCCCTCCTCCCAAGCTTTTCCTCTCCAGGGTTAATCTTGTGAGCTTCTAAGGGGCAAATTAATATTTAATGTTCCTGCTTCAACATCGCACCCACCTATGCAGTCTTTAGGAATAAGGTTTGGTAGCTTCAGCTCATAAAGGAGGTAGAACAAGTTTGGGGAGAACCTACCCACTTTGGGCTTTAAGTTTATAATGTTGCTACTACCAGAGGTTTTTTTTTTAAGTTAATTTCCCTTTAACCATGTATATGTCCCCACAGTGGCCATTATATAGTAATATATAAACAGGCAGGCTAGATGGTCCGAATGGTTCTTATCTGCCATCAAATTCTATGTTTTCTGTGCAGTAAGTCTCTACCCAATGTCATGTTCAAAAGAAAAGTGGAGGAGTTCTGGGGCAAACCATTTGCAGTATAGGGGAGAAGTAGAAATTCCCATTGATTGAGTTTTTAACCCTTGAATGCTAGAGAGGTTTCAATGCTTTGAAAAGCAATGTTTTGGAGACCTCTCAGCATTCAAGCGGTTAAAATCGCCATTTAAATCAAGGGGAATATTTTAAAATTGTATCCCCCCCCCTTTTATAATGCAAACCTCCGTTTTTCTTTCAAACTTATGGCCCTTAAGAGTTTTTTTGTGTTTGGATGTTATAGGCTAAGGATAGATGGAGCCGCCGGTTGTGATATGATCAGAATATGGGCATCACCATAGGCAGAAGTGATGGCTCCTAGGGTGCATTGACACAGAGCCCCTAAGATCATGTACTCTAGGGGTGTCAAACTGCGTTCTTAAAGTGCAGAGATGGTGAGTGCTTTTTGGGAAATCCCTCATTTTGCACTGATTTGGCAGTCGTTAGCTCAGTCCTTTTGACTGCATCATTGTGCAAATTTAGGGATATCCCAAACACATGCACTGTTTCGGTTGTAGGTGAATGCAGTTTGATACGCTTAATGTAGACGTCGGGTTAAATGGAAGAATTATAACAAATGTTCAGTAATAATTTCCAGGTAGGGCTTTTAAACTTAATATATATAAGTATAGCAGTTTTATTGCACAGAACTCTCAACCCCTTGAAGAACAGCGTGTGCAATGCATTGTTTAACAATGTGGTGATGCCGCTCTCTCGAGTTATAAGAGCATTTATCAAGCTAATTTCCACCACTGCTCCACTGAAAGTGACAAGCCAGTAGCTACTGTAATTACTAATGACGTCATCAATAATTACAGTGATTTAGACAGCAAAATCTGAAAGCTTTTGTATTAGGATGCAGGGTGAATAGATGCCAAGCTCTTTACATAATGGCTTAAAAATGTGATTGTGTTCACAGGAAGCACATGTGCTGCATATCTCACACAAAACTATCTACTTCCTGTCCTGGATACCATGTTCATCAGGAAGAAGTATCATGATAAAGAGTTTGCACTGCAGATGCTGGAAGATTTTGTGGATTCTTTCACAGAAGAAACACTTGGTTTGAGGTATCCATTGTCATCATCCATGTATACAGGTAAAATATTCAGCTTCAGCCCTTTGACTGTCAGAGAGGTATGCAACACATTGAAGAGCAATGCGTTACGTACCTCTCTGGCATGCAAAGGGTCAGTACTGTTTTATCACTTGTACAGTTCATTGTTGGATTCCATGAGCAAGTTTCTTATTAAATTGGCCAAAGGCCTTACCTGTATTAACTCCTAAAACTCTTTCAGGTTACAATCAGACTTCTCCTTAAAATGTATACAAGTTAAACTGAGCCGCTTCTTTCCCCAATTTAGTAATTGAGTAAATTTGCTTTGCATGCTGTATTGTTTTACTTTTTAATATATAATATATATATTTTTAATTAAAAGTTACTTTAGTCTGTCTCTGGTTTTCCTTTAATTTCTGTGACAAAACCCATTTACCTGGGGCCATGTTAGTCACTGTATTTTGATATTTAGTATGGTTTCCCCTGGGGCGTTATGGCACCATCACACACACATAGGTATGTCTGTATAATGACATATACGGTTGATTGCCTGTTTATTAACAAAACCAAACCCAAGAATGAAATCCTAAAATAAAATCCTAGCTCGTACTGGAGCCCTGTCTGGCCTATATATTCTGGTCCTGGCTGACCAGCCTAATCCTCCCTCTATCTAATTCACCCTGCTTACCCAGCTAAGCCAGTCTTTGGGAAACATTTCCCAAGGCAGGATTCACAGGTAAGGCCTTCCAAGACACAGCACACTAAACAGGGCCTTTTCTTGCCCAGGGACTGCAGGGAATATTCTACTTCCGCTAAGGAGTCTGTAACTGAGGCTCTGTTTCACCAAAATTTTAATTAGACAATCTTTTGAACCTGTGGGCTGAATCCAGTCTCTGACCTGGATTCTGAATTACCAGGCACTTCCCATCCTTGAAGTAAGATTAAGTTTCAGCCCACCCTTCTCTCCAAATGCACTGCTCCACAGATCATTGAACACACACTGTATGTGTGAATTTGACATATGTGGAAACAACAGAGACCTCTCCCATGACTTTATTACATGATTTCCATCACAGCTCTTAGATGCTATAGACATCTTCAACACATTTCTTCTATTGTCAATTTTAGTGCTTTGAGTCTTCAAACCTATTTCTTGGGTTTTCTCACTGTTTCTCTCCAAGAGGGCTTTCAGTATGTCTCTTGGGTATCTTCATTGCTTATACTGAAATAGATTGATACATTGCTTTTAGTCCCATTAAAGTCATCTACGTAAACTGCCATGACCTTGTGCTTTTAGTTTTTCAATCAGCATAGTGGTTTTAGAGCATTTTGGTTTAATAATTTGGGATTCATTAACCTCAGCGAAGCAGAGTTTTCTGACCTGTACAACTGATTACTCACTTATCCTGAAATTGCCTCCATCTTCTCCTCTTCTCTACTGAGTCCAGAGGCGCCACCGGGCCCTGGTGCAAGAATTGCCATGGCCCCCCCGACCACATTGGCCCCCTTCATCTCCACATTGCCCCTTCCACAATGCCCCCTTCATCTCCACAATGCCCCCCTTCATCTCCACAATGCCCCCCTTCATCTCCACATTGCCCCTTCCACAATGCCCCCTTCATCTACACAATGCCCCCCTTCATCTCCACAATACCCCTTCCACAATGCCCCCTTCATCTCCACAATGCCCCCCCTTCATCTCCACAATGCCCCTTCTACAATGCCCCCTTCATCTCCACAATGCCCCTTCCACAATGCTCCCTTCATCTCCACAATGCCCCTTCCACAATACTCCCTTCATCTCCACAGTGCCCCTTCCATAATGCCCCCATCATCTCCACAATGCCCCTTTCACAATGCCCCCATCATCTCCACAATCCCCTCATCTCCACATTTCCCCTTCCACAATGCCCCCATCTTCACATTGCCCCTTCATCTCCACATTTCACCTTTATCTCCACATTGCCCCTACCTCCAGTCCCGGTGGTCTAGCGGCGTGGCTTAACAGATCTGTGCCTCCTTCGGCACAGATCTCTACTACTGAAGCTCCTGCGCACCGCTCTAGTAATGCAGAGGCTGGGAGATGATGTCATCTCCCAGCGCTCTGTATTACTAGAGCGGTGCGCCGAATGGGAGATCTGCTGAGCTGCTGATGCAGGCAAGGGGGTCACAGGGGGCGGCCGGGCCCCTGGAGTGACGGGCCCGGTCGCAGGTGCGACCGCTGCGACCCCTATTGTTACGCCACTGACTGAGTCTGCCATAACATATCTGCTTCCATCAAAGGGTTGGAATAAATTAATGGGGGAATAAGCATCCATGTTCTATCAAGATAGATACTCCAACCAAGGTGCAATCCTCTCACTGCAGGGGTATTTTTTTTTACACATCTATGTATGTTCTACCATTTCTTGATTGACAAAGTTCTTAGTTGGTACCTATTAATAATATCTGACTCCTACGATTGTATTTTTTCTCAACCCTTACCCGGCAATTGCATTTCACTTTAAGAAATACTAAATTCACAAATTACATAAGAATTATTTGTCTGCTCTATTTTAAAGATATGGATTTTTCCAAAACCTTGTTTACTTGACCTCCCCCCCTAATTTTTAGTAAAATATGGTTCATATCTACTGGTGAAATGTTTCATTATATAATATGAGGTACAATTTAATTTTCTTTACTGTGTTGCATTTTTGTTATTAAACGTGCCTATTTTGAAAAACATCTGTCTTAACGTATAAAAGCATATTGTATTTTTGTATTGAGTAGTTATGGGCTCTGACTTTGTCTTCCAGCCAGTAAGCAATATTTAGAGAAGTACCCAGGGGATCAGGAGCTTCTGTGGGAGGTAGAAGGCGTTGGCCATTGGTTCCAGAGGACTCTCATTGCAAGTAAATTTCAGAAGGAAGCCCGGAGATTGTCAGGTAAACATACTTCTGGAAAGTACCTTAATAACATTACATCACACAGTAGTTACAGAGAAAAAAACTATATTAATACACAGCAATTTGTGTGTAAAAGAGGAATAACTAGAATGTAAATCACGTTGAGTACATCAACTGTGTCTTTTTTTATTATTTTATTTTTTCCAGAGTGGGAATATGTGATTATTGATATCTCTCTTTTCCTTGTTCTGTACCCCAATATTTTCAGCTCTAAATCTTTGTTTCTTCCCAAATTATTGTCCTTATTCACAACAATACTGCTTTTTCTCTGTCTTTCTGATGCTTTGTCTTTATTCTTTCCCTCCTCATTTCCACCCCCATCGGCGGATTGTCCTATCGGGGCATCGGGCATCCCCCAGTGGGCCGCTAGATCATGGGCCGGTGGGGGAGATCAGAGGAACTCACCTCACCGTCCCACGATTTTTTGAAGGAGAGGTCTGTGTTGCCACCGGCACAGGCACTCTCTGTGACAGCCTTCGCGTTCCTTGTTAACCGTTTGAGTGCCAGAGGGGTATGCAACGCATTGCTTTGCAATGCGTTGTGTACCCTTTTGGAACTCAAAGGCTTAATGCAGAGCGCCAGGATATGACATAATATCCTGGCGTCTGCTCTCCCATACCGCACAGGGACCACAAGGGGGTGTCGATAGGGACTTCGGTGCAGCTAGTGGGCTGCTTTAAAAAAAAATGCCCGGTCTGATATTCCCCTACAATCCGCCCCTGTCCACCACATTCTCCTAATCAACCTTTGTGTTTCCAGGGCTTTATTTCACATTATGCAACTACCTAGGGCACCTAATTATGAGAGTTGCTTCACCTTGCTGTGAATGTACAATAGTGATTCTGCTTTAAAGGGATAGTAATGGTTAACTTTATGTTTCTTTAATATTGTAGGCATTAAAAAAATATTAACAACGATGTAAGTCTTATCTCTCAAACCTTTATGGTTTGAGAGATATACCTTGCTAAATTTACCTCTTCCGGGCTGTTTGAGAGAAGTCAGCACTCTAACTGACAGCTGCAGAATTCGGTCATTTGACCGGACGGAGGCTTTTCAGCAGAGCCAAAATCGCACTATTTAGAAATAAATACTTAATTGGAACGGTCTATAAAGTGTGCTCGCAAACCAGGCATACTTTAGAACATTCCAATGAAGTATTTATTTCTAAATAGCACAGTTTCGGCTCTGCTGAAGAGCCTCCGTCCTGTTTTGGTTCGACAGATAAGACTTACATCATTGTTAGTATTTTTTTAAAATGCCTACAATATTAAAGAAACATAAAATTAACCATTACTATCCCTTTTAATCGGCACTAGAATCAGTTTTATAGTGCAAACCTGCCTAACACTAACCAGCTAAGCTACCTACCCCAGAATGTCTCCCCTTAATGCTGCTTGCACCAAGTGGTGAGGACAGTGAAGCAGTCTGTGGGCAGAGGAGATAGTCCATCAGTATTCACTACAATGATTATACTTGCATCCTCTGGCACAGCCCTTAGTGTTAGAGGCATCTGACAGCGGAGCTGCACTGGTAGATTCCTACATTCGCCACCTTCTCCGGGCTTATAGTATACTGTTATATACTGCTCTGTTGTACATATTGTATGCTATTGTTGCCACATTACCAATTTATTGCCCAACATATTGATGCAGAATGCATTGGAGACTTCCCTAGAATTCAAGGTGTTAAAATCCCAATTTAAATGAGAGCGGATTTAGGGACTTTTTTTTTTTTTTTCCTGGGATGCAGTTGGCTTGCCTAGGAATTGCTCCACTTCTGACCTGTCCTTAAATATCCTGGGTGCAAAGCTGAGGCAAATTCAAAGATAAATAATATGGCAAATGTATCAACCCGTCACTGAAAGTTCCACAATCCATTGCAATCCAAAGTTCTTTAAAAGGAATGTAAATTGAAGTTATAATATCTGCCTTGCAGCTACTTCCGCATAGACTGCGGTCCGTTACTCTGCCTCTGCTCCCCTCCCTCTGTCCAGCCTCCTCCAATGACGGAGACTTTCTGCTTGTAAGCTGGAACGGTCCCATTGGCTAGATATCGATCTCTGCCAATGAGACCGCTCCAGGTTACATACAGAAAGCCTCCGTCTTTGGAGGGGAGCAGAGGCAGAGTGACGGACTGTGATTATAAAGCAGGAAACTGCAGACTATGCAGAAGTAGCTGCAGGGCAGATATTATAACTTCAATTTAGACCAACAGGAGCTTAAAAAAAAAAAAAAAAAAAATACACATTTACTTATATTCGCTGTATAAGCTAACAATTCCTGCTAACTTGTATAGGGGAGATACATCCCCTTTAACCATTTGAGTGCCAGAGGGGTACGCAACACATTGCTTTGCAATGTGTTAAAAATATGTATAGATTGAGAGTCAGATACAAAAAAACTCCCACAACTACTACGCCTACTTCCCCCAGTATACACTCAAAAACAATTAAAAAACAGAAGGGAAAACAACCAAAAAGACAATAAGATATACAAAGGGACAAAAACAGCAAGCGCAAATACTTAGGTTTCTTGATTTCTTTTTCTCAATTATATGAGTCCAATGCTGCACACTTCCAAGGAGATTGGGTTCCCACTCCAAACTTAACGAACTAAAAAGAAAAAACAAAAAGCGGCGCAGAGGAATCTCTCTAAGTGTAGTACACCGATCACAAGAGGTAGATCCTTCACCCAAACACCATGGAACAAATCAGAATATTACTCACACTTTTCAGAGGCTTTTGACCTGCCTCCTGGTTCTTGCGCTTGCACTGGCTTATACCCCAGTATGGTATGGTAATTTTCTCCACTTGGGGTCACAGGTCAACACAGTTCCTTATGAGATTCTCCAGTGGGAGTGAAGAATTATTATATGTATGAAATTAGCCGTTCAGACAGAGGATACATCCAGAAATCCAATGTGATAATAGGCTAACCCTCATATGATCTTTTAAAAAAAATATATATCACTCCTTTGCAATGTGTTGCATACCCCTCTAGCACTCAAAGGGTTAATAGTGACTGGGAGGCATCATGTGTATAATTCTCATTAAGACTTGTTAATAACTAGGAGAAACTTGCTAAAAATATTGTGTAGTGTACACAAAGCCTGTTCAGGAGCTTACTGTGAATGAGACTGCTTTGGCTGTCTTTAATTCTTGGCGCAAAATAATGTTCTGTGTTCGGTTTTGTCTCTGGCACTATATTTGACACATATATCACTAAAGATCACTATTGCATTCTCTGGGAGTTCACTTTTGGTCTGTCACGAGTCACTAATTTAACATTTCTGTTGTTATTTTGTTTAATAACTAGGAGTACTGTAGGTTAGTCACAACTGCCTTTGTCACTTATATTTAAAATTCTTTGCCCAAGGAGGTGGTTATGGCAGATACAATGGATACATTCAAGAGAAGATTAGATACATTTCTTTCAAAAGGGAACATACAGAGTTATACTGTTTATTAGTAGGCAGATCAGGAAGGTCTGATAAAGACTACTTATTTGGTAGCAGGAAAGCTATAACATTACTGGGGTATGAGGAGAAGGTTGAACTTGATGGACTTGTGTCTTTAGTCAACCTAATTTACTATGTTACTATGTAAAATAACATGTTGATACATAGGCTCCTATGTATGCAATGCAAGGAAATACAAGAAAAATATGGCATAAAAGCTGTCATTTTCACAATGGTATACATGCTGATCGTGTGTGTCAGCCCCATAAAATTCTATGGGATCCACCAGTCTGGAATGGTAGGATGGCAATTATTAAATTTGTGAATGGTAAATGAGCAAGGAAATCAGAATATTTCTTTGCACAGTCAGCTGTTTGTCATTTGATGAATAATCCCCAATGCTCCCCTTAATAAAATGACCTTCACCCAAAGTAAACTGATTAGCTTGTATTTCTGCCTCCTTTAACCCTTTGATTGTCAGTGGGGTATCCAACATCTTGCATAGCAATGCAGTGGCTACTCCTCTGGCATTGAAAGGGTTAATCCACTTTGTTATTTGAACTCAGCAATTGCAATTAATCCTCAATACTGTTGTTATAAATATCAACCCTTGGCTGACGATGCAAATACCAGCTAGGTATCCAACGCATTGCACCTCTCTGGCACTCAAAGGGTTAATTCATATATTTTCAAGTTGTATCTTTATAAGGCCACTAAGCCGCCCCCCATCTATCAATAATAATACCTTCTGGTATGTATGAGTGACATGGCAAGAACAGGTGTAAGCTACCCTAAAATATGCAGTAAGCAAGAGTTCTAGCATGGCCTGTCTTGAGCCATAAACTTCAACTGTAGTTGTTGAAAGCCACTACTGACACATACTGTATATTATACCTTTTATGACTATTCAAACTCCATCGTGTATATGCGTTGTCTTGAAATAAAACTCTGTATTTCAAATATAACATCATACACATTTTATATACAAATTATTGTTGAAGATAAGAAAATTGTTAACTTTTGGAATATCAGAGAGGTATCCAGCGCACTGCAACGCAATGGAATGGGTTGGATGCCTCTCTGACATTCAAAAGGTTATTTCTTGCAACTGTGAAACTGAACGGATAAAACAAATATATTGTATTTTGGACCATGGACTTTTTATTAAAGTGGACCTGTCACTTTAAGACAAGTTTCGCTTGTTTTACAGATAATTAAAGTCTGCCTTTCTGTTGTGCTGCCCATTTGTATGTAAAATAAATGCTTGAGAAGTTACCCTTTATATTTTATTGACACAGTGTGGCACTTTATCCTATGCTACTTAGTTCAGTTCGAGGTCAAACCTATCGGTTGTTGTGTTGTTAGAAATGCCCAAAGTGTGTGGGCTCTGCCAAGATTCATTCATGATGCAAAATTTTTTTGTAAAGTTGATACCTTTATTGGCTAACTAAACAGATTTAAAATGCAAGCTTTATAACATGCCTGAGGAAGAGACCTAAGAAGTCTTGAAAGCTTGCAATTTTAAATCTGTTTAGTTAGCCAATAAAGGTATCAACTTTACAAAAAAATTTTGCATCCTGTATTTCTACGGCTAACACGGTACCAACTCTCATCTAAGATTCATTCATAGCACAGTCTTGGGTAATATTAGTCCAGCACATTGTGCCAACTACAAATACATGTTTATATTACAAACAAATGCTAGTACAGCATACAGGCATCTTTTAATTATCTTTACAGGTAAATCATTTTAGGGTGACAGATCCACTTTAACTCTTTGAATGCAAGAGAGTTATGCTTATACCTGGGAATTTTGTCTTCCTCCAGGACTCTTGTGGTGCCAGTGGGAGGATATAAATTATGCGATTTGTGTCACAAAGGGGAGGGGCTTAATCACAGGTGGGGCAGGGCTTAATGGGTTGTGTAACAAAGTGGGTGGGGAAGTGGGCAGAACAGGGTGGGAAGGAGGCGATGTGGGAGTGGGCAGAGTTACTTAAGAAACTCCCCACTAGAGACCTAGTAATTTACTGAAAAAAACAGAGTCTCCGGGACAAATCCGTAGAGTCTCCAGGTATGGGTATGCTTTTCAATGCACGGCTTACCCCCTCTGGCACCCAAAGGGATAAAAGAACACTGATGTCAATATGGGGTAAACCAACTGCACCACAGGGGGAAAACACAATTCCCTAAATTACCATTGGTTTGACTCATTGTTTGCTAGAGAAGTCTCCATTCCAAAGTGCACTGGAATTCTTTGTCCCCTCTGGAGCAGTTGGTTTGATAACTACTCCGGTTTTCTTTTGAACACAATATATAATTTTCTTTTTTTTATTGTAATCCAACCACAGACACCAAGAGCGACTCCAGCCCACGGTGCTCAGAAGCTTCCACCCTTCGACCTCCAGTAGAGCCAGAAGCAAGAAACGAACACATATCAGAGACTCAGAAGGAAGTGAGGGAGCCATGTTTCACAGCTGATGTCCAGGTCTGTTTGCCAAAACTCCTAACACAAGGCCTACATGGTGTCCTTAACCCTTTGAGTGCCAGAAGGGTAGGCAACACATTTCAAAAGATATGCAACGCATTGCTTTGCAATGCTTTGTATACCCCTCTGGCACGCAAAGGGTTAACCCATTGAGTACCAGAGGATGTGCAGTGCATTGTGAAGCATTGTGTTGTACACCCCTCTGGCTATCAATAGATGAAAAATAGTCACTTCCTTAAAATTCTTAATAGCACACAGACCTATAGCTACGTACTGTAAGGAGCTCTGTGAGTTTTTAACATGCAGGGTGGGTGGACTGAGTTTCAGTTACATTCCTACACATCGCTCCTGTGTGCAGATTTCTTTGGACATATGGAAATTATATACTGGAGGCTTTTTTAGTAAGTACAACTTCAGCTTTTCATTAACATTTTTTTAACTGACGTTTGTGTGGTGTGTGACAAGATATGGTGTCATAAATATAAAAATGCATTTAGTTAATGTACCAGTTTATCTCTGCCATATATTAGTCCTGTTAAAAACTATAAGACTAATTGTAAAAACACTAGAATTAAGCCCTTGGAGTACTTGGCTCTTAATCTGTTCAACAGGATTTACCTAGGTACGTGTCATTCATACAGAGGTCAAGTAAATGGAATTGTTTTTTTCTTTGTTTTGTTTATTTTTGCATTTGATGTCTCCAGTGGGCTTTAGCTGGACATGACGTTGTACCAGAGACATGCAAAATATGGCTACAGGAGGGTTTTCCCTGGCTGTCAGGCCTGGCTTTCAGCCGCAGTGCTATATAAGGAAAACTCTCCTGGCCTTCTCTGTAATGCATTTTAGCATTAATAATTAATAATAATTAATAATAGCACATTCCTAGTTGACCACGTCTGACCATTACTTTACATATGCAAATTACCTTTCAGCTTGGTCTACCTAAGAATCATAGGGAAATCCAGACTTGGACCCCTTGCTCACAGGTGCCTAAATACAGCACAAGGCCCAATAAGGCTGAAATAAACATCTGGGGTTGGCTGCCTCTCTTGTTTACAGAGGAATTGACTGGCTGCTTGTGACTGAAGTGTTGTCTCTGCAGGATCAGTATGATGTGCTTAAGGATTTCTCCTTATGTGACACTTGTGAGCTAAAAGAGTTTGCACCCTAAGCAGCATAACAGTCATATGCAGCCTGCTATACATCCTGGGAAGCTCATTCCTAGTTCAGCATCTCTGATTATTACTTTGCATATACAAGTTATCCTTGGGCTTGGTCTCCCTAAAGATGATAAGGAAATCCAGACAAGACCCCTTGCTCACGGGTACCTAGGCAGAACAGCTGCAACTCACTGAGCACACAGGAAGGCTGAAATTTATGTTTGAGTTTGGCTGCTTCTCTCTTTCACAGAGAAATTGCCTGGCTCTTCATGACTGAAGTGTCATCTTAGCAGGATCAGTATGATGTGTTTCAGGAGCTGAAAGAGATTGCACCCTGGAGAGGATACCAGTCCTATAGAGCCTGCTATATATCCTGGCAGGCTCCTTCCTAATTGAGCAGCTTTGACTAGAAATGCGGCCTTCAGGTTAAAATAATTGCCCACCCCTCCTGTATGTACTGCAGAGGTCCTCAGCCTTTTGTAGTCTGTGAGCCACATTAATAGCATATACAGACAAATCCACATCTCCAGCACTGAATTTGTGACATGGTTGATAAAAGGTGCACTTTACTATCTATGTTAAAAGTAGACTTTATTATATAAAGTTAAAAATAATAAGATAATAAAGTGTACATTTTATCAACCACCTCTTGAATTCGTCATTGGAGTTATAGATTTGTTTGTAAATATTACTGCATTTTGAGGAAAGAGTCCTCACATCCAAGAAACAAATATGGCGCTTTAACACACAGGCAGAGTGAAGGATTGTATTGGCATTTGAAGTCATGTGATTGAAGAGCTTTCTTTCTTTTTCTATTTCATATCATGTGACTGCAGGACTCATGCTCATTTCTATGCTGGTAATATGACCATTCACAATCATTGATCCATTTCAGAAGTCAGTTGAAGTAGAATTTTCCTGTTTGGTTGATAGTATTGGTGATTGCATTGGTTACGGTTTTGTCAACCTTTGTATTAGTGAATGGATAGCTTTAAAGTCTTTTTCAAAGAGGATGACTCTCGCTATAAGAAAATCAGGTAGAGGGGGCAGCATTATGGTCTTACTAAGCTCCAGTATCATGCCAAAGAGATGTGTCAGCTACAAGACAGTTTTGATATGGGATCCTATTTTTGAGTTCCGGAAAGAGAGAGAGAGAGCTTAGGGAAGTTGTAGAAACAGGCCTGTCCACTGGTAGAATCAACAAGAAGGATGTGGAGAGTAAGTTTATCAAGGATCCTTGAACACCAACTTTTCACCATTTGTCTAAAACACACAAGTCCTTGGAGTGGCCTGTGGGCAGGGCCATTGTTTCACTGAATGAAAATGTTTAGAATTTGCTGGATCAATAAATGCAACCTTTTCCCATCAACTTGAGTGCCACTACACATGTTTTAAACATAATGGACAAAGCAGTATGGAGGCTGGATTGATTTACTGTTGATGCAGTTTCCCTTTATTGTTTCATCCCCATAATTCAGGTCCTGAAGCAAATAATTTTTTGGATCAGAAAAAGTGATTATTTTTTTTAAACAGAGCGACTCATTGGGGGGAGATTCACTTAGAAGTGATAAAGAGGTGATAAAGTGGAGATGACTTCTCCAGCTTATCAATTCTCCAATTCCTATGTTATTCTATGGAGCCTATGCACAAAGATTTCTTTGGAGATCTTTGGAGCTATTAGTGAAATGTCTCCATAGAATAACATAGGAACTGGAGAAGTAATCTCCACTTTATTACCTCTTTATCACCTCTTTATCATTGCATAGTGAATCTCCCCCAAGAGCATAAATATTTTTTTGGACTGTGGTTTTTTTTTTTTAGCTCCAATGATGTGGAGCTGAAATGGGGGCAACATTTACACCCACATTTGCAGACTTATTCGTGGGTTGCTGGGAGAAGCTCTTTGGAGTTAATAATGAAAACTTTTTTAAACCTTATCTAGTTGTTTTATAGATATATTGATTACTTGAATTTCATTTGGAATGGCTCAGAAACACATGCTCGTTTGTTTATGTAGTTTGACATTTATTTATAACTAGTGTAAAAGCCAGTGTACATGGGCCAAAGTGCGTAAAACCGCAGAACTACACCTCCCAGCATTCTGTGCGTTCGGGCAGTCTCTACTGCTCATAACTGCATCGGACAAACATACATCTGGCCTTTTATATTATAGGATATGGATGTTACAAAAGTTGACTTCACATAAGGAGGTTTATAGAAAAGCACATTCGGGTAACACATTGCTAGTACAAGGGACAGCTATATGGCATAGAACTGTTATCCAAAAGACTCCTGGATAGGGGTTACTCTTCTAAACAAAACTAAAAGTATGAATTACAATTGAAATTCCCATATCCAGAAGTCTTTACAAAATCAGTGAAAGCAGAAACCATTCTGCAGAGACAATATTAACTACATTACTTTTGTCACTAGTAATAGTGTTAAGTATAAGAGAGTGTTTTCCATAATCAAAGGCTTGCTCCTAATTCTATGGTGTTAACAAATTAAACAATATACTGGATGAAGGATGCAGGTTCACCTGCAGAAAATCACCTACTCTGTACTCCTTCCTGGCCTCTAGTCATTTTAAGTGAGGAAAAAATTATTGCACTACTTGCCGTAGTCTAAAAGTTTCTCAAGTGTGATTTAAATTTTTGCCACTGTAGTTTAGTTTTATGTTTACCAGTAGTGTTATGAATGTCACATGATATCATGGATTTCTTTAATATACACTATTGGTTATTGTATTACCTATATAGGCCAATTAGCTAATCACTCTTTCTGGTGGTTACCCTGACTCATATGTGCTTAGTGGCTTGTTGGCCATGTGAAGGATTCTTCTGCACCCACACACTCATTATCGGAAGCTTGAACAGCAGCTTCCCCTTTTATTGGCAAGCTCACATCTGAGTTCCAGAA
Source organism: Rhinophrynus dorsalis (assembly GCA_037306005.1). Classification (NCBI taxonomy): domain Eukaryota; kingdom Metazoa; phylum Chordata; class Amphibia; order Anura; family Rhinophrynidae; genus Rhinophrynus; species Rhinophrynus dorsalis. Next base: position 601,308,518 of record CM074718.1, on the reverse strand, counting down.
TGACAAAGAAAAAGAACTAATGGTGCACTTACCCACTAATCCTTCATAAAGGCTGAATTACCTCAGGTATAATTATATGCTTAATGTATTCACTCTCATCACATAACTGGCATGTTGGGCATACACCTCTGGTCTGAGTGAGCACTTTAGAATTATGACTCACACCTGTTTGGGTATTGCTGTGCAATAGTCAGATGGATGATGCAATGATAGAGTGGGTATAGATAACATGAAACTTAAATTAAAAAATAACACATACACTTAATAAAAACATCTGTATAAAATTAATGATCCTACTTGTTCCTCACTTATAAACAACTGTTGCTGCAGGAGAAATCTTTTGACCCATCTAATTATCCTTTGAGAATGATACCATGTTGGAGAGCTAGTGGATAATCCACCCTTTTTTCTGTCATTGTTTGAACAGTGCACTCTCCGTACAGCATCAAAGTCTTTAGGAACAGGCAGAGAATCTCATGAAAAAACATTTGGCTCACTGCCTGCCCCAATTTCAGCTCCATATCATTGGAGATAAAACAGAATCATCTGTTTTATTTGCACTAAAATGTAAACTTAGATAGATGATAGTATGGAACAGAGTATTACCAAGACATAATCTTACATACATAGTATATTAAGCTGAAAAAAAGAGTTCATCAGACTTTGCCACAGTATATCCAAGGAATGAGAAATACATACTAGTTACCATCTCCAAGATGGGTGTCAGTGTATTTGCCAGAACAACTGCCTATTTAATCTGGTAAAATATAGTATAACCCTATATGTCACCTTCTGCTACAAATGTATCTAATCCTCTCTTAAATGTAAACAATGTGTCTACTATCACCACATGTCTAGGTAAAGAATTTAGCACTTTAACAGACCAGCTATTTAACTGGTGTGTTAATGCTTAATATTTAATTACAGTTCAAAAGTTTGGGGTCACTTAGAAATATGCTTGTTTTAGAAAGAAAAGCAAATCTTGCCCATTAACCCCTTAAAGACTGGCCTCGCAGGCACACGGCGGTCACTAAAGGACCACAGAGCTTTTTTTTTTTCCCCGATTCTGGACTCCCCGAACGGCGTGCAGCAGCGGGGGGAGCCTGGAATTCCATGACGGTCATAGTACGTCATGGGTCGTTAACTCAGATCGACCCATGACGTACTATGACCGTTAAGGGTCGTTAAGGGGTTAAAATAACATAAAATGGATCAGAAATACAGTGCAGACGTTGTTAATGTTGTAAATGATTATTGTAGCTGGAAACTAGATAGATAGATAGATAGATAGATAGATAGATAGATAGATAGATAGATAGATAGATATAACAAACATAATTAATATCTTGTAATACCTTTTTTATTGGACTTACAGAATTATGGATTGACAAGCTTTCGGGATAAACTCCCTTTCTCAAGTCTAAAGCATTTCTGAGCACAAGGACACAGAATTCACAGTTAAAAGAGTTAATACAGTTAATATTGAATTCAAATCTGTGTTGTTTGCTGGGGTTAACACAGCGGGACTGCTGATAAGACAGGGACCAAGAGAAAATCTATACTCTTCTTGCAGAGGGTCGTAAATACCCTGTACAATGCAGAGTGTGTGTGTGGGGGGGAGAAATAGAGAAGAAAAATACAGGACATGGTATAAAGGGAGTTTATCTCGAAAGCTTGTCAATCCATAATTCTGTTAGTCCAATAAAAAAGGTATTACAAATATTAATTTTGTTTGTTATTTTACATCTACATCACTGGACTAATACAGCTACAATCTTAACTAATATATATATATATATATATATATATATATATATATATATATATATGTATAAATATTTTGCAGGGGTTATCCTTCTTAGTAAATCAAGGGTACTTCTACTGCTGACAGATGTTTTATTCAAAGTTATTGTAGCTCAAACTTGAAAGTTTGGTTTGCAGTAATTCCAATGGCCTGACATTTTACAGTGGAGTTGCTGCTACAGCATCCTATGGAGAGTTTTGGTCTGCTGACAGTAACTAAACATTGACTGCTGTTGTAATATTGCCATCATAAAATGTCAGACTGCACCAAAAAATGCACGCTTTGAGCTGTAATCATTTTTTCTTAAAAAATCAGCAGTGGGTGTAACCTTGTTTTAAAGGGATATTAATACTTCGTTTTAACTTTATTTTATTTTGTAGGCATTAAAAAAATATGAAGAACGATATAAGCCTTAGCTCTCAAACCTTTATGGTTGGAGAGATGTTAACAAGCAAAGTTTCCCCTCCCGCCCCTTTTTCCTAGTGTAAGCCATCTCTTCTCAGATGTGAATCTGGTTGTAAGACCAGACAGATAACAGAAGGGGACAATCTTCTTTGTATGAAAACAATGAAAGCCCTTCCCCCCCTTGACACGTTTTTCAGCTTTTTCCCCTTATCTTAATTGAAGATTGTCCCTCTCTGCAGTCTACCTGGGCACCTCCCTTCTGATCTAGCTGAACAGGGGGGGGATACTTTGCTTGTGAATATCTCTTAAACCATAAAGGCTTGATAGACAAGACATATCATTCTTCATATTTTTTTAATGCCTACAAAATAAAATAAAGATAAAATGAAGTATTACTATCCCTTTAATCTGCGGAATTAACCTTAAATCATTCCTTTTACCTATTGAATGCAATGCATCAAAGACATCTCCAGGATTCAAGGGATTAAAATTGGTGGGAATTTGGGTAATATTTATCTCCTTTAGTGTTAATGGTTTGTGCTTGAATTACACTAATTTAGCTTATTAAATTGAACCTATAGTTATTTATAAATGTAATTAGCCATGATATATTTTTGTTTCAGGTAGAACCAGAGACAGAGAAAAATCTGAAAAGTACCAGTGCCAGCACCTCTGAAGGTACAATACAATATGTGTTATTCAGTCACATGCACAAATGGAGCTGTTGCAAATGAAACTCTTTATTATAGAACTGGACAATATTTGTACTACTCTGCAAATAACTGTGCCACGGATGCCCACAAAGCAATGAATTGACTTCAGTGCATAGGTTGATGTACTAAAATTGGAGCAGTTCTGGGAGAACCAACTGCAGCACTAGGAAGAAATAAGAAATTCTTATTCTGTTGAAGACCACTCCGTCATTGAAATTATTAAAAGTTCCACACAGAAATGGAAATTTGGGCAATTTATATGTGATCCCTATGACACAATTGGTTTGCTAAATAATTGCACTTATTATTGCACTTGTATTTATTAGTACATCAGTCTCACAGAGGACAACCAAGTTTAGTCTTCGTGGGTACTTGACATGTCTAAGGAAGTTTAGCGTACTACTCTTATGTTTCACAAAATATAAAGAAATTGTATTGAATAAAACATGATTAGAGATATTTGAGACCTTGTTTGAGAAAGTCCCTACGATGAGCAGGTCCAGTGGAAATCACCGGGGTTCCCTTACTGATAGTACCACTAAGGAAGGGAACCTCATATGCCATGCTGGTGCTAAGTATAAGACATGAATTATCTGGCATCTGAATCTGTGAGGACCTTTGGAATAATGGCTAGGGTAGGAAAACAGAAATGCCATGCTGTACATCTGGGTAAACTCCATGGAGTCTTGAAGAGTTTTGATATTGCACAAAATATTTCCAGTTATATGCTGCATTAAGATTCCAGCAGATGTATTTTTTCGAGTCCCCTTTTTGCTACCATTGCAATGATGATGTCTTGGGTTCAAGATGTCTTGCTTCTGGGTTGAGCATCGTCCAGCTGAGGTAATCTGCTTCTCAGTTTTGTATTCCTGGGGAATAAAGCTGGTTTTGCCACTCGTTCCCTCTGATGACATATATAAAAATACACACATGACACTCTACATTGTCTTCCAGCCCAACCTTGTTCCACTGGTAGTCACAGACCCACGCTCTAATGTCTGCCAATCCAGCCTTGTTTCTCTGGTAGGCACAGAACACATTACACAGTCTGCCAGCTCAGCTTTCAACCACTTGTGAACACAGACCTCACTCTGAGTGTTTTATCCCTTTCAGTGCCAACTGCTATGCAATGCTTTGAAAACCCCTTTGTCCCTCAAAGGGTTAATACAGTCTCTGACTTCTTTACATTCCCCCTCCCCCATGGTCTCTCTCCCAGTGCAGTTTTGCTTTGCACCTGCAGGAGGCACCCTCTAAATCTGGGTCCATAGCACCAAATAAGGGACATCAGACATCAAGAGTGATGTTCAAATCAAGAGGACTGTATAGACTGCCCTCAGTTCCAGATCATGGATGGAAAAAAGTGCAAGAAGGGCAATATCCCTTAGAATCTATGTTCTTGGGTGAGATTCTCGTGTCTACCTTGTCATCACGCCTTTAGGTTGCATGCTATTTTGTGTGCAACATTTTCAAAGTGGACCTTATAGAAGCCTGATAGATCTTCTATAGTTAAGTTTGAACAAAGGTTATTAGTTATTTCACATTTTTTCATTTTGGCCTGACACATAGATAATATGAGCAGTTCACAGTGATAATATATCTCTTAACCCACTGGATACCATGGAGGCTCCCGGTATATTTGCAAAGCAGTGCATGAGAAACCTCTCCAGCACCCAAGGCGTCAGTCTTAGGACTGACAACTCATACGCAGCATGGGAGACACAGAGAATATGATGACTAGCCTGCTGCCAAGAAGCGCCCTGTCTGTGACTGCAGCAATTACTGTTTATTACTGATTCCAAAGCACAAGGAAGGCAGTATGGGAAAGCTGACCACCCACAGCCCTTGCTGAGACTGAAGGCCCCCCTGTGTTTCCTGGGTAGCATAGCTTAACTGCTGAAATGAGTCAGTCCTCAAGACAGACTAGAGGGGGTAAACCCAGCCGTAATAGTCTCTGGTCAGAAGCTTAGAGTAACAGTTGTGGTTCAAACCACAATGTGTAAATACAGAGATAAAACAACATAGTTCTGACAGATCTTAACACCTAGATGCCATTGGAGTTGGACATGGAGTTGGGCATGAAGGAAGGGAGAAGCCCAAAGACAGCATAAAAACACCTCCAATAAAAATGTGCTTTCCAGTGTGAGGTAGAGTGAGTTCAGGAACTAAAGAACCCTGCTACCTCTGACTAGAAGTAGAATATATGTTCCATAGCCCCACATTTTCCTTTTGTGTTAAGAGCAGCCGTACAATCCACATTATTTCCATTGTGGGAGCATGTGTACAGGCAATAAGGCACACTGTTTGTATGAGATAGATCACAACAGGGCAGAATAAAAGAGAATGTGTATAATGTTCTCCTCTGTGGAGTGCAAAAGATTCACCAAATTGTTACAAAACTGGTACTGGCAGCATACTTTATCATTCAATTACTCTTGAATTACAACTCTGACAGTATTGAAATAACACTGTCCATTGCCCAAATACTATGAAGATTAATCGGAGCTGCTTTTTGTGTGAAACCTTACTATCCCTTTAATAACAAAGGCAACCTACTGATAACCATTTCTGTTCAACTGAGTTCTATGTGGTTTGCAGCTTTGGATCCAAGGGATGATGAGATATCGTTACCTTTATATTTTATACCCGTGATCCCCAAGAAGTCTGTGGTGTAGTAAGAAGAACTGTATCAAACCAGTTTCACCATAGGGGACACATAGAAAGTCCCTAAATTACATTTCATGTAAATGAGGAGTTTAATCTTTGGAGAGCTTGAGAGATCTCTGCAGAGGCATAACTAGAAACCACCAGGACCTGATGTGAAAACTGCCATGGGCCCCCTCCCCGACCCCACCATGCAACTCCACCCCAGAAATGCCACTTATCTATTGTCCACCTCCACACTGTACACCCCACTGGTCACTTCCACGTTGTACGCCCCATTGTCCTCTTCCACAATGCCCTCATTGTCCACTTCCACAATGCCCCCACTGTCCACTTCCACATTGCCCCCACTGTCCACTTCCACAATGCCCTCATTGTCCACTTCCACAATGCCCCCACTGTCCACTTCCACATTGCCCCCAGGCCCCCCACTGTCCATGTCCACATTGCCCCCACTGTCCACTTCCACATTTCTCCCACTGTCCATTTCCACATTGCCCCCCACTGTCCACGTCCACATTGCCCCCCACTGTCCTCTTCCACATTGCCCCACTGTCCATTTCCACATTACCCCCACTGTCCATTTCCACATTGCCCCATTGTCCACTTCTACATTGCCCCCACTGTCCATTTCCACATTGACCCCACTGTCCACATTGCCCCAACTGTCCACTTCCACATTGCTCCCACTGTCCATTTCCACATTGCCCCCACTGTTCACTTCCACATTGTACATTCCACTTCCACATTGATCCCACCCATTTTCTACCTCCACTGGTACCTCTGTTCTTCAGTAGGGGCCGCCGGCTGGGCAGATAGAGCAGTGTTGAAGTACTTGCGCTCTCTTCCTCTGTTGCCTATGGTCTGCGCATGTGCAGTCAAAGAACTTGCTGCACTGTGTTCCCTGGCTGCGCATGCGTGCGCATAGAGGCCAAGGCAAAAGAAGAGGTCGGAAGGATGCCTGCTGAGCTGCCGTGGTGTCAGCAGGGGTTGACAAGGCGGCCGGGCCCTCTGGAGTGACTGGCCTGGTCGCAGTGGCAACCCCTGCGACCACGGTAGTTACGCCACTGGATCTCTGATGCATTGTGAAACAATGAATCAATACTTCTGTAGTATTCATGGTGTTAAAACCCCAATTTACATTGATTGGAATTTTTTCCCTTATGGTGCAATTGGTATGCTCCAAAATATTGCCATTTCTTACTAGTGCTTCAACCTTTTAGTGTTAAGGTACTAAAAGTACACGTTTCCAAATACTTTCAATCTGTTATATTGTCTTTTCTGCACTCGTTACATGAATGTTAATAAATGTTATTTTTTCAGGCACATAAATCAGGATTTCCAAAAGGCTGTTAAATCACTGTAATCTGTGCTGTTGTTGGTTGCAGAGCTTGATGTGACACCTGTTTCTACTCGCACAAGAAGCAGCCACTTGAAACGCCCAAAGATTAGAAAGATACGCCAGGAACAAGAGCCAGCAGAAAAGGACAACAGCATCGGCTGCAATGAATCAACAATGTAAAGTGTATTAATTAACTGCTCATATACTGTTACCATTAACACCTTAAGGACCCATGATGGTTCTGGACCGTCATGGGTTGTTATAGCCTTAAGGACCCATGGCGGTCCTGGACCGTCATGGAATTCCGGGCTCCCCGTGCGACTGCTTGCCGTTCGGGGAGTCTGGAATCAGATCGCGCAAAAAAAAAATGCTCTGTGGTCCTTAAGTGACCCCGGTAAGGGGTTAAGGGGGTTGGACAAATATGATTTGTCACTAAAATGGGAGCTTAATTAGATTTTTGTGTGCTGCACCTGTCTAATGCCATTGTACATAGATTTTGACAGGAAAAAAGAGTCATATGGCCCATTCAGTTTACCCATTTCCCTGTGTAATTAAAATGCACAATCTTACATACTTTTCAGATTAGATTTATGTCTCTCTTGGGAATTTCTTAATTCCCTAACAGTTTAAATCCCTACCACTTCTTTTTTGGAGACTGTTCCATTACGCCATAGTTCTTTCCATAAAGTAGTACTTATTACGCACATTACTTTTGAATTTTCCATCTTCAAAATTTAGATCATGACTTCTTGTACTAGTATTCTTTTTCCAAAAATGCTTCCCTCCTGACCTAAATAAAATCTCTATAATATTTTAAAGATTTCTATCATATAAGCATAGACCTGCTAAACTATCTATGCTAAAAATGTCCAGTTTATATCGCTTGCAGTAAGTATGGGCTTTTCTGGATGTTCAATTTCTCTGCTATTTTTTTCTCATTGTGTACTAACAATGCATAGAGGAAATCCATGTAAAATTACACTATTTTCCCTTGCATGATATAGGGTGGGATATGAGTCTTGCTCACAGTAATGTCTTAAAGATGGTGAAGTGTGTGTCAATATGGACCAAAGGGTTCATAGGTGTATGATTTCAGTAAATTAATGCAGAAAAGGAGCTGCATTCCCGAATTAGTAATTCACCATATTATTGACCAAGGGTTAGATTTAATATGTGAAGGAACAGAACAGAATTGGAGGGGAAGTTATTAAATAGCAGATTCATCAAGAATTTAATTTTTATAGTATACTTGCAAAGATGGTTCTTCTACCAATAAGACTTATGGCCATATGATGTAAACTCCTGTAAGCAACATGTTATTTTCTTTGTATATTTAACCCCTTAAGGACCAGAGATCCCGGGACGTTTCTGTCCCACAAAGACCGCTTTGATCTTTGCCGACGTGCCGGTACACGTGACCTGTTGTGTGTATCGGCACGCCGCTTTGGGGCGTAAAAGAGATTGCTCCAGTCTTGGAACAGTCAATTTTAGGCCTCATTTTTACTTACAGCGCTCCATCGGTCCTTAAGTATTTAAGGACCATGACGGTCATAGTACGTCACATAGTCCTTAAGGGGGTAAAGGAACAGTAAACTTTTTTATAAGTAAAACAAGTGTACTCCAACTTCTAGGAGATTTTCCAATAAAAGTTATTGTAATTCATGTTTTTTTTTTAATAAACTGAAATATTTGTTGTGGCCACCGAGTGGTGCTGTTCCCATCACTTACTATGGAGAATTGGAGTCTATGACTCAATCTTTTTCCTGTTGCTAATAGTAAAAAGAAAGAAAGAAGTTGCAGTGCATTAATTATGTCTAAGGCACTCAAAGGGTTGAAAATCTCTGAGCCGGTAAAGTACTCAGCAGAAAAGCCCCTATAACATATATATTTTTTCATTAAAAAAATATATTTCTTCTTTGCCACATTGTAAAATCTAGTTGTTGTACAACTAATAAAAAAGCTAAATTAAAACTGAAAAAGTAAATGTAAAACGTTGGTGTTGTATAGTGTCACACCAGGAATGTACGCTATTCTGATTCTTTTAAAAAGACACTAATGCTTAAACAAAAATTGCTCTTACATCAAGGGTAATCAACCTGTGGTTTGAAATTTACTTTAAACCCCTTGAGAACTAGAGAGGTCTCTAATGCATTCCAAAAAAATGAGTTGAAGGCTTCTCTATAATTCAAAGGGTTAAAGGCCCTATTTAAATCAATACGCATTCTTGTGAGTTCCATATGGGGCATTTGGTTTGCTCCAGAATTGATTCTTCTTAGTATATCAGCCTAGATGTCCTTAGATTATAGAAATTTGGATAAAGAATATTCAGTTATTCTTGAACTGGAATACTGGGATAAGCATCTTGACCCACAGTTCCTCCGAGCAGTGCTACAGTTCCTACCTTAAGCTTTTTTTTTTTTTTTTGCAGGCTGGAATCTAAGGAACAGATTGTGGAGAATTTTAAGGAACTCATACAGCAGCTGGCAGATGACAAGGATGAGACAGATATGACCAAACTTCATGATGAGATATCCACTAAACCTGTGGTAGAGCTTCTGGAGGAAAACCAGGCTACTCAGAGGATACCTGTGGAGTGCTGTGTTGATAAGCAGGTAGCAAATGTATTTTGTAAGCAGTTTGGTACTTAGAAACTACACAAACAATTCTTAGGAAACTTTCAGGGTTTGTAGGGACTGCTAATCAGACATGACCCAACCAAAAGTTAAAGCCAAATTAAAAATGTCAAATAACATAGAGCCTTCTTTCAAACTTAACTATAGAAGCTCTCTCAGGCTTGATTACTGTCGCTGGATTGTGGTGACAAAGGAAAAGGTACATTTCTCCAAAAGTACATTTCTTTTAGAAACTAATAGCTAGTACAATATAAACGCAATTTTAAATCCCCTTTAACATGAGTCAAAATTGTCTTTGGTGATAGATCTAATTGAAGTTTGAAAACTATCAAAATTAGAAACCATTTAAATCCAAAGTGGCAGATTAATTTACAGTTTTCACTCAGACCTATAATATCTCAGGATAACAACTTTCATAACAAAATGTACAAAATCAAAACAGAAAGGATAGTGCTCAAAACCACAGGTAGAGATAATATATATATTAATAAAAGACAAAGGCTGACACATAACCAATATTCTCTGTCCATGCCAGCCACACCCTGGGGCGACAGGAAGGAGGATATAGTCTAATCTCTTCCATACTGCTTCTCAACAGCATTCACAGAGGCATGCTTTTGTCAGGCATGGGGGCAGAGCCACCCTTGGCCTCTCCTGGCAAAACCTCTGCAGTGATTTTCCCATCCCTCTGATCCACTTTGCTCCTCTGTGTTTCATCCTACCTTTCGCTTCACCTCCCTGTTTGCTTCCCTTTCTACTTTATGCCACTCACTTTTACCATTCCACCTTTCTGTCTACTTTCCCACTCCTGTATCCCCTACTGCCTGCTCCTGCCTAGGATATTACTTGCTTAAATATAAGGATGTTTTTATCAGGTATTTTTGCCTGAAAACTGACCTTGCCTTATATTACCTTTTATTTAGGACTTCATTTATTTGGGCTACCACTGGAAGGGAAGAAAATCCCATCCAATGGCAGTTTGTAACATCTGCCTCTATCTTTAAGCTTCACTAATGTACCTGAAAGCCTTCTTGTAGTATGGTTTGCCTCAATGCGGCTGATGCGTGATGTAGAAAGGTGGTTCCCAGGACCTTTCTAGCAATGCACAGTCTCTATACACATTGATAGAAGGTGCTTGAAGGACCTTTCTGTATCGTGCGTCATCAGCATGGAGGCAGATCTCACTACAGGAAGACTGCTGGGTGCATTACTGAAAATTATAGGAAGAGGGGAAAGAGAATGTTGGGTGTGAACATTCAAAAAAATCCCCAATATAAGTGGGCCACTTTATATTGGAGAGTTTTTCTTTTTTCCACACCCAACATTTGAGGAGGGGTGTCACCTTACAGTAGGCGTTGCCTTGTATGTGAGTAAATACTGTATTGCGCTTGCCATCCAGGAGAAAGGTCAGGAGAAGACTGTATTTCCTGCGTTTCACTGTCAGTATTGACAGTTTGTGTAATAGGTGATACAAAGCTTTAATGGGTGTAGCAGTGCCCTGCCCGGGTCACACACTGAGAGCATTATCACAGTAAGCTACATTAGGTTGCAGGGGATCTGCTGCTATAGCAACTAGTGGTGGGTATGTCTCCCATGCTTGTTTCGTCCACCTGCATCCAACTCCTTCAACACCCTCCATCAACTTCTTCACACACTGCTCTGCCTTCTTCTCCACACTCACACACACTGCACTCTCAACCTTCTTCCCTTTTCTAGAGGCAAAGCCACAATATTAAGTCTCCGCTCCAGGCCTCCCTCTCTTGTAACAGTAACATTTTATGTTACCACTATGAATGCCAAAGCAGAGTGCCCAATCAATCTGCTATGCGAATTTCACTGCTCCCTTTCCCTCCACCTACTTTTGCCCACAGGAGGAACCCAGGTGGGGTCAGAGGCAAGCATCCTCAGGGGGTGCTCTACCCAGCCACATCTGCAGATCACTATCAACCCCCAAGACAAGCCTGGCTCTGTGTTAAGCCTGGTGCTGCTGCTGTAGATTTTCTTTGACAAGTAGAGCCTAGCAAAGAACGAGATCCTGCTCTTGAGTTCAGGAGCTGTTACCTAATACAAACCTTTTGACCCAACGACATTCATATATCTTTATCACTAATATGAACATGACCTCCTGCTTCATGCACTTCATCTTGCTTCCATCACTCTGTCACACAGTAAATAATAATACCATACAGCAGTTTAATTCCCTGCGGACAGAGAAAATCGCATTGGCTGCCACTTCAACACCTCCTCCAAATATATACGACACACTTCTTTCACCCTCACTGCACCAACCTCACACTGTCTCTGAAGAAGCCTCCTCGACATTCTGTCCGCCTACTACCAATTAAATATTTTACTCAATGATGACACCCTTTCCCTCTGTTTAAGACATTCATCTGTTCTCCCCAGTGCCCTCATCAATACACTTTCCTCCATGCAGCTTTCCCCCAGTGCTGCTGTGCTGTGCTCCTGAAGCATATTTGTGTGGCTTCATTCCTCAGTACAATCAGCTACTTCCTGTCTCACTGACATAGGTGATTTTACTAACAAACACAGTTACACATAGTCTTCTCCTAGTACTCATCACGGTAGGGCTGATGAGACATACACACAGAGGAAGATATTCTAGTAAATGGGAGGAGGAGAAGGAGACCTACCCAGGAATGCAGTGATGGGAGAAGAGAAATATCTACACCTTCTGGTATTAAGGGAAGAGGAAGGAGGGAGAGAACTCCGGGGTGGGAATGAGGGAGGGGTAAAAGAGAAATTACTCCATGGGCCATCAGTGGGAGAGTGGAAGAGCTCCCCTGACTGTCCATGAGGTAGCGGACAAAATCCTCTCTGGTCAGGTACTAAGGGAGGGGAGAAACATCTTTCCGGGCTGTCAGTGAGGGAAAAAAGGGTAGTGGAGAGAAGCCTCATAAGGATGCACATACCTAGGACTGCTCGAGACTGAAGAATGGTGGGCAGAGCTTACTTTAGGTGGGCATTGTTAGGCAGGTGTGATATGTATGAATATCCCTAAGACTGTGTTCTTTTCGCCACTTCATCTCACTTTCTCTCCCTTTCGTCAATGAGATGTGAGGCACTGTCCTGTGGCACTGTTGCTATCGTTGGGGACAAGGCAAGAAAATGTATATAATTCAGCCTGATAATAACAGTAAATAGTTATTGGGTTCCAAAGGGTATTGCAGATTATTCCAGTGGTAGGTAAGACTTCAAAACTTCCAGCAGACATTGCAGCACCAAAAGAAGAAAAGAAAAAGTCCATACACTTAAGTGTAGGAGTTTCAGTTTTCAAATTTATGGCACCTTCACCTGAAACACTTGTTCAGCAGGTATCTTAATCACATGTTATACATGCTAGAACAACCTCTCAATGTTATGGCAGGCATTGGATTTCACACCAGGTTAGTGATCCCTCTAAGGAGATGGAAACAATGACCTCTTCTCCCTTTCCCTCTGGCAAAAATGGACCTCCACTCCCCTATATATGATATGGTAACAGCTACTTTCTTACAGATGGAACCTATCTACCTAGCCAAACGTTTAGTTAGAATATTTTATTTGATAGAAAGAATAAAATAGTGGGGTACAAACCCCCAAAATAGTCTATTGTGTTTTATAGCTGGGTGTTATTTCATCAGGGTATTTCTTATATAAACATTACTGTGTTGGAACTGACAAAACAGCTGAGCCCTCCATGCAAATGCCCTTAGATTCCTTCAAACGTGTTATCTCGTCATTCATCCTAGCATGAATCAGTTCTTCCCACTCTGTTTCCTTACTCTGACATAGTGCCGATACTTCACTGGCTGTATAAGGAGAATCACAACCGAAAACTAAAGCCCAAGAAGTTGAATACATCTTACCGCTATAACCCCCCCTCCTTGGAGGAAGAGCAGTATATCCCACCAAAAAACAAAGGCAAATACTGACTAGTCATAAAGCCGAATCACACCTGCCATTCAGCTTTTATGTGCTACAGTTGTGGAATAATAGCATTTGCATGAAGACAAAACTGAGAAGTCTGCTCAAACTCTGTTACATTTTAAAATTGTACTATTGTAACTTTGTAATAATGTTGATGAGGCTGAGAAAAGACATGCATCTTTCTCTTACATCCACTATGGAACACAGGTACCATGAGGTGACTCCCTCTTGTGGAAGGCAGGACCCATTCATAAAGACAGTAGGTGGTGACTCCCAGACACTCCTCCAGCTTAACCAGCCCCCCCTGCCTTGCATCCCCAGTATTATGTGTCCTCTGAGGTGAATACATGGAGCAGCGTATTTTTTTATTATTTTCTGAAAGATATGCGGCTGCCAAAAATTGCCCCCTAGGAGGCTTACCATTACTGGGCTTCCCCTGGAGTGGATTGTCCAGTGTACAGGTGCCGTGTGGACCTTTGCAGCCCTGTGGAGAGAATCTTGCAACCCAAGTTTTCCCTCCCAGCAGAGTACCCTGGGGCTCTATTTTCTGCACAATGGTAACCAAAAGAAAGATGACTGGTGAGTAACCCTTTGAGTGCCTTGGTCCACATTGTCCCTGCCTTGTGCCTCTCCATATAGAGGTTTTCTCTGAACCCTTGGGCTTTTGTACTCATGTCGGTATTTTATTATAACTAATGTTACTGCTCATTCCCTGAGTTATGGAGCAAGAGTGGCTGCATTTGGGATATATAACCCCTTCCCTGCTGTTTTCTCTGTGTTGGGGGCTTTTCCTGTTTTTTTTTCCCTGTAGTGGGCTTTCTTTTGAGAGTTCCCCACATGTTCCCTGGGGTCCTTTGTTTTTTGGATACCCTTGTACATTTTCTTTTACTGTTGCGGTCTCTGTAAGAATGGGTCTCTATGGGCGAACTTCATTGGTACATATCTGCAACTGTTTGACATACAGAAGTCAGAGAGGGCTTGTTTCCTCATGTCCTTTCATCCGGTTCACATCCTGAGTGTCTTGGGGGTCCGTGGCGATTCCAAACATGGCAATGTAGGCCTTGCTAGGCAAAAGCACCCAAGAAGACTACATTTCCCAGAATGCCCCTCTTTGGGACAGTGGGCCTCTCCTCCTACTGTGGATCTCCCAGTCTCCAGGCTAGCCAAGTTCACTGCATTGCCTTTGGTGGACAGGGCAGGACTGAAATATGCAGCAGAGAAAAAGCTGGTTTATATTCTAAGACCTAATTTGCTGGCAGCTGGGGCAGCGCTGAGGCCTAGTGTTGATTTTGCCTGGGTTAACAGGGCTGTTGCTAAGTGGGGTGAACAGCTCCTGGAAGCTGTCCGTGCTGACGTTCCAAGGAGGATCTGTTGGTTTTCTTAGCCAACATGAAGGAGGCAAACACTTATGTTTCTGAGGCTGTCCAGTTGTCCGCTAAAGCTTTTGCCTTTTCTGGGACTGTGCGAAGCGCCTTGTCAAGATCTGGTCTGCGGGCCAGTCTTCTAAGAAGTCGCTGATTTCCTTGCCATTTTAGGGTAAGTCCCTGTTTGGACCAGAAACCGAGGCAAATCATTAGTTATGCTACTGGGGGCAAGAGTACTTTGTTGCCTCGGTTGCCCTACGAGCGTCCAGAGGCACAAAGGCCGCAGGGTTCACAGGCCTCCCATGCACACTCCCCCCCTTCCCCGGCCAAGCCTAGACAGGAGTGGAAGTCCAAGAGAGCAGCTCCAAGGGATAAGCCTGTCAAGCTAGCTTCTGCCTGACTTGCGGAATCCTGGTTCACCGGTTCCTGTAGGGA
Source organism: Rhinophrynus dorsalis (assembly GCA_037306005.1). NCBI lineage: Eukaryota > Metazoa > Chordata > Amphibia > Anura > Rhinophrynidae > Rhinophrynus > Rhinophrynus dorsalis. The sequence continues at coordinate 601,293,231 of CM074718.1, read as the reverse complement.
GGCGTCTTTACCTTTTGTCAAGTTGCCTGGGAATCCTCAGTTGCAGACCAGTGGGTTTTGCAGGTGATTTCAGAAGAGTACCACATAGTTTAAAGATCCCTTCCACAGTTTTGCTTTTTTTTTGTCCAGGGTGCCAAAGCAGCCAGACACTTAAAGTGAAAGTAATGTTTCACAAAAACAGCCGCTCCAATTAATCTTCATAGCAATTGAGCCATAGAGAGTGTTATTTCAATACTGTGAGAGTTGTAGTTTAAGAGTAATTGAACGATAAAGTTTCCCCCTCCCGCCCCTTTTACCTAGTGTAAACCCCCACTCCTCAGATGTGGAATCAAGTCCATAGACCAGACAGATCACATAAAGGGTCAATATTCTACTGTGAGAACAATGAAAACCCTGCCCCCCTTGACAGCTTTTTCGGCTTTTTCCCTTATTTTAACTGAAGATTGTCCCTCTATGCAATCTACCTGGACACTCCCTGTTGCTCTGAGGTGAGCAGTGTTACATCAGTAAAAGGGGCGGGAGGGGGATACTTTATCATTCAATTACTCTTGAGCTACAACTCTGACTGAATTGAAATAACACTCTCCAAGGACCAAATACTATGATGATTAATTAGAGCTGCTTTTATTATGAAACATTACTATCCCTTTAAGGCTGTTTCAGGAGGCAGTGAAGTCACTGCTGGAAAAAATGTTTTTGATTCTAGTACTTCTGCAGGAGCGTGGTTCAAGTTTTTATTCCAACCTGTTTGTGGTCCCAAAGAAGGACAGCAGTCCCATTTTGGACCTCTAGCGTCTCAAGCTTCATATGGTAACAACATGCTTCAAGATGAAATCTTTGCATTCTGTCATTGCAGCAGTGTGCCCAGGAGAGTATATATATGGTGTCTCTAGACCTTCAGGATGTGTACCTACACATCCCTATCCACCCAGACAGCCAACACTATCTGCAATGTGCCAAAGGTTCGGATCACTACCATTTCACCTCTCTGCCATTTGACCTGGCTTCTGCGTCTCAGGTGTTCACCAGAGTCATGGGGGCCTTAGCAACCTTCATCCATACCCAGGGCATCTCCATGACACCCTATCAGGACAACAGTTTGCTCAAGGCTCCATAAGTGGAGCTCTTGACCCAACATGTCCAGGACTGTGTTCAACTCTTGATCCAGCACAGATGGATCTTAAACATGTTGAAGTCATCTCCAGTACATCCCAGGACATGAAGTTCGATAGACTCTTTCTACCGGAGGAGAAGATCCTGCAAGTGATGCAGGAGGTGTCTCAGGCCCTGGAGTAGCCCTCGGCCACAGAATACATTGAGTGTTGGGCAAGCTGGTGTCTACACTGGAAGCTGTGCCTTACTCTCAGGTGCACACCAGGGAACTCCAGAGACTTTTTATCCAGGGTTGGTCCGGGAATCTGGCTCTCGTAGATCAGCAGAGCTCCCTCTCTCCGGAGGCCAGCAGGGACCTTCAGTGGTGGTTGCATGGACGCAGCCTAGAACAGGGGAAACCCTTTGTGATGGACTCTTTTCATGAAGGACAGCAGCCTGAGTGGCTGGGGTGCAGTTCTGGGTCACCTAGGGATCCATGGCAGGTGGACTGTGGAGGAGTCCCTTTAGTCCATCAACGTTCTGGAACTCAGAGCAATTCGGCTGGCCCTTGTATACTGGACCCCTCAGCTGCAGGTACAGCCAGTGAGGGTACAGTTGGACAATGCCATGATTGTGGCGTACAACAATCGTCAAGGGGGCTTTCGAAGTGTCAATACATGGTATGAGGTGCGGTACATTCTAATTTGGGCAGAAGCCCATGTTCCATCCATCTTCGCCGTTCACATTCCAGGGGACATGGATGTGGAGAGTGAAACTCAATCCGGAGGTGTTCTACCTGATTGTACAACAGTTGAGTGTGTCGATAATAGATCTCTTGGCCATCAGGGATAAAAAGAAGGTTCCTATTTTCTGCTCCTGAAAGGGTGATCCTCTGGCCATTGCCACAGATGCCATGTTGATCCCATGGAACTTTCACCTTGCTTATGTTTTTCCTTCAATTCCTCTCATTCACAGGGTTCTCAGGAAGAACAGGATGGACGGTGCGACAGTCATTCTAGTTGCTCCTTATTGGACCAGGAGGGCATGGTTTGCAGACATGGTGAGTCTTTCTATTCAGGATCTGCTCCACCTCCCTCCCAGACTGGACCTCCTTCTCCAGGGCTACGTATGCAAAGAGACCGTGGAAAAGCTGACTTTGATGACATGGCTGCTGAAGCCCAAATCTTGAGGAGGAAAGGATTTTCCACTGAGGTTATTTCCATTATGATTCAGGCTCAAAAGCCTGTTTCTTCTAAAACTTACCACAGGGTGTGGTCTACCTTTTATTTGTGGTGTGTTGACAGGGAAGTGTCCTTGCAAGAGTCTGATCTACCCTTAGTGTTCTCCTTCCTCCAGGATGGAGTGAACAAAGGGCTCAGCTTGAGTTCCTTGAAGGTTAAGATTTCTTTCTATGTGTTTCCAGAGACATCTTGCCACCATTCCAGATGTCGAGGTGTTCCTTCAGGGAGTGGCTCGTGTCTTCCCTGCCTTTAAAGGGACAGTAATGTCCCATAAAAAATCTTCTACTTTTGTAGAGCTTAAAAAAATAAACTATGTGCCACAAACCCTAGCTCTCAAACCTTTATGGTTTGAGAGATATTCACACTGAAAGTTCCCCCTCCCTCCCCTTCTCCTGATGTCAGCTGGAAAGCTGACAGCAGGAGATTCGAGTCATGCGACTCGAGGAGGCACTTCAGCAGAGCCAAAACTGTGTTATTTAAAACTAATTACTGAATTGGAACGGTCTACAAAATGTGCTTGCAAACCAGGCACACTTTATAGACCTTTCCAATGAAGTAATTAGTTTTAAATAACGTGATTTTGGCTCAGCTGCAGAGCCACCGGATGGTCCCCAGACCGGGATCTCCTGCTGTCAGATAGATGCTGATGTCAGGAGAAGGGGGGGGGGGACTTTCAGTGCAAATATCTTTCAGACTATAGCGGTTTGAGAGATAGGATTTGTGGGACATAGTTTATTTGTTTAAGCTCTATAAAGGTAGAATATTTTTTTATGGGACATTAGTGTCCCTTTAATGTTCCCAATCCCCCGTGAGATCTTAATCTGGTACTGAGTGTTTTGCAGCACCCTCCTTCTCAGCACTTGTCTACCGTTTCTCTGCGTCAGTTGACGCTCGTGATAGCTTTCCTGTTGGCAGTAGTCTCAGTTCGCAGAGTTGCTCAGCTGCAGGCTCTGTCTTACAAATCCCATTTTCTGGTTCTTTGTACCTCTTTGGAATTTCTTCCTAAAGTGGTCTCTGAGTTCCACATCAATCAGGAGATTGTTGTGCCTTCTTTTTGTCCTGATCCTCAGTCTGACAAGGAGAAGGATCTCCATCTGTTTGACATGGTGCATTGCCTTAAGTTCTTTGTGCACAGCAGTGACTTGGCCCTCTCTGCATACCTTTGCTAAGCCCTACCGTGTCGATGTTCTGGCTTTGGCTGTAGCCAGCTTTGGCTGGAAGGTCCTGCAGGCAGCTTTGCCTGTCTGAGGACCTTCACATGTTCTTACAATACTGTTATTCAGTTTTTTGAGCCCACTGACTCTTCTTGTGTGCTGTGTAGTTCAGTGTCCATTGACACTTTATTCTGTTTGGTTTGTCCAGGTTGTGGATAGTCCTAGGGAACTCCGGTATCATGGGAACAGGTTTAAGGTCCTTTCTCCTTTTTTCACACACCTCTGGGAGTTTAGTGTAGGTATATCCCCATTGTACCTGTGTTCTATAGTGGATGTAAGAAAAAATATGATTTGGTATCACTGTCTGGACTGCAGAGTCCTTTCTTTAGTATCTTCTCACAGATTTCCTTCTTCTCTTGCTTGCCTTGTTATTGTGGCTTCAGTAACATCATACTGGGGATGCAACACGGGGGGCTGGTTAAGGTGGAGGAGTGGCTGGGAGTCTCCACCTACAAGATTCTGTCTTTTTGAGACGTATCCTGCCCTCCACATGAGGGAGTCAACCCCATGGTAGCTGTGTTGCTTATGGACTATAGAGAAAAGGATTTAAGAGGTAATAACACTAAAATCCTATTTTCATGCCATATCTCCCTTATTGATCCAGAGGATGGCAAAAAAAACTGTTATTGATGCCATTTCCAGTTAAGCCCCAAGTGGGTACAAAATTCCTTAATGATTCCAAATGGCAATCGAATATTTCCCTGGATCAACATATTATGTGCTCTGAAACCATTTGTCAAAATTCTCAATATTGAGAATATTACTTTTTTTAAGCAACTACAGTGTCTGCAAGCACAACATCCCAAGTCAAAGAATTCCATAACTATACAGCCCTTACTATAAAAAAATGCCTGCAATTTGTTTCATTTAAATGCCCCTTTCTTCTTAACAGATGACTTCTTGTTTTTGCTTAGTTCTTTGAGTAAATAAATTACTTGATAGAAAAAGCCCTAAGGACTGGACCATTACACTTATAATTTCCATTTGTCTTCAGTATATATATATATATATATATATATATATATATATATATATATATATATAATGTGTGTGTGTGTGGTGACAATGTTACCCATCTTTTTTTTTCATATTTTTTTTATGATTTATTTGTTAAAGTAAGATGGGGAGGACTGAGGCTGTAGTGGTAACATAGTAACATAGCAACATAGTAATTTAGGTCAAAAAAGACTTGCGTCCATCTAGTTCAACCTTTTCCTATTCCTGTTTACCATCGTTGATCCAAAAGAAGGCAAAAAAAACCCTCAATTAGCAATTTAAAATTTTGCCTTGAATGGGGGGAAAAAAATTCCTTCTTGATTCCAAATGGCAGTCAGATTTCTCCCTGGATCAACAAGCCCCAACTAAATATTCATCCCAATACTAACGTACATAGCCCTCTATCTTATGCTCTTTTAAATAAGTATCCAGGCCCCTTTTAAAGGCATCTAATGTTTTCGATAGCACCGCCTCCTCAGGCAGTGAATTCCATACCTTTATTGTCCTTACTGTAAAGAAACCCTTCCGCTGTTGTAGATTAAATCTCCTTTCCTCAAGTCTAAGCGGGTGGCCCCTTGTCCTGTGTGCTGTTCTGTTAATGAACAGGTCTTTGGAGAGCCCTTTGTATGGGCCCTGAACATATTTATATAGTGTTATCATATCCCCTCTAAGACGCCGTTTCTCTAGTGGGTACAAGTTTAACTTTTCTAGCCTGTCTCCATAACTAAAACTTTCCATTCCCCTTACTAGTTTTGTAGCCCTCCTCTGCACTCTTTATAGTTCCATAATGTCCTTTTTCAGAAAGGGCGCCCAGAATTGAACAGCATATTCTAAGTGGGGTCTTACCATGGACCTGTAAAGAGGCATAATTATATCTTCCTCCCTTGAGTCAATACCCCTTTTAATACATGCCAATATCTTATTGGCCTTTGCAGCTGCCAGCTGGCACTGCATGCTACTGCTAAGTCTATTGTCTACCATTACTCCCAAATCCTTTTCATTTGTAGATTTCCCCAGAGAAACACCATTTAAACTATATGTTGCGTTTTTATTATTATACCCAAAATGCATAACTTTACACTTGTCTATATTGAATCTCATTTGCCACTTGCCTGCATAGTTACTCAATTTGTCCAAATCCTCTTGTAATGAAGACACATCCAGTTCAGACTTTATTACCTTACTTAATTTTGTGTCATCGGCAAACACTGATACATGGCTCCCTATGCCCTCTGGGAGGTCATTAATAAACAAATTAAAAAGAAGAGGACCCAGGACAAATCCCTGAGGTACTCCACTTACCACGTTTATCCAACTGGAGAACTTGCCATTTACTACCACTCTTTGCATTCTATCTTTCAGCCAATTTCCAATCCACACACAAACATTTTCCCCTAGGCCTATTTCATTCAATTTGTACAGTAACCTCTTGTGTGGAACTGTATCAAATGCCTTGGCAAAGTCTAAATAGATCACATCAACCGCCGCTCCTGCATCTATATTATTACTCACTTTTTCATAAAATGCGATCAAGTTAGTTTGACAAGACCTGTCTTTCACAAAGCCATGTTGGCTATTGCTAATGATATTCCTGTTCCAGCAGAATTCTTGAATATATTCCCTTAGCAACCTTTCAAACAGCTTCCCTACCACAGATGTCAAGCTTACAGGTCTGTAATTTCCTGGCTGTGACTTTGATCCCTTTTTAAATATGGGCACCACATCTGCTTTATGCCAATCCATGGGCACCATACCTGAAATAAAAGAATCCCTGAAAATCAAATATAAATGTCTGGCCAGGGTCTGTCTTAGCTCTTTAAGTACCCGTGGGTGTATACCATCTGGCCCCGGAGCTTTGTCTACCTTAACACCATTCAAAAGTTTTAACACTTTTTCTTGTGTTAGCCAGTCCCATGCTTGCTGTGACTGTTCTGTAAAAATAGTCTGCAGATTCTTGTCCATTGGGTCTTCCTTGGTAAAAACAGAAGAAAAGAAATTATTTAAAATATCTGCCTTCTTTCTGTCCCCCTTGACCATCTCACCCGTATCAGATAACAAGGACCCAACATTATCAGACTTTAATTTTTTGCCATTAATGTATTTAAAGAATTTCTTTGGGTTGCTCTTGCTCTCCTTAGCAATATTTTTTTCATTCTCCAGTCTAGCTAATTTAATAGCCTTTTTGCAGGTTTTGTTGACATTTTTGTATACTGCAAATGCCTCTGCTGATCCCTCAGCTTTGTAATGTTTAAATGCCGCTTTCTTGTTATTTATTTCATGAATTACTTTACTGGTTAGCCACATTGGCTTTAATTTGCTTCTTTTGTATTTGTTTCCAACAGGGATAACTTTATATGTGTATTTTTGCAATGTTATTTTGAATGCATTCCACTTACCTTCTGTGTTTTTTCCTGAAAATATTTTATCCCAGTCAACGAGACCAAGGGATGAATTAAATCTGCTAAAGTTGGCCTTTTTAAAATTCAGTGTTTTGGTGGGACCCATACTAAATTGCTTTTTTGAATTTATCTCAAACGATACCATGTTATGGTCACTATTCCCCAAGTGCTCCCTAACTTGGATGTTAGAGATAAGTTCTTCATTGTCAGTTATTACCAGATCCAGACATGCATTCCCTCTGGTTGAGGTCTGCACTAGTTGAGACAAAAAATTATCATTCAACAAGTTCAGAAACTTGCTGCTTTTAGCAGAATTAACTGTTCCATTTTTCCAGTCTATTTCTGGATAATTAAAATCCCCCATAATTAAAGTTCTCCCTATTTGAGAAGCCTTTTCTATTTGCATTAATAGCTTTGATTCTTCAAGGTCACCAATGTTTGGCGGTTTATAACAAATACCCACTAATATTTTTTGGGCAGTTTTACCCCCAGTGACTATTTCAACCCACAGGGATTCCACATGTTCACTACTGTCATCACATATATCTTCCCGCAATTGAGGCAATAATGCTGGTTTGACATACAGACAGACCCCACCACCTCTTTTGTTTGACCTATCTTTTCTAAATAACATGTAGCCCTCCAGATTGATTGACCAATCATGTGTGTCATCCCACCATGTTTCTGTTATGCCTATCAAGTCATAGTTTTCAATTTCAGCTACCAGCTCCAGTTCCCCTATTTTACCAGTTAAACTTCTGGCATTTGCAAGCATACAATTTATGCCACTGCTATGTTTCATTTGTGATTTAATTTTGATGTGGTTTATAGGCTTCTCCCTATCATCTGTACTAACCCCGCCCCCAGATCCTCCCACCTGGTTATTAACTACATCGCCTTCCCTTTTTATACTATCTATCCCAGTATTTATTGGTCCCTCCCCTCCCCTTCCTAGTTTAAAATCTCCTCCAACCGTCTAGTCATCCTCTCCCCAAGCACTTGAGACCCTCTTGCATTCAGGTGCAATCCATCCCTGCTATAGAGATTGTACCCCAAAGCAAAATCAGCCCAGTGCTCTAAAAACCCAAAGCCCTCCTTCTTACACCAAGACTTCAGCCATGCATTGAGCTCCCTAATCTTCCGCTGTCTCTCTGGCGTAGCGCATGGCACAGGTAGTATCTCTGAGAATACTACCTTGGAGGTCCAGTTCCTAATCTTGCTGCCTAAATTCCTAAAATTACTTTTTAGGACTCTCCACCTTCCTCTTACTTTGTCATTGGTACCAATATGCACCAAGACAGCTGGATCCTCTCCAGCCCCTCCCAATAATCTGTCCACCCTGTCTGCAACATGCCGAACCCGGGAGACAGCAAACCATTCGGTTGCTGCGATCAGAGTCACAGATTACCCTATCTGTTCTCCTAATAATGGAGTCCCCTACCACCACAACCTGCCTAGGCTTCACTTCCCTCTGGATCCCCTGTGTGCTAGAGGAGCTGTTCTCCCGGCTGTTAGGGAGAACAGTCTTCTCCAACAATTCCACTTCTGGGTTTGCCTCCCCAACATCTTCACTTAAATGAGCAAATTTGTTTGGATGGAAAAACTCAGGACTGGCTGCCCTCTTCCTCTTCCCTCCCCCACTGCAACCACTTCTAACTGTCACCCATCTATGTGCCTGGTTCCCTTCTAACTGATCTCCTCCCTCTTTGCTAGGTGACCCAGCTAGACTCTGCTCAGTTAGCAAGAGACTCCTCTCAAGGTTGTCAATATCTCTCAGTGTTGCAATATGACTCTCTAGAGCTCCAATCTGAGCTTCAAGAAGGGCCACTTGCTCACACTTGCCACAGCGGTGTGGACCCTGGAACGGCTGTTCCAAGCATTCATACACATATGGTAATTTAAAGATGACAAATATGAAGGTGAATACAAAAGTGGGAGTTTAAAGAGTCAGAGCGTGTGACTGTTACTATGCAGTGAAAGTGAGCCGGATGTGGTGAAGACAATGAAGGCTGTAGTATGAAAGAGAATGTATGTAGTGTGTGATGAAGGTGATATGAGGTTTGGTGTATAGTGATTTTCATGCAGGGGTGGAAGGCTGTAGTGGGAGGTGAAGAATAGAGGAGGTGACAGACTGAATGATACAGCAAAGGTTTTTGAAATAGTGATGAATCGGGATGCAGGGCATCAGGGTAAAGAGGAGGAGCATGTGAATGTTGTAAAGGATAATATGCGGTGAATGTGAGACAATGATGCGGCGAATGTCATGATGTTAGGTGAAAGATGATGAAGGTGAATGAAGGATATAGGGTCCAAGTGGATGAAGGGTATAGTGAGGCATGATGTGTAGTGTTTTCTGTGTGGGGGAGGAAGGCTGTAGTGGGAGGTGAAGGACAGAGGAGGCAGAAAGTGAATGATTCAGAGAGTTATTGGAAGTGTGATAGTGGGAGGATGACAATGATTAAGTGTGTGTGGTAGTGTAAAGAGGAGTTCAGAAGGATGTGTGAAATGGGTTGTTGTACATCTGTGGTGCTTTTATGTTCATAAGGTAAAAGGTCCATGAAGAGATTTTGACAGGAGCAGCTAGGGGGCTTGGCCCCCTGGCTGTACCTGTCAAAATCAAGCCGTAATGTAAGGTCTGGTCCTTTGATATCCCTGAAGAGATTTTTACAAGCATCACCAAGGGACTTAGCTCCCTGGCAACTCATGTGGAAATAACACCAAAATGTATCCCCATTGATGTCCTTGCAGAGATTTATGACTTAGCAAAAAAAGATGTGCTATGCCATCACCACTTTGCTAGTGTATATTTAGAGAGAAACAATGTAAGAATGGTTCTGATTGGTTTTCTGACAGTTTCTTCCCTGTATGTTTAATTGAACCATAGAACGCAGAGCCAGTGCCAGTAAATGGTGAGATTGCAAAGGATGAAATTCCAAAGCATGGTACAGACATGGATGAATTTGCTTTGGATGACACAGCAAATAATGAAACCACAACAAACGACACATCAAATGGAGACAACACCAAGAATGACACAGCAAAAGATGACAGCACTAAGAATATCACAACACAGGATGACGTCGCAATGGATAATTCTACAATGGATAACAGCACCAAAGATGACTCTGCTAAGGAGAATAGCACAAAGGAAGATACAGCACAAGATGATGACCGTGCTAAGGATGACATGGCACAGGATGACATCACTACTAAAGAAACAGCAAAAGATGACACTGCTAAGAAAATCTTCCAGTCCTCAGAGGTGGATACACAAGAAATAGCCAGGGAAGCTGTAGATATAGAATCAAATTTAGAACCGGGAGACACTGATGAGAAATCACTGACAACTCTTGTTTCAGTTAATATGGACATGGAGAAATCCTTAGACTCCTTCCCTGACCAGGTAAGAAAATGTTTTATATATTTTGACAGCCTTGCTGTAGGATGATTATAGATATGCATACTCTAAGGCAAAGACCTTCAGGGTAGAGTTTTTTAAAATGCTTCTCCATTGCATGTAGGCAGAGGAAGCTCTGAGAGCTTAATGCATGGCTTAAAGGGATAGTAATACTTTGTCTTTATTTTATTTTGTAGGCATTAAAAAAACATGAAGAACGATATAAGTCTTATCTCTCAAACCTTTATGGTTTAAGAGATAGTCACAAGCAAAGTATACCCCCCCCCCCGTTCAGCCAGAGCAGAAGGGAGGTGCCCAGGTAGACTGCAGAGAGGGACAATCTTCAATTAAGATAAGGGAAAAACCTGAAAAACTTGTCATGGGGGGAAGGGCTTTCATTCTTTTCATACAAAGAAGATTCTCCCCTGCTGTTATCTGTCTGGTCTATGGACTGGATTCCACATGTGAGAAGAAATGGCTTACACTAGGAAAAAGGGGCGGGAAGGGGAAACTTTTCTTGTGAATATCTCTTAAACCATAAAGGTTTGAGAGATAAGACTTATATCATTCTTCATGTTTTTTAATGCCTACAAATAAAATAAAGTTAAAACGAAGTATTACTATCCCTTTAAGTATTGGTGTAGGAAGGAGGGTTTGGGGTTTTTACAGCACTGGTCTGAATTTTCTGTTGGATACAATCTGTATGGTAGCAATACATAATGATGACAAAATTAATTGTATGTTGGCAAATGTAAGAAGTATGCAAAGTCAGTGAGATGTAATTACCAGTAGTTAATGAGCAGTTGGACATAATTAGTATAACTGAAACATGGTGGGATGACACACTCGATTGGACTGTAAATATTGACTGTTATTGCCTGTCACATTCTCTGGCTCACGTCTTTAACAGAATGCTATAGAGTAACTGTCTGGACACTAAATATACAGTCCTGACACCACATAGCACTATTAAAGGGATAGTAATACTTAAATATTACTAATCCCCATATTGTAGTAATGTTAAAAAGAACTTAATTGTCCCCAGTGTCATCTCTCAAACCTTTCACCAGGCGGCTCTGCAGCAGAGCCGAGAACATGTTAGTAAAAAATAATTATTTCACCGTTTCAGTGAAATAATTATTTTTTACTAACGCGATCTCAGCTCTGCTGCAGAGCCGCCTGATGCACGTAAGACCAGATATCCCTGCAGTCAGCTACAATGCTTACTTCAGGGAAAGGGAAGGGAGGGGGAAATTTTGCAGGCGGTTATCTCTCAAACCATAAAGGTTTGAGCGATGACACTGGGGACAATTACATTATTTTTAACATTACTACAATATGGGGATTAGTAATATTTAAGTATTACTATCCCTTTAATGTAAATAACCAACAGTATAAACTGTAAAACTGTAATAATTTTGGAACAAAGTATCCCACATAGGATACCCTTGTTTTACTTAGCAGAAAAAGCCTTACAATATATGGTGTCCCCCATAATAATGGTTTAAAACATTTTAAATAAAAGTTAATTAGGAGTTATTTATATACAAGCATACATAAATCTGCCTCTCATTCTGACTATGGGTTCACTTTGAAAATGTTGTTCTCTCTTGGGTGAGCAACACAACAGTGCATTAAAAATGTTGTTTTGAAAACAGCGCATTTTAACCATGTGAGAACACATGACATTTTAACCATGCAAGATCATTAACCATGTGAAAACACGTGACATTTTAACCATGGGGAGATTAGAATGTTTCACGCATGAAAAGAGGAATATTCTAATCTTGCCGGCTTGAACCAGCCAATATTTTTAATGAGCTGTTTTCAACACAACTACATTTTTTATGCGCCATTGTGTTGGTCGCTAATAGAGGGCAACATTTTCAAAGGATACCGTGACAATGCAGCCCATGTCACTATAGCTGTGATGTTTACATCAGTCTAAAAATGACTCAATGGAAGATGCACATGAAGCAAATTCACTGATGATAGCTCCCCACTCACTTTTGCCAGTGCTCCCCTGACACCTGAGAAAGAAAGTGTAATCCTCTGGTTTTACTAATAACTCATATGTTTTTGTTACATTTACATTCAATGGCAGGAGTAATAAACCTATAACCCTCCAACTATTATTGGACTACAATTCCCTTTGGCTGGCCGTAGATGATAGGAGTTGTAGTAGAACAACTGGTGAGCCTCAGGTAGCCCAGTCCTGTTCTGATCTTTAACAGTAACCCAGTAATGTGAAACTCCAGAACGATTTATTCGGGAGCTAAGTAGAGCAAAAATTACAAGAGGGAAAACTTGATTCCAAGAATTAAATAAAGAGAATATCAAGTGAACTTACAATTATATGTAACCAAAAGCTCCACTCCACCACATTACTTAAAGGTAAAGCTTTAACTTGTAAACATTAAGATGACTAAGCTTTATGTTCACTTTCTTCAACCCGAGCAACCTGTAGCCCTGCAGGACCATGGGTAACCCCATAGCTCACACAGTAAACTTGATATGCGTGGAAAAACCAATAACTTACCCTTTTAAAAAAAACAAAAATCTAAAGCGTACATCAAATGAACACACAGACACATAAATATGGTAACTAACATAGATGTTGAAGTTGAAAAAAAGATCAAGTTAAGCCTGTTGTACTGCCTTTGTTCAATTATGTTTTTCTGTTTTTTTCTGGAGAGGGGTGTTAAAGTTGACTTGTCACCTTGATTCTAGTTTTCATTTCTGAAAATGGCATTGCCTATGTGTCATGTTAGCCAAAAGCAAATGTGCAATTAAGGAAATATTCATACTTGGTACCATATGCTAATGTGTGCAAATTGAGGTCAATATGCTATGAAGGTTTTCATTGATGTTTCATATACTAATTAAGCCTTTGTGTTGTTTCCCATGCTAATGAACATTTACAGTGATGTTTCATAAGCAAGTTAAGTACTGTGCTGCACCAGGAATCTTTCACTTTCGCTAAAAGTGTGAATATTTGTTAATCCCTTAAGGACCCATAATGTGTCAGGTGGTTCAGCACTTAAGGACCAGTGACAGTCCTGGCATGTCAAGGAATTCAGAGTTCCCCTCACGACTGCATGCCGCTGAATGCAATGCGTGAAAAAAAATGAAATGCCCAGTGGTCCTCAACTGTGCTTAAACTATGCATCAACTGGACTTTTGGTCAACATGACACATAGGCACTTTTGAATCAAGTTTTCAAATATGTAAAAATATCTCAAGGTGACGGGTCGACTTTAAGAACTGTTGCCTAAAACTGTACTCTATGTTGTAAATGAGGTTTTAGCAAGGATTTATAAAGATGCAAAATTATATTCTCAGCCAATACATGATAGGTCTTGCAGTAATGAGGGACACACTGCACACTGTAGCAACTATAGCAACCTCTAAACTTGCTAGGATGTACAATATGCACAGTGAACCTATAGGTGTTAGTGAAGATCAGGTCTGCTACAATATGGTAGTTGTATGTATGAATAACCCGATAGGGGCAACATATTGTGTTCTGCATGGAAGATATTGTGCTGAAATATCGCTGAGGTGATGTCAACCATGTAACCATCATTTATACTGAAAGTAAAAAGACCACATCTAGTGACTTAGGGGTAATTAGTTTCACAGACCAGTGCACATGTTCTTAGAGGATTGTACAGTCTTCTTAATACAGCTTAATTCATCACTAAGGTGTCAAAACTTTTTAAGAAGCTGAAACCTGTAACTGTTTTAAAAGAGCATGTAACTGTGCACTTGTATTTTATTAGCACCTAATACTACCAAGCAGTATATAACATTACTTGCAAAGTGGTGACACATTGCCCGTCCTTCGTTTTTTTTTTCTCTCTTTTTTTTGTAAGTTTGTAATTAATTTGTTTGTAGTAGTTTAAGGATGGTGAATGTGAAGGTAAATGTGAAGGTGGGAGTGTAAGGAGATGTATGTGAAGGTTGCAAAAGGTACTATGCAGAGATTGTGAGCATGATATGGACAAGATGAAGGTAGAAGAAAGTTGCAGTATGAAAGAGGATGAAGGAAGTAATTTGCGATGCGGTGAATGGGAGGTCTGGTGTGTAGTTAATTCCATGCAGAGGTAGAAGGCATTAGTGAGAGGTGAAGGATGGATGGATGGAGGAGGTGAAAAATTGAATGATGCAGTGAGTGTTATTGGAACTGCGATGGAGCATGATGCGACGAATCAGGGTAAAGAGGAGGAGCTTGTGAAGGTTAGTATGTGGCAAATGTGAGAGCATGATGTGTGAAATGTCATGATGTTAGGTGAAAGTTGATGAATACAGATGAAGGCTGTTGGATCAAAGTGGATGTGACAATGATTAACAATGTTTGATAAGGGAAAGAGGAGTATAGAAGAAGATGTGAAATGGGTTTTGTTGTACATTTGAGATGCGTGTTGATTTTGTATGAGGAACTTCAAATATATGTACAGTTCATATTCATAAGGTGAGAGGTCCATGCAGAGATTATGACAGGATTACTACCAATTTATGGACTGGTCCTTTAAGGCCCTTAAAGCGGAACTTTCACCAGATTAACATAGCACAACAAATGATAATTACATTAGCGATATGCACTCACTTTGTTTATATTCAAGAATAATTGCTGCATTAACCAAAAATAGAACCTTTTAAGCAGACAGGCACAGGCTGGGATCTTGCTGTAGGAGCTCTCTGCACCTGCTGTCAGTCCCTTCAGGTGCCTTTCGGCACAAAGGCATTCAACTGACCAATCGTGGAGTTGAAGGAGATAGACAGCGCAGACGCAGAGGTGCTGGCTTTACAAGATGTCTGCGCTGTTCCACTCTGCCTATCTGCTTAAAAGGTTCTGTTTTTCGTTAATGCAGCAATTATTCATGAAAGTAAAACTAAGTCTGTGCATATCGCTAATGTAATTATAATTTGCAGAGCTATGTTAATCTGGTGAAAATTCTGCTTTAAAGAGATTTTTACAGGGATGGCTGGAGGGCTTCACCCTCTGGCAAGTCTTAATAAAATCACACCCCCATGTATCCTCCACCCCCTCTAAGTCCTTGCAGTGATTTTGACAGGAGTGGCCCTGGACGCTTTGCCCCAACCTTTCCTGTCAAAATTGTGCCCTAGGCTTTTACCTAAGGGAAAGGCAGCTTGGAGGAGATTAATTCAGCTCTTCTTTACTGCCACTCCAGGGTGCGTTTTTCCACGGACACAGAATTTTTGTCATATGATGCTGTTTATGTATATATATTTCAAGTAAAGGGTTTTTTTAAAAAAAAATCTTGTGAGTGCTTACTCATTTGCTCTGATTTCTATCTATTGATCCCTGTGACTATATGTACCCAGATGAAACTTTGAAAAGCGAGAGTGCTTCCCCGCTGGTTTATATATATCTGTCAATAGATAAATAGATAGATAGATAGATAGATAGATAGATAGATAGATAGATAGATAGATAGATTAGATAGGTAGATAGACAGATAGATATATGTATACTTGAAACAAGTACAAACATTATTGCATAAAATTTAAAGCTGAAGATACTAGGCTGATGTATTATGAAGAACCGCAGTAATTCTGTAATTGCACCACAGAGTGCAAATTCCCAATAATCTAAATCTGTATTTCAACCCATAGAATGCAAGAGGTCTCCAATGCATTGTGAAGCAATGTCCTTCAGATCTTTTTACATCAATGGCAATTTTTGGAACTATTATTTCCCTTATGGCGCTGTTGGCTTACTCCAGAATTACACCAGGGGGAGATTACTAATGTGTAATAAAGAGGAGATAATGACTCTGGTGTGATAAACTCTCCAATTTCTATGCCATTCTATGGAGCCTATGCACTATCATCTCTCAAATTGGAGATTTCTTACATAGTGCACTGTCTCCATAGAATAATATAGGAATTGGAGAGTTTAAAACACTGGAGCGGCACTAAGGTGTGATGAAGAGTTCCTATATTATTCTATTGAGCCTCTGCACTAAGATCACTCAAGATGGAGACATGTATATGCATATGCTCTATAGAATAACATAGGTACTGGACAGTGTATCGCACTGGTGATTTCATCTCCGCATTATCAAACCGTAAGGCATCCTCCCTCTGTTCATCTTAGTACATTAATGTCATGGGGGAGATGTAGTAAGATGTGATAAAGAATTGATAAAGAGAATTTCTTCAGTGGTACAAACTCTCTAGTGCTTATGTTATTGTCTGGAGCTAATGCAATACTATGTGGAAAGTTGGAGAGATTTTATTGCTTAAGCTCCAAAGAATAATGTAGGAATATTATAGGAATTGAAGAGTTTATCACACTGGAGAACGAACTGGATGTTATAATTCTGGAGAAATGATCTTCTCTTTATCAAATTTAATGCATATCCCCACTGGTGTTCCCTTATCCATTCTGATGCTGATGTAATAACTCGTAGAAGAACAGGGGGAATAGCACTAAGGTTTCCTATCAAGGAACATTTTTGGGGGGGATGTGATGAGAACACTTTGCCTTGGAGAATACGTTGGATTCAATGTACTTTTGTAACAAAGAACTCACAAGTAAAGGTGATACCTATCAATGGTTAAGGACATAGAAAGTGCAAGCTTTCAAGACACTAAGGTTCCTTCTTCAGGCATGGGCCCAGTTGTCCATTAAAACGTATAAACTTTACATCACTCTTTTGGGTTGTTACAAAAGTACATTGAATCTAACAAGGTGCACCCTTTTTTTCCTTTGGAGAATAAGACTTACTTTGCCATATGCACTAATTAGTTATGCAAGGTGAGGAGGAGATACAGTGATCATTATCATATGTTGTAGGTATAAAACTGCTGATGTGGGGGTGAAGAGTCATGGGGGTGTCATGGAGTGGGTTGCAACATATGAAGGGGACAGGAAAGGTACCACCCCGAGGCTCTGTTTCATGGTGCTTTTAAGTGAAAGGATAATCTTAGGGGTTCAAGCAACCCTACACATTCCTGTTTCTCCAGAAAGTTTATTAATATTTATATACATTGTCCTGCAGGATAGTAGGGTAATTAGTGAATTATTAATGTTTTTGTCATTTTTCACAGGTCATGAGTCCAGACGACTTAGAGATGCGATCACATGAGAACATGACAACTGAAACTGAAAACACAATGATAAGACAAGAAGATAATTTCAAAGATGGTATAGGGCCCAAAAGTACAGGAACATGTAATCCATTCTCGAGTGGCAACTTTTCAGATAATGGGCTGCCTAGTTACGTGGAGGTTGAGCCCATGGAATGCTCAGTTTCTGATGATACTGTGACATTGGATGCAGTCTCAGTAGAAAAAACAACTGTTAAAATCACCTCTGATGCCCAGCCTGTTCTACGGCAAGGCCCTTTACTTGTGGTGGAACTTAAAGATTTGGCATTACAACAGATGTCAGAAGGATCAAAGAGCCAGTCTGGAGATCAGTCTGAAGAATCTGCTGCGGAGACCACTCAATCAGAGCAGAAATCAGCAGGGAAAGGTGGAGAGAGCAGCTCAGAGGATGTAGAAACAGAGGCACGAGTTGTAGAGAGAAGGGGTTTGCGCAGGAAGGGGAGAGTGTACAAAGGACCTGTGAAGAAAAGAGGCAAGCTCTCAGTTTAGCCAAGAATGGCCTAGCTTACCTATTGTTATTCACGTAATATTTGTAAAACAAAATAACTTAGATTTTTTTTTTTTTTTAAAGTTCTATAAAGTTGTTGGACATAGGTCACAAACATTTGTAATTGTACAATTTTAAAGTTTTCTGATTGATGTTATTTACTCTGTGTTTGTTCCTTTTTATCTGTGGTACTGTTATTCACCACACAGAAGCAGATACACACATTCTTACATTGATCAACAACAAATCAGCTGCTGCACAACAAGTAGTACAGGGGTGGGAATGCTGTGGCTCTCCTGCCAGTGACAGATACAATTCCCATCATGTGCAACCAGACAATGGACAGTATGTATAAAAGCAAAAGTGGAGACATTCTGGGGCAAACCAATTGCACTATAGGGGTACAAATACAAATTCCCCAAATTTCCATTCTTTTAAAGCTACAAATCCAATCCAAGCTATGTGTTGGAGACCTCTCTAGTATTCAGGGTATTAAAAAACTTATATAAAACAATGTTTTTTTGGTTTTTTTATTTGCCCTCATATGGTGCACTTGGTAGCTTCAGAATTGCTTCACTTAACTTTTATACATAAGACCCGATAACCGTCCTGGGGCTCGATACTGGTATTTTAAAACAAGCGGTAGTGGTAGTACAATTCTATAGACTGTGCTGTCAACACCAAAAACCACGCAAAAATGTTCAACAAGTGCGAAATTTTCACCCATTGAACATCAACTAAAACATGTCACCTTTGCTATTCTGTTCCATGTGGCGGCTTCACAGCATGTTTAGGAACGCACTTTCCATGGCGCAAATCCTGCTTCATGAGAAGGCAGGAGCAGAGCTCAAAACAGGAGGTGAAAACCACAGTTATTTGTTGGAAAACTGGTTTCCAACACTTATTTGTGGTTGAAACAAAGAAAAAGATTAACCCTATGAGTGCCAGTGGGGTATGCAACACATTATACAGCCTTGCATACCCCACCGGCACTCATAGGGTTAATCTAGAAACAGTTTCACACATGTCCCGACAATTAAAAACTTACCATTAATCCTGATGTCCAGTGGGGTCGCGGACGACTTCTTCTTTTCTTTCTTGCTGTAAAATAAATCCATTATTGTTTGTTACATTTTTATAAAATAATCCCCCAAAGATGCTACCGTGAACCTTTTGAGTGCTGGAGGGGTAGTTACTGTAGGTGGCATCTGAAAGTCCAGTCCGCATTAAATACAAATATATATATTTTTTAAATTGTCTATATGCATTAAAACTTTAAATTCAAATACCCCCTTGCCACTGCCACCATCTTCAATGGCACCGGAAGGCATTTCAATCAGCACAGAAGTATCCTTGGGGCCTCTCGTGCTGTTGCCTGAGTCAGACTGCTGAAATTTTGAACTAAGACTGGCTTTTATATGCCAGTCTCGAGATCATAAAAAATTGGCAGTCCCCTATTGGCTGGGAAGTGATTACGCACATCCCAGCCAATCAGCTTCTAGCAGGCTTCGTTATCACCCATGCTAGAAGCTGACTGGATTGGAGGCGTGTAAGCACTTCCCAGCCAATAGGTGACTGCCTATTTATTTTGTGCTGATTGAAATGCCTTCCATCATCAGCGGTGACAGAAGGTGGAGGAAAGGGGGTACATGAATTTAAACCTTTAATGCATCTGGACAATTTAAAAAATATATATTTTTATTTCATGCGGATTGGACTTTCAGATGCCACCTACAGTAACCCTTTGAGCGCTGGGGGATTATTTTATAAAATTTAACGAGCAATAATGGATATTGTTTTTATTTTACAGCAAGAAAGAAGATCAGAAGTAAGAAACGACAGAAGAGAAGAAAGAAGGAAAAATGAATGAAGAAACCGGACAGTGGATGACAGGTAAGAGTTACATTTGTGACTAAGTTTAGCTCACTTTGCAACAGTTTGTTTGTTTTTTTCCACTTAATGTTCCCACAATTCTCACTATTTAGCTCGAGTTGTGGGAAAAAAAATATATAAATAAATAAATAAAGAGCAATTTGCTAAAATGTGCGTTTTGGCCAACAGAGCTCTTTTTGCAGTGTACTACTCCAGCAATAGAATAGCTGTGATACATGGTTGATTTTTTTGGTGTTAGTGTTTTTGCTATTAACACTGGTTTTACTGGTGGTAATAGTATCAAACAGTCTCATGGGAGTTGTAGTCCAGCAACAGCAGGAGAGACACAGGCTGACCACCTCTGCAGTAGTAGGACTTTCCTAGTGCTTTTTTCTTGCCTATAATATTATATGCTTTAAACTTATGTTACAAACCTCTTTAATGTGAAGTTTCCATGTAAGTGGGGCTGTATAATGTCACATTCTCATGAAGTGCCAGTGTTACCAGACAAAAAAGGAGCTTAAACTTTTTTTCTTTAAATAAATAAAACATATTGTATGGATTTTCTTGCAGCATAAAAAATGGTTTCCCATTCCTGGGAAATTCATCATTCCAGAGTTTAAACTGTAGGGTTTTTTGTCAACAGTTTCCACTGGTTGTCAGATGTTTTATTGCATATACTATTCTCCATAGTATGTGATAGGAACTGCTGAATCAATCCTGACTTTTGTGAAGTAATGATACCTTTACTCATTTCCTGACGGTATGAACGTTTTTTCAATAAAACAACTGACAGCTGGGGGAGTACCATTGTTTTAGGAAAAGCAATACATATAGGTAAAAAAAAAAAAAAAAAGTTTACTGCTCCTTATAGGTGAACCTGTCAACTTTATTCGAGTTTGCATATCTGAAAATCCATGTGTCATGTTAGCCAAAAGACTAGCAAATACGCAGTTAGGTTAGTTAGTTAGTTACCTGGTACCACATGCTAATGCGGTACCTGTGCCAATTATTATGCTAATGAAGATTTTCAGTGATGTTTAATTGACTAACAAAGACTTCTCAGTGATGTTTTGCATACTGATGGACATTCTCAGTGATATTTCGTACACTAAGAACTATGATGACCCAGCAGACATTCACCTTTACTTTTCCCAGAAATAAAAGTGTGAATGTTTCCTACACTAGAGATCTATATGAAGAAAAAAATCAAAGTGACATGTCCACCTTAAAGGGATAGTAATGTTTCGTAATAAAAGCAGCTCTAATTAATCATCATAGTATTTGGACCTTGGAGAGTGTTATTTCAATTGTCAGAGCTGTAATTCAAGAGTAATTGAATGATAAAGTATCCCCCTCCTGCCCCTTTTACTGATGTAACACTGCTCATTCAGATCAGAAGGGAGATGCCCAGGTAGATTGCAGAGAGGGACGATCTTCAATTAAAATAAGGGAAAAACCTGAAAAACTTGTCGAGGGGGGCAGGGCTTTTATTGTTCTCATAGGAATAAGAGTGTCCCCTGCTGTTATCTGTCTGGTCTATGGACTGCATTCCACATCTGAGAAGAGATGGCTTACACTAGGTAAAAGGGGCGGGAGGGGAACTTTGCTTGTGAATATCTCTCAAACCATAAAGGTTCGAGAGCTAAGACTTATATCATTATTCATGTTTTTTTAATGCCTACAAAATAAAATAAAGATAAAATGAAATATTACTATCCCTTTAAAAATAACAGAGCTCTCAATAGGTCAAGAAAAGAGAGACAGGTTCTTGAAATGGATATAGTTGTTCTAGGCACTTACTCAAACTGGGGCTTGTAGGCCCCACTGGGGAAGTAAAGTACAAGGGCCCATATATCCTTGAAATGAATGGGTGAAACCATTAAGTCATGTGAAATCAAACATGTGCAAGTAAGTGTGTTCTCATGTTACCCTGTGGTTATGTCATCTCTTTTCAGGATTCTAAGTGTTTAACAGCTCCCATAATCAGTCATTTTAAGAGGACACTTATGGAAAAATAAATCCTGTGAGTATGCACTGGTTAAAAACGAGACCCGCTTTCTGCATTTTTCATTAGAGTCCCTTTTAAAACGGCCGATTAAGAGACAGGATATGATGGGGGGAAGGGAAAAGAAAGACACATGGAGGAAAGTAAATAACCATGTGACGGGGGAAAGAGAAACATTGCATGAGGAAGAGAAACATGGGAGATACACATGGAAAGTAGAGGAAAAACATGTTATGGGAAAGAGAAGCATGGAAGGAGGTGAGACATGGGCGAAGGCGGCACATGGAAAGCTAACGTTACATAAAATAACATTCCTCTATCCCGCCAGGGCCCCTGCACGGTCTAAGTAGCTCCCTGGATTTCAGTGCAGTGCAGCACTGTGACAATCAATAATTGAATATTCCCAATAAAATAAGGTCCCTGCCTATAAACCCAGTGCATAGACCTAAAGCTAAGTCCCCCCAGGAGACCTCAGATTGGGTCCAGATAAACGGCATATGCTGGACTAGTATGTTCCATGGATCTTCACAGTGCTGGCGAGTCCATCGCCCAGTTGAGCTGTTGACCAATACGCCATCACTTACGTGCACTCCAGGCCAAGCTGAAGGACAACAGAGCTGAGTGGACATTCAGTGAATGGGACAGGCCACTTGAACAGCAGCATAAACATAAGGGAACAATAGACATGCCCCGATTCTCCTGAAAATGTACACTAAAAACTGGTGGCTGGCTGGGCGGGGGATAAGCAGTACTGAGAGAGAGTTGTCTCCTCCAAAGAACTTTTTATTAAAGTGACCTGACTAATCATCCATGCATCCCCGATGGATATAAAAGTAATCTATTTTAATTTATAAACAAAAGCATACTTGTGTGCATAAATAAAACAAATAAATTATATAATTTAGGACAGATGTGTTAGTCCAGCAAGGTAGATACCAAATGACTAAGTATCACAGTATGTAAGAATACTTTCTTTGTATTTGGGGCTTACAGAGACAGGTAATTATAATGGATAGTAAACATGTGAAGTGAACAGGAATGTGGCTTAAAACCCTGGGCCGTAGCTAACCAAAGGGTTGTGAGGAGTAGTAAGGCGGTTAGAGACAAAAAGAAAGGGTAGGTAGCACTACTGAGTTAGTGATTGAAAGGAGCATTGTATTTCGTGGCTGGGATCCGGAAAAAACAAGATGAGCGCCATCTACCCATTCTTTGGATAATAATGTCCGGTACTTGATTCATAGAAGCAGATAAAGCTGCACCAATTCTAAAGGAGTGGCCTGAATACAGGTAGGGGTTTAACTGTAGAAGGCCGAGAAGGATTCTTAAGTAGCTAATAAATGAACGGGTGCTAAGAGGGTTGTAAGGCATGGGCAGTAACAGGCTTGAGTAGGGATTGGAGGCTAAAAGGGATTGCAGATTGGCTAATGACATGAATGGGCGCCAGTGATGGCCAGTATCGAAGTAACAAATATCCGCCCCATGGCTAGAAGGGTATCGGCTTTCGACTAGGCCAGATTGAGAATGAAGAGGTTACCAAGCCTGATCAGGTCTGATTTCCTAAGAGAACGGTCTTTCCTGCTGGGAATTTAAAATTCGCTAGGCCCGAGAATATAAAAAAAAAAAAAACTAGGTAAATGGCCGCTGAGATAAATGTATTGGTCCAATGCTCAAAAGGACATGTCAGCAATAAATCATATAACTTCCTAAATAGGGGCCCCTCCATGGAAAGATGGGATATGGTGGGAGGAGGGGAAGGTTTGGCAAAAACTTTGAGAAATAAATGGATGTGGGGAGAAGAATGTAATGGAGTGGGGAAAGATATACCTAATAGAGACAGGTGGTGCTGAATCCCTGCCAGGTAAAGTCTGAATGTGGCAGGAGAGCGCTTAGGTGATGAGTGGCAATAAGAGCTAAAGGCTAGGATACATGTTTAAGGAATAAGGGGATGCAGGATTGGTAAACTGCAGAAAATCAGAAAAACTCTGCCTAGCAAAGCAATACTATTGCAAATCCTGAGGAGGAAGTACTAAGAACGCTGCAACATTCTGAAGCAACCCAACTGCATCATTGCAGATAAATAAATGGCATTCTCTTCATACACTGACAGTGAGTGTGTGCAGGTTGCTCTCTGCCGCCTGGCAAGGAGCAAAATCCTGCCTTATGGAGTGATGTTACTCATTTACCAACACCAACTGCACTGCACACCAATCTGGAACACTATTTGATATTAGCAAAATAAGTACAGTAAAACTGTACGATGAACCCTTTGTTAGATGAACATAAATACTCTGCTCTGCGCTTTCAGCTACATAAACACAAGTGAGAAATCTCAACTTACTGTAAGATTATTAGGTATGCACGCACACTTACGTCACCTTTTAAAGTGATAGTAATACTTAAAATGTAAAAAAAAAAAAAAAAAAAATAAATAAATATTATATATATATATATATATATATATATATATATATATATATATATATATATATATATATATGTGTTGTAGGGTTGATCCTCCGGAGTAAAACAAGAGTACTCCCACTACTGAAAGGTGTTTCATTCAAAAGGTATTAATTTTCAAAGTTGAATTTTTTAGGTGCAATATCACAGTGGCCTGAAATTGTACAGTGGCGCTGTTGCTACACCATCCTGTGATATTGCACCTAAAAAATTCAACTTTGAAAATGAATACCTTTTGAATGAAACACCTTTCATAGTGGGAGTACTCTTGTTTTACTCAGGGGGATAAACCCTACGACATTTTTTTTTTTACATTTTAAGTATTACTATCCCTTTAAAGGAAAACACCTTCTAATCATAACCACCCCGTTATCTTATTATGGTCATAAATTCAAAATGGCCAATATGAATTTGACCCTTCCTTCTTCTAGAAAAAGCATCTTCAATTGGTCCTGCAAGCCATGTCCATGGAGATGGTCAGTACTCTTCTTGGAAGGGCTCCTGGTTCTCAAACTCCAGTCATGGTAATCTTCTGCAGCTCATATACTCCTCTAGTTTCAAGTTGGAAGGGGGAGAAAACAAAAACACATTCCATTCTGGCAGAGTTTGAAGTTCAGAAATCCTGCAAGCAAATTAAATGTCCACCCCCATGGACATGTAAGCCAGGGCTGAATGAAGAAGATGGGAACTAGGATTTCCTCTTCATAGTACACTAAGTGCAGTGTTATTATTCAGGTGGGTGTTACTTTCTTTTAACTGCAATGTCTTACTCTGCTGCAATTAAGGACACAAAAGTGCAAATAGACATTTTATTGCAAAATCTAGTTTTGTTAAATATACTTTGGGCAAAGTCAATTTTATACAAGCAACACAGCATTAATACAGCCATCGTTTTCAGGATTATTCGTGACTTGTGCATATTTACCTGGGGAAACAAAATAAAAGGGGAAACAAAAGTTAGTGATCTTGAGATTACAAAACTACAGTTTAAAACTTGAGGCTTTGAGAGTCAGAGCAATGTACTGCACATCTCTCTGACACGCAAAGGGTTGAAATGCAGAATTAAAGGCCAGTCTACTCATGATGCTACAATTCCAACTTGTTAGAAAAATCAGGTTAAATGAATAATACAATCTCAAAAAAAGATTAGACTTTTTAAATATAGACCTGTCACAACAGAATGCTGTATTTTTATTGCTAATTTATTAAGCAATAGTAAGGATTCTTATAATTTGGTTAAATTCAATAGTTCTCTTTTACTCTCTAAACAATTATTTGCCCTGTCATTTCTCTTACAGTATTCCATATGTCTCCTTCCCTCATTATGGGACATCTGCCCCGTGGAAGGGGCAGATTCAGAAGAATGCTATCCAGAGGCAGCTTTTCCAATGTAAACCCTATATGGAGATCTGATGATTAAACCCATAACACAGCATGAAGTGCCAGGACCATCACAAAATTCTATCCTTTGAGGGTGGATGACAGACCTGGCAAATCATGGGTTAATGATTGCCCCAAGGCATGCTGTGATCAGGCAGGGACCTGAGCAGGGCTGTTAATGGGTATAAAAGAAAAAACAACAACAAAAAAAGCACTAGCAATCCATGTTCCCGCAGAATATGTTAAGTCAAAAAAGTAATTGGCTTACTAACTCCTTAAGGACCAGAGGTGTTCAATGCACACACAGCTGATTCCTAAAGGGTTAAAAGTCCATATTTAGACTTTTCCCAAATGTTTCCTTGCTGAATTCCACATGGTTGGGTGGTTTTGTTTATCTAGTCTTGAATAGAGACTCTCCACTGTTGCCAACACTTATACAGAACTATGCTAGGGCAAAAGTCCTTTCAAATGAGCTTTTTTTTTTCTTTTTTAAATAGACGTTACGGACCTAGCTAAAACCTAAACGTAGTAGGTTAATGCAGTAACGTCTATTAAAAAAAAAAAAAAAAAAAAAAGCTCATCTGAAAGGACTTTTGCCCTAAGCATAGTTCTGTATGAGTATTCTAGTTTAAAGAGATTGTAGTGTGATTAATTATATATATATTTTTTTTAATCTAATGAAATGACAACTTACCCCATATAACTTTGCCTCCTTGAGTGACAAGACCGAGCTCACTCACGTTCACCTCTATGACTGTACCCTTTGTAATTACACCCAGTGTTGTATAAAGAGGGGATGATGGATTCTTCTTTACACCAAGGATAGGAAGGCAGAATGTGGCTTTAAGTTCTGGATGTGTTACATGCGCTTTCTTAAAACGTAAACCCTGATGGAGGAAGATATTTTTTTTTAGTTTCAAATATCATATTACCAGCAAGGATTTGTAAAAACTTAGCTACTTTATGTTAGATCCCTAAAACTGTACTTTTAATGCATGTGTAGATGGTCTCATCTAGACACCATTTGGTTAATTTTGTTTGTGCAGGTTAAAGTGAGCCAGGGGCTCAGGAAATTGGATTATAGACACTAGCACCCACCACTCTTTCTTAATCCTCTGAATGCCAGAGAAGTATCCAACGCAATACGTTGGATACACCTCTAGCATTCAAAGGGTTAAGGTTGTTACATCGTCACAGGCCATTTACAGATAATATAGCACTATCAGTTCTGAAACTATATATATGTATTTATATTAAAACGGATGCTAGTGTCAAGTACAGGATATTTAAAAGACATGTCACCTCAAAAACAAATAATGACTCTATATTGTGATATTGGTTTATAAAATGTTTTTAAGAAATATTTTATTTGTTGCTGGCACAACCTGGCAACATTATGCCAATTAGTTTCTCTGCTTTCTAATATTAGCACACACTGTGCTATGAAGGGCTTTATAGAGCAAACTGAGCTGGAAAGAAGATTATTCCTTGTCATACACTGTAAGGCTGGTCACCAAACAGGAAGAGAGGAAAGCCTTCAACCGATCCTGCAGAGCTCAATTCGGGTTCGGACGAGCTTCTTTGATAATGTGAAATGTTAAACTTTGAAAGGTATATCGCTGAGCTCAAGGTATCATGCTTTCTGCATGGAGCACTTTTTCATAGTCTTTACTATTAATTTAATCCTGTGAGTGCCAGAGGGGTTGGACAACCCTCTGGCATTCAAAAGGTTAAACATCAACACTGTCAGGCTGTTTAGATGATAATGCACATTTGGTAAAGTTAATAAGATCACATTTTAAAAGGAACGGTAAACGCCAGTCACTAAACTATCTTAAAACCTTAGCCATGTGTCCCTGTCTACTTCTAAATTGCTCCATTAAAGCAGGAACAGGCAAGGTGGAGTATGAAGCCCCTATGCTGTCTGAGTACTTTAGTATAAGTTGAAG
Organism: Rhinophrynus dorsalis; assembly: GCA_037306005.1. Taxonomy (NCBI): domain Eukaryota; kingdom Metazoa; phylum Chordata; class Amphibia; order Anura; family Rhinophrynidae; genus Rhinophrynus; species Rhinophrynus dorsalis. The sequence continues at coordinate 601,265,596 of CM074718.1, read as the reverse complement.
ACACATGGCCAAGACTTTGGCTTAACCCTCAAGTTGTTGACTGACTACAACTCCTCATTATCAGCCAGGCAATGGTGTAAGAGTTAATCCAGCAAGAGCTAAATGGACATTATTTGCTAACCCTGAATTAACAGTTTTGCAACGAAGTTCAAATATCATACCATTGGTCTGATAAATCTTTCATACTTCGGGGGCTTTCTGGTAAAACCATCACCTACGAAGCAGACTTTGGTGACCATTCTTTTCCAGGCCTTCTTCTTTCTCTTGCCTGTGCGAATAACTTTCAGCACTTCTGTTTCTCCTTGAGCACGCACTTTGGGCAAAGGTACCTCCCATTTACCCTAAAACAACAGAACAGTGGTTTTGATAAGGCAGTAACTATTGAACAAGAAGGTCAAACAGGAACCAGTTCAAAAGGATATATGTATAGTGACGCAATCCTGGCAACATACCAAAATTTCACCATAGAGGCCAAATAAACATGTCCAATATAGCCACTGATGTAAATGGGGCTTTTAAACCCATAATGTTAGAGAAGTCTCCAAAGTATTGTTTTGCATTTAAAGTATCAGAAATTTGCATTCATCCTTGACAGCTCAGTTGGTTGCCTTAAAACTGATCCACTTTGGCTTTATAAAGAAGGTCCAGTATATTATTTACCTTACTGATATCATGAGCATATCTAAACCGTGCAAAAGTATTCCATAAAAACACAAACTCAGTTTTCAATATTTTGGCCAAAATAAGCTCTTTTCTCCTCCCCAGTAAGTTTATAGATCTCTTGGTGTTATGGACTACGGAGAAACAAGTCACTTCATCGGAAAAACTTCAGTTCCAATGTTATCCTGTAGAGCCAAGTTTAAACAAAAAAAAAAACAAAAAAAAAAAAAACACAACAACAACAACAAAGTGGAGTTGCAAAGTTTCCCTAACTGGAGTGAATTCTCACTTAAGTTCATTTACCCTCTAGTGTTTTACATTAACGACTAAAACTAACAATATATTAGAACTAAACTGATAATATGTAAGAAATATACACTGTAATCCTACAAAATGTAGAATTCCATTTTGCAATACAATGCAGAAGTGTATTTGCACATATGAAAAATATTAGGAACATGACAAACTGAATTATTTCTGAATGTGAAAGCTGGATCTTGCATTAACCAGAGATCAAACGACAACATTACCTGTATGGCATGCTTACCGCTTTTTCTTTACGTTTTTGCTTGATCATATTTGACAAAACTTTAGCTCGACTCTGACCCTCCCTGTCCAGCAGATAAGCAGGTACAGCACCTTCTGGAGTTTTCTCGTCATTCTTTTGTTTTGTGTTCCTCTTTTCATGCATCTTAATACTGAAATAAAAGGAAGGGAAAGAGTAATTGGAAAAAAATTAAATAGAAAAATGCATTATTCGTCATTAATCTAAATCAAACTGCTTCCAAAAGAAAAGACAAAGTGCTCTATATTAAATAAGAAAATCTGAGGAATTTATGAATACATCAACTGCTCATCTGAGGACACATACAAATTCCCACTGATTTAAATTTGGCTTTCAACACCTTATAAAATATGCAAGGCCTAAGAGAACTCTATAGAATTAAGGGGTTAAAAACACTCTTTAACCCCTTAAGGACCAAATAGAAGGAAATGTTTATTTGTTCCCTATGGAGAAGTTAGATTGCTCTACTATTCTTCCACTTTTGTGTTTATAGATATGTCTCAGTGTACAGAATAAGGTATTTAGAATAATATTGGTATGCACAAAATGTGGGATTAGGATTAGATATCATGTTGAATTTGAGCTTCATGTAAATTAGGTTTGGCTAACAGGTTTTTGATGGGGTACAGTTATACATACCTAAATTATATTGAAAGGCGTGACTCTGCCCAAACCATGTAGAAAATGGGAATCAGAATCTTTTGTAAGCTTCCTAGACTACCCAAGGCAACTGTACCCAGTGATCATCTGTTTATATTATATATAATTTATTTTTTATATTAACTTTCAAGGAAACTCAAGGGTTTAGGCAATGCCCCAAAACATCTAAGTGATACAGCCTTACAGTAGATCTCTCAGTTTAAAGATCGTTGTGCCTATTAATTAAAAATAAGTAGTTTACAAATGTTTTTAATTTTTCTAAGATGCATTTTTTTGTATTGTCAAAGAGTACAAATTGCACACACTAGGAAGCTAAATCATCCCAAAAGAAAATCTAGTCCCAGTGACACGGAGCATAGACAAATTAAAGATATAAAATCATCATCCCAAATCCCTAATTGTGAAACATTTACCACCACTCACGTTTTCTTCATTTGGATCTTTTCAGCATGACGCTGCTTGTGGTAAAGTTTGGCCTTTAGACCAATCAGCTTCTTAGCCTTCTGTGAACGTTCATGAGCCTCACGGCTCTCCTTTTTCCTCTTCTTTTCATGGTAATCCAAGCGATAACCATACCGCTTGCGGTGCAATTCAATGTAGTCGTTCTGAGGCTGTAATCAAACAGAATTATCAAGGCAATTAAAATTATGCAAAGATGATAGCAAAAAATAATCACCAATTACATAACGGTATTATAAACACTCCTTAAAAAAAAAAGACAAATCTCTCACTAGCAGGGCCATCTGATCCTTTTGTTTGCCATGTTCCATTTGTACTGTTTAACATGTCTGTATGTATATTCCCTTTTGTACATTGCTGCAGAATAAGTTGGCGCTATACAAGTAAAGTAAAAGTTCAAAGGAACTTTTTATACTCTGTTTATAATAGAGACGATTATAGGTACTATACAAAACAATGCAATATTTACAAAACTTTCAGCTCAAGTGCCTAGAGTAATCCATCCCCATGACTGCCAAGTGTTAATGGGACTATCTGGCATATCTCTTTCACTCTGTAAATTAGATATATTGGCAGAACCTTGACTCTGCAGTTAATTATTTAACATCCCATGTCGTAGTATGTATGTATGACTAAATACAGAATGTTTTACAAAGGAAGTTTGAAGACAAATACTACAGAAAACATACTAAACAGGTGTAGTCGTCATATGTGCATACTTGGGAACTCTCAGGGTTTGACCCAGATCTCACGGTCTCAGGATGAAGGGCCAAATTCTCAGGGTGAGAGAGGTCTGTGTCACCTACTATATGAATTTCCCCAATTACATGTTTCCTTAGCCTCTAAACTGGTGCCATTAGTACCAGAAGGACAGTGGGAGATGTCCTGCTTGTCTTGTTTGTGTTCAGGCAGTGAGTTATCCAAACTGTAGCACGTTAAAGGTCCCTCGCACACAGACAGGAGGACCTCTGTGTTAGAGCAAGCAGGCACATATCGCATAAAATCTACATTATGGGAAGCTTTAAGGGTTAATATTTCAAAGATCTCAGGGTCAGCTCATCTTGAAAGTTCCCAGGTATGCATATGTGTTATGCAACGCAGTGCACTGGATACGTGCCTGACATTAACAATAATACATACTATATATATATATATATATATATATATATATATATATATATATATATATATATATACACACACACACATACGAGAGAGAACGAATGCTAACCCTTGATCAATCCAATGTGGTGTGTTGTAGTGTTTCAGTGTATAATAACAGTGCGAAGGAGGCGGTCCTCCCTAGCTCTCACCATGCTGACGGCTCCCTCCTCGGTGTTACTCTTCTTGTACTGAACTACCCGACTCCGGGATCGTTGCTCTTATTCAGTCGTCCTTATGACGACTTATACTCTTGGTCCAGCGCCTGTGACAGCTAATTTGATGACAACTTAAGGATCAGAAAACCCTCCTGCCCAGCCGCCGAGAGGAGGTGGGAAGTGGAAAAGAAAGAAAGCCCCACCCACCAGCCTCTTGAATCACTTCCTGTTAGAGGTATATGTAGAGAAAAACATTGTTTTAACTCCATGTTAAATATTCTGATGCCAGGAGAGTGAACTGCCTAGTAACATATTCCAAGCCTGATTATTAACATACATTTATAAACGGCTAACGTGATTCTTGAATGGTTATCGTTGTGTCGAAAAGGAACGGAACAAAAAATTCAGGTCTAAATTGTAGGACGGAGTCTTTTTTTAAGTGCTCGCTATCCGCGCAAAGAATTGTGGGAGGAGGGTCAACGTTATCTGACGACTTTCGTCGTACGTAATGTCCTTCAGACGTCATCCAGGAAAGGAAAGAGCAGTAAGTCGAAGTGGGTGTCATGTGTAGAGTGTCATGTACTGAGTGAGATGCATTATTAGTGACTGGTAAGAGAGCCGTTCAGTGTAACAGGAATTTGTTTTGCGTACAACACGGTCCATGTGATTCTTGTGTGTTTCTCAGATCAGTGATACTGATTTTTATAGTAATAGGACTGTTGCTTAGGCATGATGATTCATATTTTTAAAATCAAACTGGAGTAAGCCAACTGTACCGTAAGGGACACATAACTATTCCTGTTAAATTAAATGTGTTTTAACCCCTTCAGTGCTTGAGAGGTCATCTTCAATGCATTGGAAACCTGTACCATTTAAATAATTAAAAATATATATTAGGTGCATTGGGATGTTTATTTGTACCCTATGCTGTAATTAGTTTAGTCCAGAATAACTCTAGCTTTATAAATATTGGCCTCTGTTCTGTTTAATTCTATGTTATCCAAAACAAAAAACATATTTTGCGGGTTTTTTTTTTAAATAAATAAATATAAATATATATATATATATATAAACAAACTAGCTGGTGCCTTTGTAGAGATTTCACAACCTATTTGTCTGGGAGATCAACAGCGGCAAGGCAGGGGAGCAAGAGAGCTCCCCTGCTTTCATCCTATCCCTACCACCAAGTAGGAGTGGGTGGGAGAGGGGAACCCTTGCATATCAATGAGGGAGGCGTTCCCTCATTGACATGAGTGGGTTTCTCAATCCAACCCACTCCTACCCGGGTAATCTGGGTAGAATGGAAGCAGGGGAGCTCTCTTGCACCCTATGCATCACATCAGTTGATCTCCAAGACAAATCGGCTGGAAGATTAGTAGTTGGGGGGGCATGAGGAGGGGCCCTGATGCCACCCCACAAGGTCTGACTTTTTGTTTTGTAAGCTGTTGGTTGAGGAGTCAGGGACTTTGCCCCCTGCCACCCCCTAAACCAGTGGATAACGTTTTGTTTCTTTAAACAGAGTGGCAGCAATGGTCGGTTGAGGAGGCATGGGGCTATGCCACCTGCCTCCTCCTCAACCAATTAGAATTTTCCAGTCACAGCTCCTGACAAGCATATGAATATTTCCAAAGTTATTACAGTTTAACCTTCCTTTTTTTGGTGGGTGGGGGTGTGAGTCACTGACAAAACTGTCTCGATAGAAACTGCTGAGTCCTGCTGTCAGTCTGAACTGTAAACCCTTAATGACCAATGATCAGTGAGGACTGTCACTGATTTTGGTCCTTAAAGGACCAGTGATGGTTCTGGCAAGTCGTGTGTTAAATGATCATTGCGCTCCTCAGGGCACACTGTGATCATGCCAGGAGAGGCTGAAACTGACTGCCCCAAGACTGTAGCAGTCAGTTTCAGCCTATCCCCAGTAAGCAGGTGCACATGATTGTCATTGGCTCAACCGGCACATTTGATTGCTGTAGCAGCAAAGTGTATTCTATACATTGTCTTTGACAGCGTTCTCTGTCTCTCTCTTCCTCACTGTTGTAGTGAACAGAGCCCACAGTGCCTCAAATGGCCAAAAATTAGGTACTTTTGAAGTACTGGCAGGAGGATAGGGGGTGTGGGACAGAAATGTAAATATATATAGCATTCTGTCAGCGGACAAGATTTAGAGCAAGGTCAAAGCATTTTATTTATAAACACGTATACTGACGTTTCAACAAACATTTTATAAGTTTTATTACTCTATAACAATGTGAAACACTTAAATACACACCGCATAATCTAATCTCCTAAACAAGGGACAACAAGGAGGGGAATGAAGAACATTGGGATTTTCCCCTAAGGGGGACAGTACCCCCTAAAAAGGGACATTTGGGAGGTAGGAATGTCCATTCCTTTTATCCAATCCTTGTAAAAATGCACTAAAAGAGCACAAAATATTACAGGAAAACCTATAAAAATATATTATGCTGCCCCCCCACTCCGAATTTCTACGTTATAATTAAACCGATAAGCTATACCCATAAATGTGTCATCTAAAGAATGCCCTACTTATCCTTTAAAAAATGGTGTGTAATTTGTGTGCCTGTACTAAAGGAATTAGAGTGGAAATATGGTTGAACAAACCCTTGGTCCTCCCTGGTCCTTAAGGGATTGAGGAAGTACTTACTTCCTGACAATTTGAACTGTTATAACATCTGAATAAGACAGCTGTGAGAGTTCTTGGTATTCTCAGCATAACCTGTAGGTTTCTTAAAGCGGAACTACCACCTCTTAAACACTTTAACTTCAATAACTCCTCATCTGGAGACTAGCAGCTTAGTAGCACTAGTCGCCAGAATTATTACCTTATGCAAAAGAAATATGCATTCTTACTGGGCTGACAGCAGCATGGAGTGCGGACATCTTGCCATAATGATGCCTGCGCTGTCAGTCCCTTTTGGAGTCTGCTGGAACTGACAGCGCAGACATGCGGACGTCACTATGGCAAGATAACCTGCTAGTTGCCAGTAGGTGAGTTATTGAAGTTAAATTGTATAAGAGGTGGTAGTTCCACTTTAAAAAACAAATTTAGTCCATTGAGTTCGGGGTACACTTTACAATGCGTTACATACCCCTCTGGCACTCAAATGGTTAATGCTACTTTGAATGACTGAGGGTTGGTCAACGCCTTGTGATGCAATGCTTTGGATGCCCCTTTGGCACTCAAAGGTTTACACTCTTGATGCAAAAAAAAAAAAAAAAAAGCCCTACAGATTTTTTTGCATGTAACGGAATTAACCACCTAACTATTCCAGTGCATGTTTTTATACCATGCCATAATATTTACCGATATAGGTGAAGGTTACAATTCTTTGTACTTTGCATATATGAAACTGTAGGCACTGGTTTTCAGGAAGGTGGAAGATACATGTTTCCTCTTTGCTATATTGTAATTCAGGGTTGTCCAAGTTCAGACCTCAAGGGCCACCAAAAGGCCAGGATGTAAGGATTTCACTGATTAACCCCAGGTGCGTCAGTCACAATGAATGATCCACTGATGAACTCACCTGTGCTTAACCACTTAACAACCCATGACGGTCCAGGACCGTCATGGGTAGAAAGCAGTTAAGGACTAAATGATAGCAGCGTGCCTACATGCATGCTGCTATCATTCATTCCAGGCTGAGACTGAGCACTTCGGTACCGGAGCATTCAGTCTCAGCCCTTCTCAGCTGTGCCGGGTCATGTGATTGCTGAAGCAGCGATCACATGTACTGGCATTTGGAATGAATGAGACAGTGTGATTCACACACTGTCTCTGTGTCTCTCTTCAGCCTGTCTGTACTTTACGATTAAAGTAAGGGACAGAGAAGCAGAGAGGAGACACCTAGTGTTAAAAGAAAATGCAGCAGCGCAGGGCATTAACACCTTCACTGCTGTGCTGGATGCTGGCTTGATGCAGGTCCATTTTTGACCTGTTAAGATCAACTGTAAAAAAAAAAAAAAAAAAAAATTTTTTTTTTTTTTTTTTTTTTTTTTTTTCCTTGCAAAATTTTTTTTTTATTTAAAACAAAACAAAAACATGTCAATTACCAATATTGGAAGTATGATTGTTGTGGAGCCATGTATTCCATTTATACACACCACCAAATTTAATTAAAATAGTGGGAAAATAGGGTGGGAAAAAGGGGCATGGGGATTTTCCCCCAGGAGGACAGTGCCCACTTAAAACTGCCCATTTTGTAGGTATGACTGACCGGTCATACCTTTCATGCAGTCTCCATAAAAATTTAACCCATTGTGCCCAAATGATCCCAAGAGGAAAAAAATGGCTTTACCGTTTTCTTTAATGTTATTAAAATACATGGTGGGCTATCCATATGAGTGTGGTATCAAAAGAAAGCCCTATTTGTGTGTAAAAAACAGTATATAATTTGCATGGGTAAAATAAAGTACTTAGAGGGAAAACACTGTTGAACTAAGACATAGTCAAAAAGGTCAGAATTGCTCTGGTACTTAAGGTGCAATCCACCCCAGATTTTCCTGGTCCTTAAGGGGTTAATCAGGGAAATCCTTACATCCTGGTCTGTTGGTTGTCCTTGAGGACTGAACATGGACACCTCTGCTTATAATTCAAATATCCACCAGGAAGTGAAAAGGAAAGCTGTTTCTCCTAATTTGTTTAACCCCTTAAGGACCATTTCCATGCCAGGACCGTCACGGCGGTCCGGCACTTAAGGACCAATGACGGTCCTGGCACGGCATGGAGTTCAGGGCTCCCGGCGCGGCTGCACACCGCTCTGGAAGCCCTGAACCGGAAGCAGTGATAAAAAAAAAAATGCCCCATGGTCCACAAGTGCCGGCTGTGCGCGCGCCGTTCCTTAAGGGGTTAAACCTTTGAGCACAAGAGGTATCCAACGCATTTTAACGCAATGCGTTGGATACGTCCCTGGCACTCCAAAGGGTTAAAATAGCATTTCAGTATCATGTATTCTGCATTCTGTTAACTTATGGAAATGTATACATGTATGTTACAGCTTGCAGGGAGTAGCCATCTGTACCATCCATATCCGATTACTATGATTTGGGCACGGGTTCTTCCAAATCACTGCAGAACACTTCCCATCATACACACACACATTATTCATCTCTGCCATGTTCACTGTTCCTTCAGTCCTGTTCATCTCTTCCTCCCTTTCTCCACCCATCTCTCCCACTCTCCTGATCATTGTGCCCCTACCCTGTTCAATGCTCTCTCTTTGCCCCCCGGGGAATCTCTCTTCTCCACTCCTCCAGGGTATCTGTCTTCTCCACTCCTCCCGGGTATCTCTCTTCTCTCCCCCCCCGGGCATCTCTCTCCCCCCCCCCAGGGTATCTCGCTTCCCCCCCCAGGGTATCTCGCATCTCTCTCCCCCCCCCCAGGGTATCTCTCTCCCCCCCCAGGGTATCTCTCTCCCCCCCCCAGGGTATCTCCCTTCTCCCCCCTCCGGGCATCTCTCTTCTTCACTCCTCCTGGGTATCACTCTTCTTCCCCCCCCCCCCAGGGTATCTCTCTTCTCCCCACCCACCAGTAAGGTTTCTCTCTTCTGCCCCCGGGCATATCTTTTCCCCACCCCCCAGGCATCTATTACCCTGCACCCCTGATTCATCTCTCCCTCCCTTGCTCTTCCCCTCTCATATCTCTCAATACCCCACACATTGCTTTCTTATTCTTCCTTCTTATCGCTCCCATCCTCTGCCCAACACATTGCTTCCTACCTCTCTGCACGTAATCATTTCTTTCCTCTCCCTTGTTCTACCCCTCCTTCTCCCTTCTTCAGCCCTTTCTCTCCTATTGTAATATCTTCCACCTTCTCTGCTCGGCTGTCCCTCCACCTCAGTAATTGCTCCCTCTAAGGTAAGGGTGTATAACTGAAATATGTCTGAGGAAATGCTGGGCGTTATCTACTAGGATATAATTTATATCATTGTCTGCCACAGGTTGTAATGGTTAGTTTATATGAATGTGAAGATCAGAAGATAAAAAATACATCATGTTGGCAGCTGTAAAAATATTATCTGTGAAGCCTCTTGGTTTAAACAGTCTATATACAGAGGTAAGCTTCATTTTAGTTATGTATAGGGTGATCTATAGGTTATGGTGAAGTGAATGGATCACACACAACTGTGTAAAAAAGAAACCTATATACTGTACACTCATATATTTGGGTGGTTGGGGAAAATAACTAGCTTTTTGGGTATGTGTATAAAAAATGTTTTATTTTCCTTTCCCTTTGTTTTTTTATAAATGTGGTATAATTAATTAAACAGCCCTGACATGGCACTGTATTTTTTTTCTGTCTGATATGGGTTGTCTTGCAGTTTGAGTACATCATTTTTGAGTATGTAATATATAGGGTATGGATAAAAATCACATATTGTATAATGTATCTATATTGTCAGGTTAACATACACATAATTCAGCAGGAAATGGATAAAGTTAGAATAAACTCTGTAATGCGCAGAATGCAATATAGACCTTATCCATCTAATAAGCATAAATGTCATCCATAACCGTAAAGTGGTCCTGTCACCTGCATATTTGAAAATTTCATTAAAAATTCCTGAGTATTGTGCTTGCCAAAAGACCAGCTATACATCATTTAGCACATTGGTTATCGCCCAGGGTGCTGTGGAGTTTTGGTGTGGCACAGACAGTAACTTAAGGTGCCTTTTTTGTTTGCATGTTGACTGTCAAATATATATTCATGGAAATTACTATGCACAATATGTTTGATTTTGTTATTTTTTTGTGAAAAAATATATATTTACATTTTTGTACCCTTTAAAGCGGAGCTATCACCCCAAATAAAGTCCCCCCCAATAATTATTAATATAATAAGCTTAGAAATAGTAGTATTATCTAGCATAAGTACAGTGTTATTAACCCCTTAACAACCCTTGACGGTCATAGTACGTCATGGGTCGATCAGAGTTAACGACCCACGACGTACTATGACCGTCATGGAATTCCGGGCTCCCCCCGCGGCTGCATGCCATTCCGGGAGTCTGGAATGGGGGGGGGGGGCTCCATGGTCCTTTAGTGACCGCCGCGTGCCTGTGCAGTTGGTCATTAAGGTACAGGAAGGGACTGACAGCGCAGGTGCGCAGATGCCTCTAAAGCAAGAAGCCTGGCCATCAGTCTCAGAAGAAGTAGGATTTCTTAATAACGCTGTACTTATGCTGGATAATACTACTATTTCTAAGCTTATCACTATGCGAATAATTATCGGGGGGGGTGACTTTATTTGGGGTGATCGTTCCCCTTTAAAACCACTATGACACACGTGTGTAGATTTACATGATCTTTCTAGATCCATGCTGGCCGTACCCTGTGCTGCTAATGGGAAGTAGATTCCTCCCCACTGATGCGTGGGACTGACCTAGCCCCATTAATAACTGGCTGGGGCAGTGATTTGGATGTACCCCCTACTACCTCGCCCAAATCATTTGCTGAAATCATCCCCCCCCCCCCTGAACTTACCTGCAAGTGTTTTGAGGTGCAGTCATTGTCATCCTTGGCTCCCTGCAGTTAAGATAACATGACCCTCCACCAGTCAACATTTTCAGTGCCCGAGGGCTGTCCAGTGCATTGCTGAGCCATGTGCTGGCCACCCATCTGGCAATGGAAAGTGGTAAGTGCTTTTCGTTTTGTACCTGTGTCTGAGATTATGATCTCCATAAAAGTTATTACAGTTCAGACTTGAATTTTTTTAGGTGCAGTATCTCAGTGGCCTGAAATTGTACAGTGATGCTTTTGCTGCACCATCTTATGGAGATTTGTCCACAGAGTTGTCTGTAGGCTGGTGCAGCAACAGTGCCTCTGCACAATTTCAGGCCACTGTGATAATGTACCTAAAAGATTCAAGTCTGAGCTGAAATAACTTTCAGCAGTGGGAGTACCCTTGTATTTTTTTTTGGGGGGGGGGATAAGCCCTAAAACATTATATATTTATTACATTTTAAAGAGAAAGTAATGTTTTATAAACACATCCGCTCTATTTAATCTTAATAGTATGTGGGCCAGTTAGTGCTGTATTACAATAACATCTGTGTAGTAGTTCAAGAAAAATTCAATTCTAAAGGATACCCCCTCCTGCTTCTTTTATCTTTCCCTAGCTGCCTCCCCTTAGTTGTGGAATCTGGTCTTGGGACCAGACAGCGAGCAGAGAAGGACAATCTTCATACACAGAGTATAAGGAAAACCCTGCCCCCCTTGAGGAAGAAGGGCAGGATATCCCTTATGATCAATGAAGATTGTCCCTCTTTGCATGATGTGGGAGGGAGGGGGATCCTTTAGAATTGAATTGCTCTTGAACTACTATACGAACATTATTGTAATACAGTGCTAACTGTAATACATACTATGAAGATTAATCGGAGCTCATGTGTTTACAAAACATTACTATTTCTTTAAGTATTACTATCCCTTCCCTTTAACCCTGATACTTAACTAAACTGGATGATGTGACACACCTGAGCGCACACACTCACAAGCACAAATGGAGGGGTGCAGGAATCTAAGTACTCAACAGAAACCTCTGGAAACACCAGATTGCTGATTGTACTCTCTAACATTTCCACACCCAAAAAATACATAGTATGGCCTTGGAAAGTCAGATTGTATGGAGTCTTTTGGAGATTTATCTGGGATTTAATTCAGCGGGAATCTTTGAAATGTATGTTCCTCCCCATGTTGAAGTGGTTTGCCCCTGAAATACTCCACGTTTGTTTATGTAATTCTCCAATATGAGAGCGAGATGACATTTATACTTTTTTTCACTGAAGGCGCTGCACATTCATGTTACATTATGTTCTCTTTTCTTAGTGTCTGCAGTGCTGTAAAAGAAGAGTAGTACAAAGCAGAAAGCTGAAACATCACTATGACATTCACAGACACTTCAGCTATCCAACAGGTACGTGTCTTCCTTCTGTTTTCACATGCACTATTCATAAATGTGCTCCCTCTCTCTCTCTCTCTCTCTCTCTCTCTCTCTCTCTCTCTCGCTCTCTCTCTGTGTCTCTCTCTCTCTCTCTCTCTCTCTCTCTCTCTCGAACAAGACTTGAGTGACAGACTGTGTATGATGTGGTTCTGTAGCTACCAGTTGATGTGTGGAAGTCTTGAAATTTTTCTCATACTGCAATTTTGTTTTCTGTTAAAGTGATAGTAATGTTTCACAAAAACAGTAGGCTCAATTAGTATTTGAGCCATAGAGAGTGTTATTTCATTATTGTGAGAGTTGTAGTTCAAGAGTAGTTGAATGATAAAGTTTCTCCCTCCCACCAGCTCACATCAAGGGTCATTATTCTTACTGTGAGAACAATGAAAGCCCTGCCCCCCTTGACAGGTTGTTCAGCTTTTTCCCTCGTCTTAATTGAAGATTGTCCCTCTCTGCAATCTACCTGGGCACCTCCCTTCTGCTCTAAGCTGAGCAATGTTACATCAGTAGAAGGGGTGGGAGGGGGAAACTTTGTCATTGAATTACTCTTGAACTACAACTCTGACAGAATTGAAGTAACACTCTCCAAGGCCCAAATACTGTGAAGATTAGTTAGAGCTATCCCTTTAAACTTCAGTTGTACCATGCACTAACCTAGAACCCACCTAGGAAAAAAAAGATTGTAGATGCAATTAACTGTTGCCTGATACATCTTAGGAAAATAATTTAGTCTTTAAGGGGAATCAATACCTAAATGATCTGGATTTATAGACACTTAAATACCATGTACTCTGTGATGGCATTTGAAATAAATCTCTGTTTGTTTTCTGATACCTAAAATCGATATATGCTCAGTGGTGACTCCTCCTTTATTCATATTAAAGGGATAGTATGTTTAATTTATTTTATGTACAGTCGTGTGAAAAAAGTACACCCTCTTTGAATTTTATTGTTTTACGTATCAGGACATAATATCAATCATCTGTTCCTTAGCAGGTCTAAAAATTAGGTAAATACAACCTCAGATGAACAAAAACACATGACATATTACACGGTGTCATGATTTATTTAACAAAAATAAAGCCAAAATGGAGAAGCCATGTGTGAAAAGCTAAGTACACCTTATGATTCAGTAGCTGGTAGAACCACCTTTCGCAGCAATCAGTTGAAGTAATCGTTTTCTGTATGACTGTCAGTCTCTCACATCTTTCTGGACGTATTTTGGCCCACTCTTCTTTACAGCGTTGCTTTAGTTCATTGAGGTTTGTGGGTATTTGTTTATGCACAGCTCTCTTAAGGTCCCAACGCAGCATTTCAATCGGGTTAAGGTCTGGACATTGACTGGGCAACAACAACACTTTGATTCTTTTCTTTTTCAGCCATTCTGTTGTAGATTTGCTGGTGTGCTTGGGATCATTGTCTTGTTGCATGAACCAATTTTGGCCAAGCTTTAGCTGCCAGACAGATGGCCTCACATTTGACTCTAGAATACTTTGGTATACAGAGGAGTTCATGGTCGACTCAATGACTGTATGGTTCCCAGGTCCTGTGGCTGCAAAACAAGCCCAAATCATCACCCCTCCACCACCATGCTTGACAGTTTGTATGAGGTGTTTGTGCTGATATGCTATGTTTGGTTTTTGCAAATGGCTAATTCAAGAAGGAATGGTGGTGGGTTGGAGAGAGAGAGATTGTGTGTGTCTGTATCTGTCAGTTTATTTCGAGTTTATATCAGGATTGCAGCTTGACAGTATGGAATGTATATAGATCTTTGTTTTTAATACCTCTGCATTTATACCTGTATGTGCAATTGCTTATAATTTATTACTCTTTATACATAGCAATGTCATACTTTTATATCTTAAATCTAAAATAAATTTAATTGAACTCTGCTACTGAAGGGTCTGTTGATTAAAATAGGGTAACCCATATAAAAGCAAAGTATTCAGGTACTCCTTGGGATACTACTTAATCTTTTAGGCTTGGAGTGAACTGAAGGGCATGCCAAGGTATGTAAGTGTAAAACTATCCCTTAGTGGTGGCAGTGTTGTTGTGTAAGTATGTGGATAGTGTGTTTTTTTGGAGGGATGATCAGCACTTTTGGGCCTGTGTGTAAGGTGAGGTGTTGTCTGAGTGGTTGGACTGGGAGTAACCTCTTGTAGTAGACACTAGTCTACTGAGAGTGTGTACATGACCGATACATTTAATGAAAATAAATGCTGGTAGGTGACAGGTCCAGTTTAACCAAGTACTGTTTATATAAGACAGTCTAGACATGCATTTTATAATGCAAGTTAAGGTAAGATTTTAGGTATCTAACAAAAAATAGTTACAATTATGTAACACAATTTAGTTTTTAGGTTTTAACCCTTTGAGTGCCAGAGGAATACGCAACGCATTGCCTCTGGCACTCAGAATTAATGCTGCTTTGTTTCCGATACCAGCTAGCTTTCAAATACATTTGCTATTTCACCCTCTTTGATACTAGAGACGTCTCTGGCACAGTGCATTGGGGAACTCTCTAGAATCCAGGGGGTTAAAAGGTTTGATTGTTAGTCTTCCATGAGATTTTGTTTTGAAACTAAAGGGTTTCATCAAAGCAAAACGTTTGAGAACTAGTGTATCGATCTGTTATCTCTCTATTTCTTATTTTCCAGGAGATGTCAAGTCTCTGCGGACCATTATCAACCCTCCAATATCCAAGTAAGAAATACTTTTTCCTTTACCAAGTTTAGTCATTTTAATCTCGTATTTTGGAAAATCATTTTTTTTTTTACTTCAAGGGAATACTTCATTTTTTTGTATGCGTATTTAAAGGGAATGTTCACCCCAAGCAACTCCCATCAAATTAAATTTATCTGTGAATGTGGATATAGTTTTTTTTTTTTTTTTTGTTTTTTGTTTTTTTTTTTTTGTTTAAGAGAGATTATTTAAAAAAAAAGTACCTTGCAACGGTCCCTGCTGCATTGCTCTGCAAGCCCTCCCCCTTCCTGAAATATTCCTCCCTCCACACTTCCCAGCTCTCCCTTAGGACTGCCTGCAGGACTGCTTGCATTCACCTGTTCTGCTGCAAACTCCGCTACTGGAGATGATGCTTGTCTTGTTACTTGAAGCCAGGTTGTGGGGTTAGATGTGAGAGACAGTGCAGCTGTAAAATGGACCACATCATCCTTTTTGTAGTCACACTGTTTCTCTCTCACGTTCTCATCCCACAACCCTGCTCCAAGTTCCAAGACAAGCACAGTCTCCAGTGTCAGAACCTCTCCATTCAAGGTCCTTTATCCATTTTCTACCAACTGGGCACTGTGCAGATTACAGAACTTTAACCCTTTGAGTGCCAGAGGGTTACGCATTGCTCCGCAGTGCGTTGTGTACATTCTAACACTCAAAGGGTTAAACCTTTTACACCGAAGATGGCACACGGCTTGAATGAAGAAGTAAGGAGCAGGCTTAGAAAGGAGGAGTGGCAGCTCATAGGAAGAGCGCTGCCAATCATTTGTCATTTCATCGAGATGGCAGCACTCTTCCTCTGGCAACGGGAGCAATATACAGGCAGATTTAAAGCCTGGGGGAAAATTATTCTTCACTACAGGATCGTTTTTAGATATAGTTGGGGGTGGGTATAAGCTGTTGAGAGTCTGGAAGTAGGAAGGTGACAGTTTCTTTTAAGGCCTCTACCTGTAAGTTGAGGAAATCTATAAGACGACAGTAGTGTTTAGACAACTTTTGTTTGACTACAACTCAATGGCCAGTTGGGGAGTGGTGGGAGCTGTAGTCCAGGAAACAGCCAGAGGATGGCGCTGCTGCAGTATACCAGGATTGGCCAGTTACTACATCTGGCTGTTTCTTTTTCTTCTGATTACCAAATGTTACTACAAAATGAATTAATCGATTCTGGCTCTCTCTCTCTGCACTAATGGAATGACACATTTGTATCAGTCTTGTGCTTTGTGAGAAAAGTATCATTCCTTTTTTGCAGATTAAGCTACAATGTATATTTTCTCTTTATAGCAGCACTGCTATATGTGTACAGCCATCCAGCTTAAATTGTTTTGCTGGCTGCATTTCTCCCATCTCAACTGTACAGCATGAGTCTTCTGATGTTGGAGTACAACTGTCATTATCCACAGCCATTGGCCTGGTGACAAACATAACCATCTGAGTGTCAAATTGATGTGTTCCACACATCTCTAACTTTAAAAAGGTTAATTCAACAGCCACAGGATTACCACGTGGTAGTCTACACAACCAAGTAATCAAAGCAAAGAAGGTATAAGAATATAAGGCCTATAATAGGTGAGTGGAGATTAGACACAAGATCCCTAGTCACAGGGGTAGAGGTAACAAGGGGCAGAGATTGATGCAAAACAGACCAATGAAAAGAGATGCCACATTTGTCTCAGTGATTTCTAACCTTTTACGTGTGACACACAGCTGGAAAGTGTAAGTTTTTGTCACACTTGTGCAAAAAACTTTATCTTTCCATGCCTTTTTTTGTGGAACCTCCATTTTGACTGGATTTGTATGATTATACTTCATTAATTTATTCTACCCATTTAGTGGAACCTGATTTTCTGTCAGCCTCATAAAAAATACTTTATTATGCAGGCTGTGACACAACGGTCACTTGCTGGGACACAGTGTCTTTGGCAAGTAGTTTGAATTTTGTATATAAAAATAAATACAAATAATAGCGCTGGAGTTGGGGGCGGCATTGTGCCCTGAGGAAAGTCCCTTGCTGGACCAAAAATGTTTGGCATTGAATTAAAAAGCGTCTTCTATCAGTTGCCTTTTGTGTGCTGTCTCACACGGGACTCCCAGGATCAGTACATTTATTGATACTTTAAGGGATGTGCACCAGTGGTCTATTACTATAGTGTTTATTTTATGAGTGCCACTGCCAAGTCATATATATACAGTACTGTGCAAAGGTTGTAGGCAGGTGTGAAAAAAAATGCAGTAAAGTAAAAATGCTTTTAAAAATAGGCATGTTAATAGTTTATTTGTATCAATTAACAAAATACATAGTGAGTAAACAGAAGAAAAATCTAAATCAAATCAATATTTGGTGTGACCATCCTTTGCCTTCAAAACAGCATCAAATCTTATAGGTACACTTGTTCAAAGTAAGGGATTTTGTAGGCATATACTCAGGTGTATGATTAAACAATTATACCAAACAGGTGCTAATGATCATCAATTTAATATGTAAGTTGAAATACAATCATTAACTGAAACAGGAACACCAATGTAGGAGGAATAAAACTTAGTCAAGGAACAGCCAAACTCAGCTAACAGGTTGAGGTTGCTGAAGACAGTTTAATGTCAGAAGTCATACACCATGGCAAGACTGAGCACAGCAACACAAGGCAGTTATATTGCATAGGCAAAGTCTCACCCAGGCAGACATTTCAAGGCAGACAGGGGTTTCCAGATGTGCTATCCAAGCTCTTTTGAAGAAGCACAAAGAAACAGGTAACGTTATAGACGCAGTGGTGGTCCAAGGAAACTTAGTGCAGCAGATGAAAGACACACCATGCTTACTTCCCTTTGCAGTCAGAAGATGTCCAGCAATGCCATCAGCTCAGAATTGGCAGAAAACAGTGGGACCCTGGTACCCCATCTACTGTCCGGAAAAGTCTGGTCAGAAGTGCTCTTCATGGAATTCTTGTGGCCAAAAATCCATACCTCCAATGTGGAAACAAGTCCAAGCAACTAAACTATGCACAAAAACACAGGAACTGGGATGCAGAAAACTGGCAGCAGGTGCTCTGGACTGATGAGTCAAAATGTTAAATATTTGGCTGTAGCAGAAGGCAGTTTGTTCATGGAGAGTGGTACAAGAATGAATGTCTGCAGGCAATAGTAAAGCATGGTGGCGGTACCGTGCAAGTTTGGGGCTGCATTTCTGCAAATGTAGTTGGTGATTTGGTCAGAATTAATAGTCTTCTCAATGCTGAGAAATACAGGCAGACATCATGCAATACCATCATTGAGTCATCTGATTGGCCCCAAATGTATTCTGCAGCAGGACAACAACCCCAAATATACAGCCAAAGTCATTAAGAACTGTCTTCAGCGTAAAGAAGAACAAGGAGTCTTGGAAGTGATGGTATGGCCCTCACGGAGCCCTTACCTGAACGTCATCTTGTCTATCTGAGATTACATAAAGAGAGAAACAACTGAAGCTGCCTAAATCCACAGAACAACTGTGGTTAGTCCTCCAAGATGTTTGGAACAACCTACCTGCTGAGTTCCTTAAAAAACTGTGTGCAAGTGTGCGTAGAAGAATTGATGGTGTTTTAAAGGCAAAGGGTGGTAATACCGAACATTGATTTGATATAGATTTTTCTTCTGTTCACTCACTATGCGTTTTGTTAATTGATAAAAATAGACTATTAACATGTTTATTTTTTAAAGCATTCATACTTTACAGCATTTTTTCCACACCTTGCACTGTATTGTGTGTGTATGTGTGTGTGTGTGTGTGTATGTGTGTGTATGTGTAAAAGCCTGTGTACACGGGCCAAGGTCTGTGAGTTAAAAGGCCGGTCCTGCTCTGCTTACTGCCGTCACTCACGCGATGCACTGTAGAGACTGCACAAACGCACAGAATGCTCCCAGCACAGAACTCCCAACATTCCGCACAGAATGCTCCCAGCACAGAACTCCCAGCATTCCGCACAGAATGCTCCCAGCACAGAACTCCCAACATTCCGCACAGTATGCTACCAGCACAGAACTCCCAGCATTCCGTACAGAATGCTCCCAGCACAGAACTCCCAACATTCCGCACAGAATGCTCCCAGCACAGAACTCCCAGCATTCCGCACAGAATGCTCCCAGCACAAAACTCCCAGCATTCCGCACAGAATGCTCCCAGCACAGAACTCCCAGCATTCTGAGCATTTGAGCAGTCTCTGCTGCACATGACGGCTTCTGACAAACATCCTAGCGAATTATTATATAGGATGTGTAAATATACAATCACAGTTCAGCACTTGGGGCTCTTTTAGTGATGAAAGCAAGATTATGTTTTATTCTATCAACATTTTGTCCAGCACTTGTGGTCTTTATCCCGGCCAAAACACTGATACAATAAAACACAATCTTGCTTATCACTAAAAACAGCCTGTGAGCGCTACCTACTTCCCTGTGAACTGTATGTATTTATTTATTTATTTTAATTTTGGATGTGCACCCAGGCCATTGACTTTTTTGCCAGTGATATATATAATGTCACCTGAAGCTGCATCTAATAACAGAACCACATTACTATTTGGAAAGACATACTGAGCCTGGTATCTTGATGCATATGGTAAAACATTTGGGGAATCACTGCTTGCAGCTGTAAGGAGGAAAGACATTGGTAAGAAAAGAGACAGACGAATTTTAATGAATAACTGTAAAAGAAGCTATTAGGATTTGTAAAATACAGTCATCATCACAGACATATTATCAGACTAAAGATATGCAGTGCTGAAGCAGACCGAATGCCTAATAGGGTGTAAATGATGAAAGTAATTGTTGATTTCAATGGGGTATTAATTCTAGAGAGATCTCCTGTTAACTAGTATTGAGGGTTTTAGAAGCTCCATTTATCTCAATGGGAATTAATGGAATTTTGATTTTAATCCTATGGTGTAGTTGTTTTGTTCCAAAAATGCACCTCTTTATAACGATGAATAAGGCCTACTGCTTTACACCATACATGGATGATTTATTTCTTACATAACTTGGTTATAATTTGTTTTGTAGGGAGAAGGTAAAAACTGTTCATTGGCCACCAGTTAGATGCTAACACATCTGCAGCATCCATTCATAATCTTCATTTTTTGTTTTTAAATACCAATTTACAAAGTGAAATGTATGTTTGAAAGCCGTTTCAGTGTTGTGACTTGAATTTTTCATTCTTTTATTTGTAGGATCAGAAATATAGGAATTATGGCTCATATTGATGCCGGCAAAACCACTACAACTGAGCGGATGCTGTATTACTCTGGATACATTAGAGCACTGGGAGGTGAGAAGAGTTTCTTCCCCACTTTCCCACAGAGAAGAAGAATGCTGGGGGGATGTACAAATCTGCCAGAGCAGCTACACTGGCTTTAACCTCCAACTCCAGGAGCTCATAGATATGCACTAAGGAGTATGACTTTAGTACATGCTGACATACACATACACCCCACAACAATCCACACCACCCCCACACTCTGACATCAATAAGACTTTTTTTTTAATATTTATTGGAAGCAAGCCTCTTATTCCTGCCCCCTAGCATGCACATGAAAGTGAAATAAAGGTATGCCTTTTCATCTGCTCTATCTTTTATTCATTGCTTTAAACAAGACATAGAGGAAAAGAGCACCCCAAAACACACGCACACACACACACACTGCCACACTGCCCCGCCTTTGGTTCAAGCAGCTTTAAGATGAGAATTTTTGGCAAATGAAGCTTAGTAAAATGGAGACAGGCAGGCTTAGGGCTAGAAAATCGATTGCAGCTCCTGGTTTAATGAGGAATCCTATTTGTACTTCACAACCTTTGTATAGCTGATGTACTAAGGATGAATGGATTGGTTCTGGGGCAAACTAACTGTATCATAGCTTTTAGCACCTTGAATTCTATAGAAATCTCCAGTGCATTGAACAGCAGTGGGAATATTTATGTATCCCCCCCATGGTGTAGTAGGTTTGCTTCAGAATTTTCCAGTTCCTAGTGCAACAGCCTCTCTAGAGCTGCTTTGGCTCCGAGCAATTTAAAGAGGAATTGTTGTTTCAGTACAAGTCACATCCTATTCGTTGATAGTGTCCATGGAATAATGAAAAAAGGGTAATAAAGTTTAAGTGTTGGCATCATTTAAAATCCTAACTTAGTATCAGACCTACATGAGTTTGGCCATCTTGACTAAGTGGGATCTGTGCACCTGCCTGTCAGTCCCAGCACTGTACCAAACAGCTCTAGTGCTACTCTGCCAGTCACATGGATATGCCAACGGGAGACAGGGAGGGACAGCACAGATGCACAGATCCCTATTCGCCAAGATGGCTGCACTCTGTAGCTCAGATACCAAGTTATGATTTTAAATTATACCGACAATTTACAAATATTTTCATTATTCCATTGATACTATCGGTGAATCAGTGGTAACCTGTATTGACATGACAGTTCCGCTTTAAACAACAAAGACCCAAATGTTTCCTTTTCTTTACTTTTAGTATATAAAAGTTGGACTTCAGATGAACTGTCTGCACTCACTCAGTAGACTTATATTGGACTCTAGCAGAGGGATGGCCAAAATATGGCCTATAGGCTGCATTAACCCTTTGCGTGCTGGATAGGTATCCAGTGCATTTCAAAGTAATACACTGGATACCGCTGCACTCAAAGGGTTAATGTGGCCCTGGGTCTGACTTGCTGTACACAAACAGCAGATCTGTACAACTCTGGCACTCAAAGGGTTATGCAACACAACATTTACATAAGCTATAGACCTTGTGGAACCAAGTGCTGTGATCTGATGAATTTAGAATTGAAGCTACAATCACCAAATGTTCTTTTTTGGAGAAAAAAAACATTTGACGAAAACAACACCTTACCAACTGTTAAGCACAGGTGTGGGATCTATCATGTGTTGGGTTGTGTAGCAGCCAGCGGCACAGGAAATATTGTGTGAGTAGAGGGAAGAAAGGATTCTACTAAGTATCAACAAATCTTGGAAACTAATATCCCACTGTCAGTGAAGAAGCTGAATTTGAAAAGAGCTTTGATATTACAACAAAACAATGATCCAAAATATACCTCAAAATTAACCATGAACTACTTCAAGAAAAAAAGCTTATGGTTTTGGAATGGCCTTCTCAGTCCCCAGACTTGAATGTTATTAAACATCTGTGAGTAGATCTCAATCATGTACTGCATCCAATGTGATATAAGAATATTTCTGAACGAGAAGCATTCTGCAAGAAAGAGTGGGAAAAAAAAATCCAAAGCAAGAATAGAAATACTGTTAGTTACAAGAAATGTTTTGTGGGCTGGGATTTCTGGAAAAGTGGGTGTTAATAAGTAGTGGCTGATGGGGTGGCCAAACGTTTGCATATGACACATTATCTGTTTCATTTTTTCCGTCTGATAAAATTCAGCAAACACATAATAACTTCATTAAAATTTGAAGGAATGTGTCACATTTAAAGGGATAGTATTGTCATGTACTGATAAACATTAATTTTGTGGGCATTCAAAAATAAAACTTAATGCCCCCAGTCCCGTCTCTCAAACCAAGCACACTTAGAAGACCGTTCCAGTGAAGGATTTCTTCTTCAATAATGCAATCTCGGCTCTGTTGAAGAGCCTTCACTTGCCCAGGGACCGGATTCCTCTGCAGTCAGCTAGAGCGCTGACGTCAGGGAAAGAGGAGGGGGGGGAACTTTGGTCCCGAATATCTCTCAAACCATAAAGGTTTGAGAGATGGGACTGGGGGCATTAAGTTTTATTTTTGAATGCCTGCAGAATTAATGTTTATCAATACATGGCAATACTATCCCTTTAATACACTGCAGTCGATGTATTTAACTTCTTTTCACATATACATACATATATACATACCTACATTTTATATACAATATATATAATAATATAAAAAATATATATACACTCGAATGTGTGCACAATGTAAGTGCTGTAGCACAAGCTGTTGGCTTAATAGCTCTTCACCATGTATTCTTTCGATGAAAAGGGTCAGTCAGAGCCATTTATTTATTTAAGCTTTTAAACAAAGATTCATAGTGAATTTCACTGCACTTGTTTTGGCACTCAGAAGGTTAACCTGAGGACAAACTGAATTTAAGGCAAGGGTTATTCATTTTAATCTTTTGAATAATTAAGGCAATGCAACACTCCCCTCCTGGCAATTGTAAAGGTAATGTTTATTAAACCAGAAATCGGTAGATTTGTGTGTAAGACATATATATATATATATATATATATATATATATATGTATATAATACTTAGCAACGCATTGTGCACAGCTTTGGACCTCAAGGGATTAAACTGATCTTTAATTGTGAATCTGTTGGGTTCTTATAGATGTTGATGATGGGGACACTGTGACGGATTTCATGGCTCAAGAAAGAGAGCGTGGGATCACTATTCAGTCAGCCGCTGTCACTTTCGACTGGAACGGACACAGAATCAATCTGATTGATACTCCAGGTACAGCCTTTGTGACAGACACATACAGACACACATGTACACACAGACACACATGTACACACAGACACACATGTACACACAGACACACATGTACACACACACACACACACACACACACACACACACACACACACACACGTACACACACACACACGTACACACACACACATGTACACACACGTACACACACACGTACACACACACGTACACACACACGTACACACACACGTACACACACACACACACACACACACACACACACACACACACGTACACACACACACACACTGTAACGGATCCTACCCGTTACTGGGAGCTCTTGTCTGGGCATGGCATTTATTCACCCCTGGGCCCAAGGATTATGGATATTGGACACTCCTTTGTGCCCTGGCGTACAATCTCTCAAGCCCTTATCCTGGACTAAGAGACTTTGGCTAGCCTTATGTGGATAGGCAGCTGTACCAGGGGAAAGAACAATTCAAGGCTTGGGTGCTGCAAACTCTTCTGACCTGCAAAGGGTTAATCATTTGAGTTTGAGCATATTTACTTTCAATATGTATTGTAGTCCCCCAAGCCTTTTGGCTTAATTACTCAAGTCATTGTATTGAGCACTGTCCTGTGACCCCCCCGCTGTGTGATTAATCCAATCATGTCTGCCCTATTATGTTTCCCTGAATCATTTGTTGTTGGTTCTTGGACCCTTTGTGGTGACTGAATTATCCCCATTGTATTCTGCCCTACCATTTGCTGTGTCCTATTGATGAACTGTGATTGAATTAAGTCTCCTGTACTGTGCTCCAAGTTAGTGTGGTTTGAAACTGTATAAATATGCTGTGGTTTGTTGTAAGAAAAAGAGTTCTGTTTTGGAGTGAACAAGGAGTCCTGGAGTCTTGTATTGCTTATGGTCTAAAGTATCCACTCTGATACCCATCTGCGCCAAGTATCCTGAATCGCCGACCGCCTGCTGCCAGCTTCCTGCGTCCCAACTTCATATGCTGTCAGGCGGCGACGTGGACTCTTCCCTGCTTCCAGTGATCCTGTGACTGTTTTCCAGTGACTGTCCATACTCCAACCGGTGCACCTGACGGCGCTTATCTGCGTCGAGAAGGAGAGACCCAGGAACGACGGCGGAAGGCGACGCGGTCCCTTCTCAGCTTCCGTTACATTGGTGGCATAGCGGTGGGATTTCTCCTTCATTCATCGGTTGCATCAAGTGAGATATGGAGGATGCTTTTGGGTCATATGAGGATCGCTTTGAATTAATCCGGTCTCAGTGGAGTTTCTGGCTGGGCGATATTGTAAATGACTTTATTCCAGAACTGGGTGGTTGCATCACAGAGGAGCTACGGATGCAAGATGCCTACTGGATGCTGGTAAATCACATTGAACAAGAGTATGGCCCCGTGCTCCCAGTAACCTTCTCCCCGGCCCGCTTGCGATGTAAGATCCAAGGGCTGGTATGGGATGCTTATCTGTGGGATTCGAACTTTGGCAGTCCAGAAAACGACCGTTTTTTGGAGCTTTTGGCCAAACGAGAAGATATGCTAGGGGGGTACGTCCCCATGAGCTTGCAAGAGGACTTGAGCGACACAGTCAGTTGGGAGTGTGAGGTGGAATACATGTATGCCAAATTAGTGCAAGAAATTCGGGAGGCCCTAGAGGAAGAAGAAAACTGGGGGGGTCACTCATCTGAGGAGGGCCTCAGTGAAGCTGAGGACCTGGATGGAGTTTCCCCTGTTCACTCCACACTGGTGAGTGGGAATTCGTTCCTCACCAGTGCCCCTGTTGTTGCCCCTGCATCAGGAAGTGGGAAAATCGTCCTTCCTGATACCCCTTTGCCCCTGAACTGTATTTTCCCTGAGCTGAGGAGTGGGAATGCGTTCCTCCTCAGTGAAGAAGATGCCTCGGCATCAGGGGATGGGACAGACGTCTCCCCTGATAGGCATGTTGCCCCTTCCCCTGTCTTTCCAGCTGCGGTGGATGAGATGCAGGTCCCCACCAGCAGCGATTGTATGTCCCAGCTGATGGGTGGGAGAGAGCCCATCAGTCCCTATGACCCCCCTGCTGTAGTGAGTGTGGAAGAGCTCACCAGCAGCCCCAAGATGATGCCCCCTGTGGGGTTGGAAAACGCCCTGGAAGTGGAGCGGTATGTGCTCTCCAGGGCCACAGAGGATGCCGCCTTGAGGGATGGGACTGCGGTCTCCCTCAAGGCAGAGAAGGCCCTGGAAAGTGATGGCCTACAAGAGGAGGACCCCAGCGGACTGGAAGAGAGCAGTGCTGCTGGCCCTCCTGAGGATATGTTGTGTGAACTGATGGGTGGAGAAGAGTGCCCCATCAGCCCCCCTGTAAACCCTGACCTGGTGAGTGGGAGCGAGCTCACCAGGGTCTGGGAAACCCCTGCTGTGGTGAAGGAGATGCAGGTCCCCACCAGCAGCCCCAGTCCGTCCCCTGTTGCTGTTGCCCTGGAGAAGGGGAAGAATGTATTCTCCAGGTACATGGATAAGATGGCTAGAAGGATTGAGAGTGCCCTCCTCCCCAAGAGAAGAGATGGCCCTGATGTGAGGGGCCAGAAAGAAGAAGGGTCCAACACACTGCCTCACTGCAGTGCTGCTACTGCCCCGGAAGACCCTGGATGTTGCCCCAAGACCCCATTTCCTCCTGTGGATTTGAACTGTGAACTGATGGGTGGGAATGCGTTCCCCATCAGCACCCTTGTAACCCCTGGCGTGGGGCGTGGGAGCGAGCGCACCAGGCCCTGTGAAACTCTGGCTGGGATGAATGGGACAACAGTCCTCATCCCCAGCCCAACGATTGTGCCCCCTGAATTCCCTGAGTTCTGCATGGGGGGTGGGAATGTGCCCCAGAACGTTGCCCCAGCACAGGGGAGTGGGACAAACATCCTCTCCTGTGCCTCTGGGGCCCTGGCCCAACTAAAAGGGGGAGATATGCCTCTCTCCCCACACTCTGATGCACAGAAGCCAGAGACACAATTGCCCCAGGAAGATCCCCCTTATAGACTGGCTCTTGACCCTGAGCCACTGGCCCCAGACCCAGAAGGATTTGACTTCAGCACTGCCTGGAGAAGGGCCCAGGAGAGGCCACCTGTTTTGATGTTTGTCAGGACAAACAGGCATCAGTTCCCCTGGCCCAGGTTTAAGGACACAGGAACTGGCATTTTCTTCACTGGCCCAGGACAAGGGCCCTGTACACCGCTACCGGGCCCAGACAAAGGGCTCATGTTTTCCCCTGGCCCAGGTCAAAAAGACTGCTTCACCCTCTGGCCCAGGATTAAGGACAAAGGGACTTGCAATTGTTTCCCTGGCCCAGGACCAGGGCCTTGTTTCCCCCTACCTGGCCCAGACAAAGGGCTCATGTTTCCCCCTGGCCCAGAACAGAAAGACTACTTTAACCACTGGCCCAGGACAAGGGGCACCTCAGTAGAAACTGGCCTAGGACCAAGGCCTTCGGACTAGTGCACTGTCCAGACAAGTGCCTCACCACCTCCATGCCCTCCTACAGCTCCCAGCCAGCGTTTACTACCGCACCCGCTGGCTTGGAACCAAAAGGGGGAGAAATGTAACGGATCCTACCCGTTACTGGGAGCTCTTGTCTGGGCATGGCATTTATTCACCCCTGGGCCCAAGGATTATGGATATTGGACACTCCTTTGTGCCCTGGCGTACAATCTCTCAAGCCCTTATCCTGGACTAAGAGACTTTGGCTAGCCTTATGTGGATAGGCAGCTGTACCAGGGGAAAGAACAATTCAAGGCTTGGGTGCTGCAAACTCTTCTGACCTGCAAAGGGTTAATCATTTGAGTTTGAGCATATTTACTTTCAATATGTATTGTAGTCCCCCAAGCCTTTTGGCTTAATTACTCAAGTCATTGTATTGAGCACTGTCCTGTGACCCCCCGCTGTGTGATTAATCCAATCATGTCTGCCCTATTATGTTTCCCTGAATCATTTGTTGTTGGTTCTTGGACCCTTTGTGGTGACTGAATTATCCCCATTGTATTCTGCCCTACCATTTGCTGTGTCCTATTGATGAACTGTGATTGAATTAAGTCTCCTGTACTGTGCTCCAAGTTAGTGTGGTTTGAAACTGTATAAATATGCTGTGGTTTGTTGTAATAAAAAGAGTTCTGTTTTGGAGTGAACAAGGAGTCCTGGAGTCTTGTATTGCTTATGGTCTAAAGTATCCACTCTGATACCCATCTGCGCCAAGTATCCTGAATCGCCGACCGCCTGCTGCCAGCTTCCTGCGTCCCAACTTCATATGCTGTCAGGCGGCGACGTGGACTCTTCCCTGCTTCCAGTGATCCTGTGACTGTTTTCCAGTGACTGTCCATACTCCAACCGGTGCACCTGACGGCGCTTATCTGCGTCGAGAAGGAGAGACCCAGGAACGACGGCGGAAGTTGACGCGGTCCCTTCTCAGCTTCCGTTACACACACACATATATATATATTACACAGAGAGAGAGAGACAGACACACACACACACACACATATACACATATATACACACAGTAATGTAAATTAAGTCTGTGTCATAAGCACAAAGACAAAGCGGAGAAATTCTGTTAAAATCCAACTCCACCGTAAGATAAGAAAATAAAATAACATATGATCTAATTTGGGTTCTTAACCCCTTGAATGCTAGAGAGGTCTCCAATGCATTGCATTACATTTTTTTGAGCCCTCACTAGTAGTCAAGGGCTTAAAATCCCTTTTTAAATGAATGGGAATGTTTATTTCTCCACCACTTCTGGTTTGCATCAGATTTGTGCCAGTTCTGTTTTGTGTCTGTGACCCTAATTGCTCTTATGCTCTAGTCAAACCTTTGTTTCTGTTCTCCTGTAGGTCATGTGGACTTCACTTTAGAGGTTGAGCGTTCATTGAGGGTACTTGATGGGGCGGTGGCTGTGTTCGATGCATCAGCTGGAGTGGAGGTAAATGGACAGGTTTAGTCCAGGCAGACTAGGGACACATTGGTAAAAAAAAGAAATGCAAAATGTTCATGTCTGATACAATGAAAACTGAGTTAAAGGGATAATCAAAGCTAGTTATAAAACTATTTAAACTAAAATGCCCGTTCGAAGTTACTTGCAAAAGTAATTAACTTGTATATCACCTCTACAACCCTGTTTCTGAACAGCTAAGTGACGTTGGCAGCTTATGCCTTCTAGTGGTATTGTGACTGATCAGGTACAAGCATCTTCCCTGATCACAATCACTGCAGTTGATCTCTGCAGTCACATATGCTTATACAGGGTTTCAGCGAGGAAGACGATTGTCAATGCTCAGATCCTGTAGAATCTGAGACGAGCAGTAGATTGAAGAAATAAGATTCAGCTGATGTCACCTAATCCATCAGGAACACACTTTCGTATGAGAAAGAAATTTACAATGTACGGCGATATGCCCTTTAGGATAGTTTTATTTTGCGACTTTATTATCCCTTTAAATGAAACATACATTTTAATAAAGGGTCATTTAAAATGATGTCGTACAAATTAGCTGTCTTCAGCTACCAAATGCTTGGAGGAGAAAAGTAGCTTACTCCTAGAAATTATCGTAGAGTAACTTTCTCGAGAGGTTCTCTTGCAAGTGAGTTTGGAAACCAACAGTCACTTGTCTGCTCCTGGCAAACATACAATTGAGTTAGTGTTGTTAAAATCACTCAATAATTAAGCTAGTAAGGAAAAAATTAATCATCCCATTCTTGGGCATCGGTTCTTAAAAAAGACATTATTCATCTAGAAAAAGTGCAGAGACGTGCAACACAACTGACAAAAGGGATTTGGAGGATCTGAGTTATAAAGAGAATCTAGCCAAATTGGGTTTGTTTACATTAGAGAAGAGAAATCTAAGGGTGGGTATTTGATTTAGAAGATACCTTAAAAGAAAATAATAGGCTATCGGGAAGAAATCAAACCCTAGCAAGAGCTAGCAACCACTGTAAAGCAGAGAAGCAAGTTTCCTCAGCAGAAACATTAAGGAAAGACCGAACCACACTTCCCTTGAATGCTAAATAGGAGATAGGAGGAGTAATAATACTCTAAGCCACATGGAGGTTCAAAGGAAAGACTGCACCAAAAAGAGGCTTCGCTTGCTGTAAGGGAACATGGAGTCCAACAAGGCAGCTGTCCACTGGAAGGGCGAGACAGATGTCCCCTTTTTCTATGAGGATAATGGATCCAGAAATAAAGGGATAGTAAAAATTGCTGCTGTTTTAGTGTCCTCTCAGGAGAAAAGAGAACCGGGTAAGAGATTCCTGTCGATAAGGAGATGTCTAGAAGTCTCTAAGACCTGGATAATGTGTGTACCAGGGGAGTATGATGTGTTGGGTACTTGGCTGGTCACTGAGCATCATGCAAAGAAATCGGCAGTTGAGAGGTATCCGATACGTTTATTTGCAATGCACTGGAGACCTGTAGTATTCAAAGGGTTAAGAAGGATCCATTTAAATAAGTGGACATTTGGGTAATTTTTAGTTGTTCCCTATGGTGCAGTTGGTTTACTTCAGAATTCTTCTGCTTTGCATTCATGCATACAGCCTAATGTGTTTATTTAAAGGGAGACTATAGCTATGAGAATAGGTGGAGGTTAAAATTTGAAGGACTTAAATTAACAGTAGGATATAGCAGACTGGTATATCTGTTTGTGCATCTATATCAGCAGCAGCCAAACCTGGTCATCAAGAGCTACCATCAGTCCATGTTTTTAGGATTTCTCTTAATGAGGATAGGTGATCCATTTAGTGTGGCTGAACCTCTGATTAGTCCACCTTTGGTCTATGAAAACATGCATCTTTTTTTATAGGCTTTGTGGACCAGCACTGACTACCCCTGATCTATATGTACATATGTATCTTTATTTATAATTCATCATACATGTTCACAGCTGAAACAGTAATAGTACAATACAAAAAATACAGGCCAGGTATAGGAGTATCAGGCTAAAGTGCAATCATTGCATTATTAGCTGTAGATAAATACAACCAAGTGACTCATACATTGGGAAGGGAACCCTCCCCCAGAGACCTATATATTTCTTGCATCTGTATTTGCTAATCCCCTGTTTGTGTTTATTTCACATTTACGTGCAGTTTGGCATCAACTCTCTGAATGAGATAACTCATAGCATAGAAAAAAGCCAGAACTGCTTTTTTTTTTTTTTTTTGTAGAGTAACAGTGGTACTTTTATTGGCTGAGTAGCTTTAGGATGCAAGCTTTCAATATAACTTAGGTATCTTCTTCAGGCATATTTAGAATGAAGGCTCTATACAAAATACTTGACAGAGCATACATTTGTGCAAAGTGTTTTTACATTTAAATTCTACTGGAAGTAAATCAATCCCTACATTCCAGTACAGTTATCTCTTTGTAGCTAAGTGTACAGTAGGGTTCTTCAGAATGGTGCTTTTAGGGATGAGAGTTTCCTTTTTGCATGTATTCCGCGTTCATTTGAAATATGCCTGAAGCTAGTCGGTTAGCCAGTTATGGTCTCCAGAGATAAGGATATCTAATGTTAAACAAATGAAGAACCGTGTATTGCTAGGTTTATGGTTCCCTTTAAACACTTGAACCTTTGGAGATCTGAAATCTGAAGAGAAATCTCTTGAGCGATTATGTTGGTCATCTAAATGTCTTACCACATTGCATTTCTTTAGAACCAATATAACAGTCTGTACTTTAAAGTGGAACTACCACTAATTTTAAAGTTTGTCAAATAATTCCCCATCTGGCGACTAGCTGCTCAGTATTGCTAGTCGCCAGAATAATTACCTGGTTAAATAGCATGAGACCCTGCTCCGGGGCTGACAGGCAGTAGTGATGTTTGCGCATCTGCGCTGTCGGTCCCAGCCGGCTCTAGGAAGCGTTGCTGGGAGCTGTTTGGCTCTAAAAGGGACTGATAGCACAGGCACTATGGAAAGATGTCTGTGCTCTCTACTGCCTGTCAGCCCCGGAGCAGGGACTCATTCTATTTAACCAGGTAATTGTTATGGCGACTAGCAATACTGAGCATCTAGTTGCCAGATGGGGAATTATTTGAAATAAGCTTTAAAATAGGTGTTAGTTACGCTTTAATACTTCACCATATTTGCTAAGTTCATCACTGTAGCATCAATAGTTGGAAGATTTCACAATCCAGATAATGGGTACCATCACTGCTTCGGACATGGATGGGCAACCCGTGGTCTTCCGCCTGTGGTGGACTAAAATTTATTTCATCCCCAGCCAGCCATGGGAGTTTTAGTTCACGTCAGCTGGAAGGCCACATGTTGCTCAACTCTGGCCTAGAATGATAGGTGGAAAGATAATTATTTTATAAATGTACAATTATATCAAAACTTTATTCAGCAACTTTGCATTGGTTTGTCTCTTACTTTTTTCCCAGGCTCAGACTCTAACAGTGTGGAGACAAGCAGACAGACATTCTGTTCCACGCCTGTGCTTCTTAAATAAGATGGACAAGCCTGGAGCCAGGTAGTACAATGTGATTGGTATAACTGGACACAAGATTGTTACTTGTACTAAAGAAACATTTGTCCTCATTCTTTACAGTTTCGTCTTTATTTTTCTTTTTGCTTTCTTACTGTGTAGGGATGTAAAAGCTTAAATGTTGGCAATATGATAAAATCTGTTCTTCTTTTTGCTTTCTTACTGTGTAGGGATGTAAAAGATGAAATGTTTAAATGCCGGCAGTATGATACACATCTGTTTAACCAATTTGAGGCCCAAAGTGGTTATGCAATACTTTGCAAAGCAACCATTGTGGTTGAATGTGAAGTGGCGACAGCAATTTATCTGATAAACTGCTCTCAGATACTACAGAAAGGAGAAGTGACACCTACTAATTATAACCCCCAGTTAACTTACTGTAGCCAGAAAATTCTAATGGCCCCTATGAATTTTGCTCTTGTGTTTGTCTAAGAGATCCCATCTTCAGTTAGTCCTGGATGTTATGTCCTTGGAGGCAGACATGAGAGTTGCTAGCAGCACCAGAGGACATAAACTGTCCATTTTATATGGTAATCATAACCATTTAATAACCAATGGAGTGTGCAATACATTACTTCATTATGCATTGCACAAACATTTTGGTCTTTAAAAGGTGAAGTAGACTTGTATACTCTGCCTGCTTCAGTTTGAAAACATTGCCAGCAACTGTCATGTCTTCTTCCATGTATATGATATTAACCCCTTAACGACCCTTGACGGTCATAGTACGTCATGGGTCGATCCAAGTTAACGACCCATGACGTACTATGACCGTCATGGAATTCTGGGCGGAATTCTCGGCTGCACATCGTTCGGGGAGTCCGGAACCGGAAATAAACTAAAAAAAAAATATATAAAAAAGCTCCATGGTCCTTAACTGACCGCGCTGCACCGATTGGCCGGTTGTTAAGGGGTTAAGGACTGAGTGAAGATGTTATTTCTTGAACAAAGGTACATAATCCAATAGAAATCTGCTTAGGCAGGAAAGCCATTGAGCCCCATGTACTAATACAGTATGCGCTTACGGAAATGGCAAGTTTGCATAATGTATACTTGTAATTGATTATATGATAAAATATGGTTGTTCAAACACTTATAATGATTAAACAGAATTTACGTCCTTGTTACGGAGTGTCATGTAGTGGAGAGCTAGGTTAAGATCTTTTTATAAATGTATTCATTTTATTGCGGTTGTTATTATTATTTATTTTTTGCTATTTATTATTTATTTCGGACATTTTAATAGGCCTTTGTTTTGCCATATTTGTCCTCTAGTTCATTTAGTACACCCACACAAATTATATACCATTTTTTTTAAGCACAAGTAGGGCTTTATTATGATACCACATTCATATAATTTTTAATAATATAAAAATATTAAAATAAAAATAAAAACATCTTTATAGGTTTTCCTGTGATATTTTGTTCTCAATTAGTTCATTTTTAACAGGGACTGGATAAAACGTTTTAAAGTTCCTTCATACCTCCCGTGTGTCCCTTTTTAGGGGGGTACCATCCCTCTGAGATGAAAATCCCTAAGCCCCTCTTCCCTTCCTGGTGTCCATCTTTTAGGAGATCAGAGTGTGTGTTGTGTGTATACAAGTGTATCACGTGTTATTAATTTTGTTCTTAATCATGTATTCAGGAACACAAAGGAGTGGCAATAGGTCATCAAGTGACCAAACCTTCTCTATCCCTAGTCCTGCCTCCAAGACCAATTACAATAATAATACCCCTCTTTGGCCATTTTATATATTGGCACTTGTATTCTCTTTTCCCTATCTCAGGATGGTATCCTATTGAAATGTCGCCCTCTATCTGATGACCATCAAAACGCCGAGACCATAATGGTGCCTGCATCAAAAGGGAGACATTCTGATGTTGCACAATTAAGTGTCGCTCCGACTACCCTTCATCTGTACCTTAACTTCAATCCTGCCTCCACTGTCTCTGCTCTACTCTGCTCTGACAACATCCATCTGTGCGTTAACCCTTTGAGTGTGCAACCCCCACTGGCAGTTTTATGGGTTAAGGCACAGATGGAGGGTACTCTGAGCACAGTAGAGCAGAGACAGTGGCACATTTTAAAAGGTTTAAACAAAAACTATTTTCCCCTATAATATTTGTATTAAAAGTTATAATTGGTAATGTATTAATATTTTGAGGACTTCATATTTTTTTCTACCAAGTATATTGAGAGTAAGTCTGCAGGGTTTGCTATGACTGATGCTGATGCCTGCATTATCACGTTTTACTCATGGGCTTAATAGGTGAACTGTGTTATAGGACAAATTTATATTGGTACAGTTTCAAGTTAAGGGGCGAAACACTGTAACAGACCTGTGCTTTTAGTTTTGACCTCTCATACCTTGTTCATATAAAAGTATACAAAGCAAAAACTGTTAAAGGGATAGTAATACTTCGTTTTATCTTTATTTTATTTTGTAGGCATTAAAAAACATGAAGAATGATATAAGTCTTATTTCTCAAAGCTTTATGGTTTAAGAGATATTCACAAGCAAAGTTTCCCTTCCGCCCCTTTTACCTAGTGTAAGCCATCTCTTCTCAGATGTGGAATGCAGTCCATAGACCAGACAGATAACAGAAGGAGACAATCTTCTTCCTATGAGAACAATGAAAGCCCTGCCCCCCTTGACAAGTTTTTCAGGTTTTTCCCTTATCTTAATTGAAGATTGTCCCTCACTGCAGTCTACCTGGACACCTCCCTTCTGATCTGGCTGAACAGTGTTACATCAGTAAAAGGGGCGGGAGGGGAATACTTTGTCATTGAATTACTCTTCTACTACAACAGAATTGAAATAACACTATCCATGGCCCAAATACTATGATGATTAATTAGAGCTGCTTTTATTATGAAACATTACGATCCCTTTAAGCAGTCTTCTGTGCTGCAATGGGAACAGAGTGAGATATTGCAATGATGTCTTTATTTGGATTTGGATCTAGGAGGTAAATTAAAATCACACATTGGATTTCTGCTTCCCTACCAAACAATTCAGGAGCAGCATTGGGGCAGAGTATTTAATTCTGAGATTTGCAGTCCAGCTTCAGTAGGCACTGTGCTATTTCCTGGTGTCCAGGATATATGGAAACGTGCATAAACTGACTGGACTGGAAGGATTCTAGTAAACAGTGACTGGTACCTGGAAACAGCATTGTTTCTCCACTTAACCTGCAACTATACTTGCATAAATTAGTCCTATATGACAGTTCACCTATTATGATTATGATGGTCTAACCCAGAGGAGAAAACAAAGCCAGTTACTTGTTTTCTTATGGAAAGAGCTTCTGTATATATAACCTCTGAATACCAGAGCAGACAGTGGCAGCAGGAATGAAGTTAAGGCACAGATGGAGGGTAATCGGAGCAACATTATGATCTTGGCGTTTTGATGGTCGTCAAATACAACACAACCCAAGAGTATTTCTGATCTAGATGCATTCGGCAATGAAGAGTTTTGATGTTACTTTGAAGACTATTTCTCTAAAATTGTCTTTCGTGGCATTAACCCTTTGAGTGCCAGAGGGGTACACAATGCATTGCTTTCTTTGAGTGCCAGAGAGGCATGCAACGCATTGCTTTGCAATATGTTGCATACCCCTCTGATACTCAAAGGGTTAAATAGAAAAAGAAAAAAAATCTGTCTCTGATTATGTGTTGTTTTAGAGACAAAATAAAATTCTGGTGCTGCTAATGTCTTTTAGACAATTTTTCTTTTGAACATTGCTGTTTTAGTGTTGATCTCCAAATCCTTAACCCTTTGAATGTCAGGGGGTGAGTAACACAATCCTACACAATAAGGCTAATATAGTAGGAGAACTAGAGCAACAGTTTGGGCCACAGAATTGGCATCATAGCGTGCAGTATATAAATTCCCACTCATTTAAAGTGGAACATATGCTTTATAATGACTTTTATTTATGTTAGCCATTCTTTGTTTAAAACCATAGTTTGAGATATTTTGCTTTATTTATTCATGGTTTGTATAAATGAGCTGATACTTCTTGGTAGGAATTGGTATCTGGGAGGGAGAGTTGAATGCTAGTATCTGACACAGGGGGCTCAAACAGGCCGCTTGTTAGCTACTGGAAACTCTTTGACTACCAGTGAGTAGCGCTCTCTACTACAATCAGGTTTCCAGCTATCTAATGGCCAGAGACAGGTCTAATGGTTAAAATTTGCACTCTGATTGGCTGTAGCGAATTTGGGCACAACGTCATCCACAATACCTAGCAGTAGCCAGTCAGAGCACTGATGGTAATGCAGGTATAGTGCTTCACGGCATTTTCGTGTTTTTCCTGCCCACACTGCTGTAATAGCTCTTGATAACCACTTCTTACAGATTAAAGGGATAGTAATACTTGAATTTAAGAACTTTTAATATTGTTCATATTAAAAAAAATAAATTAACTGATGTTAATCCCATTGCTCAAACTTGTATATTTTAAGAGATATAAGCTTCTAAAGTACCCCCACCCCTTTTATTCACGTCAGCACTCTAGCTGACAGAATGAGATCCTGGTCCCGGGACCGGATGGCTCTTGAACAAAGCCGAAATAACATTGTCTACAAAGAAATACTTCATTAGAACGGTCTACAAAGTGTGCTACAAACCAGGCACCCTTTGTAGACCGTTCTAATGTAGTATTGTTTTTACTTTGAGATCATAATGATTATTTACACTGATATTTAATTCCCAACCACCTTTCACATTGTTTTACGGTTATATCCAGTGCTAGGGCACTTCTTCATACATTCCATTTAGAGACATTGGGCCATATGCACAACCAAAAAGTGGAGCAAGTCTGTGGCAAATCAACTGCATTGTAGGGAACAAATAATATATCTATATATCTTAATGGGGTTTTTAACTCATTGGATGCTAAGAGGTCTCCAAGGCATGGGATTTAAGGGGGTTTATGTGTAACAAATGGTGCAGTTGATTTGCCCCATAATTGCTCCAGTCCTCTTGGTGCACATGGCCCACTGTATTCATGTCTCACTATACCTTCATAGCAAACTGATTTAAAGGAACACTAACATCTAAACAAGAAATACGGTGTTTATATCTGTAAATGTCATATACTTACTATTCCAGCCTGTTAACAGACAATCCTGGACAGTTGCCTCATATTGCTTGCTTAGAGCCCAGGACATTGAGAAATGGCTACTTCATCAGATCATATATAAGACTAGATTTTAGACCTCAGGCTTTACAGATGCTAATTATGTGTTATCACTCCTTTAACCCCTTAAGCACCGGCCTCGTGCCCATCAGGTCGGCACTTAAGGACCACAGGTTTTTTTTTTTTCTTAAGCAAATCTGGTTCAGGGCTCTCTGACCGGCGTGCAGCCGCACAAGGAGCCCTGAAATCCATGATGGTCCTGGTACATCATGGGTCGTTATGGCTCGCCAACCCATGATGTACCAGGACCGCCATGGGTCCTTAAGGGGTTAAAAATAGTGGCCTGCAGAGATATAAATGTCTTGTAATGTAAAAACACATACAGCCCTACAGAAATATAGTGGATAAGTGCTTTAGAGTCAGACATCAGTAAAATCTGCCCTGAAGAGCTTATTTACCAAGATATAATGTTACATGAAATGGTTGGGTTATTTATTCATTTATTTTGTCTTTTCTACTTGTAGTTTTACATATGCCATTGAAAGCATTAAGGAAAAGTTAAAAGTCAAGCCTTTGATATTACAGGTAAAATGAATAAAAGGAAAACTATGCTCTTTTGTGCTTGAGATCATGTTAACAATCAAAATGTATGGTACTTGGAAATAGTTGTTACATAGCAATGTACTTTTATCCTGTTAACATCCGATAATGAATAGTCCTAACCAAAGCTGATATATATTTATTAATCAGTCTATAGATGTCTGATTGGTTTGCTTAGAGCAGGCATGCCAAATGTGAGACCTAAGTGTGGTCCTTCATAGAGGGAAACTTTTGATATGCCAGGCATCTTTGCCCACCCTCCTTACCTCAACCTAGAGTTGCCTGTCCAGTTTTCTAGTTTCTGTTCCATTGAATGCTAGAGAGGTCTCCAGCCCATTGCAAACTAATAATAAAATATAAACGCAAACCAAAAAGGATATCTTATCCCAGCTGGAGAACAGAAAACTGGAAGAAACAAGCAAAAATAGCACACTAAACTACCTAATTCTAAATAAAATCTCCAAATAATTGTGCTTACTTTATCTACCCAGAATTCTTAAATTATGGAAATCAGATCCACTTCAATTACACTACAGAGAGGGATGAACCACCCGTATTGAAAGATATAGCTGGTGTACTCCCCACCAAAAGTCCAACATAAAGCTAATATCAGTTCCGGTTTCTTAAGTCCATTCAAAACACTATATGAATGAATGAGCAAATTAAACAGTCCAACCTCCTCGATCCCTTCTCCAGTGTCCTGATTTCACCTCCTCCCCCTTCTCCACCTGCACAGCAATTCAAATTGCCACTCTCTGCAGCGGATCTAATCACAATCAATAAGTGGATACTTCTTATTCACAGATCTTTTCCTTCCAAACCACACACAATCTCTAAATTGCTGTTCCTGTAGTGCTATCTATTCCTGTGTGGGTGAAATGGTTCTTATTAGTATAGCTGAAGTTAGAGAATCAGATGCAGGAACTGAAAAACTACAGATGAGGCCAGGAACAGAGCTGAATCGAAGAGTCAATAACCGTCTGAGCAGGAACAGAAGGCGACCAATGGTCGAACAGTCACTGACTGAGCAGGAACAGAAGGCAAACATATAGTTGAAGAGTCGATCACCAACTGAGCAGGAACAGAAGGCAAATGGATGGTAGGACACAGGTGAGGTCTGCAGTCCGTTACATGAAGAGATGACTATATGTTTGCCTTCTGTTCCTGCTCAGTCAGTGATAAAGGGAGTGCTTCTAATCTCAGCTTGTTACCTGTATAAAAGACACCTGTCCACAGAAGCAATCAATCAATCAGATTCCAAACTTTCCACCATGGCCAAGACCAAAGAGCTGTCCAGGGATATCAGGGACAAGATTGTAGACCTACACAAGGCTGGAATGGGCTACAAGACCATCGGCGAGCAGCTTGGTGAGAAGGTGACAACAGTTGGTGCGATTATTCACAAATAGAAGAAACACAAAATAACTGTCAGTTTCCCTCTGTCTGGGGCTCCATGCAAGATCTCACCTCATGGAGTTTCAATGATCATGACAACGGTGAGGAACCGGCCCAGAACTACACGGGAGGATCTTGTCAATGATCTCAAGGCATCTGGGACCATAGTCACCAAGAAAACAATTGGTAACACACTACGCAGTGAAGGACTGAAATTCTGCAGTGCCCGTGAAGTCCCCCTGCTCAAGAAAGCACATGTACAGGCCGTCTGAAGTTTGCCAGTGAACATCTGAATGATTCAGAGGAGAACTGGGTGAAATGTTGTGGTCAGATGAGACCAAATTCAAGCTCTTTGGCATCAACTCAACTCTTTGTGTTTGAAGGATGAGGAATGCTGCCTATGACCCCAAGAACACCATCCTCACCATCAAACATGGAGGTGGAAACATTATTCTTTGGGGGTGTCTTTCTGATAAGGGGACAGGACAACTTCACCGCATCAAAGGAACGATGGACGGGGCCATGTGGCTCAAGAAGAAGCTCATCAGGGTCCTGGAGTGGCCTAGCCAGTCTCCAGACCTTAATCCCATAGAAAATCTGTGGAGGGAGCTGAAGGTTTGAGTTGCCAAACGTCAGCCTCGCAACCTTAATGACTTGGAGAGGGACTGCAAAGAGGAGTGGGGCAAAATCCCTCCTGAGATGTGTGCAAACCTGGTGGCCAACTACAAGAAATGTCTGACCTCTGTGATTGCCATCAAGGGTTTTGCCACCAAGTACTAAATCATGTTTTGCAAAGGGGTCAAATACTTATTTCACTCAGTAAAATGCAAATCAATTTATAACTTTTTTGAAATGCGTTTTTCGGGATTTTTTTGTTATTCTGCCTCACTGTTCAAATAAACCTACCATTAAAATTATAGACTGATCATTTCTTTGTTAGTGGGCAAATGCACAAAATCAGCAGGGGATCAAATAATATTTTTCCTCGTTGTATGACATGACTTAAAAATGGATTGTCATGATTTAGTGCACCTGTTACCCACACAGCTTTTAGTTTAATCACATTAATCTATTTAAACTGCGTACAATTTGTGCTTTTTTGTTTTTCAACACAGGTTAATAGATTAGATATTTATGATTTAGTAATTGGGGAAACTACATCCACTGACTTGATTCTAAAAAGCGTGTGTTATTAATTATTGATATGTCCAGAAAATCATCCTTCTTAGGCTGCTAAAAACAATCAATTTTCCATCATGAAGGCTCCCATTGAGGGAAGGGCTTGTAAAGGTGATGTGTCCATTTTAAAGAAAATGGTAGATCTTAGGAAAAAGAACGTTATGAGGTTTACTCTTCTTTTTTAATTAATAGGCAAAACTGTTGTGAAAGTGATAGGTCTGTTCAAATGAAATTGAGTGGGGGAGTCCTTGCTTCAAAAAGTTTGGATATACACAAAGCAAATGTACTCTATGGATTCTGGAGCAGTACAATGTATATACTGATGTAGCAGTGGGTAAAAAGTTTAGTAATTCTGGGGCAAACCATCTGCATCATAGAGAATACACATTCTCATTTGTTTAAAAACCATGAGGTTTAATTACAAATTTGTGGCCAAAAGCTGTGTATCTTTCCTCTTATAGTATCTCTAGTAAGTGGCATGTTTTCTATTGATAGGATTTGATGTGCACTTTTTTCTTTCAGTATAAGCATCCTAAAGAGTCATTGTAGTTCATCTACCTACACACTAATATGTAGCTATTTGAACACTTGATAGTAAGCTAGAGCTCACTAGGTTTTTGTGGTTTTGTATTAATGTTGGGAGCTTTTGGCTTCTCTCACCTCCCTGG
Source organism: Rhinophrynus dorsalis (assembly GCA_037306005.1). Taxonomy (NCBI): domain Eukaryota; kingdom Metazoa; phylum Chordata; class Amphibia; order Anura; family Rhinophrynidae; genus Rhinophrynus; species Rhinophrynus dorsalis. The sequence continues at coordinate 601,224,263 of CM074718.1, read as the reverse complement.
TTTAGTAGCTCCCTGCACACAGCAGCTTTTGCAATTAGGGAAGTTAGAAATGCCTCACTTTTTCACATCATTAACCCCTTAAGGATTAGCATCAGTACCGTCACTGCTGTCCTGGCACGTCATGTATTTCTACTCACATCGCTCCTGCAGGAGCACTGTGAGTAGTAGCGAGGTCTGAAATTGACCTCTCCAAGACAGGATCGGTCACTATCACATACCCGTTCGGCGCACAGGCACAAGTGATCAGTCACATGAGCCAGCACGCCGAACTCCTCTATCTTGTGCAACACTTTCTGTGCTATTAATCCCTTAATGACCCATGACGTGCCAGCACAGTCATGCAAAAACTTGCTTTAAGCACCCATGATAGTCCTGGCACGTCATGGAATTCAGGGGTCCCCAGGTAGCTGCACACCGTTCGGGGACCCCTAGATCCATTGGGCCAAAATAAATAAATACAAATGCCCTGTGGTCTTTATTGCCAGCTGTGCGGCCAGTAGTCAAGGGGTTGAGGCCTGTTTTTTTGGGGTAATATTTTGTTGCTATTACTAGATTATTTTGCAGATAATTGTAAAGTGATAATAAATACATTTTCACTAAAAAAAAGTCACAATAGTCACTACTTTGTAATTTTTGTATTCATTTGAGGAGCAGAGATTTGTGCAATTGTAAAGTTCAAATAATTAGTTTCACTAAATAAGAGTCACAATAGTTACTATTTTGTACATTTTTTTTTCTGTTCGCTTAATCTTGAGGACCACAGAAGTGCGCAACATATTGCTTCACAATGCATTGCACACCCCTCTAGTTTTCAGGGAGTTAATAAATATGAACAAATAGTTGCAAACTGGTACATTTGTATTGGTGACCTTTTTGTGATTATTACCTTGTTGATAAATGCGCTCCGTAGTCTGTATATATCTGTTATATTATATCTTTTCATCTCCCCGCTGAATCTTAAACGTCTGTGAAATCTGTCAAATGAACGTGTTTGTTTTTAAGTTACCTGTTGGAGAATGCAAATCATTCAAAGGCCTGGTGGACTTGGTCAGTATGGAAATGATCACGTGGAGCACTAGAGATCGTGTGGATGATGGGAGACTATTCGAACGGAAAGCTTTAAGAGAGTCAAGTGATCCAGAACTACTGAAACATGCCAGTGAAGCAAGAAGTGCCTTATTAGAACAAGTAAAGTGTTGAAGTAAATATGTTTAAACAAGACTTAATATGTGAATGGTAAAGGAAGGGGAACTCCAATCTGATGTTTGATGCTGCTCCTAGAAGCAGTATTTCATGTATATTTAGAACACTGTCATCAATTTCAGATAACAAAATGCCATGGTCCATTTACAGATTAAAACAAAGTCATGATGACAGCAATAGGAAAAAAAAGATATAGATGTTCCAGACAGTTTATAAAAACACCTACCTTGCAACATTAAGAGCCATTGATTCCTATTAGTATACTTCCACTTTTATAGTGCTAGATCAGGGGTTGGTATCCTTTAGATACACAACCACAAAATTGCACCACCACATAAATAACCAATTAAGAGCTGATTTAAAGTAAAAATATAATTATCTTTATTTATGTACAAAAATTAAAGTATCTTCAGGTAGCCTTTGACTCGTGTTAGCTCAAAGGATAGAAGTTGCTCATTGCTGTCTGCCAAGATAAATGCATTTTGTGTATAGAACGCTTACTCATGATCAAAAAAGGTAGGTATCCTTTACCCCCCCCCCCCAGCTGATGGGAATTGGATTTCCAAAAAGCTGGAGAGTCAAAGGTGACCTACCTTGCGCCTGGGTACAAATAAAGATATGTAGGCTCACCTGGAGTCATGACTGAAAGATAAATCAATTAGGCAGTCCTATAAATTAATCCTTTAGATACTAGAGATGTTCAAGCAGTTACCTTTTTTGTTTTTCTGGTAATGTTTTTGTTTAAGACAAAGTTAGTTTTCTACCTTTTGGAAGTGCAGCAGCTACATCAGTTGTAGGCAGTGTGCTGCTCTGGGCCGCAATGAGGCCACATTGGGCCTTGTACACATAAGAAAACAGGTGTTATTCTGGGGCAGCCAACTGTGCCATTGGGAAGAAACAACAATTCACCTAACTCCCACTGATTTAAATCAGGTCCTTTAACCCCTTTTATGCTGGAGTGATCTCCAGTGCATTGAGACATAATTCACTGGAGTCCTCTCTAGCATTCATGGGGTTAAAATTTCTATTTACATGAATATGAAGTTGTATTTGTCAGCAACAGTGCAGTTTCTTTTCTATATCCCTTTGAGTGCCAGAGGGGTATGCAACACATTGCTCTGCAATGCATTGCATACCCCTCTAGCACTCATAGGGTTTGTATATAAGTACCACTAAGGACATGATTTCCTTCTTGGTCATCACATATGAACTGTTTTTATCCAAAAAAGCACACATGTGCATACATACTCCCACGTAAATTTGTCTACCAGTTGCTGATTGAGTTAAATTGCACCTGCAGAATTGTTATTGTACATTGGGCACTTTGTCCTGTCTGCTTTGCAGGTTGCAGATCTGGATGATGAATTTGCTGAGCTACTTCTTGGCGAGTACAGTGAGAATTTTGATATAATACCAGAGGAAAAGGTAACTTATTTTAATTCTGTTTGTTCCCTGATTACTGTGTCAGTGGTTAAATCACATGTCTTTGGTTCAGAAATGTTGTCTTAGTAGTATAAAGGGCCAGTAACTTTTCATTAATAAAAAATACATATATTGTAGGACATTTACTTCTGAAAATGACAGCATGTTCCATATTCCACCAGAGTAGTTGGTACTTAATGGCCCTACAAGACCCAGGCATCTGTAGAGCAGTTGTGCAAGGCGGCAGTGTGGTCATATCTTCACCCATTTGCTTCCATGGTTTTGATTAAGCCCGAGGTGCTGTGCAGTCATGTGCTTTCCCCGTCCCAGTCGTGCTCTGTGTCCGCTGAAGGTGCAGCAGTGCAGACTAGGAGCCGGGTTAGCCTTCAACCCCCTACACCATTGAAGGATTGGGGGGCCCTTTAGATTCTCCTCCTCCCCCAGGAGGGAGAGAAGGGGCTTCTCCCCAGGGTTTTTGGCAGTATAGTGTCCTACCCCTTTTTCTTCAGATCCCTCCAGGGAGAGGAGTCTCCAAGTCTTCGGTGGGGGTGAGGAGGCCCGAGGGCACATCAACCAGCCCCCCCCAAAGCTTGAGCCTTCCGACCCAGCTCCACTCAGGCAATTTCCAGTGTATAAAAGTTCTGAGTGTCCATGGGCATAAGTGCTGCATCAATAAATAGTGTGTAAAATCATAAAAAATCAACCATTCAGAAAATGTGCACAGTAAATAAATAATAAATAAATAGTGCCTGTTAAGGCCCCAGCCTCCCGGCCGGTGTTAAAAAAAAAAAAAAAAAAAAAAAAAAAAAATTTCATGCACTGCCAAGGAGGCCAGGGCAATAGAAGTGGGGGAAAAATAAAAGTCCAGTGCTCCACCAGGGCTCATGCTCCGTCCACGTACATAAATTACTTACCAATAAATCCTTCCCTTTTCATCTGTGGAGGACACAAGGAATCCCTCCTGGAGAAAATTGCTGTCTTTTCTTTTCTCGGACAGGGGTTCCCCGCTATTTAGACCTTGTTATACGTAAACTGAGCTGAAGAAAAACTGGGTAGGGGTTAACTCTTTAACGACTGATGCCGTGCTGGGGCCATCATTGAAGCTGACCTCTCGAAGACTGGCGTGGTCAATCTCAGACCCTCGTTTGGCGAGCCAGCAAAAGTGATCAGTCCTAACTCTGATCTTAACTATTCTGAAAGTCTACAATATATAAAGGTTATGGATATTTGACCATAGATTCAAATAGCCTCAGAAAGCAAAATGACTAACACACATATAACCTAGTTACCAGTTCTCAAAAGCGCTATTGATGTCCACCAGTCACAAAAGGAGACTAAGAACAAATTAGCCAGCAAACTGGAGTTAGTATTGATTAACTCTCAAAAACAGTTTTTATTGGACACTGGATACGCAAAACATGTTGTACAATATAAGAGTAATAATCTTAGCCAAAAAAGACATTTTGGTTATTCAAGTCCCCAAAAACTGAGAAAAATTGATGTGGTTGGCAATTAGAAAGGTAGTTAATTAAGCTGACTGCCTCAAAATAGAGAGGAGCTTGAATTCCAAAATAAATGGGCGATAAACTCCTTGGCATACTTCTACATGTCTCACCAGCACAAGCTGGAATTTAGCACTTGGTATATATGTAATAGAATACAGTGGAAAGCAGGAATACAGCCCCGATCACACATAAGAGGGGGTACAGGCTTTGATTTTGAGATTCTATTTTTACCTTTATTTATATCTCACCCTGTGATGTTTACATTACTGGTACTTATAATAAAGGTACATTTTACTTTTCATAAGCACTTTCCCTTAAAAAATGTAAAAATGCTTCCCAATCTCACTTTTTTGACTGTATGAAATGCAAAATAGAATGATGGTTCAACAGGAAAAGCTGTATATTTTGTATGTTTCATTTCTTTGTCTGCTTGTTTAGTCCTATCTGGTGACATGGAAGTGATCTCACCTCCGTTCTGATAGTGGCCCTGTCACCTTTTTTCTGCAAGTGCAGAATATATTCTATTTGCCTGTGTTTTATTTTATTTTTTATTTATTTAATTTTAACACTGGGCTAGAGGTACAGTATATCACTATCACTGTTGCAAATGTGCCTTCTGTGTTGCTGAGCACTGTGTTTGGAACGCTGGGGAAGAGCGCTCCATCCATCTTGTGAGTGTTTGAAGACAGGTAGTAACATCAGGAATGTATGTAATGGAGAGGTGTGTGTGTGTGTGTGTGTGTGTGTTTTCATATTAATGGTCCACTGAGAAGATTAACCCTTTGAGTGCCAGAGGGATATCCAGCATATTGCTTTGCATTGTGTTGGGTATCCCTTTGGCATTCATAGGGTTAACATGTTGAAAAATACACTAATGACTTGCATGCCTTTGATTACAGTTACAAGCCGCTATACGCAGGATAACGCTAGCCCAATCTGCAGTTCCCATATTGTGTGGTAGTGCTTTGAAGAATAAAGGAGTGCAGCCTCTGTTGGATGCGATTACTTTATATTTGCCATCTCCAGATGATTGTGCCCACGATTTTGTGTAAGTATGAACAAGATGGTAGCATAAAGAATATATACTTGTATTTATTTAATGGTGCTGCTTTGACAATTTAGAAAACTGGGCAAGACTTTAACCCAATGCGTTGCCTACCCCTTTGGTACTCAAAGGGTTAAAGAATTAATAATGGTTGTCATGCGTAGTAGCAGTAGTAAAAGAAGGGTACTTACAGTGCTGGGAGAGGGTTTTTAAGTTAGGTTATCAGTTGCATGATTTCTTTTTAACCCTTTGAGTGCCAGAGGGGTACGGAATGCATTCCATACCCCTCTGGCACTCAAAGGGTTAACATAATTCAGTTTATGAATAGTGACTGCTAGGTGATGATGTTACATTCTTTGAAGAGATACAGTTCTCCAAAGAAAAATGTAATAAAAAATGCATTTTATTGCCTGGATTCAGTTGTAATAACTTTTTGCAGTGGGAATATAATTACTTTTCTCAATTGGAAAAGTGGAACACAATAGCAAACAGCAATAGCAAAAGGAAAATTTGGTGCATGCCCCACAAAGTATGCATACATTTACTCAACCTGCGCTATTAAGTGGAGTGAGAAACAGCACACAGCCAGATGTGGAATATGCAGTTCTATTTTTGACCTTCACCAAGGCAAAAAAAAAACAAAAAAAAAAACACTGAGATGTGAGACATTTGTCAAACATGATTTTTTTTTTTTTTTTTTTTTGCCTTCCTCTGGATCAAGAGGGTGATGTGATGTGACAAAGGCTGAACTTGATAGAAGCATGTCATTTTTTTTTCAATCTCATCAATAATATATATAACCTTACCATTATGGGGTATTGTGTCTTTCACATTGCCTCAAGTTAATGCACCAAAGTACAGTATGCTGCAGCCCAGGAAGATTTGCTGAATCTGGCATTGGTGGATCCATGGATGCTGCTAGAACTACTGTTGTAGGGCCCAGGACGCAACCCAAACCTGGACAGGTTAGCTTTGAAGACTTGCCAAATGCCAACATCCTGAGGGGGTAAAGATTTTTCTGATGAGGTGATTTCACCTATGTTGAGTTGAGTGCATGCAAGCCAGTTTTGTCTAAAATATATCACAGGATTCTGTCTGACTTTTTCCATTGGTGTGAGAATCATTATTTTCTCCTATCCATTTACTCACTGTTCTGGGTTTCCTTCAAGGTGGTTTGCAGAAAGGTGGTCTTCTTCACTGGGTTACCCTGAAGACAGTGTTTGTTTTAACTATTTTCTCTTCATGTCAGGTGGTATAATTGTATGCTTTATTGTGCAAGTTGCCATTTTTTTGTTTTTTTCTTCAGTCATTCTACAGAACAAGTTTTCTTATGAAAGCAGTGTCAGAATTCTTGCTGCCCTAATCCTTCTAACAAGAAGAAGCGGGGGCTTCATTCTGTTTGTGGTTTGACATTTTAGGTACTGTGTGCAGTAGATACAGTCCTTCCATTGACTAGATCCACTTTCTGTCATTCCATTAAGACAGTGGCATGTCCAGGCCTCTAAGGTTAATTTGGCTTCATGGATGAAGTTCACTATTGGCCAGACTTATGTTCCCTGGGCTAAGCCAGTTACCATTCAGGTTACTGAGTACTCTTACCAGGGCTGTTGGTTCATCCTTGGCTCATAAATACCAAGCTTTGTGGAACAGTTGTGTAAGGCTGCTATGTGGATATCGTGCCATGAATCGCTACAGGGTTAATGTGTTTTTCTGCTGAGATGAATTTTGGGAGGAAATTTCTACACACAGTGGTATTTTGCTACTCACCGGTGAATCCTTTTCTTTTAGTTCATAAGGGACATAGGGCATCCCTCCCGAAGAAAACGTCTGTCTACTTTCTTTGACAGGGATTCCCTGTAGATCTGGTCTTCTCTGGAGTAATGACTTCTTCGCTGGTTGTCAGCCTTTCATCTCATTCTGGCTTTACTACATGTAAACAGAATCTATGCTGATGGGAGGCAGGGGGGGGATTTGTAGGACTGAGAGTGATTCTTCTAGTGGAAAGCACTCAATCCCCATGGTCCTTTTGTCCCACATGAACTAAGAAAAGTATTAATCTGTAAGTAACACAAATATCCCCTTATAATTAGTACTTGATATGTCCATGAATGCAGACATAATTCTTTTGGCAGGACCCCAAACTCTTCCCAGTGAAGCCTTTCCTGGAACGATGGAAGATTTTAGTGGGAGGAGTTTGGGCTCATTAAGCCCTGCAGCAAAGAATTATGTCTGCTCTGTGGACACTATATTCACTACTAATTAAAAAATAATTTGGGGAAACAAAGACACTTAGAATTGATTCATAGCAGCCATTAGAAATGTTTTCCCATGTGTGTTAACCCTTTTTAAAGGAGTATCAATGCATTTGGTCCTAAAAAGGGTTAATATAATCTTTAAATAGTTGTGTTGTGTTTACTCATATGTAGCAGGGTTGTCTGATACTATCCTTTTTGTTTCTTGGCAGACAGTGGTATCAAGGCGATTTGTGTGCACTGGCATTTAAGGTTCTGCACGACAAGCAGAGGGGACCCATGGTCTTTGTTCGGATTTACTCTGGGACCATGAAAGCACAAACAGCAATACATAATGTGAACCAGAACTGCACGTGTGTACATCTTGATCTGATTTTGTTTTCTGTTTCTCCATTTATAGAGAGCTGTTTATGAAGATGGTTTTTATGACTATATTTATATTTTGCAGAGAGAGGATGAGTCGTTTGCTGCTGCCATTTGCTGATCAGCAAGTTGAAATCCCCTCATTGTCTCCTGGAAATATTGCTCTAACTGTTGGGCTCAAGCAGGTATTTTTATTTAATGTGCAGTTCTTATGAGCCTCTCTTTGGGCCATATTCATAAATGCATAAACATTCTGGGCCAAATCAACTGCATCATAGGGGACAGATAAATATGCCTATTGAGTGAAATATGGTTTTTAACCCTTTGAATGCTAAATAAGAATCCAAGGTATTCCTAAGCTAACAAATAACTAATTTGTGGAAATTAGAAGGCAAAACATTTGCATTAAAGCCAACAATATTTTTCTCACTCAAAAGATCAGTAAACCTCCTTTTTTACTTTACATATTCAGGAAGCACATAAAAAGTCTAATTACCTATTCTTATTGTTGTTGTTATTTTTCATCCTCACCTATTTTTTTTTTTTTTTTGTGTGGGTGTGTGTGGGTGGGTTTATGTTTTTGGGTGTGTTGGATGTGTGTGAGGTTGTTTTAGTGAACTTGCAGAGGAGGGGAGATATACCTGTTATGTGGAAGGCTTCTTTCTGCTGTCTTTGCCATTGGAATGGCAGCCACTCTGTGCATCAGTCCTGTAGTCTATTCTGGGCTTGCGGGCGCAGGGTGGATGGTAGGGGACTGTGCAGTGTTCATTAGCTGTGAATAGTATTTAAAAAAAAAAAAAAAAAAAAAAAAAAGTAATCCAGTTAAATATAATATGCGACTTTACCTACAGGTCTGATGGTTTAACCCTGCCAGTTAAAGAGGGGTGTGCAATGTACTGATTTGCATACCACTGGCACTCAGAGTTAATCTGTTTGCCATTTTATTTTTCCCAGGCTGCTACAGGAGATACCATTGTTTCTTCCAAAGCTGCAGCAGCAGCTGCCGCCCGCCGAGCAGGAAGAGATGGTGACAAAAGGAGTAGAGACAGCAAGGATCATAGCAGCCTCATCCTGGCAGGTGTGGAGATTCCAGAGCCGGTCTTCTTTTGTACCATAGAACCTCCGTCTGCAGCTAGACAGCCAGGTATATTCCTCTCATTGCTACTGACACACACATTCCCTAAATAGGCCATGTAAATTTCATAATGAGGCTGAAGTACTTAGAATAGTGATGCAATTCTAATGCAAACCAACTGCAGCATAGGACTTCAACTTCTTCAATACTCAAGAGATCTCTACTGCATTATTCTGCAATGCTCTGGAGACCTCTCTAGTTTTCAAGGGGTTAAATCCCAGTATCAAACAATGAGATTTTATATTCCTTCCCTTGTGATGGAATTTTATTTCTTCATAATTTCATCGCTGTTACTTAGTACATCAGCCGCCATAAATGTCTCAAACCAAGTGAACACTTTGCTGTTTTCCAACTTAACAGTGATTGATTCAGTGTTCAGGTTTCATGGACCCAAATTCAAAATGTATATGTTTTTCCTATAGTAACACTGTGACTGCTAAAAAAAATATGAGACTATTTAACAAAAGTCCTAAATCTGATTTTAAGGCATAGGTACATATGTTCCATGTTGAATAAGAGTATAGTGATAGCTTAAAGGGATGGTAATGTTTCACAAAAACAGCAGCTTCAATTACTATTCATAGTATTTGAGCCATAGAGAGAGCTATTTCAGTACTGTCAGTTGTAGTTCAAGAGTAATTGAATGATAAAGTTTCCTCCTCCCCCCCATTTACCTAGTTTAACACTGCTCACCTCAGATGTGGAATCTGGTCTTGAGACCAGACCGCTCACAGCAAGGGACAATCTTCTTACTGTGTAAGTAAAACCCTGCCTCCCTGACAGTTTTCCCTTATGCTAATTGAAGATTGTCCCTGTCTGCAATCCACCTGGACACCACCTTGCTGCTATGAAGTGAGCAGTGTTACATCAGTAAAAGGGGTGGGTGGGGGATATTTTATTATTCAATTACTCTTGAACTACAACTCTGACAGTATTGAAATGACACTCTCCATGGCCCAAATACTATGAAGATTAAATACAGCTGCTTTTATTATGAAACATTACTATTCCTTAAAAAAGGAAACTACACTAAGAGAATGAGTGGCTCTTAAAGTGTTTAACAGAATTACATACCTGGATAGGAGTCCTTCATACAACTGTCAGGTATATATGTTAATGTGTATTTTACATAACATCTGCAGTTTCCTGCATCAATTTTGTTTTCAGTAAGTTAACAAAAGACTTTCAGTCTGAGTCAGATTAAACACAGAGGTTCCTTTGAACTTGTAAGAATTCTCAAGATCAGTAGAAAGTTTTCGCAGTAATGTAAGCCCCAAAAAATGTTTCTTGTATACCTGGGTGCAGTATTTGTAAAGTACAAAAGAAGATATGCACTCACAGGTTTTCCAAAAATGTATCAGAAAGTCCTGTCAAAATAGAAACATGTGAAATAGCAACATAAGGAGCAGCAATGTTTTGGTCTGCTTATTGGGACCTTCATCAAACCAAATGAGTACAATCTGTATAAATTATTTATATAGAAAAAAGAACTCCAGAAGTACAGATACCCAAGAAGAATCAGGACACCAATCGTGTCACTTGTTAGTTGCACCAGAAGTGACTAGTGTATTACCTCATTGCTCATCCAATCAAACGCCCAGTGCGCACTGGAATGGACGCTAATGACTAACAGTTGACATGCTTGATGTACTGATTTTCCTTGGGTGTTTTGCTTCTTTTTTCTATATAAATAATTTATGCACATTGTACTCATTTCACTTGTTAAAGGTCCTGATAAGTGGACCTAAATATTGCTGCCCTTTATTTTGCTGTTTCACATGTTGCTATTTTGATATGACTTTAAAAAGAGTTTGATACGTTTTTGAAAAACCTGTCTTAATTGTTTTAAAAAGGGTCTTCCCTAGGTAGGTGTCCCCCAAACAACAGTTAGATAGTATTTTATTATATATATTACAAAATGTAAAGAAGGTACACACTAGTTTTACTGAGCTGGCAAATCACTGTAATATGTAAATATTTCATAAGTATTTGCTGTTGCTTTAATTAGGCTTCAAGCTGTATGAGACAGGAATCATTTTTTAACCCTCTGAATGTTAGAGATGTCTCCAGCATATTGCTTTGCAGACATCCCTAACATCCTATGGGTCACTTGATCCTTTTATTATTGCAGTAAATCTGCAAATGCTGTCAGAAAAGATTTATCCATCCCAACAGATATTTACACACCTGCTAATTGTCCCAGAATTCAAGGGACATTTTTGGCTTCCTGTCCCAGAATTCTGCTGTCCCTGTTTTTAAAATTGAATATCATCCCCATGTTCTATGTCCTTGAAATTAAAATGTCAGTATGTTAGTAACGTTCAACATGTTAATATTGCTTATTTATATAATTTCATGTAGTATTTAGGTGTGTGTGATGTCTTCTGTTGTAGTTATGCAGTTTTATAGGAATACGAACACCTAAATATGATCTTAGGGTTATATATACTTGGATAACCTGTGCTTCGTTATCATCTGTAGAAAAAAAATCACTCAAGGGTTTTCAGACAACCATCACAGTGGCAATCTTAATAAAGTGTCTGATAAGTGATAGTGCTGTATTGTCTTTAATGGGCTAAGACAAGGTAGCTTCCTTGAATAGCAATGAATACTAATCTAAATATATTAACTGAATTATCACTTGTGTCTCATAACAAACACCACAATCAACATTTACCAAATGTTGTCAATATAGGACAGTCGATGCATACATGAAAATGGCAAGTTTAGGATTAGATTTTAGAGAACTGACACAACTATGATTGTTACATCTATGAAACACAATTCAATTGGTAGGTGTTTGTGTTCCTAGAAGTCTGTTGTACAAGGAGTTCTTTTGGTGTTAAGATACCCGGTCCTATGGAGCACTAGTGACAATCTAATGTGACTGCTCAGAGAAAGTGTAATTGGAATTTTTTTTAATTTATTTATTTTTATTTATTTATTATTATTTTTTTATGTTGGCAAGTATGAATTTAACATGTGATTTGTATGTAGATTTGGAAAATGCATTAAACTGCCTCCAAAGGGAAGATCCAAGTTTAAAAGTGAAGATGGATCCTGACTCTGGCCAGGTAAATTGCTTTGATCTTTAACATATCAGGCTGGTGTAATGATGGCAGTGTGTTGGGGAGGGCAAGTGTGGTAACAGAGAGGAGGCTTTCAGAGATTCGATGGAGAAGACACCTTACTGCATACCACGAGATTGATAAGGGTGCTGTTCTCCATTAACAAAACAAACTGGACCCTTATTGAACCCTGGTGCATATCCTTCATGGTATGTTTAATATTTTAATCACCCAACATACTGAGGCGGATGTACAAAGAGGAGCTGGATCAATTCTAAATCAACCCAACTCATAGGCTTATGAAATAATACTGAGGAAAAATGGTCATAATTTAACTTTAGGTTGCAAAACAATATATACCCTTATGTAAAGAAGGAAATGACAAGAAAAAATAAAAAGCATTTAGACTATTTAAGACTGAAGGAACAGATATTTCTTGGTTATCAAAAGTAAAAAATGAAACTCAAATGCCAGGGAATTACAAATAACGTAAGAGGAAGCACAATGGACCTTTAAAAATTATTTGGGCAAGTTGATTAGGGAGGATAAGGAAAAGGCTGATGTTCTGAATGCATTATTTTCATCAGTATGTACCGAGTGAAGAGCAAATAACATTTACAACCATACCATTATCCAATGTAGGGTTAACACAAGAAGAGGTTGGGGTCAGACTGGACAAAATTAAGACTGACAAAGCAACTTTTCCTCTGTGTCCGTTCTACGGCATACTGTGGGGCAATTGGCTCCGCCTCCCAGCTGGTAGGACCAATAGAAAATTATAAATTGTGTGAATATCTTCCCCTCTGCAGGTATTTGGTTCTACCCAAGCTGGGGGATTAAGGCATTACCCCTCTCTCTCCATTTCCAAAGCAATTCGCTAAAAAGTTTCTTGCTTTACCCCATGTGACCCGCCTCACTGTGGTTCACATGCCTCTTCCTCTCATTGTGCTGTGGAAAGAACCACGATCCAGAGACTGTGCAGGGATCCAGACTAGTGATGTGCTAGTTCTGTTCCTTCTGTTGCCTCGGTTTGCCTGTGGCCAGCTGAATGGCGGATGGAACGCAGTTCTGGGAACCGGAAGTTGTGCATTCGTTCCACACATGAAATGCAAAAGGCTGCCTGGCATCTTCCTCCTTGTGCAGAACTGGACTATATATTGGCCTAGCAGGCAGACTGGTCTCCAAGGGATCGTGAGCAGAATTGATTCTGTTATAGACCTTTTCTGCATAAATGTTTATGTATATCGCTAGTGCTTCTACATAGCTTATTATACTTCTAGACTTGTAATTCTTAGTACTTGGCTAGATTTCTCCTGCTCTATATTGCCTGTCTTTTGCTATAATGTCTGACCTTAAAGATGCTAAAGGGGAAAAGAAAAAATCTACAGAGCCCTCTAAAGAGGAAAAAGCGGCTGCAAAGACCAAGTCCTGTACGGGCTCTGATCAAAAGTTGCCTCTCACTGACCCTGCAAAGTTGTGCGCTGAATGTTTGAAGTGTGCTTCTGGCTGCGACATTCCTGCCTAGTCCCAGGACGTTTTAAGATTGATGAAGACCTCCATGCAGGAGACGTTCTCATCCATGCAGGACACCGCCAGAAAAACATCCAGATTATCAGACCCAGATGAAGGACCATCCGCCTACAGGAACATGAGGAAGAAAGCCTTATAGAATTGGAATCTGCAGGTTCTTCCGCAGGGGAGGGTGAGATCATTGAAGATGCTGAAAGATTTTTCCATTGACAAGGTGGAGTCTCTAGTTAAAGGGATAGTAACCCCCCCAAACAACGTGACGCCAAAAGCAAGCAATCATGAAAACATACTGAACTCCCTTATTCCCATCTCTCAAACCTTTATGGTTTGAGAGATGTAAGACAAGAAAGACCTCCACTCCCTCCCCTTTCTGCCTGACGAGCTGTAAAGTTGTCAGAGGCAGAATCCAGTCGACCGACTTACGGCGGTTCTGGAATGGTCTACAACTGTGCCTGCAAGCCAGACACAAGTTTTAGACCATACCGATGAAGTAATAATATGGAGATATCTAGATGACAGCGCTCCTGCAGAGCCGCCTTCTGGTCCTGGAAGCAGGCTCTCATAGTGGACGCATGAGAAGGGGGAGGGAGCGGAGGTCTTTCTTGTCTTACATCTCTCAAACCATAACGGTTTGAGAGATGGGAATAAGGGAGCATCACTATCAGTTCCAGGCACTTCCGTTCGGTCTGACAACAGCACCCCGCGTTTCACCAAGCTCCTGACTGTGGCCATGGCAGAGTTAAGAAGTACACATCTAATTAAAGTTGTGCCCTATCTAGACTACATTCTGCTCATAGGACCCTCCGGTCAGATAGAAAAAAACACAGCCATTTGCAGAAGCATACTACTAAATCTGGCCTGGCTGATCAACAAAGAAAAAAGCATACTTTATCCTTCCCAGCAGCTTCAATTCTTGGGCGTCCTCTTGGACACCAGTCAGAACAACGCAACCCTGTCCTCAGAACGACAGACACACATCTTGGAACAAGTGACGTTATTCCTATGACTAAAATCTCTCACACGGCAATCTTTCTCCAGACTCCTGGGTCATCTTCCCTCTGCGCAATAGATAATTCCCTGTGCCAAAGTACATACCCGATCCACCCAGTACAACTTTCTCCAGTTTTACATGAAGAATCCATCAGACTTAACCAAACGGATACCTGTGTTAGCCTCCACCAGGAAAGAGCTGTCCTGGTGGACCCAAAAACAAAATCTGGCACAGGGCCATCAGATAACAGAACCACCATAGCAGGTGCTCACCATGGATGCCAGTTGCCAGGGATGGGGAGGTGTCTGGAATTGGCAATCAGTGCAGGGCACATGGTCCACGCAGGAGTCCAAACTTCACATAAACATATTGGAAATTCTCTGTCTGGAAACACTGCTACACTTTCAGCACAACCTTGCCGGGCAAGCAGTCCTCATATGTTCAGACAATGTCTCAGTGGTACAGTACTTACTGAACCAGGGAGGAACCAGAAGTGTTCAGCGCAGCAGCCTAGCAATAAAGATCCTGCTCTGGGTGGAGAAGCCTCTTTTAGCTCTAACAGCCACATACCTATCAGGTTACCTGAATGTCCAGGCAGGCTTCCTCAGCTGGACAAAGTTAAACCCAGTAGAATGGAGCCTCAACAAACAGGTCTTCCAATCCTTAACAGAGAATCTGGGATCCCCATCGATAGATTTGATGGCCACAGCCCAGAATAGACAATATTAACTGTACCTATCCAGATAGGCAGAGGCACAATCAGCAGGACAAGACGTTCTAAGCATTCCTTGGACATTCATCCTAGCTTACATCTTTCCACCCATTCCACTCCTGGCAGAAGTCATAAGAAAAATACG
The DNA here is from genome assembly GCA_037306005.1 of Rhinophrynus dorsalis. NCBI lineage: Eukaryota > Metazoa > Chordata > Amphibia > Anura > Rhinophrynidae > Rhinophrynus > Rhinophrynus dorsalis. Next base: position 601,208,892 of record CM074718.1, on the reverse strand, counting down.
AAACAACAAGGCCAATGTCATCCTCATAGCCCCATATTGACCAAGAAAGCTATGGTATGCGGACCTCCTACATCTTTTCGTCAGTCCTCCAGTTCCTTTTTCGGACATTCCACACTTGCTGAATCAAGGGCCCATACTACATCCCAATCCAGCCTTCTTCCAGCTAAGGGCCTGGAGGCTGAATGGGAATCTATAACTTATCAGGGTCTCTCTGAATCTGTCATAGACACCATCTTGCATGGCAGACGTCCTTCTACTACAAAAATCTATTACAGAGTCTGGTCCACATTCCATCACTGGTGCACTTCGCACTGTCTGAATAGACAGTCCATTTCTCATCCTGGGAATTTGGACTTCTTACATTCAGGATTCCAGAAGGGCTTAAAACCAGCATTGTTAAAGTTTCAGCTCTCGGCTATTTCAGCTGTCCTAGCCACCCCATTTACTGACCATTTTCTAATGAAGAAATACATGGCGGCTGTATCCAAAATAAAACCTATTATACACGACACCATTACTCCCTGGGACCTTAACCTGGTCTTACAGCAACTCTCTTCCCACCCCTTCTTTGAACCATTGGATTCTGTTTCTATGAAGCATCTCACTCTTTAGACGGTACTTCTTACTGCCGTGACTTCGGCTCACAGAATAGGGGAGCTTCAGGCCCTATGGCCTCCGCCCCTTACCTGGTCTTTCATCAAGACAAGGTGGTCCTACATCCCAACCCCTCATTCTGTTCCAAGGTTATATCTCAGTTCCATTTGAACAAAGAGATTGTTCTTCCATCATTTTGCCCTAATCCAGCTAAGGAGCTGGAGTAGCGCCTTCATAACCTCTACCTTGTCCACTGTCTACAAATTTATCTCAAGCGTACCCAACTTATACCTAAGACAGATTCCCTATTTGTCCATCATTTTGGGAAATTTAAAGGATGTGCAGCATCAAAATCCTCTATTTCTCGCTGGATAAGAGACTGTATTATGCTTGCTTATGTGTCCGCAGACAACAAGCCTCCTCTGGGGATTAAAGCACACTCAACTAGAGCTATCTCTACATCTTGGGTACAGAAAGCAGCAGCTTCCCCTGAAGAGATCTGTAAGGCTGCAACCTGGTCCTTTGTCTCAACCTTCGTGAAACACTACAGACTTGATCTCCAAGCATCTGCAGATGCCAAATTTGGCAGAGAGGTGCTGAAGGCAGTCATACCCATCTAAAATTCTCTTCAGGAACCCTCCCTATGTACACTGGTTACCGTTCTGGTAAGTCCCACAGTATGCTGTGGATCGGACACAGAGGAAAAGGTGAAATTTACTCACAGATATTTGTTTTTCCTCTGTGTCCTTCCATGGCAGCCCACCCCTCTATGGCTGGTATCTGCATCGTTACCAGTTGATGACTTTATTAATAAACATACAGAATTTGAGAGGCTTAACTGGACTGCCCTTTTGGTGGTACTAGTCTAATATGTATGTGGAAATTTCTCCTCTGTAATGGCACTAGAGAGCTAAAACGTGATGCCTCTCAGCAGTGACTAGCCATAGAACAGGCCATTGTGCTGTTGTTCATTCCCAGAAACCTCTCACATTATGTATGTTGACTTTATTAATAGCAAGTTCTATATGTATTTGCTTTTTGTCGTAATTCAACTCATCTAATCATCATTTCTTCTTGCAGCTTGGACAGAAATAGAACTGCAGAGGGGAGGATGTTCACACAATTTATAATTTTATATTGGTCCTACCAGCTGGGAGGCGAAGCCAGTTGCCCCACAGTATGCCGTGGAAGGACACAGAGGAAAAACAAATATCTGTGAGTAAATTTCACCTTTTCCTGTTGGCTTACATCCAAGGGTTCTCTTTAATATTTATCCCTTTGAGTGCCAGGGGGTATGCAGCATATCGCACAGGCACTCATAAGGTTAAAGACTCTCCACTGGTGTAAAGTCAAGAAGGGATCTAAAACAGAACCTGTGAATTATAGACCTGTGAGTGACCTCCGAAGTGAGAAAAATGCTTTAACAGATAATAAGGGATTGTATTCAGTATTAGAATGTGAAAAATAGAATTATTAATAGGAATCAACATGGTGTTATGAGGGATAGTCATTTGGGACACAAATAGTGATGCTACTCATGAAGTTAATGGAATCATTCTAGGAAACTTCTGGCTAGAGAAAGATATGGGAGTCCTTGTAAACTGTAGACTTGCAAATAGTGATTAGTGTCAATCAGCAGTAACAAAAGCAAACAAAGCACTGTGTTGTATAAAAGGGGTATTGATGTGAGTGGATAACAGTTTTGCAATTGTACGAATTGTTGGTAAGACCTCACCTTAAATATGTGCAGTTTTGGGCACCAGTTCTGAAGAAGGATATTCTAGAACTGTATAGAGAAGAGCAACAAAATTAATAAAGGGAATGGAAAACTTGATGTATGAAGAATGGGGTACAAATACAAATTTCCCTTGATTAAAAAAGGGCTTTTAACCCCTTGAATGCTAGAGAGGTCCCCAGTACATTGCTTTGCAGTGTGTTTGAAACTCCTTTAGCATTCAAAGGGTTAAAAAACCCTTTTAAATTAATTAGTGGTTGTTTTTCCAGTTGTGCTTAGTACATCAGCCTCACTGAAGATTTTACTATATAACAGGGGTGGGCAACCTGTTGCTGTCCAGGTGTTTCTGATTGCAATCCCCATCATCCTTGATCATCTGCTGGCTGACCAGAGATTATAGGAGTTGTAATCAACAAAAACTGGAGTGCCTCGGGCTGTGTCCACTCCAGCCAACGAAGGTCCCCTTGATTCAAGTTTGCCTACCTGAAAGTCATTAAAACTGAATTTGTATGATATTTGCTAAGAGCTCAGCTGATGTATAGTTCAGGAGGTATTTATACCATAACTACTGTAAAAGCCCATGTACACGGGCTTACTACAGCAGAACTACGTGGGTCACATTGTAGTAGTGGTCTTGTCCCACTACCTTGCATCTTGGGCTCGGTCGGTATCTCCTTGCCGGCCATTCGTTCGGGCAGTCTCTACCGCCCCTGCGTTCGGGCAGTCTCTACCGTGCCTGCGTTCGGGCAGTCTCTACCGTGCCTGCGTTCGGGCAGTCTCTACCGTGCCTGCGTTCGGGCAGTCTCTACCGTGCCTGCGTTCGGGCAGTCTCTACCGCGCCTGCTTTCATTCAGTCTCTACCGCGCCTGCTTTCATTCAGTCTCTACCGCGCCTGCTTTCATTCAGTCTCTACCGCGCCTGCTTTCATTCAGTCTCTACCGCGCCTGCTTTCTTTCAGTCTCTACCGCGCCTGGTTTCTTTCAGTCTCTACCGCGCCTGGTTTCATTCAGTCTCTACCGCGCCTGCTTTTGGGCAGTCTCTACTGTGCGTGACTGCATCGGACAAACCTACATCTGGCTTTTTATATTATAGGATTACTGGCTGTGTGTTTGAGTGCAGGTTCGTATGCTAATTAAGTTCTGTGCTGCTCAGAGACATTTTTTACTATGCACCTGACAGACTTTTGACTAACAACACACTTTCAAATATAAAAAAAAAAAAAAATTTTTTTTTCTCCTTCTTGTACTTTTAGACAATCCTCTGTGGGATGGGTGAACTACACATTGAGATCATTCATGAGCGCATCAGGCGGGAGTATGGACTGGCAACTTATCTTGGACCTCTTCAGATTGCATACAGGGAAACTATACTGAGTCCTTCCAGCGCTTCTGGTATGATATGTAATGTAAGCTTTTCATTTGCCTGTTGTATCTATAGTAATATTTATAAGGAGAATTAAAGGGATAGTAATACTTCATTTTAACTTTATTTTATTGTGTAGGCATTAAAAAAACATGAAGAATGATATAAGTCTTATCTCTCTAACCTTTATGGTTTGAGATATTCACAAGCAAAGTTTCCCCCTCCCGCCCCTGTTACCTAGTGTAAACAGTCTCTTCTCAGATGTGGAATGCAGTCCATAGACCGGACAGATAACAGAAGGGGACACTTATTCCTATGAAAACAATAAAATCCCTGCCCCTTTGACAAGCTTTTCAGGTTTTTCCCTTATCTTAATTGAAGATTGTCCCTCTCTGCAGTCTACCTGGGCACCTCCCTTCTGCTCAAGCTGAACAGTGTGACATCAGTAAAAGGGGCGGGAGGGGGACACTTTGTCATTGAATTACTCTGGAACTACAACTCTGACAGAATTGAAATAACACTCTCCAAAGTCCAAATACTATGATGATTAATTAGAGCTGTTTTTATTATGAAACATTACTATCCCTTTAAATAACTCTTAATTTGTTTAAAGGGCAACTAACTTGGAAAAAAAAACAAAAAACCTTAAAGCTCTGTCTTTATTATTTACTAGTTACAAAGCCCGTATACACGGGCTGATCCGGAGCGGGAAGCTCTGGATGGCTCACAGCCTGTCTGTGCTCCCGGCTCCGGGGCAGCAGCGGAGGAGCTGGGTGACAGTTTGTCACCCAGCCACCTCCGCTGCTGCCCCGGAGCCGGGAGTTCTCCGCTCCAGATCAGCCTGTTCTGCGAGTCCCTACTGCGCATGTGCGGTTACGCACACAGTGAGCAAAGCATTCTAGGCCTTTGTTATAAGGATGTGTGTAACACTCTTGTTCCACCTCTGAGAGCTTGCAACATTATAAACATATAGCCTGAATTGTATGGTTCCACCCCAATCTTCTTTCCCACTTCCTACAAGAGCTGAAGATGTCAGTGGAGGCTTCATTCCTAATCGCTACGTAGCTGTACAGGCATAGAAATTATCAGCTGTCTCTTTGGAGCAACTCTTGCCAGTACTCTGAAGGTTATAATTTTGTAATGTTCATATTCCCAGGGATGGCAGTAGCCTCAATTCAACTAATTAGAGAGTCAGTTTTCTCATACAAGTATATTTTTATTTCATTATGTTTTGTTCCCATGTAACAGAAAAATGTACTTTGATACATGTACTTCGTTCACCGGTCATATTTATATGTGTTGCATCATATCTGCAGTCGCTTGCATACATTGATCTGTCAAAGTCCTGAATGGTGCATATGGCTGATGTCTACATCAGATTGTAAACTGAAATAGAGTATACTAAAACAGCAGTAACATGTGAACATTTATATATATTTATAACTGACTGCTGTAAAAGGATACCTGCCTGAGTTAGTTATTCTGATAAATAAGGCCCTGTTACCTCAGATGGTGTATTTTTCCTTTAACTCCTTAATTACCAGAAGGGTATGCAGTGCAGTTCAGTGCATTGCTTTTGCAATATGTTGCGCACCCTTTTGGTCTCTGTTTCAACAAGTCTCCAGTTCTACCAGCACATCTACAAATCTCAAATATGAAGGTTTGTTGGAAGTATGTTTAGGGACGGCCCATTGTTCTAGCGAAATTTTTTCCTTTCAAGGTCTAAAACAATGGATTTGGATCTTTTGCAATTGTTAAAAGAAATGTCACTGCAGCTGTAATTGTAATCTATTCCCATAGGAAGAACCAGTACCAGACGCTAGTCTGACTATAGAAATCTTATCAAACATTTGAGTACCAGAGGGTGTGCAACTGTTGCTCATTTCTGTGAAACGCAAAGGGTTAAATATATAGGTTTCAACTGTAAATGCATATGTTGTGTCTTTCTCTCCACAGACACGCTGGATAGAACAGTAGGGGAAAACCGTCACCTGGTGACATCAGAGATAGAGGTAAAACCCTGGTCAGATGATGGGCCACTGACTACCCCAGTGATAGAGTATTCGGAACAGATTCCTGAACAGCTACTGAATGACTTTAAAGAAGCAATAGAAAATGGCATTCATAGTTCATATCTGCAAGGTGAGCTGACCAGCTGTCTTAACAAGGATTGTGCTCAAAACGGTTTTGGAGCACAGAAAGGCATTTATATCTACACTCACATCTGGTACTCTAAGAATGAAAAATATTTTCACCAGTGCAAGTTATACATTAAATGCCTCTTACATTATCAGGTGTTTTCTTTCTTCCCAGGTCCTTTGCTAGGTTTCCCCATGCAAGATGTTGCAGTCACTGTACATTCAGTCAGTGTGCTGCCTGGCACTTCATTTACAATGGTGTCTGCCTGTGTTTCACGTTGTATACACAAAGTAAGTGTGAAGCACTTTGTAGAAATCTACTTCCTGTTACTCTCTCTGTTATGTGAATGTTACTCATAACTAAGGTCTGTGATCACTGTTGCCGTAAGTGGCAATGAATCTGTCATTATTTATGATATAAACAAATACTTATAGCAGGCATTGGCAACTGTTTGCTTTTCCAGCTGTTGGAAATTACAGCTCCATCATAACCAACCAGTGGTTGGTGATAATGGTAGATATAGTCCACAACAGCTGGAGGGGCAACAATACCCTGACTTAAACTATTGATTGTCAATTTGTATATAATGTTGGTGCTTATTCCCCATTTTCAGTATTATGTTCATAAAGGCTGCATTTCTATAGAGCAAAATCAGCTAAATGTGACCACATCATTTAATGCTGTTTACGAAAATGTGAGTATTAACCTTTATTTGTTCTCTGTAGTGCAGTTGGCTTGCTCTAGCTTTTCTCCTCCTTGGCTTCCTGAATAGGGCTTTATGGCAGCTCCTGAAATGTAGATCTGGAAGCACCGAAGTGAACAAAGTGCTTATCCGGTCTGGTCTTTGGGTGTAGGTCAGGGCTGGACAGACCTTTAAGTCTGACCTTCTTTTAGTATTGTAAAATATAGCTCCACCCCAGGAATCTAGCCCCACAGTTCCCCAGCCCCAGAAACAGATCATTAGCTGTAAAGTTTCTGGTAAATTATTTAACCTTCAACGCACTTAATTTGGGTCAACTACTGAATATGCTGAAAGATTGCACTTTTACTATGTGTATGTTATGGCTAAAGTTATGCTGGTGGTCTATAACTTGCACAAGGCATGTAAAGACCACTGTGTGTGTATACATATAGATATATATATATATATATAATATATAATATTCATTCTCTCTCTCTCTCTCTCCATATTGAACTGGAGAAACAGACGTTATTGCCATTCAAATATATATTTTTGTCTTTAAGGGGATAGTAATGTTTCACAAAAAAGCTCCAAATAATCTTCATAGTATTTGGGCCATGGAGAGTGTCATTTCAATACAGTCAGAGTTGTAGTTCAAGAGTAATTGAATGATAAAGTATCCCCCTCCCACCCCTTTTACCTAGTGTAACACTGCTCACATCAGAGCAGCAAGACTGTCCGGATGGATCGCTGCAAGGGACAATCTTCAATGAGCATAAGGAAAAACCTATCAAGAAGGGCAGGATTTTCCTTATGCTCACAGTAAGAAGATTGTTCCTTGCTGCGACCTGTCCCAGAACCAGATTTCACATCTGAGAGGAGGCGGTTTACATTAGTTAAAAGGGGTGGTAGAGGGATATTTTATCATTCATTTACTCTTGAACTACAACTCTGACAGTACTGAAATAACACTCTTCATGGTCCAAATATTATGAAGATTAATCAAAGCTGCCTTTTATGTGAAACTTTACTCATTAAAAGTGAACTTGTCACATTGAACTCAAGTTTGCATATTTTAAAACTTCATTAAAAAAAGCTGCCTATGTATTTTGTTACACAAAAGACTAGCAGATATATAGTTTGGCAGACAGTATCACTTTTATTTCTGTAAGCTCTCTGATTGAGGTATCTTATGTTAATTTATGCTAATGACACTCTGCATGCAAAGGTTATGTTGAGGTCACAGGTTCATATTAAAACATTAATTTTCAAAAGAAGAGAATACAATTTATATAATAGTGAATCCCATGAAAGAAATTATCTTACAAATGTGCATGGTCAAACAAAGTGGAACTAACACAGTGGTGGGCAATCTGAGACCCTCCAGTTGTTCAGGACTACAAATTCCATCATCCTCAATCAGCCAGTGACTAGGAATTGTAATCCTGAACAGCTGGATGCCCTCATGTTGCCAACTCCTGAATAAACTCGACAGTTAGCTTTTAAAATCACCTCTATGTTATCTAATTTTTTATTTAAAACAATGGTTTGATATTTAGCATTATTTGTGTTGGTTTAGTACATTATTTATTGCTATGGCTGCTTTCTATCCCAACTGCTACTCCCTGCCAGCCAGTACCAATTCATTTGCATAAACTGACCAATAAATAAAGCTAAATATCTCGTAATCTGTTGCTTGGCAAACATACACATAAATTGTATTTATAAGGTTTTAGTTCCACTTTATCGTCAAAGTAAATTGTATGTTTACAAAGAAATCAAATCCTTAACATCAGAAATTAGCCAAAAAAAATCTGATAAATTGTATCATTGTATTAATTAATATATACACAGTGTGAAAGCCTGTGTACACGGGCCAAGGTCTGGGTAATGTTAACCTATTGAGGGGTACGCAACGCATTGCTAAACAATGCTAAAACAGACTTCAACCCCTTAGGATATTGTATGCATAACTGAGCAGGGAAATTTTCACTTTTTACTACATGTTTATTGAAATAGGTTGTTTTTGTGTAGTGTAACCACGAGAATTATATTTTGTATTTTACGGGACAGATTTCTCCTGGTACCATGGTTATGTATGTAATCCTGTAATATGATATGGATAACTAATCAAAATTAAGAAGAAAATACATTTTATTAAGATTCTGCCAGTCATTTCTTGTTTATACAAAGCAATGATCTGTTTCTCAACTAGGAAAGAACCTGCCAGGGTATCTGATAGGCTCTGTAGGGCCGTATCCTGTCCAGGGACCAATATGCATAGCTGCAACCTCTCTGGATTTGCCCAGGAGAACTCCGCATTACCAGGACTCTGGGGCAGAGTCTGATTCTCCAGATGTGGGGAGTTTCTGATGAAACTCTGCCCACTTATGTTCCTTCCCACCTTGTTCCTCCCACTCCCCACCCTTTTTTCCTCCTTCCCCAGTCTATTCTGCCTATTTTTTTTTTCTTATGCATTAAAAGTCCCACCCACACACACAATTAAGCCCCGCTCCTTTTATGCTTTGAATTGTCATTTTTCTCCCCTCAGCAGCACCACAGGACTCCCCCTCTGGGGAGCCCAAACCAAAAAGTTCCCTGGTATGCTCATATGTTTTAGCTCACAATTGAGAGTCCAGCTACGAAGTTCCAAGCAATTCCTCACGGAAAGAAGGAACTTCAGATGTATATTTTGTCCTTCTTGGAACTCATCAGTGAGATGCAGCTATAGAGTCTGCTAAATATATTTTGAAAGCTTCGTTCCTAATTGAGCATCTCCAACATTTACATTTCATATGCAGATAACACATGATCTTGGTCTCCCTAAGGGTTATGAGGGAATCCTGATGCTGATCTCTTGACTCATACAGGTGTCATAGATAACAGCGGCACTTTACTGAAGAGGCCTATAAATCCAAAATGTACATCTGGGGTTAGCTGCTTTTCTCTTCAGAGAGAAATTGTCTGGCATAGAATCTGTATGATGTGCTTCAGGAGAATTTCTGATCATTACTTTGTGTTTATTATATATCTATATTTAATTTTCTATATAGGCTTTGAAGAAAGCAGAAAAGCAAGTGCTGGAGCCACTAATGAAACTTGAGATAACCATGGGTGAAGATTATCTTAGTTCTGTGTTGGCAGACCTTGCACAAAGGAGAGGAAACATTCAGGAAATACAGAGCCGTTTAGATAACAAAGTAGTGGTTGCATTTGTTCCTCTAGCAGAAATGATGGTAATTTTCTCACTTTTTTCTTTAGAAATCTGCTAAATTCCTTCTGCTTTGTAATTTCAGCTTTTACGGTTTACCTTTGCAAAAAGAACAAAAAAAAAAACTACCTCAGAAAGAGCAAGGTTTTTTTTTTTTTCTTCTTTCTAAAAGACTGTAGTATGGACTTCCTTCAGTATATGGTTTTCTGGTCTGTTTCCATAACTATAACAATTACATTTGACTAAAATATTGGCCCTCAAATCAACAACATCACATTCACCAATTGGTTGCTTAGTGATTCAGACATCCAAATGCACAAGTTATAACACGGCAGTTGGAAATCTTGCACTATTGGGGCTGTATCTAGGAAGATAAATAAGAGCAATTCATAGGCAAAACAACCTGCAACCTAGGAAACAAATACAAATTCCCCCAAATATTTATTTTTATTTTATTTATTTAGCAAGTGTTTTGCTTGGAAGAATACATTGAGATTTCTCTTATTTATGAGTCTTTTAAAACTTTTAGTGCTATAGAGCTCTTCAGTGCGTTGCTTTTAGCATTCATGAGGTTAAAAGCCCAATTGAAATAATATCCCACTATGGTGGATTTGGTTTTCTCCTCTTTAGCTTCCTGGATGCAACCAAGTGAGGCTTAAGGACCTTGAAATTCTAAAGTGGAATAAAGCAGAGGTTTTCAATTGTTCCTTTGGCAGATCCCTTTTGTTTCAAATTTAACCATTTGAGTGGCTCTCTGGCTCTTAAAGGGGTTAAGCTTCAGTGGAATCATAATCAAACGCTAACTTCTTCGATCCCTCAAAGTTCCCCAACTTATGGCTTTGTTGTGGTTAACATTGTAATATCACATTTTCGAATGCCATTGGATATCAGGAACCAGATCGGGAAACCCTTTCACGTCATTGAGGGAAAGCCTCACACATTGACGTGAAATGTTTTCCTGATTGTGCCCACTCCTACCCGGTAGTTTAAGTAGGATAGAAGCAGGGGATCCCTCTTGCTGCCCTGCATCACCTCTATTGATTTCCTAGCAGAATCGACTGGGAGATCAATAGCTGGTGGCATCAGGAGGGGTCCTGATGTCCCACCACAAGGTCTGAATTATTTTTTGTTTGTTTGTTTTGGCATGTGGACTGGTTAGTTGAGGAGGCCTGGCTAATCAATGGTTGATTGATAAGGCAGTGAGCTCTGCCTCCTAATGTCTTAGATGAATAAAAAGTTATATTATAGAGAATAAAAAAAAGAAATCCATTTATGCCATTCCTCTCTCACAAACCTTTATGGTTTGAGAGATATTCACTGCTTAAGTTACCCCCCTCCCTCCCCTTCCCTGACTTCAGTGCTCTACTGACAGCAGAGCCACAATAGCTATATTTAAAAAGAATTACTTCATTGGAACGGTCTACACAGTGTGCGTGGTTTGCAAGCACACTTTGTAGACCGTTCCAATTAAGTAGTTCTTTTTAAATTGCGCTATTGTGGCTCTGCTGAATAGCCTCCTCGAGTTGGCCGACACGGGTCTCCTTCTCTCAGCTTTACAGCTGACATCAGGGAGGGGAGAACTTTAAAACATTATATATAGGAATGGCATCAATGGATTTCTTTTTTATTCTCCACAATACTACTTTTTATATATCTAAGACTTTACTATCCCTTTAAGCAAAGTGGATAAGCGGTGGTTGGTTGGCAAGGGGCTTAGCCATCTGCCTCCTCAATCAGCATTTTGATTGCCACACCTCCTGTGACAGCAAACAGAAACATGAATGTGTATATAAATTAGTTATTTTTATTATTACATTATTTTCATAGTCTGTAGACTTCAAAGCTTTTAACGAAAAAAGCCATACCAACATTGTTTGCTCTTTAATGCATTGTGAAGTAATATCTTAAGAACTAGCAAGTAATCAATCTGTGCTGTTGCCTAAAAAAAAATATAAAATAATAAAGCAGAAACCCCAAAAATGTTTAATCTAAAAGGCATTTTATCTGTAGTAGTATGGAATGTTAAAAGGAGGTACATTGCAAGTTTCCCACCCAATCAATCATGTATTAAAGAAGTGTCCTGTGGAGGCCTACTCTTCTGGCTTGATCATCACACACTTCAACAGTGTCTAAGCAAGAACAATCTTTTTTTCTTGCTCAAACACTTTATGGGCAATATCAGTGTGGCTAAATAGAAACTACACTGGTACTGCCTCTCTCGTGCAGTGCTTTCCCAAATGCAGGGGGAAGTGTACACATTATAGCTCAGGAGTTGAACAAGCTTCTTTTGGGTTGCTGTCTCTCCTTTTCTGTATCTTGAATGTATACAGTGAACAGGCCACAAAATGTAATGCACCCTATTTTGGGAGACACTGCAAAATGTCTGTATTAGCAGCAGCACAGTCACCCATGTGAACAAGCCTTTTGATAGTCATCAGTTTGAGGAAAGTCTTAAGTTGACCCTTTAGAAATTGGAGTTGGATTAGATGATCAAAACTATTTTTAATGACTTTGAAGTTTACTGCTCCATTAAGTAGCATATTCTTAAACAGCAATGCCTTCTATTTTGTAGGGATACTCTACAGATCTGCGCTCCATAACATCAGGATCAGCAACCTTTACTCTTGAATTGTCCAACTATGAAGCCATGAGCCCCCAGGATCAGCGTGCTTTACTTAAGAAAAAGGGCTTAGCATAATGATTAATGCGCCGTAAATGTGTTTTGCTTATTTGTGGCAGAATGTAGAAAGTGCAAGAGACTTTTTGTATTTATTTTCATACTTGACCAAACATTTCTTTATAATAACTTCAATAAAATAAGTAAATGTTATAGCCTGTTCTGTTTTCAGTTCCTAGACCACTTACACTTGTCCACGTTTTTCCCTCCGTTACAAGAATAAAATTGGTGTGCTTTCAACATTGTTGATGTTTTACTTGGGAAGTAATTTGGAAGTGTCTTCCTCCTTGATCTACTGTTAAAATTCTCACCACTTCAAGTATTTGTAAGATATCTACTGTCCTAATGCTACTCTGCATTTCCATAAACTATTCTGTACTTACCTAATGACATCTGCAGCCTCTCTTTAGCAAATACTGATACATATGTACTAAGGAAAATAGTAGAAATTCTGTGGAAAACAAACTGTGCCATTAGGAATGACTAAAAATTCCTAGTGAATGAGGTTTTTAACCATTTGTATTCTAGAGTTCTCCAATGCATTGTGAAGCAAGATGAGAGAGAAAGTATGAAAGCAGGTGCGCCACACTTCTGGCTTAAATGCATTTCAGTCCTCAACATTTCTGGTGCTGTGGTTCAGTAGCGGTCACTTGCAAGTCCCAAAACACACACATATATTTGAAGAGAGATAGACATGTATAGTGGTCATGTGCATGACCCAGTGCACACAAATATTTGAAGAGAGGTAGACATGCACTCAGGACTCCATACTGGATAAAGGTTTAGCCAGAAAGAAAATTAATGTTCTTTATCATCAACTTGCAGATACAAAGTATTAAAAGTGCAGATTACCACTCCATGCCACCTAATGCATGTCTTACTATAACGTGGTACTTTGTCAGACACTGTGACAACCTGTGAAGAAGTACCTCATTATTGTAAGAAATTTATGGGGTGGCATGAAGTGCTGGATTGTATAGTTTTAATAATAATTGGTATCTGAAAAATTAATGGTTTAAGAAAATGTGTTTTTATCCATCCTTGATCTGTCACGGCCCTTCTCTATTTTCTGCATCTGTGTCTACCACTCTTCAAATGTCCTTGTCCCCAGAGCATTATCCACACTGATATCACATGTACATTCAAAGGCACTACTGACTGGTGAAGAACTTACTCAAGGATGGATATGGCAACCCTCATGCATTAGTCCATAAATAGCTGGTGTGCTATCCAGACCTGCATCTTCAAGTCTGGAATAGGATGAGTATTAGGAGGCTTAGTTATTCATACATTGGCCCAGGCCTGGATTTCCAATTAGGCAGAGTAAGCAACCACTTGGGCACCAAATTCTCAGCAGCTCCTCGGCCTAACTGACCATCCTCACTGAGCTGGGGAAATAGCTAACAGTACTAGGACTGCTTCTCCATGGTGTCCAGCTTATTTATTAGTTTACATATTGCTGTGATGCCTAGTCTATGCACTGATTTTGGCCAGCTTATATACATCATTTAATTTTAGATCTTTGTGTATTTTCTATGCCCAGCAACAGTGAATTGGGCTGGGAATGGGGTCATGAGAGGAGTGGGGGTTTGGCTAGGATTGTCGAGAACACTTAAGTTTAAATTCACAGATAATGTGACCTAAAAATGTATGAAAATTTGTTATTAGGCTGGGTTAACACAGGTGTTTTGATTTTATTTTCTCTTATGTCCAATATGGAAAACAAAAACCATGGGGTGGAGACTCAGTCTTCTTCCTCCAGCTCAGCCCACTGCCTACTTCAGATTTATTCCTGCATGCAAGATGGAGGGGCAGTGAAAATTCTTATTTTTTTTCAAAATTTTTATTATTTTTTTTCTTTAGAAATGGGACTGTATAATCCCCCATTAGGCAGGCTCCCATCACTGGTTTCCCTGGAGTTGAACTGCCAAGTTCAGATGTTTATGGCCCCTTTTCCCTATGGAGGTTGACTTAAAGGGATAGTAATACTTCCTTTAAGGTTGCTCTATTGTAGGTATAAATTAAACCAATCCATCTTTGTCTTTCCTTTATAACTTTTATAGTTACATACAAAGGAAATCTTTATGACAACTCTCTAATGCCTCAAACCCTACCCACTTTGTAGACCATTCTAATCGAGATTTTATTTGCATGTACTGCTATTTCAGCTCTCCAGAAGAACCATCCGGGCTGCAGACCAGAATCCAAGTCTGACAGAGCGCTGACGTAGCTTATCCCTTTGAGTACCAGAAGGGTACGGAATGCATTGCTTTCCATACCCCTCTGGCATTTAAAGGGTTAATGGGGCAGGAGGGGGTAAACTTTACATAGAGATCACTCAAAACTATAAAAGATAGGATTTTAGTCTTACCTGTTAAATCCTTTTCTCTTAGTCCATAGAGGTTACTGGTAACTTTGGGTAGGCAATCAGCCCCTTTAAATAGGCAGGAACAATTCTGATACGTGACTGCTGGGAGGAGCCTACCTCCTCTTCTTAGCTAGCAGCTAGCCAATCCCCAACCAGTAAGAATTGCAGACTAACTATTGACTAGGTAGTAAGAAGGTAAAGGAAGACTCCTGTGAGCATGAACCTGAAAGGACCCCCAACATTCTGCCACAGGAGAGCCAAGCATGGTCCCTTGACAGGGCGGGAGATCAGTAACCTGTATGGACTAAGAGAAAAGGATTTAACAGGTAAGACTAAAATCCTATTTTCTCTGTCATCCAGTACAGGTTACTGGTAACTTTGGAATGTCCATTAACCCTTTGAATGCTGCAAAGCAATGTGTTGCATGCCCCTCTGGCACTCAAAGGGTTAAGTTCCTCGGGGGAAGAAGAAAGGCAAGGACCAGGTGCAGGCCCCCAAAGTCACCAGAGCACCAATGAACCTACATATCATAAATACAACTCTAACCACAAAGTCTCAATGGACACTGAACAGGGGTAAAACAAACCCCATGAACTGGTGCACAGCACACTGAACTAGAGCCAACAGGGCTCAAAAGTGAAGGAATACTGAGAGACTAAAGAGATCCTAGACAGGCAATGTTGCCTCCAGGATCTTCCTCTTAAAGCTGGCATCAAAGCTGGCATCAGCCGATGCCAGCACATCCACAAGATAGTGTTTAGAAAAAGTGTACACAGATGACCAAGTGGCTGCCTTGCACAACTGATCAGCTGAGGCCTTGTTCTTGTAGGCCTAAGAAGCCCCAATAGACCTCGCAGAATGAGCCATGACCCTGAAGGGAACAGGCTTCTTCTAAAGTTCGTAAGCCTTACGAATCATGGACTTGATCCAAGAAGCAATAGTTGCCTTGGAAGCAGGCTTCCCTGCCCTAGGACCCTCAGGAATGACAAACAGAGCATCAGACTGTGATGCACATAGAACTTGAGACAACACATAACATCCAACAGAACTGTAGGAAGGTCAAATTCCTGAGGCGGGTCTTTGTCAGCACACCAAGATAGAAAGGTAGACCAAACACGATGGTAGGCCTTAGAGGTAACAGGCTTATGGGCACTAAGCATAGTAGCCACCACACCAGAAGAAAATCCTCTTCTTCAAAATTGAGGATTCAATCTCCATGCTGTCAAAGCCAGATGAACGTCTTCCTTCAATAGGTAACCCTGTAGAAGAAGGTCCGGACGTGGCAGGAAGTCGAAGAGGTTCCGCCACTGAGAGGTCCAGAAGCTCCAGAAACAAAGCCTGTTGGGCCCAGTACGGAGCAATCAGAATGACTGGGCAGTGCTCCAGTCTCAGGTTCCAAAGTACTCTGTTCAGCAGGGGAACAGGAGGAAAGATTTATGCCAGAGGAAACGTCCACAGGATCAACAAGGCATCCACTGCCAGAGCCAGGGGATCTGCCCAGCGAGAGCAGAACATTGGCACCTTCCTATTGTGCCTGGTTGCCATCAGGTCGATGCAAGGAACTTCTTGTGCCTCCTTGCTTGTTGATGTAGGCTACCGCTGTGGCGTTGTCCGACTGTACCCTGACTGGGCAATCCTCCAGTTGCCTCATCCAGTGATGCAGGGCATGAAATATCGTGTGAAGCTCCAAGACATTGATGGGAAGGAGAGATTCCTCCTGAGACCACCGGCCCTGAACACTCAAGTGCCCCAGCACTGCTCCCCATCCATAGAGGCTGGCATCTGTTGTCACTGTGGTCCAGAAGGGCACCAGGAAGGGTCTGCCTTTCAGGAGATTGTTCAGGTTGAGCCACTACGAGAGGCTCTGCTCCACTTGAAGAGGGAGAGATAGGGATCTTTCCAGGAGACCTGGACGGCTCCTGCATGCCAGGATCAGAAACCTCTGAAGTTTCCTGGTGTGAGCCATGGCAAACAGGACTGCTTCTGTGGTGGAAATGAACTTCCCCACCAAGGATGACAACTTCTTGGCAGGAACTGCATCCTGAGACAGGATAGCCTGGACCTTCAGTGCTTTCTGATGAGCCACTTCATCCATGAGAAACACCATCCCCCTCTGAGTGTCAAAGAGGAGGCCCAGAAAGACTATCCTCTGGGAAGAAACAAGGGCTGAAAACTGGAAATGCCCGCAGTCGCAGGCAAAGCGGAGATACTGCCGACTCTCTGGATGAATGTGATGTGCAGATCAAGAGAGGTCAGAAATTCCCCAGGAGGCATGGCCGCTATCACTGTGCACAGAGACTCCTGGTGGTATTGGGACCTGACCACAAAAGAGTTGAGAGCCTTCAGTTCCAAAATGGGACAACAGCCCCCATCCTTCTTGGAAACCACAAAGAGATTGGAGTAGAATCCCAAGCCCCTCTCCTGAGGGGGAACTGGCTCCAGGACCACCTTGTCCAGAAGGGACTGAATAGCTTCCTTGAAAAGGCGTTGCTTTTCTGCTCCCAAGGGAGAACGAGATACAAAGGTCCTGGGAGAAGGAAGAGAGGTGAAGGGAATCCTGTATCCTGAGGCCACCACTTGTAAAACCCAGGGGTCCGCCACAGAGGCCTGCCAAGCTGAAAGGTAGTGGCGTAGGCGGCCACCTACCTGTGGGTGGGGACCATGGTTCAGTGAGTCATGCAGAAGGAGGTTTGGAAGCCTTGGGCTTCGTGGAGGACTTTGATCTCCATTGCTGCTTAGGCTTGGATGAGGAGCACGGATCCTGAGGGACCGTCTGGGTCGCTTGGCGCAAGTCTGCCTGAAAGGGATGAAAAAATTATTCCTTTTGACAGGCATCTTCTTCCTCAGGACCACTGGTAGGTGAGAACGCTTCCCTCCAGTGGCCTTGTTGATGAGATCCTTGAGCTCAGGCCCAAACAGGGAGGATCCCTGAAAAGACAAAGACAGGACAGCCTTCTTGGAGGCCGTGTCAGAAGACCAGATCTTGAGCCAAAGAGCCCGTCTGGCTACCACAGACATGGTAGATGCCCTGGCTACCATACGCACAGAGTCAAACAGGGCAGCAGAGACATAATGCTGAGCCTCTGCAATGTTAGCGAGAAGTCGCAACATGTCAGAAGTAGGGGCCCCCTGACGGACAGCAGAATTGAGCTGTTCAGTCCAAACAGTCACAGCCCTATTTACCCATGCAGCAGCAAAGGTAGGATGAAGGGCAGAGCCACCAAAAAAATAGCAAAAATAGCCTTGAGAGAAGTCTCAAGCTTCTTATCAGTCCAGTCTTTGAGAGCAGAGGCATCAGCCACCGGCAAAGCAGTGGACTTAGAAAGCCTGGAAACTGGGGCATCCACTCTGGGGGGATGAACCCATTGCGTGAGGGCTATTTCAGAAAACAGGTAAAGTTTGACAAACTACGTAGACACCGATGGTTTCTTGTCTGGAAATTTCCACTCCTCTAACACCAAGTGGTCAAGGGTGGGGTTAGGTGGAAAGCAAGCATGGGGCCTAAAAGGCTCCTGAAAAACATCAGAGGGTCAGAAGATGCCTCCTGCACCAAGGGAATGTTCAGAGTGGACAACACAGCCCTGATCAGGCCCTCAGCGGAGGGAATGGGGTCCGCCGTAAAGGAGTCCCCAAAAGAACTGAGATGAAGGAACAGCTGAACAGTCATCAGAGTCCACCAACAACTCCTCCTCAGAGGACTCAGACACATCAGGTACACCCGGCAGTTTAGGCAGGGAAGATCTGGTAGGGACGGGGTCTGCCAAGAGTGGAAGACCCCCTGTAAAGTGGATGGAAGGAGTTGTAAGGTGGACCGGAAATCCCTGGTAGTAGCCGTAAACTCCTGCATCCATACTGGCTCTAGTGCATGGCTGGAGGCCCCTGGAGGGGATTCAGGGGCAGCAGTGCATGCTGGGCAATCATGACCTCAGTATTCTCTAGGTAACCCTGATTGACATGAGGAGCAATGGGGGACACAGACACCCCAGTATCCTTAGTCTTAGGTTTAGCCCCAGAGTCTAACGGAGTAGACATTCTCACAAAGTCAAGCAGTCAAAGTATCAAAACACCCACAAAATAGTGTGTATGATAAATAAATGCACCCCAGAAATGCTAAATAAGACTTATCTGGTAGGCGAAGGGTTAAACTGTGGAGGAGAGGAGAGAAGGTGATTCCAAGCCCTGCATAGGATAATCGATCTGCGAATACACAAAATTGCTGCAGAAATGGAAACCAATCGGAAACGAGCACGCAACGCGGGTGCTCATGTGAAACATAGTTTCGCTGACAGAGTACACCAACAGTGCCAGAAGCCCCGTAAAGCCCCCAACATGCCCAAAACATTGACCAGATGACAGAGTAAGGGAAAACCCACAACATGAGCCATCTCTGCCCACGCTATGTGGAGCGTTTGCTGAGATATGTCCCAAACTGTAAAGTCCCATAGAAGTGAATGGAGCAATGGCGTCTATGCGGTAAATGCGCAGAACATAAAGTTAAAGGGGTGAATACCAAAAAGTAAATAGAATAAAACAGCAGACCCAATAAACACTGGTCCCAGTAGGGAAAATGTCCAAAGCCCCCTTAGAATGTGCTAACCAGAAACAAAAGGGTTGTTACAACAGAAACTTGCTCCAAACACCTCACAGACATACAGAGATAAACCCAATGAGCATGGGACATGTGGACCTCAGCACTCAAAGGGTGCTCACCTTTTTCAACATATCTTCTGTCTTCAGATTACCATATATCAAGAAGAAGCATCAGTGGGCAACTCCTGGGGAAAGAACTTGCAGCAAAGATCCCCCCCCAGGGCTTAGGTCCACAAAAGCACCTGGTAAACAGCTATCCACATTTGGGTGATGGGAATTGTCAGTGATGGTAATCCGCCTAATGGTGGTATTCCATATCTAACAGAAAAATAATAAAAAAGCTAAAACTATAGCAGAACGGTTCTCTTGCTGGTGTCTTGACCAAGAAACAAATCTTACTGGTTGGGGATTGGCTAGCTGCAAGCTAAGAGAGGAGGTAGGCTCCACTCAGCAGTCATTTCTCAGAATTGTTCCTGCCTATTAAAGTTACCAGTAACCTGTATTGGATGAGAGAGAAACCAGAATACAGAGTAATGTGCAACAGTTTTAGGCAGGTATGAAAAAATGCTTTTAAAAATAGACATTAATAGTTTATATTTATCAGTTAACAAAATGCATAGTGAGTGAACAGAAGAAAAATCTAAATCAAATATTTGGTGTGACGAACCTTTGCCTTAAAAAACAGCATCAATTCTTCTAGGTACACTTGCACACAGTTTTTTAAGGAACTCTGCAGGTAGGTTGTTCCAAACATCTTGGTGAACAAACCACAGTTGTTCTGTGGATTTAGGCAGCCTCAGCTGCTTCTCTCTTTATGTAATCCCTGACAGACTCGATGAGGTTGAGATGAGGGTTCTGTGGGGACCATACCATCACTTCCTAAACTCAATACTCTGAAGATAGTTCTTAATGATTTGGCTGTATGTTTGGGGTCATTGTCATGCTGCAGAATACATTTGGGGCCAATCAGATGCCTCTCTGATGGTACAGCATGATGGATAAGTATGTGACTGTACTTCTCAGCACTGAGGATACCATTCATTCCGATCAAATCCCCAACTCGATTTGCAGAAATGCAGCCCCAAACTTGCAAGGAACATCCACCAGGCTTCATGGGTGCCTGCAGATACTCATTCTTTTACAGCTGTCCAGCTCTTTGGTGAATAAACTGCCTTCATCAGTCCAGAGCACCTGATGCCATTTTTCTGCACCCCATTTCCTGTGCTTTTGTGCATAGTTAAGTCCCATGGACTTGTTTCCACGTCGGAGGTATGGCTTTTTGGCCACAAATCTTCCATGAAGACCACTTCTGACCATACTTCTCTGGACAGTAGATGGATGTACCAGGGTCCCACTGTTTTCTGACAATTCTAAGCTGATGGCACTATTGGGAACCTAAGTTTCCTTGGCCGACCACTGCATCTATGGTTCTCAACGTTGCCCATTTCTTTGTGCTTCTTCAAAAGTACTTGGACAGCGCATCTGGAAACCCATCTGCCTTGAAATTTTTGCCTGGGAAAGACTTTTCTGATTCAGCATTACTGCCTTGTGTCTTGTTGTTGCCATGGCGTATGACTGACGTTAAACGGTCTTCAGCAAACTCACCTTGTTAGCAGAGTTTGGCTGTTCCTCACCCAGTTTATTAATCCTACACAGCTGTTTTAGTTAATGATTGTGTTTCAACCTACATATTAAATTGATGATCGTTAGTACCTGTTTGGTATAATTGTTTAATCATACACCTGACTACATAATCCCTAACTTTGTGGAAGTGTACCTAGCAGAACTGATGCTGTTTTGAAGGCAAAGGTTGGTCAAACCAAACATTTATTTGAATTACATTTTTCTTCCATTCACTCACTATGCATTTTGTAAATGGTCAGAAAGGAAAAATTAATGAAATGCAATTTGAAAACAGTCATTATAATTTTGGGTTTATATGTGAATGAAAATGTGTGGATTTTATTTTCTTTGCATTGTTTATACTGTAGTTTTTATATATGTGTTTGCATCTATAATGACTTCTAATTTTCACATTCTTGTTTGGCTCTTGACAAAAGGAAATGCTTGCAGATAACATTTGGGCTTATCTCTTACTGTTGCATGTAATTACGAACATCCTGCTTAATAGTAACACACAACATCTCTCAAATGCCAGATTAACTAAATACAGAATCCTTTTGTTGTATGTTGAACACATCACTCTCACCTTCTGACGAGTGTTAAATTTTGCATCTCCCATTGTGCCCTACTGACGGGGAGATACATTATTGCTTGTCTACCTCACTTTACCAAGGGTTAATCACAGGACTCTGCTTCCAAATTCTAAACTGATATTTTCTTCTGTGTCCACTCCATGGCAGTAGAATGGACTTTATCTCCAACCCCCCCCCCATGCTGGTAGAACCAATGACCAATAAAGAAAGTTAAGTAGGAGCACTTCCCCCAGACTACTCCAGTTATTATGGTCCTACCTCGCTGGGTGGATGGAAGATTCCTTCCTCCGAATCATATTCAGCAGGCTTGGATATGCCCTTGCATTCTCAAGATCTCCTAGCATGGATGAAGACATCCATGAAGGAACCATATGTAGCTAGGAAGAGACTCTGTTTTGTTGATTCTGTTGTATTTTTCAAAAGAAGAGAGGGAAACAGAGGAATGAGGTTCATTTAATATTGATAACATTGATTCCTTGATTAAGTGTATGAGGAAATCATTAGGTGTTACAGAAAAGCATAAGGTATTGGATGTGATGCATGTGGATTTTCTCAGAAATAAGAAGTTCATTACAATGTTTCCTAATCACAGTTCCATTCATGATATAGTTATAAGACTGAATGGGATAAGGTGGATAGGAGATTCACCCTATCAAAGAGATTTCAAAAGAGGAATCCTTTTGAGGATAGTGAAGATCAGTCCTGGACCTCAGCCCTAAGGTGGATGTGGCTTTTGACCAGTTAGCTAAGAGAACTACACTTCAGGCCGGGAAGAAAGGCTAAATCTATTTGTCAAGGTAAGAATTCTGGCGACTAGCGCTACTAAACTGCTAGTCGCCAGATGGGGAGTTATTTAAGCTAAAGTTGTGTTCAGGTGGTAGTTCCGCTTTAAGCGTGTCGCCGTGATGAAAATGGCTGCATGAGAATCTTGCCCTGCATCATTCGGTGAGATTCATGTTGTGTCCTTAAACATAGCTCCAACCCAACCCTAGTATTTGTTTTTAGCCTGTGCAAATACCTTCAACAATGTATCTAAAGTGAATCACTTACATTGATGAACACACTTAAGCCAAATCACACAATGGTCTATACGTATGACCTTTAGTTGTTTTAAAGGGACAGTAATGTTTCACAAAAACAGCAGTTCCATTTAATCTTCATAGTATTTGGGCCATGGAGAGTGTTATTTCAATTCTGTCAGAGTTGTAGCTCAAGAGTAATTGAATGATAAAGTATCCCCTTCCCGCCCCTTTTACTGATGTAACACTGCTCACCTCAGAGCAGCAAGGTGGTGTCCAGATGGCTTGCAGAGAGGGACAATCTTCAATTAGTATAATGGAAAAATCTGTCAAGGGGGCCAGGGTTTTCATTGTTCTTACAGTAAGATTGTCCCTTGCTGTCATCTGTCTGGTCTTAAGACCAGATTCCACATCAGAGGGGAGGTGGCTTACACTAGGTAAAAGGGGCAGGATACTTTATCATTCAATTACTCTTGAATTACAGCTCTGACAGTATTGAAATAACACTCTCCGTGGCCCAAATACTATGGAGGTTAATTGGAACCTCTTATTTTGAAACGGTCCTTTTAAGAACCCATGATGCTCCTGGCACATTTTCCAAAAAA
Source organism: Rhinophrynus dorsalis (assembly GCA_037306005.1). NCBI lineage: Eukaryota > Metazoa > Chordata > Amphibia > Anura > Rhinophrynidae > Rhinophrynus > Rhinophrynus dorsalis. Next base: position 601,185,694 of record CM074718.1, on the reverse strand, counting down.
AACCAAAAAAACTTAAAAAGCTCTTTGGTCCTTAAATGCCGGCCGCTCGACCAGTCGTTAAGGTAGTTTAAGTTTAGTATTCCTTTAAAAACAGAAACTCTTCATTTAGCAAATAAATGGAAGGGACTCCAAGAGTTTCAATTTCCTTTTCATTAACAATAAATGTGTGAACAAATAGGTAGCAGGGATGGGTCAGAGAAAGACCATCACATCTTTATTGCATTTCTGTGCAATCAGAGTTAACACATTGTGAAAAGGCACATCTTGAATGAACATTTAACACTTTTTTTAAATAAAAAAACAGTACTTTAGACTATTGCTTTTACCCAAGGTACAAACCAGAAATTCCAAAAATCACCAATTTATTATACGAGTTTATTACTTAAGCCATTTTCAAAGTATTAACACTTCTAAAACAAATACAAATGGAGTATTTTTTTTTTTTTTAAGTGAAAGCATCCCCTCCTAATAACAACCCTACTTAACTTAATATGAGCAGCAAATCATAATGGGCCATATAAATGTTGCCCCATACCCTTGTTCAAAAGATCACATCTTCAAATTAGTACTGGATGTCATATCCATGGAGGTAGACATAACAGTTGTTGAAAGTTTTTTTAGACTGAAGAAAGCAGGATGCATGAGTCTATTTAACTCTGTAAGGACCAAATGGGTGGTCCAAAACAATGTGAGGCACATATCTCTGATGCTTATAGGGTGAATAAGACCATGAACAGTGGGCAGAGTTTGTGCCCTATGTGCCTGCTACAAACTGTCATGTCCGTTTCCATGGATATATGGCATCCAGGACTGAATGAAGAGGTTATGTCTTGAATCAAAGACAATCCAAAAGGGGCCTTTAAGATTTCCATGCCATAGTAAGGTAAGTGTATGTGCGGGGGATAGGAGGTAATTATTAGGAGGTATTACTTCCCCTTTAAAAGCATTAAAGCATGAAAACAAAAATTAAATCTCAGTGCATATTTTGGCCCCTGAATACAGCATCGATTCCCTTCTTGATTCACATTACGATTGCACACCGCTGACACAGGCAACAGTCTGACTTTAAAGATTGAGGTCGTGCTCACAGAATCCTGTGAAAAGAGGTTCAGCTGCGATTCCACGCCTGATGGGGGGGGGGGGGGAAGAAGAACACATTTACTTGTTAGTTGTGTAAATGCTTTAAGTTCAAATTAAGCACAAAATCATTTTCACTTGCAAAAAAGCATGCTGCACAAGTTGATTCTGTGAAAGAGCCATTAGCCAATGAAAATATTAACCCTTTGAGTACCAGAGGTGTACAAAATGAATTGCAAAGATCTGTCACCCTACAGACCAGAGGCATAACTAGAAGCCTCCAGGCCCTGGTGAAAAAAATTGACATGACCCCCCCCCCCCCCCCCCCGAACAGAATGTCCACCTCCACAATGCCCCCACTGACCCCCCAGTGTCCATCTCCTACTTCCCTGGTGGTTTAGCAGTCTGGCAGGAGAGGTCTGTGTCTCCTTCTGCACAGACCTCTATTAGCCGCTGAAGCTCCCGCGCAGCCCACTCTGCATTAATAGAGTGCCGGAGACAGAGAGGGGGCTCAGCTGCTAATTGAAGGCTGTGTCGAAGAAGGCACAGACCTCAGCTAGATGCAGTCACCTGGCAGTCGCAGTTGCTACCCATGCGACCCCCTGTTGTTATGCCACTGCTACAGACAAATTGTATTGCCAGATGAAAGTTTGATCTTATCCATTTATCATCAGAGCATCTTTAATTAATTGGGTATTTTGCATGTATGTAATCAGCTTGCTATAAAATTACAGTAGTAGTTTATTACAACTTGTTATTCTAGTAAGATACATTAATACATTGCACATGCTGAGTCCCCACCAAGATTCTGCTATTTTAGTTCTTCTTTTCCTTCCATTTTCAGTAATACGAGCTCCCTATTGCTGAAGCCTATGACTACAGTTTTCATGATACTCTGAAAATACAATATACACCAGTCGCAGACTTTTTATAAAACTGCAGTGCTTTCACATCACAATATGGAGGAAATAAATTGATACAAGGCAATTATACATAATTAAAGCAGAAAAATAACTATGAATATACTATTAAAATCTGAAAACAAAATAATTATTATTTGTTTAAAATTAACTTTTCATAACCTCTTACACCAAGTTATATATAGTTCTGCTTATTTCCTAATTATCCCCCTTTAAAAAACATAGTGGTAATACAGTCTATAATTTACAAGTACACTAGAACTGCTGATTAGTTGATTTTGTTTTAAGTGAACAAAAGAATCAGATATAAGTTACTTAAAGGGATAGTAATACTTCATTTTAACTTTATTTTATTTTGTAGGCATTAAAAAAACATGAAGAATGATATAAGTCTTGTCTCTCAAACCTTTATGGCTTAAGAGATATTCACAAGCAAAGTGTCCCCCTCCCACCCCTTTTACCTAGTGTAAGCAATCTCTTCTCAGATGTGAATCTGGTTGTAAGACCAGACAGATAACAGAAGGGGACAATTTTCTTTGTATGAAAACAATGAAAGCCCTTCCCCCCTTGACAAGTTTTTCAGCTTTTTCCATTATCTTAATTGAAGATTGTCCCTCTCTGCAGTCTACCTGGGCATCTCCCTTCTGATCTGGTTGAACAGGGGGGGATACTTTGTTTGTGAATATCTTAAACCATAAAGGTTTGAGAGACAAGACTTATATCATTTTTCATGTTTTTTTAATGCCTACAAAATAAAATAAAGTTAAAACGAAATATTACTATCCCTTTAAGCATCATAATATGTTGTTAACCCCTTGCGGGGCAGAGGGGTACACAACACTGAAAATCTAAATTCTTGAAACATTTGGTCTAGTTCCGTTAGATAAGCAATGCTTTTACCTGACCATGCGACATCGGTGTTTGACCAGCCTGTTATATGCATCCCCCACAGAGGTCACATCTTGGCTGCTCCACAGCCTTTCAGCAACAGCGCTTGCTCGAGGCCTACATGATATAGACACGTTATTTCACATTGCCAAAACAATATTCAACTTTATTTTAACATGAGTGAGAGGAAATAATGGTGGTCCGACAGTTTCTTCACAAAATGTGATTTTTTTTTTTTTTTAAATATCAATTAAAGCAGAAACCTTATAAGTACCTATGCTCACCCAAAAAAGTATTTCAGAGGTTGTGCAATTAGCAGAAAACCACAACATACCACAATCTTGGAGTGAGGTTAGTGGTATCCACAAATTCGCCCCATAGACAAGCTTCACCACCAATCACAAGCTCTTTCTGCTGTGCAGTTCCTACAGAAAGCAACAAAACAGATTGGTTGGTTGAAATTCAATTTAACAAAGTAATATTACATAACTAACCACTTACAGATTACAAATTTGTATACTTTACATGCACTGTAAAATGGTTAGTAATTTACTTTAGGTTAGTCAGTACTTAAGCACAGTTTGCAGTGCCTAGGTCAGTGGTAGCCAACCTTTGGCTATTCAATTATGGAAGATTACAAATCCCATCATCCCCAACCACCCAACTACTGGATGGGGTGCTGATGGGAATTGTAGTGCCAAACAGCTGTAGAGCGAAGTTTGCCTATCCCTAGCTTGGGAATTTAATAGTTTTGCTTAGTAAACTAGAAAATGACAAAAGGGGTACAGGAAATACATACAGAGCTAGATGTGTTTTCTCTGCAGAAGGATTTTAGATAAACTGAGTGAACGGGCAGAAAAGTGGCAGATGTCATTTAATGTAGATAAAAGTTATGTATATTTGGGCTGTAGAAACAAACTTGCTACACATACTCTAAATGGGAAACTACTTGGGGAAATCCTCATTAGAGAAAGATTTAGAAGTGCTGATAGATGATAGACTTCACAGCAGTGGGCAGAGTCACTCAGCTGCTGCAAGAACAAATAGGGTACTAGCCTGCATAAAAAGAGGTGTAGAAGCAGGGAATGCTAATATTACCCTACCTCTGTATAAATCCTCGGTTAGGCCTCATCTAAAATATGGAGTACAATTTTGGGCGCCAATTCTTAAAAAAGACATTTTCAAACTGGAAAAGGTGCAGAAACGTGCAACAAAACTGATAATGGGTTTGGAGTTATAAAGAGAGACTAGCCAAATTGGGTTTGTTTACATTAGAGAAGAGACTTCTAAGTGGTGATATGTTTACCTTTTAAAAAATACATTCAAGGTCAATACAAAGAACTATCCCATGCATTATTTACGCAAAGAGCTGAGCTAAGAACAAAGTCATCCATTAAGACTAGACGAAAGGCGATTTCGACTAAAACAAAGGCAGAGCGGTAAAGCTATGTAATTCTTTGCCTCGGGATGTTGTACTTTGAGATAAAGCAACAGCTTTCAAAAAAGCTATGGATGCCTATCTAGCACAGAACAATACTGAAAATTATGACAGATGGCTTCAAAGCAGATAGGATGTTGATCCACAGAACTGAGTGCCATTTGGAGTCCCACTTGGGGGTTGATTGGAAATTGCTCTAGAGGGCTTTTTTTGCCTTCTTCTGGATCAACAGGGGTATTTTTGACATGGGCTGGACTTTATGGACGCATGTCTTTTTTCAGCCTCATCAACTATGTTAGGATTAGAAACTCCATTGGCTTCTATTAAAGATGCTAAAGGGTGATGAAACCTTTATATTCAGTCTATGATGAATCATTAACCCTTTAACGTCCAATGATGTGCCAGGACTGTCATGACTGTCTGGGCAGCACAGACCAGCAGCGCATTCGTTGGGGGGGGGGGGGGACGTGTCATGGTCCATAAAAACACTGTACTATAGTAATGGTTCAGCGCGCCACCAGTCAAGGTGGGTTGGCAGTAGCTGCCCACCGTCGAGCAGATTTGACATGCTGATTATTCATTAGCGCTACATTATCTAATCTATATGGTCCATAAAAACAAGAAATCACCATCTACAGCCAGTTCACATGTAACCGCAACATTTGTACTACTACAATGAATCTAAGCAGCTAATAAACTGTATGTTTTACCTTTGCTTAGACTCCCTGAGGAATTTGAATCACTGTGTCCCTATGGGCCATATTCAAGAATCTAGAGAGGTTGTAATTTTGGATCCAACCAAATTTGCCACAGGGAACAAATACAAAAGTTCAAATTTGCCATCAAATGAAAATGGGCTATTCAACCACAGAATAAGAGAGAGGCCTCAATGCATTGTTTTGCTAATGCTTTGCAAACCTCTCTAGCATTCAAGTGATTAAAAGTCCCATCTTATCCAACAGGGATTTGTATTTCTCCCCAATGGTGTAGTTGGTTAAAACAATTTCACTTTCTTTAGCTTCCGAAAAAAGTCCCTATAGTTTGCAAATTATTGATCTATATTAACTGCTTGAAATTCACAAATAAAACCCCTCTTGTAATTGTGAAACGTTAGGATATTATATTATATTATATATATATATATATATATATATATATATATATATATATATATATATAGTAACATATGTAAACAAAAAAGCACTCACAGGTCTTCTTAAAGAAATACTAGAAAGTACAACCCTCACATTTTTAAGCAATAATGGTCACAAAAGCAGATTGCACATATAAATAGGGTATCAGCATCCGTCAACATTTAAAGGGTGCGAGAACATGTGCCCCTAGAGCAGTCATTTCTTTATATACAGCAATATGCAAGCGTGGGAATCCTAGCCGTGTAATTGGACTTGTGTTAGGCATGACCTCCATGTCCTGCCTCTGTATAATTGGACTTATCCATTCGTAAACACAATTGCATTTTTAACATAGTTTTCAATTAGTGACATTTTCAGTTGACTACTAAAACATTTAGGAGTCTCCTAAAAATTCTGTCTGCTCAAAAGCTACTCATATTTTGTCCACCCCTGCCTATTAATCTGAGCAGTTTTGATTTGAGAATATTTAAAAAAAACAGACTACATTTCATGCATTTTATAAACTGATCATCTTCTATGCTTCTCATGATCAGAAATTATTATTATTCTTTATTTATATGGCTCCAACTAATTCTGCAGCGCTGTACAGTGAGACTGAAGGGATTCCATTTTCAGCAAATAACTTTGGCCAACATGGAAAACACAAACCAAACGGACTTTCTATGAGGTGATGCTTTTTTTTAATATAATTAGAGTATCAAAGATGAAGAAATCTAGAAAAGGGAGTAGATACGTGGGAAAAATACACACAGAAACAGCACTTTCCAGTAAGTGTAGTTAGACATTCAGTTCATTATCAATACTCCTGTGAGGTTTAGTTTTAGGATACCCATCATTATGTAACCTCTTCAACAACTCAATACCATACTGCCTCAAGAACACCAAAGAATGCTTAATATTAACTCCCTGCATTCCTTTAAAAAGTGTTGTATAACCCACTGATCCTCAAGGGGATAATATTAGTTATGCAAAAATATAATATAGATATTCCTACACTATTCTTGTGATAAAAAGGTGGTGTTGTGTCAGTAGAGTAGATGGGATTCAATGTACTTTTGCAGCAAAAACCTCACAAGAGTGACATGACACTAAGATCCCTTCTTCAGAGAGGAGTTAACAAATCTAAATCTTACATTTACAATAACCATCATTAATTTACACTTTACAAGCTCTCTTATCAACCCAAAAGGAAGCTACCAATGCTTTTTTGTGGTTTTTGCAACTGGAAGCATTAGAAATGGCTCCAACCGGTAGAAACTATTCATGTCATGCTGGCTAGCAGGACAGGAAGCGGACCCGCCAGTCACAGGCTGGTTACTAGCAGAACAGATGCAGAAACAACAACCAGTATCAGTTATTAAGAACTTGAAAAACAGACAATGAAAAATACAACTCACTTGAATATAAAACTGGATGATGTTTTACATATGTATTGTATTACATAACCCGCTGTTTATGTCCTGTAAAAGTCTGCTCTGTCATCATGTAAACTTTAAAAATAAAACAAAAACATTGGATGATGGGTGGTTAGGTGTTGGCAGACAAAACTAACTTTAATGCTGCTACTGCAGAGATCTTCTTGAGAGGGAAGCTAGGGTGCAAAGCTAGGGAGTGGTGTCCACTGCAAGAAGCTTACACAGGTGAATTACAGGACAAGGAGCTCACAAACAATCAAGGTTGCAGAATCCTAATCAGCAAACCAAATAAAGAATGGAACAAAGCAGAGGTCAGGAAAGGCTGCAAACAAGAATGGTCAGAATTCAAAGCAGAGGTCGTACACAAATCTCAGCACTAGAAGACTAGGTCAGTAATACACTATATAGCTGCATTGAAGTGCTTGTGGAACTGATATAGGCTTCTGAGAGTGGATCCTGGAAAGAGAATGGAAGACAGGCATAAACCTGGATATGGGTGGCCATGGGTTGGAAAACAAAATTAACTCAAGGTATGGCTGCTGAGAGCTGCTTGAGTGGGAAGCTAGGGTGCAAAGCTAAGAAGCAGAGTCAACTGCAAGAAGCTTGCACAGGTGAATTACAGGGCAAGGAGCTCACAAACAAGGTCAAAGAATGCAAAATCAGCAAAGAGAATCGGGTCAGAACAGGCTGCAAACAGCATGGCCAAAATTCAAAATCAAGGTCATACACAGGAAACCGAAATCTCGGCACTAGAACACTAGTCCGTAAGACACTATACAGGTGCAATGAAATGCCTGTGAAGCTGTTTGATATAGGCCTCAGAGGGTGGGTCCTGGAAAGAAACTTGATGATGGGCAACAGCAGTGAGGGAGTAAATGGACCGGGTGTGTCCAGGTAGACAGAACTGCAGATAAAAGCAGAGCAGGACTTTCCAGACCGGATTCTTACAATTCATTAACTGAATTTCTGGCAACAAAGAACACATAAAATACACACAAACATATAACACTGAATTCATACATAACCAACAATGGCACTACCCTTGTTTTACTCAGCAGGAGAATCTATCTTTAACAGTTTTTCTGTCCTTTTCAGTATCCAAATCACTCTTTAGTTCTAACCCTCATTTCATAAAGATAACAGCACTCTCTCACTCACATGTAAAGTCTATAATCTTCATCGAGTTCATTTCTCTCATCGGTTTCCAGTAAATGCCTCATTTATCCAACTAATGAAGAACTAAATTGTTACCACATCCAGTACTTAATCCAGTGATTCTCAGCTCTGGTCCTCGGGACACACCAACAGGTCATGTTTTCAAGATATCCTTAATTAATCACATGTGAATCAATTATAATAACTGAGCCACTAATTATTCACCTGTGATTAGGCAGGAACAACCTGAAAATCTGCACTGCTGGTGTGCCCCGAGGACTAACGTTGAGAATCACTGACTTAATCTATACCCAAATACGCTGTAGTATGAACATCCCAATATTTTAGGCTTATACAAAAGCCTGCTGTGAAGGGGTTTCTCCATCTATGTATATTGCTTGCATTCAATCCATCCTCAGATCATCACACCTGCATTTAATAAATCAATCTATCTGTATTAATGATCATGAATGCTTATTGAATGCCTCAATAACGGCAATCAGACATTTCTGTCACTTTCTTCCACTCCAAGAAATCCAGCTACAGATTTTGGACTCCTTCCACTCCCCTGACCTGCTACAGAACACACAAAAATAATTCCAATATCCTTATAACTGGATCCTTAGTATCTTCCCAAACAAAATTTTAAGTCATGGTACTATTTAAAACCCCTCTTTTTACCTTGTTTGGCTCCAAAGTTGCATTTCAACTTGGAATTCACCATCATGACTTATCAGACTCTGCTATCTAAACAATGTCTCAAAATGTATTACACCAAATCAAATAATAATCATAATTAAAAAAGAAGGATTATGGCCAACATTGTGGATACATAGTTTACATGAAATACATTTACTGGATTGCTTTTTGTCTAAACCACACTACTTGATTCTGTCTTCTCGCATAAGTTCCTCTACCTACTGGACACACAGCATTCCCATCCAGGATTTTCAGCACCGTTGTAATTGGTTTGACAGTTTACGTTATTTTGTCTTTACTGAATAGCTCTATGAAAGTTACTATCTGTCAAAAGCATATACAAAAATGGCACAAATATCTAAGCAAGTGGGTTTTATAAGAAACAGAACATCAACAGATGTTTAAAGTTGGCAAACATATGTCCTTAAATTGTATAATTTCAAAGCATGACCCTGACTTTTATCATGCTCAACAGCTTAGACGAGGGATAACTCTGATCAATTGATTGAAAATAATGAAAGTTATAATGCAACTGCAGTTTCAGAGCAACAGGTTGCCCACTTCAGGTGTATACAAACATTAACCCCTTAAGGACCGGGAAAATCTGGGTCATTTTCACTTAAGGACTGGAGCAATTCTGACCTTTTTGACTGCCTTTGTTCAACAGTGTTTTACCTCTAAGTACTTTATTTTACTCATGAAAATTATATACCTTTTTTTGGCACAAATAGGGCTTTCTTTTGATACCATACTTATATGGATAGCCCACCATTTATTTTAGTAAAGTTAAAGAAAACAGTAAAAAAAAGCCAGTGTTTTTCTCTTGGGATCATTTGGGCACAATGGGTTAAATTTTTATGGACACTGCATTAAACATACGACCGGTCAGTCATACCTACAAAATGGGTAGTTTTAAGTGGTCACTGTCCCCCTTGGGTGAAAAACCCCCATGTGGTCCCCCCCCCCCATTTTCCCATTTTTTTATTAAATGACATTTGGCGGTGTGTATAAATGTATTACATGGCTCCACAACAATCACACTTCCTATTTTGGTTATGGACATGTTTTTTTTTTTGTTTTTTTGTTTTTTAAACAAAACAACAAAGTTAATTTTTGCAGGTCAAAAATGGACCTGCATTTAGCCAGCCTCCAGCACAGCAGTGAAGGGGTTAATACCCCCAGCTGCTGAATTTTATTTGCCCACTAGGTGTCTCCTCTCCGTTTCTCTGTCCCTTACTTTGATAGCAAGGGACAGACGGCTGAGAAGAGACACGGCCTCATTCATTCTTTCACAATGCCGGTACATGGGAATCGCTGCTGCAGCGATCCCATGACCCGGCGGTGAAAGTGGCTGAGACGGAATGCTCCGGTCCCGGAGTGCTCGGTCTCAGCCAGGAATTAATGATAGCAGCATGCACAGAGCCGCGCTGCTATCATTTAACCCATGACGTACCAGGACTGTCATGGGTCCTTAAGGCGTATCTACCCATGACGGTCCTGGCAAGTCATGGGTCGTTAAGGTGTTAAAACCTATCTACAGAGAATTTTCAAACCTATCTACAGAGAATTTTCAAGCTAGTAACAATAGTTGTTATATATATATATAACATGCTCATTTGTGAAGTAAAATGATGCTATTGTATCAATGTCAATGGAGTAGGGAGTGCTTAAGATTCTTTTAAATGTCCAGAAAAAAAGATTGCATCAGTATTTGTATCTACATGCAAAATAAAAACATGCATTGCAATCAGTGTGATGCACAGTAAGTGTTAAGATGTCTAAGTGCTACAGCGAATCAGCAGAGCATGCTCAAGAACACACCAGTGAAATTTGTTGGTTCAACTCTGTAGACCGGGATCCAGTCCTGACCATATGAGATGCGGTTTAAGTACCAGGGAGAAGAAAGGAGGGCCTGAAAACCAGCAGCTGTAACAGCTGCCATTTCTTCTTGATACAATCTCTCCTTCCAAACTTCAATAATGGTATCTGGGTTCAACTGGGAAATTTAAACATAAACCTTAATTTAATATGTATGTTTATTTTTCTTTTGAATGATGAAATTTCAACACCTGCAAAAAACAAAGTGGCAAGTTACTGCAGCAGCTGGAGAACAGTAGAATCCTTTGGGAGAATGTATTAGCCAAGCAGCTCTGTACAAACAAAACTCAAAATGAATTACAGAATTGAAAAAAAAAAAAAAAAAAAGAAAATCCTTAGAATACATATTTTGAGGAATTTAACAATTTGAAACTATTACATGATTGTCAGCCTCTAGATGTTGCTAAAGTTCTCCAACTAACTGTGAAGCAATACATTGGAGATTTCTGTATCTGTCAATGTATTACAGTTCCTAACAGGAAGCAGCGTTATAATCTTTGTTAGACTATGAGCCTCAGGGCAGTACCCACTGATACCAATCATTCATCATTCAGCCATGCACAGAGTAAACATTTACTAATACAGAAAATAAAAATAAAAAAATTCAAAAAAAGTATTAAATTACAGGACTTATCCAATGAAATGTACAAAATGTAAAGTAATGCATTCGTGAGGGGCGAAGTCATGCAGTTCAGTCTTACAAAATGAAATTACAGAAATAATGGATGCAGAGATAGAGGGAAAGGGTGCTCCTCCAATAGCTGCTGTCCTTCCTCCATTATGATCAAAGGTAATGAAACAAGCACAAAAAGTGGCTTCTATAAAATCTAATGCAATAAGCATTTCAAGATTATATACCTCTAGTACAGACTTTTCAAACACTCATTATTCAGCAGAACTCTGACATATTACAGTAGTCAACACTAGTAGTGTTAACTACTACTCACAAAAGCAAAACAAAAACTGGACAAGTTTTAATGCAGTTACCAAATCTTATTACAACCCAAGGAGCTTCCTGTAAAGCATCTTCCAAAAACAAATATTCTGTTTATCGAACCAACCACCTGTCCAGTCTATGATCTACAGTGTAGACTGGTGCTAGAAAAGAAGTCAAATAAAACAATCAAACAGAAAAGTTTTGAATTTGAAACAGGAGTGTTACAAGATTCAGAGAAGACTTACAACTTGCACTCACCTAATGCATTTAAGTGCATTTTGCATTCCAGCTGCAACACTACCAAGATTAGTACAGAACTACACCTAATATATGCTCCAATCTGGCAAAAAGCTTCAGGGTTTTAACCTCTGAGTGCTAGAGAGATAACCAACGCACTGCGTTTCCATGCATTGGATATTTCACTGGCTCCTATGAGACCTGGGTTTTGAGCCCCTTAAGCCAGTACCCACAAGCGATTCTGGTCAAAATGGTTAGTATACTCTTAATTTCAGTAATGGTATACATATCATGGAATAGATTGCAGATCACGTATTAATTGCAGTGGGCTGGCCTGTCTGAGATTGGAGTACAATGGCTGCCTGATGAAAGAAGAAACAGGAAAGAATGAAGGAGACGAGTGGCTTGGAAGGATGAGTAACAAGGAAGTAAACAGAAAAAAGATGGTACTGTTTTAGCCAGTGGAGTAGATAGGATTCAGTGTAGCAAAAAACTCACAAGAGTGGTATAAAGGCGATACCTTTTAATGGCTAAACAGGAAGTAAACAGATTACTATAGCAATCCTGTGCTAGGTCCATGTTGTAGCATTAAAAAAAGAAGAAGAAATAAATAAATAAAATCACAAGCACAGTATCTGGCCAGAAAGACTTGGGCTCTCATAGCCCCATTCTTTATCAGTGTTTAAACCAATTATCTCAGGCTGTGTGCACCTGAAATATGAAAGTTTACATTCCTTTTCTACAGGAAAATGTGTGAGTTAAAGTTTGGTTTGTGCCATACTCCTATAGCTCATGTTTATCATCCTATGTGCATTGACCCAACATTTCTACCTGCCATAACTTTCTGTAAGAATATCCCATATGTTTGACCTCTCCTATGTGAATGAGATCTGTACAAATGTACACTTTACATTTGCATATAAGAAGAGATAGCTTTTCTTTCAAGGACAGTTCATACATTATACATAAACTAGCTGCATCCGGCATAACATACTCAGTTATAGCAGATTTTAAAGTTTATAAATTAATAACTCATTTTATTTGACGGAGTGTGTGTGACCCTGAGTGAATGAGTGTGTGACCCTGTGTGAATGAGTGTGTGTGTGTGTGTGTGTAACACACTCTGTACTCAACCGGTGGCTGAACCCTACTGCACTTTCAAACGTTAAGAGAAACTTTACTCCACTGCGAGTAACAGTTTTAAAAACAGAGGTTTATGTGTGTGACCCTGAGTGAATGAGAGTGTGACCCTGAATGAATGATACGCTATACTCATGGGTTTCAAGTGGTGTTTTGCGTGTGCCGACTACATGTCTCAGAATGCTGCGATATACACTTGGATTTCAATCGGTGGTAGCGTGTGCTGATTAGCCGGCGCTCTGGACCGGCGAACGGAGCACTATGATTGGCTGGATAGGCTTCCTGCTGCAGTGTGTCTGGTTCCAAAGTCCTGGTTCTCGAGTCTCCATAAGACAGTTAGACTGAGTTACTATACCTCATTTATTAATTTTCAACTACTTACTATTATCTTGAAAGAACATCTCTGGCCTGTTTGTGGATTGTAATCTTCTGTCTCTCTGTCCAGGTAAATTGCTCTCTTCCTGCTGTGCTTATCTCATTGCTCTCCCTCTGATGTGCTAATTTGCTTGAACTGGCTTCAGCTGTATAGACTGACATGGCTTAGGTTTCCCTATATAAGGGCTCTAATCTAGCAGTGTGCCTGGTTCCAAAGTCCTGGTTCTCAAGTCTCCATAAGACAGTCAGATTGAGTTGGACAGAGGATGGACTGAGAACAGCCTGCTATCTACAAAAGAACAACTCACACTACATTCAGAACATGGAAACATCTATCTAAACAAAGCACTAACATTGCACCTTCTATCAAAACTGCTGAACACCTGATGCAAGTAACCAGAATTACCAGGACTGATTTTGCAAATAGCACAGTTAACCACCTAAACCTCTGAAGTGGAAAAAACTCTGATTCTTCTCCAACCAGCATTAACCGCTACAACATCTACCTCTACTGATCATCAGTGGACTGCTTCATTTAACCCTACATTGACTCCTACACTCATCAACTCACAACTCTGCAACGGACTCTCCTCATCCTGCACCTACACCCCTGCACCTTGGATTGACCCTTGAATGCCAAGTCACCTGCACTCCCCTGGAGTACAATCTGTTGCACAAACTCCACTACCGCCCCATACATTACCACCACTATGGCCAATTTGGCGCCTTGCTTTTTCATTGCCATTCTCTCTTGCTTTAGACTCTCCTCCTCCTGTGTCCACATTAAGTGTCACTCCATCCACATTGCACCCTCACTTCTTCCCTCAACACTTCTCTGCTGCTATGAACTTTTCTCATTCCTCCAGTCCCTATCACCACAATCTCCTTGAACTGCTGCCAAAAAGCCCCACTGCTTCAAATCTCACTCCCATCTTACCTCCATCCCTTCTCCTCCTGCTTGCTGCAGGTGTCGTCTCACCTAACCCAGACCTCCCTTCCATTCTCTCCCGTAACACAACACCCACTCAAACACGCAACATCCACAACCTAATAACTGTACCACGTCACCTAACCTCCTCCCCCGCCTTTTGTTTTGGTCTCTGGAACACCCGCTCTGTGTGTAACAAACTAAAAGCTCTTCATGATCTGTTTATTTCTCACTCCCTAAACCTCCTAGCCATCACTGAAACCTGGCTCACATCAGACACTGCCTCCACAGCCACACTCTCACATGGCAGCCTTCACTTCATTCACACACCTAAGCCTGGCGACAGTAAAGGGGGGGGGGGGGAGTGGGCATCCTGTTGTCCCCTAACCATATGTTTCAGATAATCCCCACTGTTCCCTCTCTCTCCTTCCCTACCTTTGAAGCTCACACAATTCTCCTCTTCTCTCCCTTCCCCCTGCATGTTGCTGTCATATACAGACCACCTGGTCCTACTGAACAATTTCTTGATCACTTTGCTTCCTGGTTCCCTCATTTCATGTCCTCTGACATCCCCACTCATCCTGGGAGACTTCAACATCCCTGATGACAACCATAGCACCCCCTCTGCCACCAAACTCCTCTCCTTAACAACCTCCTTTGGCCTATCACAATGAACCTGCTCTCTTGACTTTGTCTTTACTAACCTCTGCTCGGTGTCTAATTTTTCTAATGCTCCCTATCCCCTCTCTGACCACCACCTCCTCACTGGAAGCCTCATCATACTATGTAAATACATGCCCTCCACCATGATCAAGAGCATGCGGAGAAATCTGCATACTCTTGACCTGCAACAATTTTCTACTTCCCTGCAACCTCTTCTCAACCCCATCCTCACACTTGCTTGCCCAGAACAAACTACTGCTCTCTACAACAGCACTCTCACAACAGCCCTTGACACAGCTGCACCTGCAACTCTACGTCACCACCGCACAACCCTGGCACACAAGACAAATGCGATACCTCCAAAAGGTGCTCATGCACTGCCGAAAGGCACTGGAGGAAATCGCACTCCACAGCTGACTTCATACACTATAAATTCATTCTCCATTCTTATAGCTCTGCACTCTCCCTGGCCAAACAGTCATACTTCTCTCTAATTTCTAATCTTTCTTCAAACCCAAAACGCCTTTTTTCAACCTTCAAGTCACTTCTACACCCAATGCAAACGCCTTCCACTAACTTCTCTTCCCAAGATCTCGACACCCACTTCAAAGACAAGATCGACTCCATCAGACATGATCTTATCACTTCCACTCCCACCCATCCAGTTTCTCATCTCCTCACTCACTCAAACCTAACCACATGCCTTCTAGACCCAATCCCATCTCAACTCACTCAAGAACTTTCACCTCTACTAACGCCACCCCTTACTCACTTATTCAACCTCTATCAACTGATCCTCTTTCAAACATGCATTAATCACACCCATTCTAAAGAAACCATCCCTGGACCCTAACTCACTGTCAAACTACAGGCCCATTTCCCTACTCCCGTTCGCCTCCAAACTCCTTGTGAGTCTCGCATTTAACCAGCTCACTAATTTCCTCTACTCCCATTCCCTGACTGATCCCTTGCAATCTGGATTCCGTCCTCATCACTCCACTGAGACTGCCCTCACAAAACTGGCCAATGACTTGCTCTCTGCCATGTCAAAAGGCCACTACTCCCTACTCATTCTCTTGGACTTGTCAGCTGCCTTTGACACAGTAGATCACTCCTCCTCCAAGCCCTCCACTCTCTAGGTCTCTGTGACATTGCCCTCTCTTGGTTTTCATCACATCTCTGCAACCGCTCCTTCAGTGTGTCCTACTCTGGCTCCACTTCCCCATCCCTCCCACTGTCTGTCGGAGTGCCTCAGGGCTCAGTCCTGGGCCCCCTGCTCTTCTCAATTTACACTGCATCCCTGGGCAAACAAACTCTTTTGGGTTTCACCAGCATCTCTATGCTGATGACACTCAAATCTATATCTTTCCTCCCCAGACCTCTCCCCTTCCCTCCTGTCCCAGGTATCTGACGGTCTGTCTGCCGTGTCTTCCTGGATGTTCTCTCGTCAGCTCAAACTTAACCTTGGCAAAACCAAACTAATCATCTTCCATCCCTCTCCTAACAGCCCTACCCCAGATATTACCCTCACTGTCAACACTGCCATCACACCAACTAGGGGTCACGTTTGACTCCGCCCTATCCTTTATTTCTCACATCCAGTCAATCTCCAACTCATCCCGCCTCCACCACCGCAACATCTCTAGAATCAGACCATTCCTCACCCAAAACACTACTAAAATTCTAATCCAAACACTCATGTCCCGTCTTGACTACTGTAACTCACTACTAACTGGCCTACCTCTTGCTCGAATAACCCCACTACAGTCCATAATGAACTCAGCAGCACGACTAATCTACCTCACCAACCGCTTC
Source organism: Rhinophrynus dorsalis (assembly GCA_037306005.1). Classification (NCBI taxonomy): domain Eukaryota; kingdom Metazoa; phylum Chordata; class Amphibia; order Anura; family Rhinophrynidae; genus Rhinophrynus; species Rhinophrynus dorsalis. Next base: position 601,168,975 of record CM074718.1, on the reverse strand, counting down.
TCCAACACCAGTCCCCTCTGCTAATCCCTACACTGGCTCCCACTAGCACATAGAGTTAAATTCAAAATCCTGGTGCTCACTTATAGAGCCCTTACTAACTCTTCATCCCCCTATATCTCATCTCTCATTTCCAAATACACTCCCATTCACCATCTTCGTTCTGCACATGACCTTCTGCTCTCCACAGCTCTTATTACATCCTCCCACTCCCACCTACAGGACTTCTCCCGTGCTGCACCCGAGCTCTGGAATTCCCTCCCCTGCCCCATCAGACACTCCCCTAGACTTCAGATCCTCAGACTCTCCCAGAAAACTCACCTCTTCAGGAAAGCATATCAACTATCTCCATAAATACTTTCACCAAGAAACAACCATTCCCTGGACCACTGCACTCACTAGCACTTCTCTCTCCCACCCACTGACCAGCAGCTTATGTGGCAGAAGAAGCTTACACCCAACAGCACTTACACCTTCTGTATCCTACCCACCTTCCTCTAGACTAATCTCTCGCGAGCAGGGCCCTCTGATCCTTCTGTTCTCCACATAGTACAAATCCTATTTAATAACTCTATAGGTCTATCCCCCTATTGTAAAGCTCTGCGGAATAAGTTGGCGCTATATAAAGATTACTACTACTACTAAACGGCCAAACAGCACACTGGGAAGGGAAACATACCCAAGTGTTTTATATACATACACACTTATTATTTATATATGAGATTTTTCTGTTACAGTCAGAAGGAGAGGAAAGTCAGTGACATACAGTTCTTCATAGACTGTGATACAAACTGCTGAGTCACTTCCTGTGAAAAGTTTCAGGAAGTAAACGTGCACTAAATTCACTTCCTCATTATTAGAACGGTTATAAGTTTTGAGTAAGGCAACTGAACTCGTGCTATGATTGGCTGGGTATGTTTCCTAATCAGCCATTCAGCACACTGGGAACAGAAACATACCTAAGCATTTCATATTATATACACACACACATATATTATATATATATATTATATATATATATATATATATATATATATATATATATATATATATATATACATACATACATACATACATACATATACATATACACACACACACACACACATACACACACACACACACGTTAAGCAACATTAAATAACATTAGAGTTTTAAAATGGTAACTGAATAGCAATAAATAATTCAAGGGCGGGTGTGGGCCACCTATGGCTTTTCAGTTACTGCAGTGCGCACAGACTTTATTTGAAATTAAAGCATTAACAGGATTTTAGGGAGAATGGGGATGGTGTAATTGAAGAGATAAGTGTTTGAGACATCTGAATAACAAAGACATGAACGATGTGTTGCTTTGTACTGTATCGCTCACCACAATGGCATTCGAAGCCAGGGGACGGGGGGGCAGTGATTTTCAAACACAGGGCTATAGCCAGGAAACTTAAGAGAAGCAATTCTAGTGTATACCAACTGCAGGAGAAGGGACAATTTAAAATTCAATTGACTTAAAGGGATAGTAATACTTAAGTACTACTAATTCCTATAGTAAAGCCCTAGTTTAAAAACAAAAAAAAAACAAACAAAAAAAAAAACGTATTGCCCCCAGTGTCATCTCTCAAACGCTTCTAAAGATGCCCTCTCCCTCCCCCTTCCCTGTAGTCAGCATTCTAGCTGACTGCAGGGAAGAGAGTCGTACGACTTTCAGGCGGCTCTCCAGCACAGCCTGATCGCGTTAACTATAAAAAAAAACAAAAAACACCTTTCACTGAAATGGTCTTCTACATGTGCTTGGTTTGCAAGCACACGTAGAAGACCGTTTTAGTGAAAGTTTTTTTTTTTTTTTAGTTAACGCGATCGCGGCTCTGCTGCAGAGCCGCCTGATGATCTATGACCAGATTTCCCTTCAGTCAGCTACAATGCTGACTTCGGGGAAGTGGGAAGGAGAGGGAAACTTTAGAAGCGTTTATCTCTCAAACCTTAAAGGTTTGAGAGATGACACTGGGGGCAATACTTTTTTTTTTTTTTTTTTTTTTTTTTTAAAGAGGGCTTTACTATAGGAATTAGTAGTACTTAAGTATTACTATCCCTTTAAATAGACCTTTAAATCCCTTGTATGGCAGCAAGGACTGAAAGATATTGCAAAGCAATATGATGCTGTTGGTTTACCCCACAAGTGCTCATCTTGAAGAGTTCATCTTTAGCTTCCTAAATACAGCTTACAAGGTGAAGCTTAAGGGAAATCTTGACGTTGTGAGAGAAATTTACAAAAGCGGAGGAGATCTAAAATGATTTGTGAGAGTAAAGTGGCTCTCAACCAAGGTGCTGGATCCACTTAAGGCACTTTTTTTTTTTTTTTTTTTTTTTTTTTTTTAAAGGCTGACAAATGTGAATGAATTTCATATAACAGTGGAAACAGACCGGTGGTTTATATATAGCGAGTGCTTCACATGCATCAGCTCCCACTAGGCTGAAATGACCTGACCGCGCTTTATGCCAGGAGCGTGACAGGTCATGTGGTGCTGAGGACAATGACGTATGAGTGATGGGCAAGACGGAGGTACAATGGAGCTGAATGGCTCCATAGCAGTCATGCGTAGAACAGATTCAAGGGGCAAGACGTCATCAGGTAGAGAATTAGTATAAAAGATAGTTTTCTCAAAAAAAGCTTTGTAAGAGCCCTAACTATGGATTGCTAATAACACTAGGAAGAGAGAGTACATTGTGTTGGGGTGGTAGTTCCCCTTTAAATTCTGGAGTCGCACATTAGAAGATAAAACTATGTAGCATCACATCGATCAACGCGTTTCACGCAATAAGCGCTTAATCATGATCAAAGATCTATGCTGGAGGTCCCAATTAAAGTACCTTGCATCCTAAAAGGAGTGACATTTAAACCCATAGTACCTCCCATGGACGAAAGATAAAAGTAAAAACATAGCTTATTCTGTACACAAAGTCCATGTGTCTGGGATTTACTGCTCTTTTATATGCTCAGATTTGAAAAAATATTACTCCAAATACTGGAAGATGTGTTTTTCAAAACTCCACACAAAGCAAACATGCAATGTGAGTTTAAAATGCTTTGCAGCACAGTGTTGCTTTTGCTACAGCCATCTATGAAAAGCGGAGACCCTCTTCTCAGCACCACCTGGCTGCAAAAACCCTCCCATTAAAACGCAATTTAAAAAAAAAAAAAAAAAAAAAAAAAAAGGAAAACCTTTTGACTAGCATTCACAGCAGTAGATGTATACTTGCCCTACAATATAAATACTTTAAAATATTGATTTACTGCCCTTTTCAAAAGGCAGACTTGTCCAAAATAGGCCATATCAGCTGTAAGCTCTCAGATATAGGAGTGGATGTTTGTAGCAATTACTATTAACTTATTTTCACAATTCTGTTTTGAGTATCACATAATGTCTTCGTAAAATAATCAGCCTTATGATATACAATATTTTGCAGACTGTAAAACACACCAAGGTTTTAAAAATGAGAATTAGAAGTAAAATCAACTGAAGAATTTTTTTTCACTTTTTTTTTTTTTTGGGGGGGGGGGTCTTATATAGGTCTTAAAGTAGAAAAATATTGTATATGTATGATTGGTATTAAAAGCAAGTTAACAAACCATTGAAACTTAGCGGCTCAACTTTGTAGTATCGCTGCCAGTCCTGTCCATAACTAATGTAATCTAGGTACCATGGGGCGGCAAAAATAGTTTGGAACCCAGCAGCTGTCACTTTGTAAAGTTCTTCATAACATTTCTGCCCCATCCACACTTCCACTATTGTGTCTGGGTTAATCTGAAAAGATTGCAACATAGATTTTAAAACAAGGATTAGCATGCATCTGGTCATACATCAGTCACGCAACAGTTGTGCACAATGAAATTAAGAGCTGTAGGGCCATATGCACAAAGACAATGGGAAGCAATTCTGGGGCCAACCAACTGCTGAAATTCTGAAAGAAATGAATCTTGATGCAGCAATTTTCACAGGAGTGGACAGTCTTTAGCAGTCTATAGGGATTTTGTTCACGGCCAGTATGACTTCAACTGCTAAACGGGAAGACTTGCAATTCAGACATGATCATTGGATCAGGAAAGCAACATGGTCACCCTCAGCTGGTACTCAAAATACAGGCCAGAGAGGCAGACCTGCTGAGAGGTCATCATCCCTATTTTCTCTGTCATCCAATGTGGAAAGATGGGAACCATGGGGGGGGGGGAGCCACCCCGAGAGGCAGGACACTTCTAAAAACATGGACCCTGAGGTGAAGACTCCCACCTTCCCTCCACTTTACCCTACCTAATACTGTTCTCTTGGTTTTTTTAAAATTTTCAAATATGGATCTGAATAATCACCCATTAGGCAGGCTCTGACTTACAGCTCCTTGTTCACAGGTTCACTTTCAGGACCTGAAACCTGTGGAATTTGACTTGAACTTCTAATCTTTACCTCACTAGTGAGCTTCTTCCTATATTATAATGACAGCCTGAAGACTAATGCTACAGGAGAATTACCAGCTTGAGTTTTATTATCCTATTCTATTTCCCTATTCTGCTGGAATTCCCCACAATATGGCATTCTGGCTGCTTGCACTCTATTGTATTACTTTATATAATTAGGTTGTGTTTATCCAGCCTGCATGGGTGAAAGTGTTATTAAAGGGATAGTAATACTTCATTTTAACTTTATTTTATTTTGTAGGCATTAAAAAACATGAAGAATGATATAAGTCTTATCTCTCAAACCTTTATGGTTTAAGAGATATTCACAAACAAAATATCCCCCCCCTGTTCAACCAGATCAGAAGGGAGATGCCCAGGTAGACTGCAGAGAGGGACAATCTTCAATTAAGATAAGGGAAAAAGCTGAAAAACTTGTCAAGGGGGGAAGGGCTTTCATTGTTTTCATACAAAGAAAATTGTCCCCTTCTGTTATCTGTCTGGTCATACAACCAGATCCACATCTGAGAAGAGATGGCTTACACTAGGAAAAAGGGGCGGGAGGGGAAACTTTGCTTGTGAATATCTCATAAACCATAAAGGTTTGAGAGATAAGACTTATATCATTCTTCATGTTTTTTTAATGCCTACAAAACAAAATAAAGTTAAAACGAAGTGTTACTATCCCTTTAAATCCATCCTTACTTTGTGTTAAAGAGTTGTGCACTTGGGGAGGACGGTTCCTTACTGTCAGTGGGATTTTCTGTTTATTTGCTTACTATTTACTTTATTCTTTAACGTTTTACACATTTTCTGTTCTTTTCCAGAAATTGATGCAGTCCCGTTAAGTACGGGTGTTTGGATTCACAAATCTAGCACGCAGTGGGCATATCTCACCTGGTCACTTATTTTACTCAACGGTCATCAACAGGACTGCTTCTGACAGAAAAGACTACAAACCCCAGAGTCCCCTGTTTCCTGGGTTTCCTACCATGAAACAGGTGGTCTTTCTGTAACCCTCTTTATTTTAAGTTACCCCACACTGTGCAGATCAATTTACCCCACACTGTGCCTATCAATTTAAACTCTTGCAGTCAAATCAGTACTGTCTTACTTTCCTGCAATTTAGACCATCCTAGGTCTCTACCTTACAGAATCCAAGGGACACATGGGCAATTCCAAGGCTAAATATTATGGTGTCCCACTATCTCCTTTAACCCCTTAAGGACCCTTGATGGTCCTGGTACGTCATGGCTGGATTTGCTTTAAGGACCGATGACGTACCAGGACCGTCATGGAATTCCGGGCTCCCCACGCGGCTGCACGCCGTTCGGGGAGTCCGGAATCATCAGATTCAATAAATAAATTTAAAAAAAAAAAAAATGCTCTGTGGTCCTTAAATGACTGCCACGTGCATGCGCGGTCGGTCCTTAAGGGGTTAACCCACTGATCATCATGCTAGACAGGGCTATTCGGTTATTTTGTCTCTCGTGTGCTATGGCCCCTACACCACCTCTGGAGCCTTACAGCTGAACAGGAATCAGTTTAGGTTAAGGCTCTTATTGCTTAATTCACCTCTATCCCCCATCTATACAAACGCTTGGTCTGCAGAACACCCTACACTTCAGTTTTTTGGGAGTCATTCTCTAACTGTTGGGGATTCCTCAACAGAGGAAGGGGTACATTTCTAATTTGTATGTATTACAGCTGAGGCTTTGACACAGTGGGCTACACCCCCTGCTTTTGATCCCCCAATTTCATCGCCCTTCCTCTGGCAGATGCTGCGGCTCTTTAAAGAGCAAGACACAGAATCTAAGCATTTATCTTAAGCGTGAATTATGCAGCCACGTGCCACCCATTGACCCATTTTTGCTACAGCCTGGGTCACTAGAGCTATGGCTATCTGGGGTGAACAACTTTTGGATGCTCCCAAGGATGAACAGTTGGAACTACTCACCAAAGGTACTTGAACAAATGCCTATCTTATGGAAGTGGCCTTTGATGCCTTCGGGTTCTCTGTGAAAGCCTGAGCATGTTCTGTGGCTGAGCGTTGCACTTTGTGGCTCAAGATCTGGTCGGCTGACCAGTCATCCAATAAAGCCCAATTTCTCTGCTTCTTGTGTGCAAGGTCATCAGTCATGCTGCCTACTAAGCTGGCCTTCTTTTCTAAGAGGATGTGTGGCTTTCTTTACAACTGCCAGTTTGGCTACACTCCCCGGGGTCAATCCCCTCAGAGCATCAGTATCCAAATCGCGCTTAGGCAGACATGAAGCTTAAAGCTGACAAGACAACCTCAGAATGACTCGCATGGTCCTGGTCCATTCCTGCCCATATAGAGGGTCACACCTCAGTTTTTTCGTTTAGGCAATTTTGGTGACGGATCAAGGAGTTTTGAGAGTGATTTTGGAAGGGTACCTCAGACTTCACGTTCCTTCCCCCTCATCATTTTATCTTGTGCAGGATCAGCAGCAGGGCAGTCTTTTCCTAGATGCAGTCTCCTCTGTTATCCCCCTGTTTCTCTACAGGAACACACTTCACCAGATTCTATTCAAATCTCTCAATTGTTCCCAAAAGGGACAGTGGCCTCTCACATCCTTGCTCAAGGGATGTCCTTGACCCCTTGCCTTGGCAATCTTTTACTCAAGGCTTATTCATAGGTGAATCAGATTCAGGAGTGTGTCTCTATTATGGAACACTGATGTGAAGAAGCGAGTCGTGGCCTAAGAGACCTTGCTTTTAGAAGTGCCCTGCCCTCCAGGAGGAGGGGACATTAACCTCCCATGGTTCATGGGTTCCATATGGACTAACACAAAAAGGATTTCATGGTAAATTCACTAAAATTCTGTTACAGCTGCCCTTTAAAAACTGGAATACTTAACCTCTTGAATGCTAGGAGAAGTCTACAATGCATTTAAGGGATTAAAGCAGCATTTAAAAATCAATGGGCATTTTTAAAGGGATTGTAATAGATTGTTTTAATGAAATGTAATACTGTAGATAGTTAAAAAAAAATAAATGAATTGAGCCCAGTCCGATCTAAACCATAAAGGTTTGAGAGATCTAAGATTCCAAAGTTTCCCCCTTCCCTCCCCTTGCACTAACCTCACTGTCTAGCTTACAGCAGGAGATCCTGGTCCTCAGTCCGTCCTGTGGCTCTTCAGCAGAGCCGAAATAGCGCAATATAGAAAAAAAATAAAATAAAATACTTCATGTGAATGGTCTACATGTGCCTGGTTTGTAGACCTTTCAAATTTATTTCTATATTTATTTATTTATTTCTATATCATGCTATTTCGGCTCTGCTGAAGAGCAGCAGGATGGTCTGCGGACCGGGACCTCCTGCTGTAAGCTAAACAGTGATGATAGTGCAAGGGGAGAGAAGGCGGAACTTTGGAATCTTATATCTCTCAAACCATAATGATTTGAGAGATCAGACTGGGATCAGTTCATTTACTTTTTTACTAACTAGAGTATTACATTTCAATAAAACGATCTATTACTATCCCTTTAATGTGCTCCTTATGTGCAGTTGGTGTGACCTAAAATTGCTCCTCTTTCTTCCTGTGCATATGGCCCATTGTGTTAGGATCACAGCATGTGTTAGGAGGTAAATGTAAACAATAAAACAAACCCCCTACCATATTAATCTACTTTGCAGAAGCTACGTTTAAGCTTGACCATTTATGGGCCACACATGTCCAAGTTGACACTGCTTGAAGCTAGTACATTTAGAAAATATATACTTTGTCTTGGACACTTAATTTTATATAGAAATGTTATTTTACTGAGCCAATAAAAGGAAGGTGCCCTTGTTTGTTTCTGAAAAAATTACATTACAACAGTCATTAAAATTGCAGGACTGAAAAGGCAAAATAAATTATACCAACACAGCTGGCATCATTTTACTTAGGGAACATAGGACAAAAAAATACTATAATCATTTTATTAAAATAAATGTACTTTTAAGAGAAAATGTGGTTTACTTATTTTAAATCACATTTATCATATTCATGCAAGAAATGGACTGATAAAGTCAAAATTAAACGTTACATACATAAAAGGTCTGAAAATTTTAAATACTTGAATGGTATTTTTAGAAAGACAATTCAGATTAGTGTAGCCAGTGAGCATGGGCTCTTTTCCCATGAAAGCTTAACACATACAACACGCACACGCTTTCAGTGACAAATATACACTGACACCTTTTCAGAGCCAGACACCTACATGCAAGCACCCTTTCAGTGCTAGAGGATATCCATTCAGTGTCTCAAACACAAATGCAGACATGTTATAACTTGGTCACTATCTTTTACATCCTTTGTGGACCAGAGGGGTAAGGAAAGTATTGCTTCAAAATGGGTTGCACAACCAAATGGCCCTTAAATGGTAACCTTTTGCGAGCCAGAGGGTTATAGATGCACATTAAAAACAAGCTCATGCTCATTTCTGTAAGACATGCACATACCTTCACATTGTTATCAAACACCTCCTGCCAGACCACGTAGCCCTTTTTGAAAGATGAAACTATGCCTAAGATTCTAGAAGAAAGCACAATACAGCAATTACGTCACAAAGAAACCAGTCGTACTCAAAAAATATTACTAGCAAAAACCTAAACATGTCAAATGCAATAACCCATAAGCAAATAATCTGTAGGCTAAGTATTAAACATACTATTTCTAGAAGGTGGAAATATCCCCTAAATCAGATGCATCCAAGTTTTTTTTTTTTTTTTTTTTTTTTTTTTTTTTAAAGATGTGTAGGGTCACTTTCATTTTTTATTGAGAACAGTGGTGAATTATAGTCTTAAACTATTAAAATATATTTTAGCAACTTTATATGCAAGTTCGGTTATAGGTCTAGTCTACTGTATCTTAGTTTGCCTGACTTGGGGCTAGATTCTATTCCAGGTGATAAATGTCACCACCTGTTTTATCAAACATTTTCCTATTGAATTCTAATTGGAAACCTGGAGATAAAAGCAGTGATAGCACCTGAAATTGAATCCAGCCCTTGGTCAGATAAAGCTGCATAATTACTCCTATGTAATGTAGCCTCTCTCAGAGTTCATATATTGCTAAAACCTCTTGGTTGTATCTAAAAGGGCGATACTTCAAAGATGGAAACTTTCACCGAAGGAAGATCTTAGAAAAATAAGTCCACTTCAAAAACAAAGAAAATTGTGGATTAAAAAATAAATAAATAGTTTGTTAAAAAAACATTAGCGCTTAGCAGGTGGTGAAGACCCTACTGGCCTAGCAGTCACTGTGTGCTAGCCCATTTGGTAAACATTGCTTTTTGCTAAAAATCTCAGGTGCACTGCATCCTGGGGTCAGGCTGGTCACATGTCGGATGCACAAGTCCTATATTCTCTGCTCTGCCATTTTGCATGAACATTCACTATCCATTAATCATTCACACACACTGTCTTTGTTTTGTTTTTTACTCAGCCTGCTAATAAATATAAGACACAAATAAGGGTATTCAATAATCTTCTTTTGGTGTGGGAAGGCCAGTCTCCCTAACTGGTCAGCTGCTCATTTCCCAGAAGGCAATTGAGGAAGATAGGGGGGTAGAGAATTACAATGACAGGTAGGCATGACAGCACATAAGGTAACAAGACAAGCAGTTCTGGAAAGACAGGGATGGATGAAAGAGAGACAGGTAAGAAGATTTTGGACTTGGTGACTTAGTGATGTCCCATGAGAAAGGAGGAAGGGGAGTGGGGACTTTTACTTTCCCTAACCTTCTAAAACAAACAAATGCATTTCAATGGCACTTTTATTCACAGAGCAGTCCTGTTAATGACAGACATTTACTGCAAATGAGTTTTAAGAACAACTCTGTTCCAGGATATGCATGTTGCATAGTTTTAAAAAAACAATGAGAATGTTTATAAAGATAAAAATGGAGCAATTATCAGGCAAAACAATTATGACATTAAATCCAAATTCTCAATGACTGACAAAAAGATTTTTGTGCTACTTGCCAATAAATGCCTCTTTTAGCCCATGTGGGACACATGGACTGTGCAGTTGAGCTCCTTCCACTAGGAGGAAGGGTACTTTTTAATTCAGGTCTCTTTAGGAGATTCCCATTCAGCCCTGCTTAACCCACCCTCCACTCAGAACAACTTCAGTTTATGTATAGTAAAACCAGGCTGAGGCCAAAAGCAGACCACAAGAAGGAGAACAAATAAGTAGTCACCATTCCAGAGTGGACAAGGACTAAGAATAGTGGAATTTTGTGTACTTACTGGTAAATAACCATCCCTTAGTCCATATGAAACACAGGAACCATGAGGCAACGTTTCATACACAGTAGGGCAAGGCAGTTGTAAAAAGCTTTCTGAGGCACAGAACCCTGCATCACTTCACCCCACCCGGTTTGACGTATAGCAAAACTGACAAAGATATGAAACAGAAGAGGAACAAGACAGAGAATCTCATGAACAGAGAACCCAAAATGACCCCCCCGGACTCAAACCAGTGTTTTTTGTTTGGGATGGAAGAGCTGTGTTCCACAGGGACTAAGAAGGATTTATCTCAGGGGTCAAGTCCTGGGGAAAAAAAGTGTGGGAACTCACCGAAGATTCCTCCCATCACCCTCTCGCCCAAAATAAATATGTATGGCTCACATGCACACACATTGACCCCCATCATCTCCACTCTGCCCTCATATTACCCCCCCCCTATCTGCTCCAACTTGCTTCCCATCATCTACACATTGCCCTCACATTTCCCCCATCATCTCCACCTTGCCCCCACCAGCTCCAACTTGACCCTCCCATCAGCTCCAACTTGCCCCCTGTGTTAGTTCCTACCTCCCTGGTGGTCCAGCGCCTGGCAAGAGAGGTCTGTGCCTCCTTTGGCACAGACCTGTAAGCTGCTGGAGTTCAAGCGCTGTCTTTTTTTCAGTAATGTAGAGTGCACTGGGAGAGGTCATCTCCCAGCACGCTCTGCATTACTAAAGAGCCGACAGCGACTAGTGAGCTCACCGAGTTCCGGTGCTGGGCAGGGGATTCCTGCTAGCGGGAACAGCGTTCCTGCTCTGGAAAACGTACAGGAACATCGTTCCTATGCGTTCCTGCAGGACTTGAGCCCTGATTTATCGGTAAAATGAAAAAAACCCCATCATCTCTTTTGCCATATGTGACTCACAGGAAACATGGGCATATACCAAAGAATGCTCAAAGATTCCAGGGAGAGAAAGAGGAAGAAAACATCAAAAACACAGACCAGGTTCAATGGGAATGGTACATGAACCTCAGGTGTCAGACACAAATACTACAAATTAGAAACACAGGACGATACTAGTTACCAGGAAGGATATCAACACAGGCATAACAGTCTGAAATACCTATGGACCACAGCCAGCTTCAGCCAAAACAAACACATTAACGTTTGACAAAAGTGAAGGGATGACCAAGTTGCCACCTTCCACAACTGCTCAGCAGAGGCCTGTTTTTCTAATAGGCCCAAGATGTACACACGAAACTGGTGGAGTGTACTGCAATCTGGAAGGGCACAGGCTTCTTCCTGAGAATGTACACCTGATAAATGTTTGCCTTGATACAAGAAGCCACTGTCACCTTTGTCATTCCTGAGAGCCCGTGCGAGAAATTCTCAGCACTACCCTGTCAAGCTGAAAGACCAAAAAGGGTGTGCCATCTGCCAAATTGAAATTGTTCAAAGCATGAGGCAACCCTTGGATGAAGTTTGTTATGAGGCAATATGCTTGTGGATAAGGATAGAAAAAGCCAAAATCTTTGAGTGCCAGAGGGGTACACTACTCATTGCAATGCTTTGTGTACCCCTCTGGCACTCAAAGGGTTAACTTTACTAGAACTAAGGCAGAGTTCCTTCTGAAGGCCATCCTGAAGAAAATCCAAGACAACCAGAAGACGAAAAGGTTGTTGCCATGGACAGACAATCCTCTCACTGTTTGTCAAACAGGTACCACATCCTGTGATGTACTTTGGAAGCAACAATGACAGGCTTCGGCAAATAGACTAAAACCACAGATTTTCCTCCATTATGTACATAGCTTACGGAGGAGAAAAAAAACAAAAGAATAGAAAATGTTATGGTGAAGAAGGCACCTGGATCTGATGGTGTACACCCAAGGGTACTTAAGGAACTTCGTTCAGTAATAGCAAGACCATTATACTTCATATTTATTGATTCTCTGTCATCAGGCATAGTGACTGGAAGAAAGCTGATGTAGTTCCATTGTTCAAAAATGGGGCAAGATCCAAACCATGAAATTATAGATTTGTGAGCTTGACTTCCATAGTGGGTAAGATATAAGGGTTACTAACTGACAGTATTCAGAACTATGGGAAGACAAACAATATTAGTAGTAGGAGTCAGCATGGTTTTATGAAGAATAGATCATGTCAGACTAATTTACTTGCATCTTACGAAAGGGTAAGTAATCATTTGGACAAGGGAATTGCCGTTGATGTAGTATACTTGGATTTTGCAAAAGCCTTTGAAACAGTGCCTCACAACAGGTTACTGCATAAAGTAAAATGCTTCAGTTTGGGAGGGGATATCTGTACATGGACTGAGAACTGGTTAAATGATAGATGGCAGACAGTTGTTGAAAATACAACTTTAGACCAACTTGAAAAGGTTCTAAGTGGGGTGCTACAGGGTTCAGTCCTGGGCTCAATGCTTTTTAATTTGTTTATTAATGATCTAGGAAACTGGGAATTGAAAGCAGCACCTCAACCTTTGCTGGTGACACTAAGCTATGTAAGGAAATATATAAAGGGCTGGTTGTTTTTTCCTCTAAAGAAGTATTTAGATATATTGTGTGAATGGGCAGAACAGTGGCAGATTATACTTAATGTAGATAAATGCAAGGTTGTGCATTTAGGCTGTAGAAAAACATGCTACAAATTGACTAAATGGCAAACAACGTGGAGAATCCTCATTAGAGAAAGATTTAGGATTACTAATCAACAGACTTCACAGCAGTGTGCAGAGTCACTCAGCTGCTGCAAGAGCAAATTGGGTACTATCCTGCACGGGATGCAAATATAATTCTCTCTCTCTAATTAGATATATATATATATATATATATATATATATATATATATATATATATCTCCTTGGTACGGCCTCATCTAGGATAAGAGTACAGTTTTGGGCACAAGTTCTTAAAAAAAAACTTTACTGAACTGGAAAAAGTGCAGCGACGTGAATCAGAGACGTTTGTCTTCCATTCCTCCATCAGCAATTGATCCAAGAATGAATCTCTTAAAAATATCCAGGGACAAAGAACTCTAATCAGAGACATGAGATGTGCTAAGGGTTTCTCATACAGCCCTAATAAGATACCTCATCATATGAGTAGGGTCTGCCTCCTAAGAGTCCCCAACGAAGGATGGATCCAAGTAGTCTGAATCTGTGTCTTCCTCATGTCTTCCTTAATGGAAGAGGAGATGAAATTGACTGAGGAAATTGGAGTACTAAGCCATAGAGGTTCCGGTTAACAGATGCAGGTCCCGGAGAATGAGCAGGGGACACAGTGCATGAGGCACTTAGAGTAGACAAAACTTCCTAGGGTTACAGGAACCCCTGAATCCTTAATAACGTTGGTTTTCCTAATATTTCCCCGGGGGAACTGACAATCAGAAGACCCCCAGTAGTAGGGTAAAAATAGTAAAATCATAAATAAAAGTAGAATAAAAAGTACTTATCCAACTGAAAGGCGTTAATGTGACAGCAGGAGGGAGTTCAATACCCTTAGAGTAGCCAGAAGGTCCCAAGAGGAAGAGTTCACCAAGGACCACCTCTCCCCCTGCACAAAGACTGAGGCTGATGGGAAACAGTTTAACTATATAAAAATGAAGTGGTGGCCAGAATTCCTAGGAACAGAGGGGGAAGAAATCCCTGAATCACCAGATACAAGTAAAGGTCTGTGCGAAGTCCCAGTGTACTGCTCCTACGTTTCAAGCAATATGACCTCTGCGAGTGCCCATTCTTAAAGGCACAGTGGCACAAAACAGAAACTGGTTAAAAGCAAACTAGAAAAAAGCTAAGAAATAGTGAACAAGCATAGAATATACATAATGAGGGTGCTGCCAGCAAGGGACAGAGCTGTGAATAGGGTAAAAGTTGCCCTAGAGCAAAGGAACTTAACCCAGCAATGCAAGGGTTAAACACCCTATCAATGCCACAGAGAACATGGGAGTGCTACATAAAGCTTATGCTGCTTGAATACAAGCCAGCTGCAGAGTACATTATAGGCAAGGTTCACATGACGAGTCACAGCCATATAGAAAAACAGGGACCTATTTACAGGACACATGGGCGGGGGGGGGGGTCTCATACTCATGGCACTCGTGAATTACATTACCTCACTGACCAGTGCTGCTTGTGTCAGGAAACAGAAACAAAGCAGTGACTCCCCCCCCACCCCCAATTCAAAGTTCTAGAAGGAATAGAGTGAGCTCAGACGTTGGGGATGACAGATATGGCAAAAAAAATAAAAATAAATAAATCTGTTATAAAATCGAAGAAAAACTAAGCAGCAGAATAAATATGAAAATAAAATGTAAATAAATGGCCTCAGGAACAGGACAGTCCATAACTTCCTTTATCAGGCAGGACACAAACTGAAGCTATTATGAACATTTTTCTTTAAAAAGTGCCCTGCCTCCTAGCAGAAGGAAATTAATCCCAGGATCCCTTTGCAGTTAATAGTTGGTTAATTTTATAGGTTTTGTGTAGTTCAACATATGCTCCACTTTTGTCTCGATACACATGCTGCAATCTGTTTTGTAAAGATAACAGTGTGAGAATTATTTCACTTACTCTTGGATGTAATAGGATTCAAGCTTGCAGTAGTCTGAACCAAAACCACGGTCAGCCATAAATTTGGTGATATCCGGATTGGATTTCCTTTAATAAAAATAACAAAAATAATAATAATTCAAAAAAAAAAAAAAAAAAAAAAAACCCAAACAAAACACCACACACATCCATTAAAAGAAGCACAATATGGTTCAGGATCATCAAGCTAAATACATGCAATTCTGGAGCAAATCATGCACCATAGGGAGGAAATAAAAGTCACCACTGATGTAAATGGTTCTTTTAACCCCACCTACACCTTTTATTGAGCAAAACGTGTCACATGGACATTTCAAGTCGCATTATTTCTCAGACCTGTTTGAGGTTTTACCTCTATAGACCCAACATGACACCTGTTTTGTACAAAACATATTACATATAGCTCAAACCAGAAAAGGGGATTATTTTTTTTATTTATTTACCAATAAATCCTTTTCTCTTAGTCCATTAATGAATGCAGAGACCATGGGGTTAAGCAGCGTCCCTATAGGAGGATATAGGAGGCAGGGCACTCTAAGAAAAACTCCTCCCACTTCTTAGTCGCTAACCCCTCTCCCTGAAGTTAAACTGTTATTTTTCACTTTTAGTTATGAAGGGAATAACACTAAAAACAGAGCCGCCAAGAACGGCAGGGCATCCTCTAGGAAGATGCCCTAAAGGATTGCATAACTTGACTATATTGCCGTTGGCAACTCACAAAGTCTAAAGTATGGCATGATTCCTCTCTGTTACATGAGTTAGGACACAATGAAGGAAGAATCAGTTCTTGACTTCTGTGGAAGGCTGAAATCACTTTCGGTTGATATTCTGGAACAGTTCATCAAGACAAATTTGTTTTAAGAAAGATAAAATGTGGTGATGCGCAAGATAGTGTGTGGAGTTCATAAACTTCTTGCTGATACAATCGCCATGAGAAAATACTATTGTTTTGAAAGTCAGGTCTTTAACAGAGGCGGATGATAAAGGCTCAGATGGAGAGGAATGAAGAGCCTCTAGTACTCGATTTAAGTTCCATGGTGGAACAGAGTCTCTGTATTGAGGAATTATTCTGTTTATACGGTGAAGAAATGTATGAATTTCAGGGATAGTGGTAATTTTCCTATGAAAGAGAACTAACAGTGCTGAAACTTGAACTTTCAGGGAGTTAACCCAGACCCTTGTATAAGCCAAATGCAAGAACTCTAGAAAAGATGGGAGGTGGACGAAAAAAAAAAAAAGTTCTAGTCCTTTATTAGAACAGAAAGAATAGTATCATTTTCAAATACTATTATAGATCTTGGCACATACAGGTTTGCGAGCCCCGAGTATGGTTCAGATGACTGGGAAACTCAATCCCTTGTTCTATTAGACTGAGTAGGTTGTGGGGGTGAATTGGTCCTTGAGAAATAAGATCTGGAATCTGAGGTAGATGCCACAGCTCAATCACTGACAACTTTCTCAGGTGATGAAACAAATAATTCCTTGGCCAGAATGGAGCTATGAGAATAGTGTGTACTTTCTATTCCTTTATTTTGTGGAGGACTCTGGGAATCATGGTTAGTGGAGGGAAGACATACACTAGCCTATAATTCCATGGAATGGTTAGAGCATCCATTGCTATTGTCTGTGGGTCCCTTGCTCTTGAACAAAACTTCAGCAGTTTTTGGCTTATTCTTGATGCCAACATGTGGCTGACAATGCTGGAACATTGTTTTCCACACAGAGGAGTATTTTTCCTCTTCAGCAGCTTAACTCTTTGTTTCTCCCTGGTGGTTTGTATAAGCCACTGTGGTGGCATTGCCAGACTGAAGCCAAATGGGAAGGTTCTCGAGAATCTTTGTCCAGGCCGAGAGAGAGAGTTGTGAATAACTCCAGAATGTTTATGGACAGGCGTGATTCCGATAGGGTCCATTGACCCTGAATGGAAAGATGTTCATACACTGCAACGCAGCCAAACAGAATAGTGTCTGTTGTGACTATTTTCCATTCTGTTATGGAGTGCTTTCCCAGGAACAGGTTTGGACTTGAAAGCCACCACTGAAATGACTGTCTGGTTGTCTGTGATCTAGTCATTATGTGATTAAGATGGTTTGGATTTTTGGAGGTCTCATGTGAAACTGAGCAAAGCGAACTGCTACCTCTGTTGTGGCTACCATTTTTCCCACTATCTTCATGCAATATCTGACAGATATCTCTTGTTTGCCAAGCCTCCGCATGTCCAAGCTGATGCAAATGAAGCCCTAATGATAGCTCCCTGTCCTGAAAACATTAATCTATTTAATGTATCAATATTTTTGTCAGCAGAGTCCTAAAGGGCTGCTGATTTTAAATCTGTATAGTACTATGTTTAGACAGTCTGGACACCGTGGCATCTACTGCTGGCATTCATTGCCATGGTGAGTGGACCCCTCTGCCATAGACATAGGTGGTTCAATATTATCACTGGATAATCCCCCCTCATCGTCTGATGAATATTGCAACAAATTTATTAGTATCTTTTGAAGAATTTTTAGGAAGAGGTCTTTCAACAGGTACACAAGGTGTTTCTGTGAACCATCTAATACTTTCTTCAAAGTACTGGCTATTGAACCAGGTAAGACCTTGGCCCACTCTGGTTCTAGATTTGGGGGCAAATCCTTTGATGTGGTAACCCTAGTAGACTCCATTTCTAAAGTGTTTGCACATAGTTTAGCACTGTTTGAAACTTTATCAACACAAGTAGTGCATGAGGCTGCAGTGCCTTTGTTACCCTTCGTTTTCTTCTCTTCCCTTGGCACTGCCATAGTGGAAAAGAAGTGAAAAAAATATTTTTTTAAACTGTCTCAAAAGGACTAATACAAGAAACTACTGGGTTGTAAAATAGTGAACAAGCATAGAATATACATAATGAGGATGCTGCCAGCAAGGGACAGAGCTGTGAATAGGATAAAAGTTGCCCTAGAGCAAAGGAACTTAATCCAGCAGTGCAAGGGTTAAACACCCTATCAATTTCACAGAGAACATGGGAGTGCTACATAAAGCTTATGCTGCTTGAATACAAGCCAGCTGCAGAGTACATTTTAGGCAAGGTTCACATGACGAGTCACAGCCATATAGAAAAACAGGGACCTATTTACAGGACATATGGGCGGGAGGGGTCTCATACTCATGGCACCTGTGAATTACATTACCTCACTGCCCAGTGCTGCTTGTGTCAGGAAACAGAAACAAAGCAGTGACTCCGCCCCCACCCCCAATTCAAAGGTCTAGAAGGAATAGAGTGAGCTCAGACGTTGGGGATGACAGATATGGCAAAAAAATAAAATAAGTCTGCTAAATCAATTCTAAAAATCGAAGAAAAACTAAGCAGCAAAATAAATATGAAAATAAAATGTAAATAAATGGCCTCAGGAACAGGACAGTCCATAACTTCCTTTATCAGGCAGGACACAAACTGAAGCTATTATGAACATTTTTCTTATAAGACTAATAGAACAAACTACTGGGTTATAAAAGCGTGTCAAGCTAAGCCAAATGAGAAGGCTATGCTGACAAATATATTAGAACTGCTCCAACCGGGCTAGTCTGTGCTGCCCATTAATATACTGTGCTGCCCATTAATATACGGTGCTGTCCGTTTATGAATAAGCATAAGATGCCCTGCTCCAACTGAGCTAGAATAGAGGCAATATGGACTTTAAAGGGATAGTAATACTTCGTTTTATCTTTATTTTTTTTTTGTAGGCATTAAAAAAACATGAAGAATGATATAAGTCTTATCTCTCAAACCTTTATGGTTTATGAGATATTCACAAGCAAAGTTCCCCTCCCCGCCCCTTTTACCTAGTGTAAGCCATCTCTTCTCAGATGTGAGTCTGGTTGTATGACAGTACAGATAACAGAAGGGGACAATTTTCTTTGTATGAAAACAATGAAAGCCCTTCCCCCCTTGACAAGTTTTTCAGCTTTTTCTCTTATCTTAATTGAAGATTGTCCCTCTCTGCAGTCTACCTGGGCATCTCCCTTCTGATCTGGTTGAACAGGGGGGGGATACTTTGTTTGTGAATATCTCTTAAACCATAAAGGTTTCAGAGATAAGACTTATATCATTCTTCATGTTTTTTTAATGCCTACAAAATAAAATAAAGTTAAAATGAAGTATTACTATCCCTTTAATTGCCTTCATGTGATAAGAAAAAGCTCTTCTGCAACGAAGCTCGACTGTAATGGCAGCACTTTCACTTCTATGAAGTGATTGTACTTTACGCGCACAAGCACATGGTTGGCTGGACTGGACCAATATGGAGAGAAATATAACGGAGGAGAAGGAAACAGTCTATTGTGAGAGGAAATAAGTTTAAAATACCTTGTAACGCTCCTCTATAGTATATGGAGTGGAATGCTACATGGAAATTATGACCTGAATCATTACATTGTCGTAGTCCATGATGCTGTCCGTTTGAATGTCCTTGTATAAAGCTTCTTCCCTCTCGGCCAACAGCTGAGCTTGGGTCTCCACATTAGTAATTAATGATCCTGTCCCAACAGGACTAGCATGAGTATAAGTGGAGTTAATACATTAAGGTTGAAAAAAGTTCCTTTGCTGGAGAAGGAAAAAACCCTGGACCTCCTGTGGGATACGCTTTAAAAATGAACATTTGAACTACAGGGGGAGGGTTTAGCATCTAGGAAATGGGTGGAGTTTTTCAGCGCCCTGCCTCCTGTAGGCATGCTGTTCAACCCCATGGTACCTGTGTCCCTCAATGACGCTAGAGAAATAACAATTTTTTTCCTTTTCCAATCCTATCAGAACTTCTTGTCTGGCATGGAAAGAGACACTAAACAGTAGCCTCACCAATAAAGCAATCAAAAAACACATGGATGCTTAGGATTCCCTTATTTGAAACACTACTGCCAGTACAACCATACTAGAGCAGGTTACCTTTTTGACATTGTAATCCTAACAGAAACCAGGAGCTAGATCTGCAAGGATATTCTGCCTTTCTGCATGCTCTTCCTTCCCTCCTGTGGTCCCAGAAATCTGCACAACTGGCTCTTCCTAACTCTAACGTCCCGCAGAAACTGTCACTTAGTGACAGAGGACATACCTGGTAAGTCACAGAAGTCTGGGTCTCCGTCCGGCTGCACACCGCTCGGAGACTCCAGACTTGTTTGCGCAAAAAAAAAAAAATGTTCCTCAGGCGTTAAGGTGACAGCCGCATACGAACGTGGCTGTCACTAAGGGGTTAAACAGAAAAAAATACAGGAAGCTCTAAGGAGCAGGGATTCGCTGTACCTGAAAAATGGTTTGTAAGAAGCCAAGTAGAAGTTGGTAGCACTATAAGAAAATATCATTATTAGTGGAGTAATTCCAGAGCATACCAACGTCACCATAGGAAACAAAAATATTCTCACCATTTTAAATGGGGCTTATAACCCCTTGAATGCTAGAGAGTTGTCCAATGCATTGCGCTGCAATGTGTGCAGACCCCTCTAGCTTTCAAAAGGTTTACAGTCAGGTTTAAAATTAGTGGGAGTATTAGGAAATTGTATGTGCCCCATATGAAGCAATTGGTTTGCTCCAGTTCATCAGCACCAGTTCCAAATTAATAATTAACAATTGCTACAAATTTGACAACGTACCAACAAGTGAAGTCCACTTCATCCCCTCCTAAATGGATGTACTGGTCTGGAAAAACTTTGCTGACTTCTTTAAAGAATTTGTACATAAAGCCATAGGTGTCATTTAGAATCGGATTTACAGGTCCGAATGTACCAGTAGAATGTCCTCCTTGGAAACATGGTGTTAGGAGTTTGTTTTGTCCTGCAACAAATGGAAATAAATACATGATTTACAATTATTTATTTATAAGTTTATAGCTTGCACAACTAACATAAGGGGAGTGGGGATGGATACAAATTAAAGGAAACTGCATCTCGCGAATAAACGTTACTTTGGAGAGTAGCCGTTTTCCAAATGGAAAAATCAGTAATGAATATGAGAGAATAGGCAGTATTATGGACTAGAGCAATGGTTCTTAGCCTGTTCCCTCAGGGACCATTGACAAGACATGTTTTATAGGCTTAGTCTGAATAATTACAGGAAAGTTAATTAAAATGGCTGAGACTCTGATTAACACGTCTTTGCTATAGCAGGGAGATCCTCAAGATGTGGCCTGATGGTAAACCCCAAGGGCACAGGATGAGAACCACAAGACTAGAGACTTTCATGGCCTTAAGAACAAAAGAAAAGAGGAGAGACTGTAGGACAAACTGACTGCACCTTAAATAAAAGTCATAGCTTTAAATTAGAGCATTTAGCCCCCATGAATGCTAGAAAGGTCACCAACACTTTGATTCAAAATGCGTTGGACACCTTTTTAGCATTCAGTGAGTGAAGGCCCCTCTCTCATGGGTGACATCAATGCAGTGATACAGAGTTGGATCTGTCGCTCATGATGTAAGGTAACATGCTGTACTAAGGTGCCTTTCATATGGGAGATTATTGCCAGAGTCCAACAACTTTACTGAATTCCCTCAGGAATCAAAGTCTGCTCTGCAGCTTATGGGGGCCGTTCACACTAGTGGCACTCAGGCTTACATAATTTACATCACTTAAAAACGGACTGTGAATGGATAGGTAAAGATATACTTGGCTAGTAATGCTAGTATTAGATTGGTAATTTAGAACTAGATCATAAAGAAGTTCCGTTATAGGAGTAGACATCTTTATGCTAAATGCTTATACAAACACTGATCTTCATGTACTAAGGAAAAAGTGGAACAATTATGGGGTACATCACCTGCAACAAATTCTCATTTATTTAAATGGTGCTTTTAAAGTGGACCTGTCACTTCGATTCAAGTTTGCAGATTTGAAAACTTCATTAAAAAGTGCATCTGTGTCAAGTTTGCCAAAAGACCAGCACATGTACAGTTAATGAGATATTCATACTT
Organism: Rhinophrynus dorsalis; assembly: GCA_037306005.1. Classification (NCBI taxonomy): domain Eukaryota; kingdom Metazoa; phylum Chordata; class Amphibia; order Anura; family Rhinophrynidae; genus Rhinophrynus; species Rhinophrynus dorsalis. Next base: position 601,146,757 of record CM074718.1, on the reverse strand, counting down.
GTGATACCCTGAAGTACCAGTAATGTTTCACATGATAATTAAGCTTTTCAGTGACATGTTATATGCTGCTGCACAAGCAGACTTTCACTTTCCCCAGAAATAAAAGTGTGAGTATTTCTTAAATTATGCATCTGTTGAAGATTTGGTTAACATGACATATCAGCAGTTTTGTATGAAGTTTTCAAATATGAGAAGCTGAATCAAGGTGAGAGGTCCACTTTAACCCACTGAATGCTAGGGAGGTCTCCAATGCATTGATGCAGTTGGTCTGCTCCAGAATTGCACTGATTTAACTTCCTGAACAGAGTCCCTGGAAACTTTGATCAACAACCAGTGGTTCTCAATAGTTCATTTTTGCTTAGATCATCTCAAACTTTCATGGCACAAACGGACAAATGACCTATAAAAATTACAAAAACAAAACCTATAGTGCATAAATATACATTTACAATTTTTTGTCAAAGGCTTTAAAGAAACGAAGGGTCATTGTAAGTGGATGTCTGTTGCACACCAAAGTGACACTCACCCTGGTTGAGATCCACTGTTATACATGGAAGGAGGGAGGGGGAGAATGTTAATACAAACGTATTTCCATCACTCACCTTTACCCCAGGACTGAGTATGTCCGGGTGAATCAAACTCTGGCACAACTCTAATTCCTCTCATTCTGGCAAATTCAATCACCAAACGGACATCAACAGGAGTGTAAACATGTGTATATGGTTGATAAGCTCCCTAGAAGTACACAGTTTATATTTTATTTATAAAGAGTAGAAATGCAGAGTCAAAATACAGGATGAGGAGAAATAAACAGGGCTAGTTCCCATTAGGTAGAGTAAGTAACTACCTAGAGTGCCAGTAGGGACCCTTTTTCAGCTTTGCTGGCCACAACCAAAGTTTTAGGAGCAATCTAAATGACCCTGAAGCAGAACCATTCTTGATTTATGGTGGACAATTTATATATTGCTACAATATCTAGATTTAAAAAAAAAACATTTGTTTTTGTGTTTGTGCGAAGGGTTCTTTTTCATGGTGGCCACAGTCAGCGGTGTCATCATGGAATATTACAAGATAAAAGCTTTTAAACCCCTTAAAGGAGCAGTAAACTTTTTTTTATGAAAACACATATTTTACAGAGCATTTCCTGATGAATAAAACAAAGTCACTCCCACTGCTGTCAGATGTTTTATTCAAAAATTATAGCAGTTTAAATAATCAGGAAGTGAATTTACTGTGTTTACTTCCTGATAGTTCTAACTGACAGGCAGTTTCTATTACATTCTATGGGGAACTGTTATGTCTCTGACTTTTCTGACTTTCCTTTCCATTAGAATCTAACAGGAAATCTAATTAGAATTTGACCACTAGAGGGCACTGCTAATGTAAAAAAACATGGGTTTAAACTGTAATAACTCTGGAAATATAAATCTCTCAGCAGTGGGAGTACCCTTATTTTACTCAGTAGGAAAATCCCTACAATATATATTTTTTCATAAAAAAAAGTTTACCGCTCCTTTAAGGGCTGAGAGTATTTTACAATTCATCAATGTTTCATTTCACATATAAGCTATATATTTATCAGGTTTGCACAGGCTCTCATTTGATACCATTTCAAAATATTTATATATATATATATATATATATATATATATATATATATATATATATATATATTTTTTTTTTTTTCTCTTTTTTTGCAAAGGATATGAAAAGAAAAAAAAAAACAAAAAAACACACGATTCTTTACATGACTGTTTCCATATAACTAGTGAAGTTACAGAAAACTACCTCAAAAGGTTTTCATCTACTTCTTTAGATTCTGAAAAGAACAGAATGTATTGATTTGCCATTATGGGGTTAGAGGGCCCCATTTAAAGGAGTGCATTATAGTTTAAAATCTAGAGGTTTTCATATTGGTGTGTTGAGCTTGGAACTGAAATTCCAATCCAAAAAATACAATACACAAACGTACACACAAAAAAAAAAAAAATGAAATCCTCAGAAGATTTTATTTATATTAATATATACAACACACATTTTCACCTTTTGTCAAAGATACTGAAATATTTGGAAACCATGAAAATTTGTATCTGCTTAGGTAACTAGATGCCTTTCAAGAAAAACGGTGCCCCACTGGTATATGTTATCATACAGTAGGGGGTTCTAGAAAGACTAAAAAGGACTCCGCAGCTCAGTCAGGCAGACCACAGCGAAGGTCCGCTGGGTGGGAAAACTGTGTTCCATATGGACTAAAAGATAAAGAGTATTTTAGTCTTACCTGTTAAATCCTTTTCTTTTAGTCCATACAGGTTACTAGATAGTGAAGGGAAAGAAGACTCCTGTGAGCATGACCCTGAAGGACCCCCCACAGTCTGCCACAGGAGAGCCAAGCATGGTCCCTTGAGAGAGTGGGAGACCAGTAACCTGTATGGACTAAGAGAAAATGATTTAACAGGCAAGACTAAAATCCTCTTTTCTCTGTCATCCAATACAGGTTACTGGTAACTCTGGGATGTCTAACCATTGAGGTTCCCAGAGGTGGGAAGTAAGGCAAGGACCAGGCGCAAGGCCCCCAAAGTCACCAGAGCAGATATGAACCATCAGATCAGAGATAGCCCAACAAAACAATGAAGTGTCAACGGACACTGAACAGGGGTAACACCCCAAAACTGTTACACAGCACACTGAACTAGAGCCCACAGGGCTCAAAAGTGAAGGAAGCACTAAGAACCAAGTGAGATCCTAGACAGGCAAGACTGCCTCCAGGATCTTCCTGCCAGCACATTGTAACGGAAGCTGAGAAGGGACCGCGCCACCTTCCGCCGTCGTTCCTGGGTCTCTCCTTCTCGCCGCAGATAAGCGCCGTCGGATACACCAGTTGAAGTATGGACAGTCACTGGAAACAGCCTCAGGATCGCTGGAAGCAGAGAAGAGTCCACGAAGTTAGGTCGCAGGAAACTGGCAGCAGGCAGTCAACGATTCAGGATACTTGGCGCAGATGGGTATCAGAGTGGATACTTTAGACCATAAGCAATACAAGACTCCAGGACTCCTTGTTCACTCCAAACAGAACTCTCTTTATTGGCAAAGACCACAGATATTTATACATAGTACAGGACATTGGATCACGTGGGGAACCTGATACAATAGGGAACATGATTAAATCATAACACATCAGACAAAAGCCAGCAACAGATGGTCTTAACAGATACAATGACTCAGACAGGGTTACATTTCAGATACACAGGGGTTTGATTGAACAAATACTTGAGGGCGTGAACTAATTACCACATGGCAGGGGGTCTGACTGCAGTTCACAATGGCTTGATTAACACACAGCAGGGGGTCAACATAGTGAATGGCTGGAGTTGCTATAATCCACATCTTAGGGACAGTGGCACAAGGTTGGAGCCTTTGATTGACTATTTTGAATGCCCTGCCCCAACTTTGATCAATCACTGGTCTGCCTACCATTTCCCATGTTAAGCTAAGGAAGATATTTGCATACCTGGTAGTCGGTGATTGCACAAACCTTCAAATTGGACAAGTACAATTAAACACATACAATATTTGAAAATACATAAAACCAAACTTAATACACAAACCAATGTTCATAACTATAAGTCTTTGTTCTTGGCAATAGATGGCCAGTTCGTATGCCAGAGCCCACAGCTACATCCAAGCAGGGCAACAAGGTCCATAGTTTTTAAGTAAATAGATTGTGGTCCAGACAAGGGCTCAGTAACGGGTAGGATCCGTTACATTTCTCCCCCTTTTTTGTACCAAGCCAGCGGTTGCAGTAGTAAATGCTGGCTTGGAACTCTAGAAGAGCATTACTGTTGTGAGCCGCTTGTCTGGACAGTTCATTAGTCCCCAGGCCTTGGTCCTAGGCCAGACACAATTGTAGAGCCCGTTGTCCTGGGCCAGTGAAACAATAAACAAGTATGCCCCTTGTCCGGGCTAGGAACAAGAGTTGGGTCCTTTGTCTGACCAGGGGAAAACATCAGTCCCTTGTCCGGGCCAGGAAACAGCAAGCAATCTTTTTGTCCGGAGCCAGGAGAAAACGTGAGCCCTTTGTCCGGGACTGGCAATAGAAAACAAGGCCCTTGTCCTGGGCCAGGGAAGCAATGATCAGACCTTTTGTTCTTAATTCTGGGCCAGGGAAACTGGTGCCTGGTTCTCCTGCCAATCATCAAATTGGGTGGCCTCCCCTGGGCCATGCTCCATGCAGAGCTGGGGTTCAATGTTCCTGGGTCTGGGGCCCGTGGCTCAGGGTCCAGAGCCAATCTATACGGGGAATCTCCCTGGGGCAACTGGGTCTCTGGATCCTGTGCATCAGAATGTGGGGAGAGGGGCATATCTCCCCCTTTTAGTTGGGCCATCGCCCCAGAGGAACAGGAGAGGATGTTTGTCCCACTCCCCTGTGCTGGGGCAACGTTCTGGGGCACATTCCCACCCCCCATGCAGAACTCAGGGAATTCAGGGGCCCCAGTAACATCCCTGTTGAGGACTGTGGTCCCTCTCACCAAGTCAGGGGCCAAAGGGGGACTGGTGGGGAGCGCCTTCTTGGGGCTGCTGGTGCACTTGCTCCCATTCACCAGCGTCAGGTCAAAACAAGGAGTGGTGTGCTCACGCCTACACACCACAGCAGGGAATTCACAAGGGTTGATGGGGACCGCATTCCCACCCATCAGTTCATACAATATTTCCTCTGGCGGGCCAGTAGTACTGCTTTCTCCCAGCCTGCTGGGGTCCTCCTCTGGTAGGCCATCCTTAACAGTCCCTTTTCCTGCCTTGAGGGAGACCGCAGTCCCATCCCTCAAGGTGGCAGCATCCATGACCCTGGGGAGCACACACGGCTCTGCTCCCAAGGCATTCTCCAGCAAACCAGGGACCATCTCTTTAGGGCTGCTGGTGAGCTTGCTCCCACTCACCAGCGTCAGGGCACAACAAGGGGTGGTGTGCTCGCTCCTACACACCACAGCAGGGGATTCACAAGGGCTGATGGGGACCGCACTCCCACCCATCAGTTCACAGTCCATATCTTCAGGAGGGCCAGCGGCACTGCTTTCTCCCAGCCCGCTGGGGTCCTCCTCCTGTAGGCCATTACACACAGGCCCTTCTTCTGCCTTGAGGGAGACCGCAGTCCCATCCCTCAAGGTGGCATCACTTGTAATCCTGGGGAGCACGCACGGTTCCGCTCCCAGCACATCTTCCACCTCCACAAGGGGCAACATCTTGGGGCTGCTGGTGGGCTCTTTCACACCCACTACAGCAGGGGGCTCATGGGGACTGATGGGCTCGCTCCCACCCATCAGTTGGGGCACACAATTGCTGCTGGTGGGGACCTGCGTCTCGTCCACCGCAGCTGGGAAAACAGGGGAAGGGGCAATATGCCTATCAGGGGAGACGTCCGTCCCATCCCCTGAAGCAGAGGCATTCTCTTCACTGAGGGGGAATGAATTCCAACCCCTCAGCTCAGGCAACAAACAGTCCAGGGGTAAAGGGGTATCAGGCAGGGCAACAGGGGCACTGGTGAGGAACGCATTCCCACTCACCAGTGTGGAGTGAACAGGGGCAGTCTCATCCAGGGCATCCTCTTCCCTGAATTCCTCCTCGGATGGATTACCCCTCTTTTTTCCCTCTACATATCTTCTGATCCTCTGGAACAGGCCCATGTATGCCCTCTCCAGGTGCCATTCCCACTCAACCAGGTCATCTAGTTCCCCTCCTAGCTTGGGGATATCCTGGAAACCCAGCATCGCTTCCCGGGCATCACGGATCTCCCAGAAGCGCTTCTCCTCCTGGCTTCCGAAATCAAGATCATCATCAAAAGCCTCCCACTCTATTCCTGGGCCGTTGTATACATATTGCGCTGGAAAACTCCTATGGCGAATTCGAATGCCGAACCTCCTCTCTGCTTCATGACGAAGGACAGTATATTGGTCATGTAGGTCACTCTCCTCTACCGGATTGGAAAGAGAGTATGTACCGGTTCGTGGAGGTGGAGTCCTTCCCAGGATAGGCCAGCGTAGTCCCAACAGGTCCCCTAGGCAGCTCCAGTTGGGCTCGACAGCGTCTATGGGTCCCCAATAATCTGCCATGTTTTACTCGATGCACCCGATGAACGAAGGAGAAATCCCACCGCTGGCCACCAATGTAACGGAAGCTGAGAAGGGACCGCGTCACCTTCCGCCGTCGTTCCTGGGTCTCTCCTTCTCGCCGCAGATAAGTGCCGTTGGATGCACCAGTTGAAGTATGAACAGTCACTGGAAACAGCCTCAGGATCGCTGGAAGCAGGGAAGAGTCCACGTCGCCGCCTGACAGTCCACAAAGTTAGGTCGCAGGAAACTGGCAGCAGGCGGTCAACGATTCAAGATACTTGGTGCAGATGGGTATCAGAGTGGATACTTTAGACCATAAGCAATACAAGACTCCAGGACTCCTTGTTCACTCCAAACAGAACTCTCTTTATTGGCAAAGACCACAGATATTTATACATAGTACAGGACATTGGATCACATGGGGAACCTGATACAATAGGGAACATGATTAAATCATAACACATCAGACAAAAGCCAGCAACAGATGGTCTTAACAGATACAATGACTCAGACAGGGTTACATTTCAGATACACAGGGGTTTGATTGAACAAATACTTGAGGGCGTGAACTAATTACCACATGGCAGGGGGTCTGACTGCAGTTCACAATGGCTTGATTAACACACAGCAGGGGGTCAACATAGTGAATGGCTGGAGTTGCTATAATCCACATCTTAGGGACAGTGGCACAAGGTTGGAGCCTTTGATTGACTATTTTGAATGCCCTGCCCCAACTTTGATCAATCACTGGTCTGCCTACCATTTCCCATGTTAAGCTAAGGAAGATATTTGCATACCTGGTAGTCGGTGATTGCACAAACCTTCAAATTGGACAAGTACAATTAAACACATACAATATTTGAAAATACATAAAACCAAACTTAATACACAAACCAATGTTCATAACTATAAGTCTTTGTTCTTGGCAATAGATGGCCAGTTCGTATGCCAGAGCCCACAGCTACATCCAAGCAGGGCAACAAGGTCCATAGTTTTTAAGTAAATAGTTTGTGGTCCAGACAAGGGCTCAGTAACGGGTAGGATCCGTTACACACATCAACACGGTAGTGCTTCGAAAAAGGTGTGCACAGACGACCAGGTGGCAGCCTTGCACAACTGATCAGCAGAGGGCTGATTCTTGTAAGCCCAAGAGGCCCCAATAGATCGTGTAGAATGAGCCGTGACCCTGAAAGGTACAGGCTTCTTCCTCAGCTTGACCCAAGAAGCAATAGTCACCTTGGATGCAGGTCTTCCTGCCCTAGGACCCTCAGGGATGACAAACAACGCGTCAGATTGCCTGATAGACTCAGTGCGATGCACATAAAACTTGATACAACGCACCACGTCTAACAAGTGGTGATCCCTCTCCTTGTCAGAGGTGGTGTCAGGGCAGAAAGAGAGCACCACAAACTCCTGATTGATGTGGAACTCAGAAACCACCTTCAGGAGAAACTCCTGAGAAGTGCGAAGCACCGCCTTATCCTTGTGAAACACCAAAAAAGGTGGTCTGCAGGACAGAGCATGTAACTCTGCGACACAGCGAACAGACACGATCGCCAGGAGAAAGGCCATTTTCCACGTCAACAGGTGCAGAGGAATAGCAGCCAAGGACTCAAGTGGAGGGCGCTGAAGAAAGAGCAAAACCAAGTTAAGATCCCATGGAGGAGCGGGATTCATGAAGGCAGGACGAGTATGAGCAACGCCCTGGAAGAAAACTGTGACATCAGGAAGGATGGCAATGCGCCTCTGAAAGAAAACAGAGAGAGCAGTCGTTTGAACCTTAAGGGAACTCAAACGGAGGCCCTTATCCACACCATCCTGCAAAAAAGGCCAGGACCGTAGGCAGATCCTTGTCAGCACATCAAGATAGAAAGGTCGACTAGACACTATGGTAGATCTTGGAAGAAACAGGTTTGTGGGCACTGAGCATAGTAGCCACCACCCCGGACAAAAAAAAAAAAAAAAACTCTTCTTCAATATTGAGGATTCAATTTCCAAGCTGTCAAAGCTAGCGGGTGAACATCCTCCTTCCACAGGTAACCCTGTAGAAGAAGATCCGGACGGCAAGGAAGCCGGAATGGCTCCGCCACTGACAGATCCAGAAGCTCCGGAAACCAAGGCTGTCGAGGCCAGTATGGAGCAATCTGAATGACTGGACAATGCTCCAGTCGTAATTTCTGTAACACCCTGTGCAACATTGGGAGGGGAGGAAAAATGTAGGCCAGAGGGAATAACCAAGGAATGGACATTGCATCCACCACCAGAGCTAGAGGGTCCCTCCAACGAGAGCAGAACCTCGGAACCTTCCTGTTGTGTCTTATCATCATCAGGTCAATGTAAGGAAGATCGCATTTCTGAACAATGAGGGTGCAGCTCCCACTCTCCGCTGTCCACTGTGTGTCGACTGAGGAAGTCCTCCATGATGTTGTCTATGCCAGGAATGTGCACTACGGATATGGCATGAACGTGTTCTGCCCAGGACAAAATAGCCTTGACCTCTAACCAAGCGGCGAGAGGTCTTATTCCGCCCTGCTTGTTGATGTAAGCTTCGGCCGTGGCATTGTCGGACTCCACTCGGACCGTCTTCCAGCTGAGATGTCCAATGACGAAGGTCATGAAATATCGACCGAAGCTCCAATATGTTGATAGGAAGGAGAGATTCCTCCAGAGACCACCGACCCGAGAGCTCTAGCGACCCAGGACCTCTCCCCAGCCAGAGAGGCTGGCATCCATTGTCACCGTGGTCCAGAAGGATACAAGGAAGGACTTGCCTTTCAGCAGATTGGAGAGGTCGAGCCACCATGACAAACTCTGTTCCACATGAAGAGGGAGGGACACTGACATCTTCAGAAAGTCCGGCTGACCCCTGCACACCTGGATCACGAACCTCTGGAGCTCCCTGGTGTGTGCCATGGCAAACGGGACAGCTTCTATGGTGGAGATGAATTTCCCCACTAGAGAGGACAGCTTCCTGGTTGGAATTGGATCTTGAGCCAGAACTGCAGAAACCCTGTGAGCGATCCGGTGAGCTACAGAGTCCATGAGAAACACCATACTCTTCTGAGTGTCGAAGAGAAGGCCCAGGAAGACCAGGCTCTGGGATCGGACAAGGTCTGACTTGTCCATGTTGATGATCCACCCGTGATGGGTGAGAGCATGAATGCATTGCTGAACCTGCTGATGAAGAAGTTCCGCAGAAGGGGCTTTCAGAAGCAGGTCGTCCATGATGGAGTAACTCTGATGCCGTTCCAGTGGAGGACGAACACTGTTGAAGACTTGAGGAGCTGTCGTCAGACCAAATGGAAGAGCTGAAAGCTGAAAACTGAAAATGTCCCTGGTCGCAGGCAGGAGTGCAGGTGCGTCCTGGTGACCGGTCTCCTTGCTGCTCCCCCTGGCGGCTCCAGCCGCATCGGAACTCGGGCGCTGTCACAGGGATTCCCTGATGATGTCGTGACCCAGGTCTTAAAGGGACATCACAATTATTGCTCCACCTCTTGGGGTGGAGCAATTTGTATATAAACTGCCTGGACATCACTTCAGTTGCCCTTTCGTGGTGTTCCAGTGCAGTTGTGCTTCTGTTGTCTGTGTATTACCTGGTTTTGTCCAACTATCCGTTCTGGTGTTGACCTGTAGCTCTGTCTGACTACCCGCTCCGTGTATGACCCTTGGCTTTTCTGACATCCAATCTGGTGCAAACCTGCGGATCTGGCAGACTAATCTCTCAGTGTATGACCAGGTACGTCTGACCATCCCATCTGGTGCTATCCTATGGCTCTGTCTGGCTAGTCTGGTAACTAATCTGGTGCAGACTTGCGGCTCTGGGTTACGTTACGCTCTGTTCCACTCCGGCTTGTCTGACTACCCACCTTGGCGTTGCATGAGGTTGTCCACTGCGAACCCAGCATACCAATGCTCCAGTGGATAACTTATTGGGTGCCTTTGGTGGACTTCCTCTTGTTTCTGTTCTTATACTGCGGCATTCAGGTGCGGACCTGTAGCGCAGTTGGTCTCCTTGGGAACGTTGTCTATACAGGTGAGGACCTGTAGCGCAGTCCCTACTCAGGATCTTGTCTGTTCAGGTGTGGACCTGAGGCAGTTTCTCTCCTCTTGCCTTCTAGGACTCAGTCATTATCACTACAGCAGCACTGTTCTTCCTGACTTCATCTACATTGCATGTGTTCTTGCTGTTACCATTGTTCTGTACGTTGTGTATCTTAATAAAGATTGTTACCTTCACTACTGGTCCAGTTCTCGTTCTCTCTCACAATTATAGTATGACCAAGAAGTACAGCTTTTTTTATTGTAAGTAACAGTGGGGCCTAAACATGCTCATCAGTATTTGTCGGTTTGTAGCATATACCCACCAACATTTAAAACAAAAACATGCCAGCTAGCATCAATTTCTATCCACAAGGACTCCACCAGTTTCCTCACAAAGATCTCCCCTTAAACCTGGATTTGGATATTTGCACACACCTCCCTCTGTTAATCCTGACTCACCTAAACAGGGAACAGACCTCATATATTAAAATCTAACCCTATGATTGCCACAGGGGTGCCCAGAGTTGCACACTCCCCAGCACTTGAAGGGTTAAACAAATATTAATGTGAGTTGTATTTTCTGTGGACAATGTGATGCCTTAGACAGTATACATTCTGATCTCCCAAACAGAGGGAGAGACAATAGGTTAGGTAATAGGGACAGGATTTATGTATCAAATGTGAACTGTCCTTCCTAAAGAGGGACTCACTTGGGAGGTTTGCATCTGCCATTAACCCCTTGAAAGCTAGAGAGGTCTCCAAGACACTGCAAACATATTGGTTGGAGACCTCTCTAGCATTCAAGGGTTAAATGTCCTAGAGTTTACAATTCAAAATATATATTCCCCACCCCCTCATACTTTTTGAAGGGTTTTTATTTATTTATTTATTTTTAAATACTTTTGTAAGGGGAACTTTCAAGCTCCCCATGCATACCAAGGGAGTTGGATGAAGAGGTGATAAAGCAGAGAGGACTTCTCCAGTGATATAATTTCTCCAGTTCATATAGGACCTATGCACCAAGGTCAAACAAACAAAATAGGAATTGGAGAAGAAGTGATATCGCTGGAGACATCTCCACTTTATCACGTCTTAGTGCATCTCCCACCACAACTCTTTACAATAGCAATCCAGTTTGTTACCTCTGGGAGCCACTCTACGCGATTCCTAAAGGTAAGCTGGGACTCTAGGATGTCACTGACAGCCCAGGCTTAAAAAGGCCCCAGTGCACACAAGAGCTCTGGAGCCTTTTCAGGTCTTGTATGTACACAAGATGAGGGTTGTTAAGGGGGCTTAAAGAGGCAGTAAAGGATAACTGGAATGGGCCTTTTAACTATATGTAGTTACCTCACAGTAATGGGAGACACGTTCAAGTAGCTTAAAAAGCTCCCATTTACTCGCACTCATCACAATCTGCTGGGCCATTAATGTCTGCACCTCACTCAGCATTTCTGGCAGAGGAAGGAACACTGATGTCCTCTCCACTGCAGCACAGTTTCGGCAAATTTGAAAACAATGGGCTTGAATGGAGAGGATAGAATTTCCCCATAAGAACAGTGTAATGACCCAACATCACCTAGCTTTGCAGTTCACATAGAGCTGCTGGACAAAGCTGTATATGACTGGGAGCCATACAGCAATTATACACTACTGGTCAAAAGTTTTAGAACACCCCTATTTTTCCAGTTGTTATTGAAGGGTGAAAGCAAAGCAACCTACAAGTGCAACACATTTGTGGGAACTTCTACAGCAGTGTTGGGAAGAACTTTCAGAACAATATTTGATTTCCATGGTGGAAAGAATGCCACAAGTGTGTATGGCTTTTATATCTAAAGGTGGCTACTTTGAGGAGTCAAAAATTTAGATAAGCAAAACGATTCCCTGATTTATTTTTAATGTCCAATTGTTTAGGTGTTCTGTGCTTTATTTCCAGAGTACATTGAGACATTAAACTGCGTAAATTTCAATAGAGACTGGAAAAACGGGGGTGTTCTAAAACTTTTGACCGGCAGTGTATAGATTTGTATTTTTCACAGTATCTGCAGTTGCCTGTATTTACCGTTCACTATTTTAGGTCTTTATCAAACGGAATGATATTGGGTATAGAAAGAGAACACCTGTGATTCTAATGGC